>OX419760.1:42651995-43851995 GCA_948567375.1 Lunularia cruciata | reverse complement strand
GATCTACTTGGAGTCCATCCATGTGAGCGTGGGCTACTTGGATTACACTCTTGGTCCACATGGGATGCAACTAGAGGACGTGTGGAGCTTGCAGCCAGAGTGGAGGGAGTTTTTTGCACAGAGGTTGGGATCTCTAGTGGTCGGGAGCATGACACTATTGCTCCCAAGGGCCTAGTGTAGCAATCAGTCAGTACGTCTTCCACTCCTACTATAGTTACAGAGGATACTTGGGAGCCAGATCTTGGACCCAAGCTTACTGGAGAGGAAAGACGGAGGGTTTGGAGGTTCTTGAGGAGTCACACAAGTTGTTTTGCCTTCAATATGAAGGATTTGGGTGCTCTGAAGGGACCTAGGGACCTAGTATACGGATTGAGCTGACTAGCAACACAACAGTTTTCCGACGTCCTTATCGATATAGTGATATGGAGAGGACATTGATTCAGAGCCGGAGTAGTGACCTTTTTGAGGTTAGTTTGGTGGAGATTTCACATGGAGAGTATGCATCAGCGACAGTGATGCCAGCCAAGAAGGATATGCATGGAAACTATACAGATAGGCAGATATGTGGAGATTACCGTCCTATCAACCAACAGACTAGGGCTGATCTGTATGCCATGCCTACACCGGAGGAGATTTTTGATGTGATTGGGCATGCAAAGATCTTTAGTACTTTGGATCTTTGAGCAGGATATCATCAATTGCCGATTAGGGAGGAGGATAAGTCCAAGAGAGCATTTTGGGCTATTGATCCTCACGGCAAGGATGTGTTATATCAGTGGAGGTTCTTACCATTTGGGTTAAAGAACGCTCTTGCTGAGTTCCAAAGGGTCATGGATAGGATCCTAGCTGGATTGGATTTTGCTCGGTGCTATATTGATGACATTTTGGTTTATAGCACTACTATGGAGGAGCATGAGAGACAATTGTTGGAGGTGTTTGAGAGGTTGAGATCTCATGGACTCAAATTACATCCTGGGAAGTGTAGGTTCTTCCATGAGCAGGTTGAGTATTTGGGTCACACTATCTACCACGGAAGACTTGGTGTTCAACAGACCAAGGTGGAGGCTATTGCACGTATTCCTCGGCCTACGGATGTGAGCATTCCTTGGGTTGGTGAACTTCTATCGCCGCTATGTTAGAGGATTTAGTGCCATTGCCAAGGCCTTGACAAAGCTGACCAAGCTTATACAAGAGTGGTGTTGGAGAGATGAGCAGGAGAGAGCTTTTGTAGAGCTCAAGGAGAGGTTGACATCTGCTCCTATTTTGAGGAGACCGATCAAGGGACGACCATTTCAGGTTCACACTGATTGGAGTATGTTGGGGCTTGGAGCGGTGCTCACCCAACATGATGATGAGGAGAAAGAGTTTGTGATGGCCTATGCTAGTTGCTCCAACAATTCAGCGGAGGCAAAGTATAGTTCATATGAGGGAGAGTACTTGGCAGCAGTTTGGGCAGTAGCACATTTCCAATGTTACCTATTTGGTAACCCCTTCACTCTCAGCACTGATCATCAGCCGCTGAAGTGGTTGATGGAGTCCGACAAGCTTTTAGGGAAGCTTGCACGATGGACTTTGATTTTACAGGAGTATGATTTCACGGTTGTTCACAGACCTGGAGTGGTGAACCGTGATGCAGATGGGTTGAGTAGAAACCCATGTCCCAGCCAGCAATATCAGACCGGAGCACGTTGGCATGGTGAGACAGATGAGGAGATGGTGCCAGGTTGGCATGCATTGGCCTTTTTGTGTATATTTGCAGAGGCTTTGGTGGTATCTCTCTCAGCGCATATAGGAGGAGTTATTGAGGTCACAAATCCAAAGAGTGAAGATATTGGTACAGTTCAGCGAGACATTCATGATGATGTCTTAGTGATGGACTATCTTTGCATTGGTGTTGTGGGTGGCACGGTTGGAGCCAAGGAGAGAGACCGTGTTCTTCAGCGAGCCAGACGGTTCAGATTGGAGGGTAGACACCTTTTGCGTGTATGGGAGGATGGTAGACTGCGAGTAGTACCACTTCCATCACAGAGACCACAGTTGGTCCATCATGCTCATGAGGAGCTAGGACATTCTGGATTAAAGCGTACATATAGCTTACTCCAGAGTCATTATTGGTGGCGCGGTATGCAGACCAAGGTACAACAGTTTGTTGCCAGATGTGTGGTTTGTGACCGAGTTAGAGCATCATTCAATGCTCCTATGCCACAATTACACCCATTACCTATCATGGGATTGGGTTACCGTTGGAGTTTGGACTTTGCTGGACCTTTACCGCTGACTGTGAGACATTATCGATACGTTTTGGTGATGGTGGAGCACTTCTCCAAGTGGATTGAGTTGGTGGCACTTCCTGACAAGTTTAGTGAAGGGACAGCTTACTCGTTCTTGGATCAAGTTCTTAGTCATTTTGGTGCACCAGCTGAGGTTTTGACTGATCAGGGTACAAAGTTCTTGGGGGAGTTTCAGGTCTTGTGTGACAAGGCTTTGATTGATCATTGTACTTCATCCCGAGGTCACCCTGAGGTAGATGGCTTAGCAGAGAGAGTGGTTCAGACAATGAAGAGAAAATTGTGAAAGTATGGTTTGCAGAGAGGCCACTTGGGAGATTGGGGTCTCCAGTTACGTTGGTTGGCCATGGACTATCGGTTCAGCCAGCAAGCCTCCTTAGCATCCTTCTCTCCATACTTTCTACTCTATGGACGAGATCCAGATTTACCTGTAGCCATTTGTCGAGATGCTACTGTAGTTTTGGACTTGGATGACCCCGATGTATGGATGAGCGCATGTTCTCAGCGGGCAGAGATCTTTTAGAGAGTGATGCCAATGGCCTTTGAGAACTTGGTGAATGCTCAGCATAGAGATACTTTACGCTATGCTACCATTCAAGGAGGAGGTTATAGACCCTTGATCCGTCGATTTCATCTAGGCGACTATGTATATCTACAGCAGACAGCACCAACAACACTTGATGGTTCTACAGGCCGCACTATCTTGAGAGTGCGTGAGGTTTTGCCATCTAGAGTCCTTGTGTTAGAAGGACGTGATGATGTTGTTTGGAAGGATCATGTGCGCAATTGTGCGCCATGCCACCTTCCAAACATTGATGGTACTATGGATCCAAGCTTGGCACTTGTACGTGTAGGCTTGAGGTGTATGTTATGTGGCTCTTCTGGTGGAGCTGCTACTATGTTAGTGTGTGATAGCTGTTTGAGAGGATGGCATATGGCATGTATGACTCCTCCCCTCACGGTGGTTCCTCAAGGACAGTGGTTATGTCCTAGATGTACTTGACCTATAGCTAGTTCATTCTTTATATGGTATAGATTGTAGACAGGTGGGGCTCCATAGCACCCGGCCTCCTGATCTTTGCCCATTAGAGGGTACACCATATACTTAGAGTAGATGGCTATCTGGAGTTAGAGGGACCTAACCACCAGCTGGGGGGTGATTGTGGCACTTTGGAGTCTATGTATGACTTATGTGTGAGTTGTGTTTCTATAGTGTATGATGTTGACAGCAATGTATGTTGTGTAGCGATGTATATACGCACGACAGCTGTCACGCCATTTGTAGTGCCGCATCTAGATGCTCGGACACTAGAGTTCCAGTGATAGTAGTTAGAGTTATTTCAACAGTATCTCAGAGACTACTTTCCGACGGTCAGATTTGGTGTTTGGGGTACTGACTTCATGGTGGGGCCCACCGTCACTTTGCACCGTTCGCACCGTCAAGTGTGCCATCAACGGAACCGTTAGGGTTTCAGAGCTAGCTCGATTCCAGGGGGTATAGTTTTGAAGTGAGCTCCAGAGAGCTCACTTCTCTGATGTTGAGCCTTTGAGTTCCTGGCTATGGTGGACAGAGGCCGGCAAGCGTCACCTGGATTCTCTATGCTTGAGTGGGTGTGGCTTGACTGTAATTAGTACCCAGTTGTTGGCAGTTTATAGAGTGACAGATCAAGTATTGATCTGAGTTGAGTTGAGTTGAGAGTGGTAAGCAATCTGATTATTGTGGCACTTTGGAGTCTATGTATGACTTATATGTGAGTTGTGTTTCTATAGTGTATGATGTTGACAGTGATGTATGTTGTGTAGCAATGTATATACGCACAACAAATCCACTACAACTAGAGTCCTTGGCTTGTGCAAGTGCCTTCATCCAATTGATGGTAGAGATTTTTAATCATTTCCATAGTCTCTTTGACAATCTCTTTTATTATACAACATGAAGAGAGGAACACTAACTATCTTGCAATGCTCACTTCTTACTTTAGGTAATGGGTTTTTATCACACTCCAATGATCACAAGCATTGGATCTTAACCAACATGCAATTGCAATAGAGGCTCTTGATACATCTAGGTCTCTCCTTCCTCATCTACCATATATACTTTTGGATAAACTTTATAAAAGTGGATTACTTTTGTAGGATACCTGGTTTATTATGCTCTCTTGGGCTTTGCCAAGAGAACATGTTTACTTACATTGTTTCTCTATGCTTTATAGCACTTTTTGCTTGGGCCAAGGACTCGTGTTCTTTGTCAGCACTTCTTTGTGCTCTTGTATTCCCTTTGCTTTTTTTCTTTGGTATATTATTTGGCTTTTTGGACTCTTTTTTTCTTTTGACATTGTTACAACTCTACATAGCTCCTCTTGGTGATAACATTTAGATTTATGGCTTTTGTTCAATGGTATTTAGTAAATAAAAAGTGGAATCTATAATATTATTAGTGGAAGATTAAGGCCACTGATAGCTAAAGGACTATAGTCGAAACCAAGAAACCTATGAATCTATAAAATCAAATAAATTGTGAATTGTTATAGCACATACAATAGCGTTGACTTGGGATTCAATTTTGAAATAATTAGGTTTATGGATTGCATGTGCATGGACATCCAACTACTTAGAATGATATCTCTTTATCTTTCTAAATAAAATTGACTTGCATTAATATTTTATTCAATTGCTAATTTTCTTATCTTATGATATTTGTACATATCAATTTTATATCAATTTCATGCATAAATAATTTATTGGTCAAGACTTAGGGAACATTAATATTTCTTTTAACAATCATTTTTATAGTTTAATGACATTGGCAAGTCTTAACCTTATAAATTTATGTTGAAAAAATGTGGAGTATATAAAGTAATATTCATAGACTTTTACACTCTTCTATGAAGTCTTTCTATTTCAAGAAATAAAAATAAGTGTCACTAAAATAATATAAAATTTTAAAATTTCATTAGGATTCATTTTATAAAGTTAAATTAATTAATAAAATATTTTTCATGTTTTAATGATATTGGAAGTCTTTACAATTTGAGATTTGTGGTGAAATAAAATTTTAGAGTATATGAAGTATAATCATATACTTCATATTCTTCTATTAAATCTTGCTATTTCAAGATACCACAAAAAAATGAGTCATAAAAATAATATAACAAATTATAATTATAATTTGGATTCATCTATATTTATTTTAAAAAATTAAAAAAACTAATATTAATTTTTCATAGTATACACAAATGAAAAATTGACCTTAGCCCGTCTTGATAAATATCCACGTTGGATAAGACTGAAATAATTTGAATAGTCTATTAGAACAATTTGAATTTTTTCAATAGATTTGTAAAAAATTAGTTTTTTAATTTTTAAAATAAGTTATTTAGCAAGTCAACAAGATTCATAAATGCCATGAGCCATGCACTATATAAGCTCCCGACTAGTCCAAAAAATGAGAAGGACTACCGCGTAGAAAAAATGAAGGATGGGAAGACCCAATCAAGCCATACAAGGGAGAGATCAAAAGGTAAAATGGCATTAAGCCCAAATAGAGTCTATATGAGAAATTTGCCTCATTGCACCTAAGATATCCAAGCTATGGAAGTCGTGTGGTCTACAATCGGAGCATCCAAAGAAGCATCACCTAGTGTGATTGCTTTCCTATGGATTGCACCAACCACTACCCTCTATAGAGCAATGGACACTCGCTGCCTAAAATATGCTACAAAGTATGAGAGTGAGAGTGGTATCCCGTGGCGCCTAACATGATAAGCTCTTGTACACTCCTTGACAAATGTGTCAAACACCATGTCCATCGTTCCATATAACTCCAAGGCTAGAAGAACAAAGAGGTGACCTTGCTGCATGCCCCTATACTTGGAGACCTTGCAACCTACTATTGTGCTTGCCGCCCATCCAAGAGGATGGGTAATCACTCACTCCAAAACTATATCTCACGTAGGATCTGTAACACCGACATCCGCTACTATCACCTGATCATCTTGGACCAAGTATAAGTTTGCCCTGACATGTGCCATCTACAAAGCATACAAATGCTTCATCCAAGCCAAGTATCCGCTCTCTTGTGCCATAACAAACACTATGTCCATAATAGCATTATGGGTAGCTATCCTCTATCCTCCAAAAGTACATTGTGTCAAGTGGACCGCTGCTGCATCTAGTGTAGAACCACACTCACAAGTGAGTAATGAAGATGTAGATGGGTGGACCAAACCTAGGCAAAACCTCATCACTGTAGAGAAAGTACCTGGTGAGAGTCGGAATGCCGTAATGCACGATCAAGCTAGGTTACAAGAGCCTGCACCCTTGCCGGAGCAAGAGCAAAGATGTGCTCTAGTAGCCTAAGGAATGGACGAGTCAACTAAGAGGGAATGTAGTGTATGCTACCACTATCACTCCATCAAGGAAGATTGTAAACCTCTAGTCCAATCTAACAATAGTGAAGCAAAAGATGGAAATTCCTCTCATGCATGTAAGGATAGACTATCTCTCATCTGTTGCAATAACATCGAGAGAGAAAAGGATCTCCCTCCACCTCTGTCACATAAGTCTCCAAGACTGGCCTATCAACAACCACAAAATGAAAGGAAGGTAGAGGTGTTGAGAGAGCCCAACTACCCAAATATGCTATATGTAGTCTCCTCCATAGATAGCGACCCAACTCCTCCACACGAGATCAACATAGCCATTTGTTTATGTGCCAAATCCCTTGTCACACACTCAAATGTCCAATATGGTCCAATAATATCACCAAAGACTCCCATAATTATATTACTCTAAGGACAAGAGAACAGAGAAAACACAAATTTCACACTCAATCATACGATGCTCCCAAAGGAAAACCTTCTCTTTATTATATAGACAATGAGGATCTCCTCCAAGGAAGCTCCACCATAGGATTAGACACATAGATAGGTGACATGTCAGCAAGCTCCACCCTTGGATTACTTACTTGGATGGGAGACATGTCGGTCCGGATCCTATTTGGTTGGTCAAACAAGCTTTGACCAAAGTGAATCTTTTAGGGAATCTTCTATAGGAATCTTGGAATCACATATGTGAGGTACCATTGGAAATCTCTCAACAAGACAAAGCAAGAGGAAGGGAAGGCCAAGTTATCTTCTATTGGGGGGGGGGGGGGTAAATATGCATATTTCCAAGGCCTAATTCATTTGTTTAGACCTCCAAAATTGCTTTCAAAGATTTTAGGTATATTTTGGTTCCTACTCTATTAGTAGAAGTTCCCTTTTGGTGATACCGCTTTTTGATCTATTTATTCCATCATGTGTAACGTCTTTCCAGATGTTACCAAACCAATTCTCATCTTTAAATCATATGTCTAGCTATTGGTTCTAAGGTTTTCAAGTCTATTTTGGTTTTTGCACTATTAGTAAAAGTACTCTTTTGGTGATACTTCAATCTGATCTACTTTGTCCATCATGTATAAAATCATTCCAGATGTTACCAAACCAAATTTCACATTGAGATCATATGGCTAGCTCTTGGTATTACAAACCTCCTTCCTTTGAAGATGCAACATCCTCGTTGTGCAGTTGTTGCTCAAACGCTTGTACCAACACCAATGCATGTGTCAAATTGGCAGCGGGCTCCTAGGTTTCCTCATAGAGGTGTAACCTTTCCATTGTACTAGATAGTCCACCCTCAAATGGTGTGTATCACGCATGCATTTTTGGAAGATACGCTCCACTTCATATTCCTCCATGCCATCAATGAGTGTTGGACAAGGTCAAAGGTCTCGTGTGGAATGATAGTGGCCCAATTGGGGAGCATATTTGCATAGTAGGGAAACATGGAACATTGGATGGATCTTCATGTGTGGTGGTAGCTCAAGGTGATAGACCACAGTGCCAACTCGATGAAGAATAGGAAAATGCCTAATAAAACAAAGTCTGAGCTTACGAGGGCCAACTAATGTGAGCTTGGTTGTAGACAACCACACCTAAACCCCAACATTGAACTCCATGTGCCTATGGTGTGCATTGGCATACTGTGCCTGTTGATTTTGCACAATCTGCAATTTGTGCTTGGCATTCTCCACACCTTGTTAGATTCAAGAAACAAATGTGTTGACTACATCAACCTTGGTAGCCACCGGATGGATCTTCATCAAGCTAGAAGGTGTGAAGGGATGCTCACCATACATGAGGAAGAACAAGGTGACATAGGTGGATGCATTCACCAAATTTTTGTAAGCAAATTCCACCAATGGGAGTAGGGTGTCCCACCTCTCTTGCTCTTCTAAGGTGGAGCCGTGCAACATGTCTTCAATAGTGCGATTAGCATGCTCTATTTGTCCATCTATTTCTGGGTGGTAAGTTGTGGACATGGCCAACTTGGTTTTGAAGAAACCAAAAAGTGTTCACCAAAAAAATTGGTGAATTTGATGATGTATTGGTGATGAGTACTTGAGACAAGCCATTGTGAGAGAAGACTGCATCTAAGTATAGTTGAGCTAGTTAAAAGCTTTGTTCTATTGACAAAGTAGATAGCTATGTATGTAGTCCATCACATTGTTACTCATCTTGGGCCAATAGTAATGGCATTGGATTGCTTCTAATGTCTTGTCCACTCCAATATGACCTACAATGGCCAAATCATGACATTCCGCTAGAATGGTGGTGCATAATTTTGGGACATTCGGGATCCATAATCTGCCATCACAAAAGGTGAGTCCTTGGGTGATAGTGATGCCTTTAGATGATTGCGCTCCTACAATCTATGGATCAGTTTTTGTAGTAGCCAGAATCTCTGGTTAGAATTCAGGGTTAATCTTAACCTTTGCCACCAAATTGTTTGCCATTGGCATGTGGGTGAATGCATCTACAAGTTGCTTCTTACCTTCCACATAGACGATTGTCATGTTGAAGAATTTTTGCCACTCTGCCCACTAAATCTAGTGATAAGATAGATCTTTTTGTATCTCTAGGTAGACTAGAGGTTTGTGGTCTATCTCTACTACAAATGCCTTCTCGCCCAGGTAGTTCTTCCAATGCTTGGTTGGCCAATGGCCAACTCTTCTTGTTTTGTGGTGTGATAGTTGCGCTCTGTTGGTAACAAATTTTGAGGGAATATGCAATTGGATGCCATCCGTCATGCCACTCTTGTCGTAGGACTGCTCCTATTGCTATGCCTGATGCATCTATAGCCAACTTGATTGGACATTTTGGGTCAAACCACTTCAAGATTGGTGCATGTAGCAAGGCGGCTTTCAATTCTTGAAAGGCCAACTCTTGTGCGGTTCCCCATGTCCACTTCTTCTCCTTACCAAGTAGTGCCATTAAAGGCTGTGTAACCTTGGAGAAGTCCTTGAAAAATTGATAATAGAATCCCTTCAACCCCAAGAAGCTCTTGAGTTGAGTCTGATCTGTAACACCCATTTGTGCATGTGTGTGGTATTGTGATATTTAGCTTGATATTACAAGTACTTAAGAGATATTATTTATATAGAGATAAAGGATGGTTCTATATTAGTCATGGTTAGCTAAAGTTAGTCATAGCTAAGATAGATGAGACCTTACTTTAGAGGAAGTAGAAAAGATGAGCACCACTATTTTGGATTTTAGTGTGTTGACTTGGTATTATTCCTAGGTGTTTGGCTTTGAGGAAAGAGTTAAGAACTCTTGGGCCCGCAAGCCTTTTTGTTTTGGATTCTTCTTTAGTCCAAGGATAGCCCATGTGAAGGAATCCTTGACTTAGTGGTTGGGTCAAGATAAGACCACATGCTTAGGGGAATATGCCCATGTGAATGGATATTCCTTTCTACTTTTTGACTTTACTTGACTTTTAGTCTAGTAACTTGAGTTACTATGGTAATTAGTAACTTTGGTACGTAACTATTTCACAAGTATATAAACAAGGGGTGAGGAGGTACTCATCATCCTTTCATTTGCAACTATCTCTCTCATTGAGTTCTCTAGTGAGCAATGTCTTGAGTCTTGGAGTGTTAGCCTTGGAGGAGTATGATGGAGTTCAGGTTCCTTGCCTTCTTAGTCCATGGTGCGCTACCATAATAGCCATCAGAGGTTCATCCTGAGTGAGAGACAGGCCGGCTCACAGATCTTCTAGGGCACTCTATTTTTAAATGACTTCTATTTCATTTGTCAAAACTTGAATGCCCTCTGTACTTACTCTATGCCCCAAGTAGTCTACTTCAGACTTGCCAAACTTACACTTTGAGATTTTGGCATACAATAGATTTTGTCTTAGAATTTGGAGGACTTCTCGTAGATGTTGTTTGTGTTTTGTCATTGTGCTATTGTGTACTAAGATGTCATCCAAGAAGACAATTACAGACTTATCTAAGTATGGACAAAATATGTTATTCATTAGACTTGGAAAGTGGCAAGTGCATTGGTGAGGCCAAAAGTTACCATGAGATACTCAAAGTGGCCATACTTGGTTTGAAAGATAGTTTTGTACACATCCTCCTCTACAATTCAGATTTGATTGTAACTGCTCTGCAAGTCCAATTTGATGAAGTATCTTACTCCATGGGTTGATCAAATAGGCTATCCATGCGAGGTAAGGGGTATTTTTTCTTCACTGTTTGCTAATTGAGACCCCAATAGTCAATGCACATGTGCATTGTACCGTCCTTCTTCTTCACAAACAAGATATGAGCCCCATATGGTGACATGCTGGGCTAGATGAACCCTTTTTGCAACATCTCTTCAATTTGAGTCTTACACTCCTCCAACTCATGAGGTGATAGGCAATATGCGGCCTTACAAGGAGGTGTATTCCTCATGAGTGTCTTATTTTATGATCTACTCTCCTTTTTGGTGGTAATCCTAAGGGTAGATCATTGTGAAAGAAATCTTGAAACTCATCCACCATATCCTTCAATTTCTCAATAATTTGTCCATTGAGTTGTGCACTCTAGACTTCTCCTATTAGACCCATGAAACATCTATTGGTCTTACAGATAGCTACTATCTCTATGACATAGAGAGGCAATTCTTGCTTGTGTGATTTTTCTTTAACCCCAATGATTGACCACTAATGAGTTCTCACTACTTTCTTCTGCTAATCTACCATAGGGTTGGAATGCTCCATCCATGACATGCCTAACATTGCATCATAATGAGCTAATTGTATCACTCGCCACTCAATTGCTTCTTGATATTCTCCTACCAAGAGTGTTACCCGTCTAGGTAATGATTCAATCTTCTCTATTTGCCCATTAGGTAACTCTACTTCTTTACTCTCATCTCTCTATAGATCCATTCCCAATCTTATTGCAATGGAGTGAGTTAATAAGTTCTTTGTTGCTCCCGTATCTATTAATATTCTCACTTGATTGCCTTATAGGACTCCATTCACAACAATCAATTGTGAGGTTGCCTTTTGGGACCTTTGCGTGCTTGTCTTCTGCCTTCCCTTGATTCTCTACTTCCTTATTGAGCTAGTAAGTCCGTAGTACATTTACTGGTAATCTTCATTTTTTGAAGTGATTTCTATCTCCTCCTTTTTAGTGCACCTCTCTATGTTGTTCAAAGATTGCATGTATGAAGACCGAGGGCCTTTAAGAAGACAAGCATGACAATTGGTAGATATGTGCCCAATACGGTCACAATTGTAACAACAATGTTGTTCTCCTTGAGTTCCTCCTCCTTGTGTGACTTCATCTCTCCATTCATCTACCCTCAAGTTCCTTCCCCTTGGTCTCAAAACCAAAGGCTGCTCAATTTCATCGGTACTGGTCTACCCATGTGTGGCATTTCTGCCCGATAATGTTGAGGTGGAACTACTCCTTCCCCTCACCCAATGTTTGTACTATTCTCTACGCACAAGCAATGGCTTCAAATATCATGTGAGGATTTTGCACCATGACTTCTTGGCAAATCTGCTCCTGCAACCTTCATTTGAAATTGTCGAGAGCCTCTCTTGGACTCATGTCGGTTATTGCGATTTGTAAATCCAAAAATACCTCCACATACTCTTGTACGTTTATTCTTCTATTTCAATCCACATAGTCAGATTTGGGCCATCAGCACAAAATCCACCAATTGTAAATTCTTTAGTAATCCTTCTTGCATTGCTATCCACGTGATCTCCCTTCTCTCTGCCAACATGGATCATTCCCAAGCATCATACCATGTGAGGGCTTTATTGGTCAAGTACCCACATGCAAACACGCATGTAGCATGCTTAGTGATCTTTGTTGAGAACAATCAGAAATATTCATTCATTCTTGAGATCCGGTTTTACACTACTCCCATTGTATGTTGCCCCTTGTAAGGCTCGATGTTGCAGGTCTTCTTCATCTAGAGTAGCAGTGTGGCTTCATTGTTGACCGGGTTTGTAGACACGAGTGCCTCTCTAAGTACTTCAGTTGCAAGTACTGGGTTTTGAGATGGCTCTTCTTCTTGCATTGCTTGATCATTCCTAAGGATTTGCACTTGACTTTGTAATGCCTCCATGATCATCTTAATCTCTTGAAATTTGTTCAACATCCCCTACATTCCTTGCACCAACTCTTGCAACTACGGATCCATGGTTCCTACAACACTCAATTGCTACTATATACTTCAATAGAGAGTTAATATGATCACTCTAGAAGGTGCACAAACTATTGGGGCTACCATTGGATGCTCCAAAGCTATCACTCATTGATAATACTCCTCACCAAAATTTCTAACCACAAAATCCCTAAACATCACTTTTGGTCTCACTAAATAATGAATTTCTACTTGAATGTTGAAAGGGAGAAGATTTGGGACATTCACATCCATATCATAATAGAATGTAGATTGTCAAATCCCACTCTTTGTTGTATACCACCATAGGTAGAATCACCGGGTTTGGTGAGTTCATCATGCTGTCCATGAATTTTGCTCCAAAATGATAAACTAGCAATACTCTCATTTGCTCATGTTGGATGTACATAACCTTGATGAGGAATGGATTCAAGAATGGGAACCTAGGTGTGGGAAATTGTCCTCCCAGTGCATTCATCCCATCCGCTTTTTAAAGCCCTTCCCAAGTCTAGCAACACCTCAAATTACTCAATTTCAGTAGTTTGTGCTCTTCCAAGAGGTGTAATCCACTCTCTAGGACTAAAACACTTGCTCTGATACCATTGTAATACTCCAAGGACAAGAGAAGAGAGAAAACACAGATTTTACACTCAATCATTTGATGCCCTCAAAGGAGCACCTTCTCTTTATTATATAGACAAAGAGTATCTCCTCCAAGGAAGCTCACCATAGGATTAGACACATAGATAAGTGACATGTCAGCAAGCTCCACCCTTGGATTACTTACTTGGATAGGAGACATGTGTAATACTCCGAGGACAAGAGAAGAGAGAAAATATAGACATACTCAACATTTGGTGCCCCAAAGGAGCACCTTCTCTTTATTATATAGACAAAGAGGATCTCTTCCAAGGAAGCTCCACCATAGGATTAGGCACACAGATTGGTGACATGTCAGCAAGCTCCATCCTTGGATTACTTACTTGGATAGGTGACATGTCGGTCTAGGTCCTATCTGGTTGGTCAAACAAGCTTTAATGGGAGGGAATCTTTTAGAGAATCTTCTTATAGGAGTCTCAAAATCACGTAAGGTACCATTGGAAAGCTCTCAATGAGACAAACCAAGGGGGGAAAGCCAGCCTCTTCTCCAAAGGGGGGGGGGTTTCTACACATTTTTGAGGCCTAATTCATCCGTTTAGGCCTCCAAAATTGCCTTCAAGCATATTTTGATTCCTACTCTATTAGTAGAAGTCCCCTTTTGGTGATACCTCTTTCTGATCTGTTTAGTCCATCATGTGTAACATCATTCTAAATGTTACCAAACCAATTTTCACCTTTAAATCATATGTTTAGCTATTGGTTCTAAGGTTCTCAAGTCATTTCCGTTTCTGCTCTATTTGTAGAAGTATTATTTTAGTGATACTTCTATCTAATCTATTTTGACCATCGTGTATAACATCATTCTAGATGTTACCAAACCGACTTTCACATCTAGATCATATGGCTAGCTCTTTGTTTTATAGACCTCCCTCTTTTCAAGACGCAACGTCCTCGTTATGCAATTGTTGCTCAAATGCTTACACCAACATCGGTGCATGTGTCAAACTGGTAGGGAGCTCCAATGTTGCTTCATAGAGGAGGTAACCTTTCCACTGTACTAGATAGTCCACCCATGGATGGCGAGTACCACGCATGCATTTTTGGAGAATATGCTCCATTTCATATTCCTCTATGCTATCAATGAGTGTCAAACAAGGTCAAATGTCTTGTGTGGAATGACCCTGGCCTGATCGGGGAGCATATATGCATAATAGGGAAACATGGAACACTAGATGGATCTTCATGTGTGGTGGTAGCTCAAGGTGATAGGCCATAGCACCAACGCAATGAAGAATCAAGAAAGGCCCAATAAAACAAGGTTTGAGCTTACGAGGTCCAGCTAATGTGAGGTTGGTTGTCAAAAGCCACACTAGATCCCCAACATTGAACTCTATGTGCCTACGGTGTGCATTAGCATACTACTTTTGTTGATTTTGTGCAATTTGTAATCTGTGCTTGGCGCTCTCCACACCATGTTGAATTCTAGAAATAAATGTGTTGACTGGATTGACCTTAGTAGCCACTAGATGGATCTTCATCAAGCTAGAAGGTGTGAAGGGATGCTCACCATACATGAGGAAAAACGGAGTGACTTGGGTGGATGCATTAACTAAATTTTTGTAAGCAAATTCCACCAACGGGAGTAGGGTGTCCCACCTCTCTTGCTCTTCTGAGGTGAAGCCACGTAACATGTCTTCAATCGTGCAATTAGCCCGCTCTGTTTGGCCATCTATTTGTGGGTAGTAAACTGTGGACATGGCCAACTTGGTTTTGAAGAAACCAAAGAGTGTTTGCCAAAACAAACTAATGAATTGAGTCCCTCTATTGGTGATAAGTACTCTAGACAAGCCATGGTGAGAGAAGACTGCATCTAATTATAATTGAGCTAGTTGTGGAACGGTTACATCCTTGGTGGTAGGGCGTACATGAATCATTTTGCTCAGCTAGTCCACAAAGACCATGATGGAGTCAAACCCTAAGGTGGTCTTGGGTAATTCACAGACAAGATCTATACTCACTTGTTCCCAACATTGGGTAGGCACGGGGAGAGGTTGAAGGAGCACTACATGAGCTTGATTAGAAGCTTTGTTTTGTTGACAAAGTAAGCAGCTACGCATGTAGTCCATCACGTTGTTGCTCATCTTGGGGCAATAGTAATGGCACTGGACTGCATCCAAAGTCTTGTCCACTCCGACATGACCTGCAATGGCCAAATCATGACTTTCTGCTAGAATGGTGGTGCATAATTCTGGGATATTTGGGATCCATAATCTGCCATCACAAAAAGTGAATCCTTGGGTGCTTGTGATGCCTTTGGATGATTGCACTTCTACAATTTGCGGGTCAGTTTTTATAGTAGCTAGAATCTCTGGCCAAAATTCAGGGTTAATCTTAACCTTTGCCACCAAGTTGTTTGCCATTGGCATGCGGATGAATGCATTTTCAAGTTGCTTCTTACCTTCCAAGTAGGTGATTGACATGTTGAAGCGTTGTTGCCACTCTGCCCACTAAATCTAGTGACAAGATCAATCCTTCTTTGTCTCGAGGTAGACCAGAGGTTTTGTGGTCTGTCTCTACTACAAATGCCTTCTCGGTCAGATAGTGCTTCCAATGCTTGGTTGCTAGAACAATGGCCAACTCTTCTTGTTTTGTGGTGTGGTAGTTGCGCTCTGTCGGTAACAACTTTTGAGAGAAATATGCAATTGGATGCCATCTGTCATACCACTCTTATTATAGGACTACTCCTATTGCTATGCCTGATGCATCTATAGCCAACTTGATTGGTCTTTTGGGTCATACTACTTCAAGATTAGTGCATCTAGCAAGGCGGCTTTCAATTCTTGAAAGGCCAACTCTTGTGCGGTTCCCCATGTCCACTTCTTCTCCTTGCCAAGTAGTGTCGTTAAAGGCTGTGAAACCTTGGAGAAGTCCTTGACAAATCTACAATAGAATCCCGTCAACCCCAAGAAGCTCTTGAGTTGAGTCTGATCTTCTAAGGCATGCCATTTTTGAATGACCTCTATTTCATTTTTCAATCCTTGAATGCCCTTTGCACTTACTCTATGCCCCAAGTAGTCTACTTCAGACTTGCCAAACTTGCACTTTGAGATTTTGGCATACAATCATTTTGTCTTAGAATTTGGAGGACTTCTCGTAGATGTTGTTTGTGTTCCATCATTGTGCTATTGTATACTAAGATATTGTCCAAGAAGACAATAATAGACTTATCCAAGTATAGATGAAATATGTTATTCATTAGACTCATGAAAGTGGCATGTGCATTGGTGAGGCCAAAAGGCATCACAAGATACTCAAAGTGGCCATACTTGGTTCGAAAGGCAGTTTTCTACACATCCTCCTGTGCAATTCGGATTTGATTGTAACCACTCCGCAAGTCTAATTTGGTGAAGTATCTTGCTCCATGGAGTTGATCAAACAGGTCATCCATGCAAGGTAAGGGGTATTTGTTCTTCACTATTTGCTGATTGAGACCTCAATAGTCAATGCACATGCGCATTGTACCATCCTTCTTCTTCACAAACAAGACAAGAGCCCCATATGGTGATACGCTAGGTTGGATGAACCACTTTTGAGTCTTCTCAATTTCCTCAATTTCATTTCCTCAATTTCCTCCTCATTTCCTCAATTTGAGTCTTACACTCTTCCAACTCATGAGGTGATAGGCGATATGGAGCCTTACAAGGAGATGTCGTTCCCAAGAGTGTCTCAATTTCATGATCTACTCTCCTCTTTGGTGGTAATCCTAAGGGTAGATTATCGAGAAAGACATATTGAAATTCATCCACCACAGCTTTCAATTTCACATGAACTTGTCCATCAAGTTGTGCACTCTAGACTTCTCTTATTAGACCTATGAAACATCTATTGGTCTTACAAACAGTTGCCGTTCCTATGTCATATTGAGGCAGATCCTGCTTGAGTGATTTTTCTTTAACTTCAATGATTGACCATTGGTGGGTTCTCACTACTTTCTTCCTCCAATCTACCATAGGATTGTAATGCTCCATCCATGGCATGCCTAAGATTGCATCATAACAAGCTAATTGTATCACTCGCCACTCAATTACTTCATGATATTCTCCTATAGAGAGTGTTACCCGTCTAGGTAATGATTCAATCCTCTCTTTTTGCCCGTTAGGCAAATCTACTTCTTCACTCCTATCTCTCTCTAGATCCATTCCCAATCTTATTGCAATAGAGTGAGATAAGAAATTCTCTATTCAGATTGATTAATACTCTCACTTGATTGCCTTCTAGGACTCCATTCACAACAATCAATTGTGAGATTGCCTTTCGGGATCTTTGCGCATTAGTCTTCTTCCTTCCCTTGCTTCTCTTTTTCCTTATTGAGCTTGTAAGGCCAAGAGGTACATTTATTGGCAATCTTTGTTTTCCAAAGTGATTTCTACCTCCTCTTCTTCAATGCGCCTCTCTATGTTGTTCAAAGATCACCCGTATGAAGGCCGAGGGCCTCTAGGGAAATGAGTGTGATAGTTGGCAGATATGTGCCCAATACGCCACAATTGTAACAACGGCGTTGTTCTCCTTGAGTTCCTTCTCCTTGTGGGACTCCATCTCTTTGTTCTTCTACCCATCCACGCTCCCTTTGAAGCGGTCATGCTCCTTGACCTCAAAATCAAAGGTTGCCCAATTCCATTGGTACTAGTCTACCCATGTGTGCATTTTTGCCCAATAATGTTGAGGTGGAACTACTCCTTCACCTCCACCCAATGCTCTTGCTATTCTTTGCTCACAAGTAATGGCTTCAAATACCATGCAAGGATTTTGCACCATGACTTCTTGGCAAATCCGCTCCTTTAACCCTCGTTTGAAATTTTTGAGAGCCTCTGCTGGACTCATGTCGGTTATTGCAACTTGTAGATCCAAAAATGCCTCCACATACTCTTGTACACTATTCTTTTGTCTCAATCCCCATAGTCGGGTTCGAGCCATTTGCACAAAATCCACCGATTGGAAATTCTTCAGCAATCCTTCTTGCATTGTTGTCCACATGACCTCCCTTCTCTCTACCAACATGGATCATTCCCAAGCATCATATCATGTGAGGGCTTTATCGGTCAAGTACCTTCATGTACCCACATGCAAACATGCCTACAACATGCTCCGTGATCTCTGTTGAGAACAATCAAAAATATTGATTCATTCTCAAGATCCAATTTTCCACTACTCCCATCATACGTTGCCCTTTGTAAGGCTTGATGTTGCAGGTCTTCTTCATCTAGAGTAGCAATGAGGCTTCATTGTTGATAGGGTTTGTAAGCACAAGTGCCTCTCCAGGTACTTCAATTGCAAGTACTGGGTTTTGAGATGGCTCTTCTTCTTGCATGGCTTGATCATTCTTGAGGATTTGCACTTGACTTTGTAATGTCTCCATGGTTATCTTAATCTCTCAAAATTCATTCAACATACCTTGCATTCCTTGCACCAGCTCTTGCAATTGCCGATCCATGGTTCTTGCAACACTCAATTGCTAATGTCTACTTCAATATAGAGTCAATATGATCACTCTGGAAGGCACACAAACTATTGGAACTACCATTGGGACCTCAGAAGCTATCACTTGTTGATAATACTCCTCGCTAAAATTCCTAACCATTAAATCTTTAAACATCACTTTTTGTCTCACTACATAACAGATTTCTACTTGAGTGTTGAAAGGGAGAGGATTTGGGACATTCACATCCATATTATCATAGTAGAATGTAGATTGTCAAATCCCATTGTGTCATATATCACCATAGGTAGAATCACCGGGTTTGGTGAGTTCATCACCCTATCCATGAATTTTGTGCCAAAGTGATAAACTAGCAATACCCTCATTTGTTCAGACTGGATGTACATAACCTTGATGTGGAATGGATTCGGGAATGGAAAGCTAGGTGTGGGAAATTGTTATCCCGGTGCATCCATCTCGTCCGCTCTCTAAAGTCCTTCCTAAGTCTAGCAATTATGCTATGTTCTCCACCTCAAATTACTCAGTTTCACTAGGTCGTGCTCTTCCAAGAGGGATGATCCACTCTCTTGGACTAAGACACCGCTCTGATTCCATTGTAATAATCCGAGGACAAGAGAAGAGAGAAAAAACAGATTACACACTCAACATTCAGTGCCCAAAGGAGCACCTTCTCTTTATTATATAGACAAAGAAGATCTCCTCCAAGGAAGCTCCACCATAGGATTAGGCACACAGATTGGTGACATGTCAGCAAGCTCCACCCTTGGATTACTTACTTGGATGGGTGACATGTTGGTCTAGGTCCTATCTGGTTGGTCAAACAAGCTTTGACTAGAGGGAAAATTTTAGGGAATCTTCTTGTAGGAGTCTCAAAATCACGTAAGGTACCATTGGAAAGCTCTCAACAAGACAAACCAGGGGAGGGAAGGCCAGAATTTTCTTCCAAAAGGGGGGGGAGAGTATGCACATTTTTGAGACCTAATTCATCCGTTTAGGCCTCCAAAATGGCCTTCAAAGATTTTAGGCATATTTTGGTTCCTACTCTATTAGTAGAAGTCCTCTTTTGGTGATCCCTCTTTCTATCTGTTTAGTCCATCATGTGTAACATCCTTCCAAATGTTACCAAACCAATTCTCACCTTTAAACCATATGTCTAGCTATTGGTTCTAAGTTCTCAAGTCTATTTCAATTTCTGCTCTATTAGTAGAAGTACTCTTTTGGTGATACTTCTATCTAATCTATTTTGACCATCATGTATAAAATCATTCTAGATATTACCAAACCAAATTTCACATCTAGATCATATGGCTAGCTCTTGGTATTACAACATGTTGGTCTTGATCTTATCTGGTTGGTCAAATAACCTTTGATTAGAGGAATCTATTAGGGAATCTTCCTATAGGAATCTTAGAATCACATGGGTGAGGTACCATTGGAAAGATCTAAACAAGACAAAGCAAGAGGAAGGGAAGGCCATATTGTCCTCTACATGGGAGGGTGGAATCTGCACATTTTTTAGACCTAATTCTTCCGTTTAGGCCTCCAAAATTGCCTTCAAAGATTTCAAGCATATTTTGGTTCCTACTCCATTGGTAGAAGTCCTCCTTTGGTGAAACCTCTTTTTGATCTATTTAGTCCATCATGTGTAACATCCTTTCAGATGTTACCAAACCAATTCTCACCTTTAAATCATTTGTCTAACTATTGATTCTAAGGTTTTCAAGTCTATTTTGATTTTTGGCCTTTTAGTAGAAGTACTCTTTTGGTGATACTTCAATCTGATCTATTTTTTCCATCATATATAACATCATTCCAGATGTTACCAAACCAAATTTCACATCGAGATCATATGGCTAGCTCTTGGTATTACAATAATCCTCCTAACAAAGGCTCTCAAACGCGATAGGAAGAACAAGGAAGGAGGAACTATAAATATGAGGTAGGATGGTCAACAAGCAACACTAGAAGAAAGTATACCAAATGCCACATGTGGATCTCCTCGTAATGGAAGGTCATCCACATGAAGAACATCCTTTGCAAGGGCAACATCTAAGAAGCATGTGACAAAATCCTCGGATCCTACAAGCACTCCAAGAACACATTGTCCATCTGTAGATGTGATACACCCCTCTGGAAGCTCAAGGTGGGGAAGAATACCTAAAAGGGACCATGCTTTACAATTTGACACCTTGACTCTCAAGCGTACTACATGTAGCTTGGTAGTCAAGTGGTCAAAGGCCTACCTAATCTAATCTACATGGTCCTCGATGTGTGTATCATCGGCCAAAGAGGGAAATACACAACTTGGCATGGCCAAAGTAGTAGAAAGCAGTGATCTAAAGTGAGCCATGGTAAATAAGGGCCCCCCTAAAGGATCTCCTTGACGTGTACTCAAAGTTGACTCCAAGATGGTGATTCCCTCCAATGAACCATTGTGTTGGTAGTAAAGGGAAGCAGGAGAGCCATAAAAAGACCGCACAAAAAGAATTAGACTCACCAAGGATCCCCAGCCTCCCTAAGCTCTCTAAAGATGGATGCTCATGAGACACTATTAAAAGTGTTCTCAACATCCACCTATAGGACAACCCACTCTGGATGGATATCTAAGAGTGCCTTAATGCCTAGAGATATAGCCTCACATCCTCCGAGTGTAGCTACTCCAAACTGATGTGGGCTGAGGTGCTATCTAAAGTGACAATGATGCTGAAAGACAATGGTATGACTAATCAAACGCAAAGATATCTCTCCAATAGCAATCAATCTAATGCTTCCCCCCTATCATTCTCCATAACGAGAAGTAGAGTAGCACCTAACACACGACTAACAAACATAAGAATATCTCCTCTCTCTACTATTGCAGCCACTTGAAACAACTTGGTAAAACCACTTGAAGGATCATCTACCTGAAAGTAATCTTTAAGGTGCTCATAAAGCATCCCTAACAAGCCTCTTGAAGAAAGGCGAGGGGTAGTGCCCAATGCTTGTGCAAAAAGTGACCTATCAAGACATAAAGGCTGCTCAAGCTGATAATCTAAGACCTCTAGTGGTAGTCCTCAACTATTATAGGATGTAGTGAGCATAGGGAAGAGATAGTCTCATCAATAGGACTCACCATAGACAAAGAGTGTAGCACTTGTGCTGCTCTACAAAACTCTTCTGCTTTACCCAATGTCTTACACCATCATAATCAAGTGGACTCTATGGTATTGTAATACTCCGAGGAAAAAAAAACTTTCCAAGAGAGATACAAGAGAGAAAACACATGTTTCACACTCAAGTCTTCTAATGCCCCAAAGGAGCACCTTCTCTTTATTATGTAGCAAAGAGGATCCATTGAAAGGAAGCTCCAACCTTGGATCATATACATGGATTGGTGACCTGTTAGCAAGCTCTATCTTTGGATTAGTTGTTTGGATGGGTGACATGTGAGTCCTTGTCCTATCTAGTTGGTCAACAAGTTTGACCAAAGGGAATCTTTAGAGAATATTTCTATAGGGAGCTCAAAATCGCATGGGTGAGATACAATTGGAAAACTCTCAACGAGACAAATCATTGGGGAGAGAAAGTCAAGCCTTTCTCCCTTGAGTAGCAGATTATTTCTTTGTTGAGACATAATTCATCCATTTAGGCCTCCAAGATTGGCTCTAAAGTTTTCATGTTATTTTCATCTTCTACCATATTAGTAGAAGTACTCTTTTGGTGACACCTCTATCTGATCTACCTAGCCCATTGTACACAACATCCTTCTAGATGTTACCAAGCTAATGTTCACCTCTAGATAATATGTTTAGCTTCTTGTATTACAAGTATCATGTGGTGAAACCTGTCTCCTAAAACATGTAGCCCTAACATACTTCTCCTGAAGGGCCGCCCAATCTTGTGCTCAAATTGACAAAATCTAGCAGCCACCTCTCTATGCTCCGCAGGTCTCCTTCCACCACCACAATCTCTCTGAAACACTAAAAGCTATAAACTCTCGTAACTTTAAATTTCCATCTCCATAATTTTCAAACTAAATTTCATTGGAACTTAATCATGAAAACCAAGAGATTAAGAATGAAAAATTCTTGACCCATCACTCGCACTCTCAATGTGTAATGATCACTCTAAACACTAAAAAACCTAAAAATCCTTATAACTTCATACTCAATTCTCCATAGTCTTCAATCTAGATACCAACGCAACCGAAATAAAAAAACAAACAGAATAGACTATTCACTCTAGTGCTATATGCAAAAGAAATAAAAAAAATTGAACAAAATCTACTATTCACTTGAGTGCTATATGCAAGAGAGCCCTCAAAAAATATAGATTTTTCCTCTCAAATCTCTCCCTCTCCTCTCCTGTCTCCACACTCTCCCCACACTCTCCCGTCTCCACACTCTCCCGAACATCACCTTACACCTTGCAAAGAAAAAAAAGAAAATGCACTTTTCAGGAAAATGCCAAAAAAAGTCCAAAAATTGCATTATTTATCCATAAATCCATAAAATCCAAAATTGAAATATGGTACATACATGAAATTTAGGTGTAATATAACTATATACATCTAAGACATGTCACGGACATCCGCCTAGCATGGTATCTCCTATCTATGTTTCACAAGAAAACTAACATACGATAAAACAAGACAGTATTAGGTAGATTTTATGGGACTCGATTTAGAAATAATTATGTGTCCAAGAAATTCATGATGTAGCGTTTTATTATGCCCTTCCCTCCAGCCTCTAAGTATACCAACTTGACTAATATTTCATGTAACAAAGACTTCATGATATGTTGGTAATGGGAATCTATACAAATTGAATTTCACGTTGATATAAGTTTCTGATTTGAGTGGTGGCAGTGGACAAGGCTCATTGTACATCCGTAGATTAGGCCTACCTTATTTCAATTCTTGATTCAAAATGTTTAATAATATCTTTATAAAATTTATCACGAGAGGAAACTTGGAGCTAATTTATTTATTTTAGACTTTTATCTTGTCCCGTTTACCTTCCCTACGTAATCTATTTATCACAAGCTAAGAAAAAATTAATCCTAATTTAGATTTTAATTTTAATTTTAAATTAGTTAAGACTTATATATATATATATAAAATTGATCGTAGCACATTATATTTATATATTTAATTTATCAAAAAAATATTTTAAGTTATTCATCATATTAGAGAGTAAATTCCTTTTCTGAAATAATAAAATCAAATACATCAGCTTCTTAACATTAATCTCATTTTTTAATTTCAATCGCAAGTAAAAATATTAATTAATAAGTAAATAAATTTAATTTAATTATAAATGAGATTAAATAGTACCCCATAAACCAAGTAAGTCACGTAATTGATATCTTTGACTATAAATGATTTTTGAAAAGTGCATTTGCAAGAATCTATGGAATAAAATTTTCAAGAAATGTTTACAGATTATTCACATGCTAATAATGCACACAGCATGCTAGAGGCACCCATCAAGGGAACCAAAAGGCCCTATACAATATATAAAGGTAATAAGAATTGAGTAAAGTGAATATTAAAAACTCACTATAGACTATAATTAGTAAAAATTAAGTACAATGGAGAGAAAAGATAGCCTCAAAATTTTATATTAATTCTTATTTTGACTTAACTTTCTACAGTGAAAATAGAGTTATTATAACAAATAGAGTATTATTTACACAAAGTTCAAATTGGAATTACATTTTGCATTAGGTATTCAAGAACCCCTTAAGAAAATTTTTTCTATTAAGAGTGTAGAATTTTTCTACTTCAGAAATAAGAATATTATATTTACATATTATGAGAATATTATTATTTATTCTGTAGAGTATAATTTTATAAGATCTACAAGACATAAAAGAGTACTCTTTTATTTTTGGCCTAATTTGAAAACTTTTGATAATTTATAATAATATCAGTACCTATTCTTCATAATTGCAACAGGAGTCTAGATGCTAAGTAACCAAGATTTTAGTCAAAAGGATTATTTTAATGCTATTATTAGGTTTCTTGCTTATTAAACCCTTACTAACAACTTTCAAGAATAGTTATTGATAAAAAGTAGCATTAATAATAAAGATAAAAGAAATGAATATTAAAATTTGGGAAAAATTTAAAATTTCAACTCAATTTGAAATATGGATAATGAATATTAAATTAAATTTATATTTATCATATTAAATAATAAACAACTAAAATAAATTTAGAGTAGTAAAACAAAAGACTTACACTGCTAAAGATAAACTTATCTTTTTGCTCCACATTTATTCCTTAAAAATTTCTCAGTGCATATAATATCCTCACTAGATTATAATAAATTATCAGATCAATATAACTTCACCAACTAAATTAGTCACAGATTTACACCTAAAACTGTAATTCTGAAGAAGACACACTAGCTGATGCATTGCATAGGTAGCTACGTTGAGTACCAAAAGGGGTGATATATCTACCTCGTCCTGATGGATCCACCCTAAACTGTAAATCTGAAGATATGTAAATATTTTCAAAAGATTTACTTAAATAAATCCTCCATATGAAAAAGACACACTAGCCGATGCATTGCATAGGTACCTACGTTGATGATCGATATATCTACCACGGACTGATGGATCCACCTTATACCGTAATCTGAAGATATGTAATTATTGTCAAAAGATTTGCTTAGATAAATCCCCAATATGAAAAAGAGAAAAAGGAACACATGAAGGATGCGAAGACCCCATCAAGCCGAAAAAGACACCCTAGCCGATGCATTGAATAGGTTGATGATCAAAAGGGGAAGTAGACGACCGATGATCAAAAGGGGAGATATATCTACCTCGTAATGGTCGATCCATCCTTTTATGAGCTTCGCCCGGATATCTAGCGCATAGAAAGGCGTGCCTTTTATCCAAACTTAGGATTCATTCAAATAGCTACTATTCTCCTCGCGCGTAAGAAGTTAGTGCTCCAAGAGTTCCTCATTCTTCTTGCTGAAGTGCTGCATGTGATGCAGTACCGGCTACCGCCGGTCTCCTTGCAGCAGGGAATCAACTTCTTTTGGTGGTTTCTGAGCACTTCATAAAAGTGCTCAGAAACCACCAAAAGAAGTAGGGAACAAAATCTAGTGTGCAGATTAAGACAAATTTCTACTCAGCAGGCAAATTCTCTACTGTAACAACTACATCTACACTCAAAGATACTATATTGTATGTCACAGACTTAAGTCAAACAGAATTTCGAGACATCCTAAATATGATTGCATGAAATATGAAAGATTCCACATATTTATTGATTCTATTGACATTTTCAAGAATTGTGGATATTTGCCTCCCTCCTTGTTTTGTTCAAGTGAGGTAAATTCAGATGTGAATCTAAGGGAATAGCGAGCGAAGTATGATAGAACTTTACGTTCTAGCCAATTCTCCCGCGTATATATCAACTGTTTACATTTTAGTAGTTATTGATCCTAAGTTGACCGAATCTATGCACTAAATTATTAAGTGAGTTAGGACCTTGACTTCATATACATGAGTTTTCATGGTAAGCTTCCTTCTGCGGCTTGTGACCTAGAATTTATTACACTTCCAAAGAAAACATTATCATTACTTGGAAACCTGTCCTGAAAATTGGCCACTTGACCAGAGATGGGTCTCTGGTCAAGTGAGTTAAAATTGACATCAATAATTTAATAGATTGTAGTTTAGTGGATTGTAGTTGGAATCTCAAAATGAGTTAAAACCGATTAACTTAAAATCACTTGCTCTGATTTGGTTAGTATATGCTGAACCATAAACAAGAAAGGAATGCCTTCTCAGTCAATGTATGAGAGAAACTAGATTGTCCACATGGCATCTTATTTCTCTCATACATTTGACTGAGAGGGAAAACTATATTTTGATTGAGATTGATTAGATAGGGTAAATCAAGAGGTGTCCAAGAGGCACGTACAACTAAGGAGCTTGTAAAGATGAAGAATATAAACGTGTTCTTATTTTTGTTAGAGCTTCTTTCCTTATCAAAAGTAGCATAAATCTGGGCTTAAAGAATGTTGCCAGTCCCCACTACCTCTAGTTTAGATGGATCTTCTTGACATAAACAAGAATGTAACCTAAATGAACAAGAATAAGAATAAGGTTACTCAAATTAGTATTAAAGATACGAGTTTTAAGATACTAATGCTTTGAGCGTGATGTGGCTAGATGTCAAAGGTTCTCTTTTAGTTCCAAATGGTTCTTTGCCTCTCATCTTACTACAATTATGTGAATATTATAAAATGGTATGTACATTTGGAATTCACACAAAAATCCACCAATTGGAATGGAGTTGTGAATAAATAAAATTAGTGTATTTTTTCACGCAGAGTTAGAAATTTCTGCAAAGAAGAAGCTCTCAAGCAGCACCTTTACAGTACATTTTTTAGTCTCTTTTAAATATGTTTACTTCATAATAATTCACTCAGAATAGGATTGGTTTTGCTTCCCTTTCTTCTCTTTGTACGGAAATAGACATGTGAAATAGAAGACAATCAGAAGCACCCACGCTCCTTTACAAGGTGTGAGTGCTCAGCCTATGAACAACTTACCGACCATTAACCGGTGACATATCTATTAATATAATACAAAGCATATCAAGTTTAAGCCGAGCACCATCCTTCTCATATGGAGGGGAGGAATGTGCATTAAGTTCAAAGATAGAAAGTACATCTTCAACAAAGTAATGCATGATTGACATGTCCTTACCATCATTGCATACATGGAAAAAATTGAGAATGTTAAAATGAATAGGTATATTGAGAAATAAATAAGTTTATAACCTAAATTGATAATCAAATACTATGAAATAGATAACCAAGGGATTTCTATGGACTAACTTTGAAGAAGGCATAAGAATCACAATATAAGATAAAAGGATTAGAAATATCATCTACAAGGATGCAAGTTGAATATAATTGTTAAAGCAAGTTAAATAAAAAAACATAAACAAATAATTTTTTTATAGCATTTGCTGAATTGGTAAGGGACAAATTCATTTTTGAATATAACTTTTTGGAGGAAGTGCTAACTTTATCTTACTTCATGATAACAAAATAGGTTAGTGGAGAATGTGCAATATACATATTCAATCACCTATGGTAACGGGATAGAATAGATAAGAAGTGATAGAGAATATTTTCATTTATATATGTATACTTGGTTCCAATTTGAATAAATTTCACTCCACATTGAACTTTCAAAGTTTTAACTCAACACAACTTTAGGATTATACACTCACTTTTATATTAAAATGTTTCAAGTAGCAATTTATTTCTATCATATTTTATCTTCATCTATTTGTGAAGAAAATAGTAAGAATTATAAATAAGGAAGGGAGTTTTTTTAGAGGGTCTTGCAATCGTAACGCATGGCATGATCCAAGAGATGAGATGGATTATGGACTCAAGTTTGGTAATCAATTCAAAAGCTCAAACTTGGAGCCAAAATTTCATTGTTGGAAATTGAGAAATCCAAGAATGCAAGATGGACTCTAGAGCTAACTTTATAAATAATTCCAAATTAAAAATTGAACATAATCAAATATTGTTGTGCGTATACACATTGTTACACAACATACATCGTTGTCAACATCATACACAGATAGAAACACAACTCACATATAAGTTATACATGGACTCTAAAGTACCACAATAATCAGTTTGGTTACATAACTTGGATCACACTCAATCAGATCAATACTTGATCTGTCACTCAATAATCTGCAAACAATTGGGCCCTAATTAAAATCAAGCCACACACACTCTAGCTAAGACACTCTAGGTGACACTCGTCGGCTTTCTATCCACTCTAGCTAGGAACTCAAAGGCTCAACAACATAGAAGTGAGCTCTCTGGAGCTACACTCCCAAGGTATACTCCCAATTTTGACCTAGGTCTCACACTAACAGTCCCACGGATGGCACACCCGACGGTGCAAACGGTGCAAGTGATGGTGGGCCCCACCATGTAGTCAATACCCAAAACACAAAATCTGACCATCGGAAAGTAGTCTATGAGTAATTGCTAAAATACCTCTAACTACTATCATTGCTACTCCAATGTTCAAGCAATCTAGATGCAAAGCTACAAATGGCGTGGCAATTGTCGTACGTATACACATTGCTACACCACATACATCATTGTCAACATCACACATTATAGAAGCACAACTCACACTTAAGTCATACATGGACTCTAAAGTACCACAATTGCCTCCCTAGTTGGCGGTTAGGTCCCTCTGACTCTAGATAGCCATCTACTCCAAGTATATGGTATCCGTTATGGTGGGCAAAAGATCAGGAGACCGGGTGCTATTGAGCTCCATTGTTAGTTGCCTATCTACAATCTATACCATATAAATGATGAACTAGCTATAGGTCAAGTACATCTAGGACCTAACCACTATCCTAGAGGAACCACTATGAGGGGAGGAGTCATAAATACCACATGTAATCCTCTCAAACAACTATCACACACTAACATAGTAGTAGCTCCACCAGAAGAGCCGCATAACATACACCGCAAGCCTACACATACAAGTGCCAAGCTTGGGTCCATAGTACCATCAATATTTGGGAGGTGATATGACACACAATTGTGCATAGGATCCTTCCAACCAACACCATCATGTCTTTCCAACACAAGGACTCTAGATGGCAAAGCCTCACACACTCTCAAGATAGTGTGGCCTGTAGAAACATCAAGTGTCGGTGGTGTTTTCTGCTGTAGATATACATAGTCACCTAGATGAAATCAATGAATCAAGGGTCTATAACCTCCTCCTTGAATGGTAGCATAACATAAGGTATCGCTATGCTAAGCAATTGCCAAGTTCTCAAAGTCCATTGACATCACTCTCTAAAAGATCTTTGCCCTTTGTGAACATGTGCTCATCCATACATTTGGATCATCTAAGTCCAACCTTATAGCAACATCTCAATGAATGGTTGCAGGTAAATCTGGATCTCATCCGTAGAGTAGAAATTAAGGAGAGAAGGATGCTAAGGAGGCTTGCAGACTGAACTGATATCCCACGGCCAACCAAGGTACTTGGAGATCCCAATCTCCCAAGTGGCCTCTCTACAAACCATACTTCCATAATCCTCTCTTCATTGTCTGAACCACTCTCTCTACTAAGCCATCTGCCTAGGGTGATCTCTGGAGGTAGTATGATGATCAATCAAAGCCTTATCACACAAGACCTAAAACTCCCCCAAGAACTCTGTACCCTGATCAAAATCTAAACTGGTGCACCAAAATGATTGAGAACCCAATCTAGGAACAAGTAAGCAGTTCCTTCATTGGACTTGTTAGGAAGTGCTACCAACTCAATCTACTTGGAGAATTCTCCACCATCACCAAAACATACCTATGATGTCTCACAGTCAACGGTAAAGGTCCATCAAAGTCCAAACTCCAGTGGTATCCTAAGCCCATGATAGGTAATGGATGTAACTATGGTGTAGGAGCATGAAATGATGCTCTAACTTGGTCACAAACCACACATCTTGCAACAAACTACTATACATCAGTCTGCATACTACACCACTAATAATGACTTTGGAGTAAACTATATGTATGCTATTTTCCAAAAGGTCCTAGCTCCTCATGAGCATGACGGACCAACTGTAGCCTTTGAGATGGAAGTGGTACTACTCTCACTCTACCATCCTCCCATACACACAAAAGGTGTCTACCCTCCAATCTGAACCGCTTGGCTCACTAAAGAACATGGTTTCTCTCCTTGGCCCCAACTATGCCACCCACAACACCAATGCAAAGATAGTCCACCACTAAGATGTCATCATGAATGTCTTGTTGAACTGTAACATTATCTCCTCATGTATGCATTGAGAGAAATACCACCAAAGCCTCAAAAAATATATAGAGAAAGGTCGATGCATGCCAACCTGGCACCATCTCCTCATCTGTCTCCCCATGCCAACATGCTCCGGTCTGGTCTTACTGGTTGGGACATGGGTTTCTACTCAACCCATCTCCATCATGGTTCACCACTCTAAGTTTTTGAATAACCATGAAATCATACTCCTATAAAATCAGAGTCCATGGTGCAAGCTTCCTTGAAAGCTTGTTAGACTCCATCAAGTGTTTTAATCCAAGAGAGTGGATCACCCCTCTTGGAAGAGCACAAGCAACTGAAAATGAGTAATTCGAGGTGGAGAACATAGTGCAATTGTTAGACTTGGGAAGTGCTTTAGAGAGCGGATGGGATAAATGCATTTGGAGGACAATTTTCCTCACCTAGCTTCACATTCTTGAATCCATTCCACATCAAGATTATGTACATCAAGTGTGAGCAAATGAGAGTATTGCTAGTTTATCACTTTGGAGTAAAATTCATGGACAGAGTGATGAATTCACCAAACTTGGTGATCCTACCTATGGTGGTATAAAATAGAGAGTGGGATTTGATAATCTAAATTTGATAATCTATTATGATGCTATGGATCTGAATGTACCAAATCCTTACCCAATCAACATGCAATTAGAAATCTGTTATGTAGTTAGACCAAAAGTGATGTTTAGGGATTTTGTAGTCCACAATTTTGGTGAGGAATTTTATCAGCAAGTGATGGCCTCTGAGGTCCCAATGGTAGTCCCCATAGTTTGTGCACCCTCTTGAGTGATCATTCTAACTCTCTATTGAAGTAGGAAGTAGCAAGTGAACATTGATCGTGTGTAGGAATCATGGATCCGCAATTCCAATAGTTGATGCAAGGAGTGTAGGGGACGTTGAACGAGTTTCAAGAAATCAAGATGACCATGGAGGCATTTCAAAATCAAGTACAAAACCTCAAGAATGATCAAACAATGCAGGAAGGGGAACCATCTCAAAGCCCAGTACATGCAATTGAAGTACTTGGAGAGGTACCCGTGCCTATGACATTGAACCCGGCCAATGATGAAGCCACATTGTTACTACGGATGAAGAAGACCTGGAATATCAAGCCTTACAAGGGGCATCGTGCTATGGGAGTAATGGAGAATTGGATCTTGAGAATGAATTGATACTTATGATTGTTCTCTATGGAGGTCACTGAGCATGCCACAAGCATGTTTGCATGTGGATACTTGACCAATAAAGCCTTCACATGGTACAATGCTTGGGAACGATCATTGTTGGCAAAAAGAAGGGAGGTCACATGGACAACAATGCAAGAAGGACTTTTGAAGAATTTCCAATCCGTGCAGATTGCCCAAATCTGACTATGGGGATTGAAACAAAAAATAGTTTACAAGAGTACGTGGAAGCATTTTTGGATCTACAAGTCGTAATAACCAACATAAGTCCAATAGAGGCTCTAGACAATTTCAAACAAGGGTTGAAGGACCGGATTCACCAAGAAGTCATGGTAGATAATCCTTGCACTGTATATGAAGCCATTGCTTGTGCTCAGAGAATAGTAGGGGTACTTGGAGGAGGTGAAGGAGGAGTCCTGTCTCAACGCTATCGAGCGGAAATGCCACACATGGGTGGACCAACACTTTTGGAATTGGGCAACCTTTGGTTTTGCAATAAAAGAGCACGACTACTTCAAGGAGCGGGGAAGGATGGAAGAACAAAGAGATGGAGTCCCACGAGCAGAAGGAACTCAAGGAGAACAACATCATTGCCACAATTGTGGCCATATTGGCCACATCTCCATCAACTATTGTGCTTGTCTCCCTATAGTCCCTCTGCCTCCATATAGGCAATCTTTGAACAACATGGAGTGACACACGGAGGAAGAGGAGGTAAAAGTCACCTCAGAAAACAAAGATTGCCAGTAAAGGTACCTTGTGGCCTTATTGACTCAAAAGAGAAGTGGACAAGGGAGTGGAGGAAGAAGATGAGTGCACAAAGATCTAGAAAGGCAAACTCACAATTGATTGTCATGAATGAGGTCCTAAAAGGCAACCATGTGAGAATATTGATAGATCTTGGAGCAATAGAATATCTATTACTACTGATCTATTCCATCAAGTAGAAGTATCACTAAAAGAGTATTTCTACTAATAGTGCAGAAATCGGAATAGACTTGAAAACCTTAGAACCAATAGCTAGACATATGAGTTAAAGGTGAAAATTGGTTTGGTAACATCTAGAAGGATGTTACACATGATGGATGAAATAGATCAGAAAGAGATATCACCAAAAGGGGACTTCTATTAATAGAGTAGGAATTGAAATATGCCTAAAATCTTTGGAGGCAATTTTGGAGGCCTAAACGGATGAATTAAGCCTCAAAAATGTGCAGATCCACTCTTGATAGTAGACAAGCTGGCCCTCCCTTCCTCTTGCTTTGTCTTGTCGAGAGCTTTCCAACGGTACCTCACCCATGTGATTCTAAGATTCCTACAAGAAGATTCCCTAAAAGATTCCTTTTGGTGGAAGCTTGTTTGACCAAGCAAAGAGGACCATGACCAACATGTCACCCATCCAAGTAATTAATCCAAGGGTGGAGCTTGCTGATATGTCACCTATCTATGTGCCTAATCATATAGTGGAGTTTCCTTGGAGGAGATCCTCTTTGTCTATATAATAAAGAAAAGGTGCTCCTTTGGGGTATCAAATGATGGAGTGTGAAATCTGTGTTTTCTCTCTTCTCTTATTATTGTAGTATTACAAAAGATGAGAGCAAAGAAGTACAGTTACCTAATGGGAAAACATAGAAGATTGAGTCATTATCCAAAAAAGTAACACTCTTTGTAGGAGAATATTAAGAAGCAATTGAGTGGCGGGTGATACAATTAGCTCCTTATGATGCAATCTTAGGCATGCCTTGGATGGAGCAATACAATCCTATGGTAGATTGGAGGAAGAAACCAATGAGCCCCCCCCAATGAACAATCATTGCGGTTAGAGAAAAAGCACATAGGCAAAAATTGCCTCTTTATATCACAAGAACAATAGCTATTTGTAAGACAAATAGATGTTTCATGGGTTTAATAAGAGAAGTCTAGAGTGCAAAAATTGATGGAAAAATTCCTAAGAAATTGAATGATGTGGTAAATGAGTTTCAAGATGTCTTTTGGGATGATCTACCCTCAAAATTACCACCAAAAAGGAGAGTAGATCATAAAATTGAGATACTTCCAGGAAAAACACCTCCTTGTAAGGCCCCATATCGTTTATCACCTTAGGAGTTGGAGGATGTAAGGTTCAAATTGTGGATATGTTGCAAAAGGGGTTTATCCATTCCAGCGTATCACCATACATGGCTCTTGTCTTGTTTGTGAAGAAGAAGGATGATACAATGTGCATGTGCATTGACTATCGGGGCCTCAATCAGCAAACAATGAATAACAAATATTCTTTACCATACATGGACAACTTGTTTGATCAACTCAATGGAGCAAGACACTTCACCAAACTGGATTTGTGGAGAGGTTACAATCAAATCTGGATTGCAAAGGAAGATGTATACAAAACTATCTTTTGAACCTAGTATAGCCACTTTGAGTACCTTGTGATGCCATTTGGCCTCACCAATGCACCTGCCACTTTCATGAGTATGATGAATGACATATTTCGGCTATATTTGGCTAAGTCTGTTATTGTTTTCTTAGATGATATTTTAGTATGTAGTAGGACAATGACGGAATACAAACAACATCTACAAGAAGTCCTCCAGATTCTAGGATAAAATCACTTGTATGCCAAAATATCAAAGTGTGAGTTTTGCAAGTCTAAAGTAGACTACTTGGGGCATAGAGTAAGTGCAAAAGGTATCCAAGTATTAATAGATAAAATAGAGATCACTATAAAATGGAGCGCTCCAGAAGATCAGACTCAACTCAAGAGCTTCTTGGGGTTGACAAGGTTCTACGTCAATTTTTCAAGGACTTCTCCAAGGTGGCACAGCCTTTAACAACACTACTTGGCAAGGAGAAGAAGTGGACATGGGGAACCACACAAGAGTTGGTCTTTCAAGAATTGAAAGATGCCTTGCTACATGCAGCAATCTTGAAACAGTATGACCCAAAACGTCCAATCAAATTGGCTATCGATGCATCAAGCGTAGCAATATGAGTAGTCTTACAACATGAGTGGCATGATGGGTGGCATCCAATTGCATACTTTTCTCAAAAGCTATTACCGACAAAATGCAATTATCACACCATAAAGCAAGAAGAGCTAACTATTGTCCTTGCAACCAAGCATTGGAAGCACTATCTTGGCAAGAAGGCATTTGTAGTGGAGATAGACCATAAACTTCTAGTCTACGTCAAGAATCAAAAAGATCTATCTTGTTGCTAGATTTGGTGGGCAAAGTGGCAAAAACTACTCAACATGAGAATCACCTACGTGGAAGGCAAGAAGCAACTTGTAGATGTATTCACTAGAATGCCGATGATAAACAATTTGGTGGTAGAGGTCAAGATGAACCCTGAATTGTGGCCAAAGATTCTAGCTGCTACAAGAACAAATCCCTTGATCGTAGGAACTTAATCATCCAAAGGCAATACCAACAATCAAGGACTGAATTTTTGTGACGGTAAATTATAGATGCCAAATGCTCCAAAATTACGCACCACCATCTTAGCAGAATGTCATGATTTTGCCATTGTAGGTCATGTTGGAGTGTACAAGACCTTGGATGCAGTCCAATGCCATTACTGTTGTCCCAAGATGAGCAACGATGTGATGGAATATGTTCAGAGCTGCCTACTTTTTCAACAAAACAAAGCCTCTAATCAAACTCTTGCAACCCTCCCTACTCCTATGTAATGTTGAGAACATGTGAGTATGGATCTAGTTTGCAAATTGCCCAAAACCACCTCAAGGTTTGACTCTATTGTAGTATTTACTGACCGTCTCAACAAAATGATTCATGTACACCCTACCACCAAGGAGGTGACCGCTCTACAACTAGCTCAATTGTACTTAGATGCAGTCTTCTATCACCATGGCTTGTCTTGAGTGCTCATCATTGATAGAGTCACTCAATTTACTAGTCTATTTTGGAGAACACTCTTTGGTGTCTTTGAAACCAAATTTGCCATGTCCATGGCTTACCATCCACAGACTGGTGGCCAAACAGAGCGGGCCAATTGCACTATGAAGATATGCTTTGGGGCTTCACCTTAGATGAGCAAGAGAGGTGGGACACTTTACTTTCATTGGTGGAATTTGCATACAACAACTCAATAAATGCCTCCATCCAAGTCACACCATTCTTCTTCATGTATGGCGAGCATCCTTTCACACTTGCGAGCTTGATGAAGATCCGGCCGGTGACTACCAAGGTTGATGATGTTAACTCTTTTGTTTTGAGAATCCAGCAAGGCGTGGAGAATGTCAAAAATAGGTTGCAAATGGCCAAAAATTGACAGAAGCAATATGCCGATGCACACCGTAGACACATGGAGTTCTAGGTGGGAGATCTGGTTTGGTTGTCAACAACCAACCTCATAGTAGTTGACCCTCGGAAGCTTAGACCTTGCTTTATTGGGCCTTTTCCCATTCTTTGTCAAATTGGTGCTATGGCCTATCACCTCAAGCTACTACTACATATGAAGATCCATCCAGTGTTCCATGTTTCCCTCCTATGCAGATATGCACCATGATCAGACCCCTGTCCCTCCATATAAGACTTTGACCTTGCCTGACACTCATTGATGGCATAGAGGAATACAACGTTGAACGCATTCTCCAAAAATGCATTCATGGGACTCATCACCAATGCGTGGAATATCTCATATAATGTAAAGGTTACCCATTGCATGAGGCAACATGTAGCCAACTTGACCCACACACCAGTGTTAGTAAAATCTTTTGAGCAATAGCTTTCGCAACGAGACGTTGTGTCTTAAAAGGATGGAGGTCTGTAATACCAATAGCTAGACACATGATCTAGAGATCAAATTTGGTTTGGTAACATATGGGAAGATTGAGTAGGAAATATGTGTTTTCTTTCTTGAAGAGTTCTCTTGTCTTCAGAGTATTACAACCTCATACAAACACGATGCACAAACAAGTAGTAGAGAATAGAGGGGGTCCAATCACAAGAAGACTAAACAAAAACACTCCATCTCATAAATCGACACCGGACAAATTCTACAACCATTTGGCATTTGACATAATTGGAGTACCTATCTACTTCATGAGCTACAAGGATCACCAAGAATGGGATCAAAGTTCTTCTCCACAAAATCTAAAGTAAACCCTTCACAAAATCTGACATAAAATCTGACATAAATCTCTAAGAATGGCTGACCACCAAATACTCCGCTGACTTTTCACTCAAAGCCAAATTGGAAAAATGGGTTTTGTCCAATCTCTAATTTGCGGAAGTGGGTTCCCAACTCCATCCACTTTTTGAGCTCAACTCACACTAGATTGGTCATGTGTTCAACTCTTGAGCTAAAAATCACAACTACCATTTGAAATCTATTCTCTCTAGCTCTAAATTTGGCCAGCGCTTCTGCACACAATCACTCCCAAAGAATCAGAATTGTGATCAAGGTACCACAATCCACCGGGCTTGGAGATACCACCACCAACCTCAGTTCCTACACCCAATTTTCTCCTGACTCTCAGTTCTTTGTTGTAATCAGTTTGGTTACACAACTCAGATCACACTCAATCAGATCAATACTTGATTTATCACTCAATAATCTACCAACAACTGGGCCCTGATTACAGCCAAGCCACACTCACTCTAGCTAAGAGACTCAAGTTGACGCTCATTTGGCTTTCTATCCATTCTAGCAAGGACCTTGAAGGCTCAACAATAGAGAAGTGAGCTCTCTGGAGTTGGACTCCTAGGGTATACTCCTGATTTTGACCTAGGTCTCACACCAATGGTCCCGTTGACGGTACACCCGACGGTGCGAATAGTGTGCCCCACCATGTAGCCAATACCCAAAACCTGACTAACGTAAAGTAGTCTATAAGTAACTATCAAAATACCTCTAACTATTATCATTGTTATTCCAGTGTCTGAGCAATCTAGATATGAAGCTACAAACGATGGGACAATATAAACCTCTTTTCACTTTGAGATCAAATGGGTTCAATATGATATCTAGAATAGTTTTATTCATTGATACAAATGAAGACGAGTCAAATGTTGAACCCTAGTTAAACTTGGGGCTGAAGGGTTCCCTGTAAAATTTACAACTATTTTAGGCGATTCTATGATCAATAGTTGAAAAAATGATTTGATGAGCTCTCCGATTGATTACAAAGGTTTTACGGAAATATAATTTTGAAAAAAAAATGTTAACCGTGAGCGACAGCATAACCCCATATTAGATTGGTAAAGTATACTGAAGTGGTTGTTTGTGTGGAAACGAGTTAGAGATAATTTATGTACAAGTCAAATATGGATAAGCGATGGTTGTTTGGGTGGAAACGAGTTAGATAGTTTATGTACAAGTCAAATATGGATAAGCGATGCTTGGAAAAATATGCCATTAGGGTTTTTTCAATTTGAGAGTGAGAGTACCACTCTAAGTAATGGAACTACTATTACTGTTCCAATTCCATATTCATATGACCGGACTGGAAGACCCTCTTTACATATTGGCTTGTACCCTCTCAAGTTCATATACCAAACTATGAAGATTCTATCTTATTGTGAAACTATTTACTCATATATAATACAAGTAGAAAAGAGAAAGAATAAAGCTGAATTTACGTAGAGTGCTATCCACCATTCCTAGAGTTGAAAATCGACTCAAATTAATGCATATGATAGTATTGTGAGAGTTATAAGTTTTATTACTTGAAATGTATCATAGAATATTATTGTAGGGAATAGCTTCTCCAAGAAATGAACTCACTTTGTGGAGGCTATCTCAAGAGTCTCAACCTTGGCCATGTTGGAGAGCCTACCACAGTAGGGAAGACCAACGAGGGTCGGACTAGTCTCGTTGTCCACCTACGCCGTCCGCGGTAGGTGGATGCCCAGTCAGATATCAAGTGCACATCCTCAGACAAGGAACTAGCCGAGAACAGATGTTGAAATAGTCCGAGGTAATGAGCAAATAAACCATGCACAAATTCGTTCAGGAATAAACAGTAATAAGAAAAAGAGTTTGGGGTCTATGTTGCGTGAGCCGGACAAGTGGCGGTCCCAATTTAGTCAGACCGCCATAGTGTTCTCCTCTACTCGCATTTTCCTCTCATTCTCGTTAGGGTGGAACCTCCTTTTGCTTGGGAAGTGGAGCAGCGCGAGATAGAGAAACAAGCAGTCTCCTCGTGGAGAATTAGAGTATGGGTTGATGAGAGACTGAGAGAGGAGATAGATCGTGGCTGCTGCCTTTGATAGACAAGCAAGCACGTAGTGCATGGAGGTTGTGGCGCATGGGAACGACCTTTCCACGTAATTCTCAAAAGAATCGCAGACAAACTTGTGACATAGGTTTTTTTTATCGACTGTTAATGCGAGTTGTTACGGAGGAAGGTGCGGGATTTGATCTTGACAAGTCAGTAGTAGGTCGGTGGGAGATTTATGGGAGCTGACGCATCCGTCTTTCCACGCTATTGAGGTGATTACTTTGTGCTCAAGAGCTCGGACTTACTTGGATTCCTATTGCCGCGTCATCAGACCTATCTGGGGAGAAGGCGTTTATTGTTTGCTCTCCTAATCATCAGCGATCCGGAGAACCGACGAGCAGGCTGGAGAGCTTCGCCTCGTGGGTGGGCGGAGGCGTCGCCTCTGCCTTCTTCTCCTCGCTGGAGAAGACATCTTGTGTTGCTTTATCTACCACAGACACGGACGACGAAGCGGACGACGGAGAGGAATTACTCATGGGTCAGCCAAAGAGCGATGAGGCCGGGGCTGCTGGCTCTGCATCTGGCGAGAACAAGGATTGGAGTCTTGTAGGGTACGAGAATTTCGTGAGGAAGAATCCTCTCAGCGATTTGTTTACAGTAGAGAAATTCCACCATATCGAGTTTTGGTGTGGAGATGCGACTAATACTTGGAGGCGGTTTTCATGGGGATTGGGGATGAATCTGGTGGCGAAGAGCGAGCAGACTACTGGGAATCAGACGTATTGCAGTTATGTAACTCAGTCCAATGAGCTCAAGTTTATTTTCACTGCTCCGTACTCAAAGAATATTGATCAATCGAATTCTACATTGCCTCACCCTGGTTTCAAGCATGATGAGGCGAATGAGTTTTTTGTGAAACATGGTTTGGGTGTGAGGGCTGTTGGACTCCTGGTGGAGGACGCGGAGAAAGCGTATACTGTGAGTTTGGAGAATGGAGCTGTGGGAGTTTTTGAACCTCATGTTCTTGTGGATGAGAGAGCCGGTGGGAAGCAGATCTTAGCAGAGGTGAAATTATATGGTGATGTGGTTATGAGGTTCATCAGCAATCATGGGTTTACTGGTCCGTTTATACCGAATTACGAGAGTGTGGAGTCGCTTCCATTGTCAATTGGAATTCAGAGACTGGATCACGCTGTGGGGAATGTTCCCAACTTGATGGAGGCTGTGAAGTATGTTTCTAAGTTTACAGGTTTTCACGAGTTCGCCGAGTTCACGGCTGATGATGTGGGTACAGGTGACAGCGGACTTAATAGCCTTGTCTTGGCCAACAATAATGAGATGGTTCTGCTACCTATGAACGAACCGACTTACGGTACAAAAAGGAAGTCTCAAATTCAGACTTACTTGGAGCATAATGAAGGAGCGGGGTTGCAGCATTTAGCCCTGATATGCGACGACGTATTCTCGACTGTGAAGGAGATGCGTATGCGGAGTCATGTCGGTGGCTTTGAGTTTATGCCCAAGCCACCGCCAACGTACTACAAGAACTTACCCAAGCGGGTTGCAGGGGTTTTGAACGAGAAGCAGGTGAAAGAATGCGAGGAGCTGGGTATTCTTGTCGACAAAGATGACCAAGGAGTTCTGTTGCAGATCTTCACTAAGCCTCTCGGGGACAGGTATTGTAGCTTACTTTTTATTCCGAATCACACTTACGGTTGACGCTAGATTTGTTCCTATGTATCGAATTTCAGTCTCACAAAATGTGTTTGGACTGCACAAGATTCTTCCTACTGAAGCGTCAAGTTGCTATACCGCATATGTATATACTAGTACTTAGATGGAACTTCTGCGCAACTTCTTGTTTAAACAGTCTAGTTTTCGAATCCAAAATCAATGACCCCTTCTTTTATTTTTGTGTATTTCTAAGAATTGAATTTCTTTTTCTCCTGCGCCTCGTTCCACATTCAAAATACGATCAATTCTTATTTCTTTTGTACTCTGAGAAGTCCAGGGCCCTTCAATAGATTTTGCTGCGAGTCCCCTTAGGATGGTGCTCTTTGCCGTTTTCGTCGGAATACTTCGAGACGTATCCTCTTGTATCTAAGTAACCTCTGTGGATGCCTCACACGGTGTTGACGGCCCTGTGACGATTGTGTACAGACCAACTGTATTTGTAGAAATCATCCAGAGGGTTGGGTGTATGGAGAAGAGCAAGAATGGGACAATGATCCAGAGAGGAGGCTGCGGAGGCTTTGGTAAGGGCAACTTCTCAGAGCTATTCAAGTCCATTGAGGAGTACGAGAAGACATTAGATGGCACCGTCAAGTTATGATAAGCTTGAGTCCCATCTGTACATACGAGATGATTAGGAAAGACGTATGTGAGTAATTTACACCCAATAGACAGTTTGAAGACTTACTCAACTGCCAAAGAAGAGTATCTAAGTCAAATATGTGCTAAGTGGATACGTATCTTGAGACCATTGAGTTTACAAGAGAGCCTGAGGATGCTTGCTGGGAGATTTTAGAACATGTGGAGGATTGCTTTGATTCGTCTTCTTCAGAAGCTTGATTTCGTTTATAAGCGAAGGGCTGAGAACTGTCATCCACTTGACCTTTACAATGAGAAGTTTGGAGCTAAGATTTCTGGTGAATTAATACGAGATTGATGATGATTCTACCAGTGGTACGTAACAAGGATACCGTGGTGAGGATTCCTGGGTGAAGTTAGCTCCACGCTGGCTAAAATCTGGCTGAGCAGATTGGGCTATCTACTTGGTGATTTGAAAATATAGACTGAAAGATAGATTATGGAATTTAGACTCCTTGCCTCAGAACACAGTATATACTGACAGTGCGATGACCCCAAAATATATACGTACTCTACGACATGTTTTTAATGAACGGAGAGTATGCCTGCCAGAACTAGAATCGTGTACTCTAGTCCTATCAAGTTCCCATTGCAATGCTTTGCAATGCCTTTTATAACTTGTGTGTATGCACACTGAGCGGGGTTTTGAGAAATGGGTTGCTGTCAACATACGGAAATAAAGAAACACCACATGGATTATCTATTCATTGTCTTGCAAGTTTTCGAAATGCTTGTTCAAGAAGGTCTGATTGCCAACAGTAGAGTAGACCAGACAGAAGGTTCTCTCGCTGGTATCATCTTGGTACATGGCTACTTGGAGCTTAGTATTTAGACTCTACGTTGAGTGTTCGTTGAAGTAAGGTTCAGTAGCTATCATATTTCCCGGTGAACTCATGTGCAATCCCGATCTAAAACATATCTGTGTATCTGAGATAATAAGTCTGAGTTCCTCCGTGTGATACATCCAGGCAAAGACCTCAATTTAGTATGTAAATAGTCATCCCCACAATGAGCAGGTGGCAGATGGCATGACAAGTTGTCATGCACACAGCATCCAGAAAACAGCGCGCAGCTCGATCATTCAGCCGTGCCGTCCGGCCTATTCTTGTCTCAAATCACACGTATGAACACACCACATTATCTTTCAGCAAGCCTGATTCAAACGATCATGTTTACCAGACTTGATGCTACATGGCCACGTATTCGCAAGTATCACATGCTGAGCTTATGAGCACTTCCCTGCACTACGAGTCATGGCACCATGTGAGCTATTTGCAACGAGTTACCAAGTGGTCTGCCTTAGCTTGTCCACACTAGACAGCTTTATCCGGGGAAACGCTCATGACGTAAGTGCTTATGCATCAAGAGTGTTAATAACAGCAAGTAAATTGCAATTTGTAACACTACTTCTCCCCTTTCTAGACCGGCGCCGCTAGTCAAGCTAAAGTAACCTGCGGACTTAACAAGTGGCAGGCTCTTCCCACATGTCTGCTTTCAGGAAGGACTCGACTCGGACAAGCGTCAAGCCCTCAAATATCATGCAAATAAAAGTATGGTTCCTGGTTGTCTTCTTAGTAAAAAGGCGACCGAGTTAAAAACAAGAAGGATGGTACAAGGATAAAACATGAGAGGTAAAATTGGCTAAGGCCCAATTTTGGTTGTCCTCTTAGACCTCTTTTGTTAGCTACCCTATTCTTCGTAGAAAAGTTCGCACCATGATAACGAAGATCCATTTCCATGAGTATAAACGCCACTTTGATCGAAGGAATGAGTTCTACACTACCACAACCTCCTCAAAAGTATTTGATGCGATGTTTGTCACCGTCATACAATGCTGCAGCACCTTTGAGCGTAGAGTAAGTGCACTTTCTGCTTTCCACAACGATGACATCTAAACTGTAGATATATGTTTAGTTATCATTCAGAAACGTTATAAGCATATCCGGGTATATAATCCAGGTCGTGAATATCTACTCCTTTCCAATTTAAATTCAGCAACGAAACTCACAAGACACTATTATAATAATCATCTGTTCCCATGAGGTTCCTGCCACTCACAAAGTTTTGAATCTGTCTGGAAAGCTCATGCATGTCATGCAGTCGATGGTCCCATCTTGTACGCAGAATGCAAGATGTTGCAGAAGTGGCCTTCTTTCGTGCTTGGGTGGACTACCGATACAAGTTTCGAGTGCCTACATAATCTAATAAATTCCCGAAAGCACATTTGTATATAGCTTCAAGCTAAAATTGTAATTATACGGTGGTCATGTGAGATTTAGGAATTTAAACCATTAGTCGTTGACACTACTCTAAATTTGTTTGCTTCTCCGGTACAGAACTCTTCTATTTCAAATCTTTTTACAAATTTAAGCACCTCCAGAACAGTATTGTCCAATGTAGGCCATCATCTTATGATTCTATGCCCAGTTTGTTTTGAACTCTTGAAAGTACTGACCTTCATTCTATCGCAATCTAGAATGCTGGCTGAATAAGGAATTTACTTAACCCACAGTGGCCATAACTTAGTGGTAAAGATCGGTGTGCAAAATATATACTAGAAACCACTATCAGTTCAGGTCTTTAGTTTGTAATGGATCCCACTGGAAAGGTAAGTACAGTGAATAAACTTTACAGAATTTTTAAGACACTGTACACGCTTTCATTATGAAAGTGTGTACAGTGTTTGAATACTCAACTCACTTGTCAAGATGCTTCTAAAGCAGATAATTCAATCAACATATGCGTTTGAACATCAAGGACAACTCTATCAGAGTGATGCACACTGTTCCCACTTGTAGAATATCTATCTGACAAATATCTAAGCTTCTGGGTGCTACCTGGTAGTTCAAGCCATGTTGCTTCCCTTAAATTTTATATTGTCGTGGTTAATATCTTATCGATATCAATAAGATAATTAATATCTTATTTCAAGAACTACATAAAAAACTGACATCTAGCGTTCTAATGGAGAGAATCTTTTCTGATATGTGTATGCGCTTTATTCCAAATATGGTCATTATCAATGCTTCACAATACAATAGTTATACACATGATCTCAGAAAGTACCTTACGAGTATAGAGTATACGATTTCTTATCCTGCAGATATTAGTTACTGAACCGCAACTTTTGCGTCATAAAATGACAGTTTTAAGTACAACAGTAGAAATATGTGCTCTCATTCTGCTATAAATGAGAGATTTCTGTGAATCAGGCGACCGCGTAGATTTCTATTTCCCCAGAATGTATATACAGTAGATGAGATGCCTTGTCTGCCACTACACTAGAGCATAGAACGAATCTAATGTTTTTCTTTGATCCCTTTTGAATATTTTACAGAAGTATCTTTAATTTTCAGCTTTTCGAAGTAAGATGATGTAGTTGCACACCTGCAAAGATTGAGAAATTCAAGTACATACATGCCTCCCAAAATGACCTTCGTGTTCTCTACGCGGTCGCCTTTTCCAAAATGATCCCTTCAATAATAGAGAAACTTCCACAATCGGGTAACCTCGCATGCAATTATAACTGCATGTGGGAAACAAGATTGTAGCGAACATTCATGAGATAAGAAGGTTAGGCGTTAAATTTAGGAGAGCAGACTTGGTAATCGCACCTAGTAGAATATCTACCACGTAGGAGTAGAGTTGACAAATGGCGGCGGCGTATGACGACTTCCAGACAGAGAGAACGCCGACCAAACCGTAGCCATGTTCAAAGGGTGATATAATTGGCCGGGGTACCCTACGAAATGGCGTTTAATCCGGAAAGGGTAAGTACGGTGGCCTCGAGATTCGTTTGTGTTTAAGTGAATGTGGCGGTATGAGTTATGTGACTGGACATAGTGACGCTTAGGGATGAAAGACTCAGGAGAAATGACCCAGTCAGCCAGTCACCGGGAGCAAGGAAGTTGGAGTCGTACACAGGAATCTTTTCAAGATCCGGTCTCCAAGGACGGAATGTAGGGGATGGATGATCTGAAGGAAGGAAGGGAAGCTCGACATGTGACATGTGACGAGCGAGAGAGAGAGAGAGACAGAGAGAGAGAGAGAGGAGAGGAAGGAGAGAAGAAAGAGGAAACTCGTGAGCGGAGGAGGAGGAGGAAGCAGAAGCAGCGATCGATCCAGCGATCGATTGTCGAGCAAGGCAATCGATTCTGTAAATGCTCGATCGGTGTGTTAGTCATTTTTTTCTTTGAAGTAGTTGGTGGCGCTTCATCAGGGTACGTGGTGTGGATTTGGCTTTCGTGAGAAGGAGGTGGATGATTTTGCGAAGCGGGAGCGGGAGGCAGAGCTGAGAAGAAGGTAGCTGACTGATGATTTTTGATTGGTATGTGGATTGTGTGAATGATGATTTTGTGATTTGGAAGTGGGAGGAAGTGGTGCTTGTATGAAGGTGATGCTCTGATCGGCAGGTGTAGTCGGAGGTCGAAGGAAGGGACTGAGGTCGAAGGTCGTAATCACCAATTGCACGCATTTTGGATGTCCATGTAGCTGGTTTCAGGGCAGCTTCCGGAAGGATCCGCGTGAAAAGGAGGTTGTGTGGAGGGGAGCAGATGTGGTTGATGTAGTCGGCTCCGGTTTAGGTGTACAGGTTGTGACTATTCAGGTAGTTGGGAGCGCATGGAGCTGAGGAAAAGGAAAGCGTAGGGAAAGAAGTGAGAGAAGGAATCTGTATCCTAGAAGCTATTCCGGCTTTGGAGAAAAATTGATACTACAGCATCATCTCAGGCATTGTAAAAGAAGAATGCAGGTCTAAGGTATCAAAACAGTTGATTGTGATTTGAATATCATGGAGAGATGGGATCTTCAAGCGTGGCCCTTCCCTTAGCAAGAAATACTTCTTAGTTTAATCCCGGAGTATATCAGCCTTTCCACCAAAAAGCTTGAACAATTTGCGCTCTCTTTCCACCTCTGCCAAACTTTTCATCTGAGATGCTAGCTGGTGGGGTCCGACAGAGGAGCTTACAGTTGTTGATATCTCCTCAACCTCTGATGCGTCAAGTATCGCAGATCTCAGTCCAATACGCGAATTGTCCTCTGGATCTTGTCGACTCACACTTGATCTCCTTACTCTATTTTAATGCCTAGGCAACTGCGTGATATCCCGATACCCTCTGGGGGGTACCTATACTAAGTTACCGGTCTCTTGGCGCCGTACAACTTTGCTCCTGCTACTCCTTCCTGGATTTGAATGATCACAGCACAATGTCAAGAAGACTGGTCGAAAATGCTACAAGGGAAGCACAAGTGTTATGGAGTAACTTGATAGAGGAGAAGCCATTGCTTCCCTTTCTTATACCTGTTTTTCTGTTAGCGTGGTTTCTCGAGCGATGGATTATCCCCTTCTCCAACTGGATACCTGTTTGCGTCATTGTGTGGTCTACCGTCCAGGTTTGTACCTCCTTATAAAAGCTTTAATATATGATGCTCTCTTCTACCCGGTGTTGGCCACTTTCGTCCATTATAGGCTTAAGCTTTCCATTCTGCCACTGTTATGCAAGATGTGTTTGCAAAGAGCTTTGTTTCACTGTTTGTTCTCGAATTACACCTGTCAGCAACGTACAATGTAGATCGTTCTATGTACTCTATTTGTTAGACTCGTCCCAGTCCTCATACGCTTGCTCTGGGGGCGTCTCATAATTCCTTGAGTCTCTGGGCAGTTACTGTCCTATGCACTAACATCCTCATGCTTTCACGACATCATGATTCTCTCTCATTTCCTCGCGCTCACAATGTAGCGCAGGTGTCTATGCTTCACAAAAGTCATGCTAACCCCTGTATGCAGACTTATGCATGCTTACCTCTCTGTGTAATTGATATTTATGATGATCTTTACCGGGTTACCATGTCAGAGTCAGAGTCAGTCTTGATAGACGTGGTATGGAACCGGGTTGTCTACAACGGGTTCTGTATTTCGTTACGCACTAGGTGTTAAGACTCACGATGGTAATTTCAGCTTTAACTTCACCTCTAGCAAGACTGAAGTCCAGTTATTTCTTGATGTCTCAGTACGGAAAATACCAACGCAGACAAACCATCGAGGACTTAAATAATCGCTGGAAGAGACATGTCTTATCATCCCAGGTACTCATTTACTTTGATGAGTTGTAACAAAAGTGCATGCTTGTCCTTTCGTCCAAGATTGAAGGATTTTGATAGTGTATGTGGTTAAGAACTGCTCGCCATAGGTTGTATCTTTTTTAGTCTACTGTTTTATCCACAATCAGCAGGATTCACTTGACGGCTAGTGAGACATAGGCTGGTGTTCTATCCTCCAAAGTCGTGCTCTTCTGATCTATTCTGTTGCAATTGCAGCCAGACACGGCTCGAGAACCGTGTGAGTGGCTCAACAAGCTCCTACTCAATGTCTGGCCTAACTTCATTGAACCAAAATTGGTCCAAAAGCTGCTCCAGACTGTGCAGGTATACGGCTCTCTCCTGTCCGTTTCAACACTTGTATGAGTTTTCTTTCTCGATCTAAATACTCAGAGTCCGCTTTGAAACTTATGGGTCGGTCAGTTACGAATGAGAAGTCCACGCGTTGAGTGATTTCGCACGAATTCACATCTCGCGACACTGCAAGTTGTTGATTAAGAGCTACAGAACAATGCCATGAATAAGGCGAAAGTGTTCCCAAGGTTTACTCCTCAGTGTTACGTTGTTAATTTCAGCATCCTCATGTGGATGATAATAGCAGCCTTGCTGGTCAGGTCATCTACTGCGGCCATTACTTGGTATAAGAGGTTTGGAAGTTTATGTTGAGGTTTGGCCAATTCCCGGGCCCCTCAACAAAAGGTCGACAGGTTGCTGATACCTGCAGTGTGTGGCCAGGACGTCATAAGTACATGCCGAGTTTAATGTTTGTGGGTAACTATTGTTGGGAAAGGATAGAGTGGTCTCTCACATCCATGCTTGTCAAATGGAGTTGCCTGACTTTGACTGCCAAGAAGCTAGCGACCTTGTTAACGGTATTAAGGATGCTTGGCACTTTTTGGTTGAATGTGCGCAGAGAAAGATCAAGGAAAGGAGGCCTAGGCCAATTGTGAGTATATTTGGGACCAGTCGAGCAGAGATACTATATGGAGACTCGATTTTTTGTATGAGCTTTCTTCACGACTTTACAGCTTGTAGCAACGCTTATATATACGTTAAGGAGCTTGGCTATTGTCCAAGTGGATGTAGAATCCTCAATTCCTTTTTCGGACTAAATTCTGATTTAGATTACATGAATTGGTTTGTGTGTTGTAGCAAAGTGTCGAAGTTCAGGAACTTTCTCTGGGTACAGCTCCGCCAGTTTTTGGTCTTGATCGAACATACTGGTCAACAGATAATAAAAATCAGGTTTTCCATCTACTTCTGTTCTGAAGTCTCCTTTTTCAGAGATATCTTTGGCTATACTGGGAAGATTTTTCGGAGGTAGCAATCTCTGAAGGAATGTTCGACTACGTTGTGTTTGCAGGGGCTTAGAAGTGCAGGAAACTGGTTACACTGTGGTTTTCTCTGTCGAAAGTTTGTACTTCGCATTATGGATGTCACACTTCCTTACACTCATCTTTTCTGTCCCCCTACTGGTATTCGCAGCCTGTATTGCACATGGGTTTCGATTGGGACACAAATGAGATGAGCGTGCTGTTGGCAGCTAAGCTTGGTGGTCCATTGCGTGGGAAGATGGCTCGAATAATTATCAACAGTCTTCATGTGAAGGGCGATGTGAGTATAAGAGTTTAAAGTGCACGGAGTTTTACTCTACTGAAATTTGCGTCATGGTATAGCTCTGCGATCACTGGATCTGACGAGCCAGGATCAGGCTTTACTTTCCTTCATAATCAACTGCACTCTATGTCTGTACATAACGATGTCTCCATGGAAGATCAGACTTAATAGGCTACAACGAGTTCAAGCGCTTGAAGGATGGCTGGAAGTTTATGAAGAGGAATTCAAATATAACTACAACCTGTCTACATGACTAAGTTTTTAGAATCATACCTTAGGAACCTCAACCTGCGTTACTTGCCTCGTATGAGGGTTTTCTTTGTTTTGTCCCGATCTTTTACTGTACTGTGTATCAGGTGTCTGGAGAAGGAATGGAATATTAAAATTTGAATGTTAAATATATAAGTTGGTGCTTGTTGAGGTAGTAGTCTCAGTAGAACAGTAGATTAAGCTTCAGATCCATCTCCCTTGTTGTTTGTGATGTAAGCTAGCTCTCTTACGGTGTGTGAACTTCTCTGATTGTTCAGCTTCGGATGCTTCCGATTCTCGATGGACAAGGCGTACTGTACTGTTTCGATGATATACCAGAGGTCAGAGTTGGAGTGGCCTTTGGAAGCGGCAGTCAAACAGCTCCTCAGACAGAGCTTCCGGTTGTGTCATCATGGCTGGTTCGTTCCTTAAGAAACCCTTCGTAACTGGAATCATAGTACTAGTTTCGTTCATATGGCCATCATTTGAAGAAGCCAAACAATTCTGATCGACTTAGCGTGGGAGAAGATCATTATCTCGAACATGGATCCTGTGACTGTGACTCTGTTGGTTCTAATGCGGCTAGGTCAGGAGTTATTCACTGTTCAAGACAGTTTTTCCAAAACGTCTTTTACCTATTCATGCCTTGAGTTCTGACAATTATCCATCTGCAAACCAGGAAAAACTTATCAAGGACACCTTAATCAGGACAATGGTTGAACCCCGCAGAAGATGCTTCTCCCTACCAGCAGTAGATTTGAAAAAACTTGCTGTAGGTGGGGTGGTAAATGTATCGGTTCTGTCTGCGAAAAATCTGTGCAAACAAGTGCCAAATGTTACAAGGTCTCCATCAGCTGAAAAGCGGAGCCCAAGTAACTCAGGAGGTACGGGTGGAAGGGTTTTGAGTACTTTCGTGGAGATGACTTTGGAGGATTTGACACGGAAAACTCACTTATGCTCAAATGGTGGGTCTGCACCCACGTGGAGCGACAATTTTGATATGGTCCTCCATGAAGATACTGGTACCATCCACCTGAATGTCTACGAGCAGGGAACAAACACCATGAAATTCGATTTTCTCGGTAGCTGTGAGATCAAGGTCAGTCAATGTCCCTCGTGTACTCGTACGGTCCTACCTTGTCTGTGACATGATACGTAAACGATATGTTCATGAGCTCTTGCGTTAATTGTGGCCCTCCTTGTCTACAATGTGCAGTCACTAACAGAAGTTACGGAAACATCAATATCAATGTGCAGATGAAGTATGTTAATGATGACTCAACAACATTTTGGGCTGTTGGGTCTAATCAAGGTGTCGTTGCTTGCCGAGCTGAACGCTGTGGTAAGGAGGTCTCAATGACCGTACCTCTTGAGAACTGCGTCAAGGGAGAGGTTTGTACCGTCCATTTTTCTGGTTTCTTGATCTGAGTTGTTCATGAAGAAGCCATATCCAGATTTTTCCCTTTAGTATTTCCATCTGCAATTTACCGTAGTATTTTGATGCCTTTTAGAAAAGGACACAAATGAAAGGGATCGAATTCATCATTTAAGGAGGTGGCAGTGAAGTTTCTTACGTTTATCGAATCATGTTTCTATTACTCCAAATACATTCTACCGAGCTTATGCCAAGAATGGGTATCAATCTTCTGTCTTTAGACGATATGCAACTTATGAGTGTCAATCGGTATAATTTGCAGGTGACGGTGAAACTTAACCTAAAAGAATGGCAATTCACTGATGGTTCTAAAGCTGTAGGCAACTATAATCCCACGACAGGGCAACCAACATTCCAGCAACAGCCACCGTTGCTTGGTATGTGGCCATCTGCTCCTTCTTTGACAGGCAGGAAGCTGCGAATTGAGGCAGTCGAAGGAAGAAACTTGGCGCCGATGGACAAGACTGGCAAAAGTGACCCCTACCTAAAACTACACTATGGGAAGGTGATTAAACTGAAAACTCCACGAGGATCCATCGATTGACCCCCCTTTATGTAGATCAACTGTTTATGTTATTTGTTATGAGAATTCTATGAATTTTCCAAAATATCTTCAGAGCGGAAGTATGCTGTAAAGAGCATAAAAAGGTTATCCAGGATGTCCAGAAGCGACATTCTCAGGATTGACTCTTGTGATCACCAATGTATTTTGGAACAATCGCCTCACGATGTTGGTCCTTATGGCCTTTGTTCCATAAATTGCAGATTGTTCGAAAGACGAAAACGATCAATCAGGATCTGAATCCAGTCTGGAATCAAATTTTTACCTTTCAAGAGATAAGTGGAGGAGAGTACTTGAAAATTAAGTGCTATGATGCGGACCGCTTTGGTGATGAGAATCTAGGTAGTGCTCGTGTTAACTTGCAGGGACTAGAAGAGGGTGTGAAGAAGGATGTTTGGGTACCCCTTGAGAAAATCAAGCAAGGAGAAATCAGGCTAAAAATCGAGGTTCTTGCTGCAGAAAATGACTATGATGGATCCCAGGTATAACACATTTCAGTGAGTTTGTCAGTTTTCAAGATGGAGTCACATTCATTTCACGTATTTGTAGAGGAGCCCTGGTGAAACTATGCTCTGCTACATGGTAGTAACGGGGTTGGGTTTCCGTTACTCAAATTGTTGCGTGTTAATCTGGTAGTAAAACGCTTACCCTTTCTTTTGTATTTGTTAACAGAACGGTCACAGTGATGAGAATGGCACAGCACCAACAGGAAGCAGGGTGGAAGTTGTTATGATAGAGGCACGGGACCTGGTAGGAGCTGACTGGAGCGGTCTTAGTGACCCGTATGTCAGTGTACGTTATGGAAATATCAAGAAGCGAACCAAGGTCAATGTCAAACCTCGCTGCCCTCTGCTCTAAAGGTTGTTTTCAGCTGCTTTAAATGGTAGTTACTGGAAAGTACGTCGGTTGAACTGGTTGTGTATATCATCATGCGATTGTGAGTACTGAACATGGAATGTTGGTGCATTTATACGCAGGTTGTTTACAAAACACTGAATCCTCAGTGGAACCAAACTTTGGACTTCACTGACGATGGGAGCCCTCTGGTTCTGCACGTGAAGGACTATAACTACATGTTACCAGTAGTTAGTATTGGTCATTGTGTTGTTGATTACGAGAAGTTACCTCCCAATCAGACTATTGATAGGTGGATCCCGCTAGTTGGTGTTGCCAAGGGAGAGATACATATGCAATTGACTCGCAGGCAGCCAGAGTCTACTGAAAAAGAGAAGCCTACTGAAAACGAAGGCTCAAATACATTGGGTAGTATTTTGTCAAGTGTCACATCACCGCAAAGACTGCCGGGGGGAACCACCAAGCTTCAAAGAACGTCCGGGAAGGTAACGCTCAGTACACTTGTATAGTTCTTACATACCTCTTTCTATGTACGGAACTGTCATCCAGGACCTGCAGGAGGTTTTTGATGTAGTTTGTAGGTCGTGTTCAATTTGATGTTTAAAATCGGATGGTTGGTTTTAGATGGTGTAATCATACGTTTTGGTTAAAATCGTCTGTGATAACTAGTGTTACCGATTCTAACACTTTTCTCTTTCCGATCGTTGGGCTGGGAGTTCCCTTAACCCATGAAAGCTGGTAATTCCACGTGCATCACCTTCCCGTCTAGGATGATGGATTTGGTTCGGTATTGTTATATGCGGTTGGATGTGATTCTAACTGTTGGAAGATGCATTGTGTGGAGTTCTGGGATTCCATATTTTCGACCGTACACTGTGACTGTTTACGGATGTTTTGTGCTATTGAGTAAATGATTAACCTTGAGCTTTCTGGACTCTTAACAGGTACGAGCACTCATTCGGCGGGCAATGGCCCTCGCAGAGGAGGAGGATGACACAGACGATATCCGGGTTATGCTGGAAGAGTTAGAGACGGCTGAAGAGGAAAGGGATAGCGTGGTACTGCAGCTGCAGAGGGATAGAGACATTTTGATAGCCAAAGTTAAGGAGCTCGATCAAGCTATGTCAGGGTTGATATAGGCTGACATTATATTTGTAATGCTAGGAATATTCATGGTCTCAAAGTATGGAAGTCATCTTTTGGCATCAATGGTAGCTTTGGGGCTCCTTCGAATAAATTGTCCAGTAAGCTGGCAAACATGAAGATCACATGCTGCTCTCTTACTGCCGTAATTGGGGTCTGGTCCTCTGGCTGAGAACGAGGTTGGCCTAACGAGGGTAGCAGATTGAGTGCTAGGTCACACATACAGGGTAACTGCAACAGAGGCTATCGCACATTTTGTTAACTTTACTGGGCAATCATACACTGGCCGATTGCTTTCTGTCAAATTTAGGCTTTGTGGAGTCTCTTGATAGTACTTTTATGGTATTACCGCTTGACACGAGAGATAACCGGCCAGTCATTGGAGATGAACTGGATAGCCTCGATCTTCAAGTCGGATAGGACCGCAGAAGCAAAGATACAAGTCTTCTGGTGCTTCCAGTAGGTTAGTACGCTTACGGTAGACGCTCATAGGACGTTTGTCCCTAGGAAGGCTCTAGAGAACAGAATATGACTTCGACCACTGACTGAAACAGACACCCTTATGTGATCTGTGTGCATAGGAGTTAACAAGTACAGAGGATGAAGTAGGATAATTAGCAGTGATCTGGCACTCTGTAAGGAAAGCTCAACTTGGCTCAATTGGAAAGGAAGGGCTCTTCCTCTTCTAAAACAATCCTGCATGGTCTGCTGGGTGCTTATACTTGTACTCCGGAGGTTGTAAGCGCTCGTTGTACCATAGGGATCGGCGTGGAAGAGGTTAAAAGAGTATCTCTTTTGCTAGTATCCATGTGATACCGACAATCTCGCATCAGTTTGTAACATTGGTGAACCTCTGTATTTTTTGAATCTCCCTTCTAAGAGTTCTTACCTGAGGCTGATGCTTCTTCATTGAGTTGTTTCAATGGAAGTCAGACTGAGATACGCTCTGTTGTATTTCGGGGCTACTTGACCTCGAATAACCTCACTAGTGAATGTTCTCATTAAAGAAATCAAAGCATTTGAGCAAGTTTTTCTATTACCGTGGCCTATCTCCTGGAGTCAGTTCTTTGATGGTAGCCCGTTTCCAGTTTGTAAGTTCCATCAAAATTTGAGTCCGAGACCTCCGTCTAAATGTCATTACAGCAACTGGTGTCAATGGCGTTTATGCATCATTGTCAAAATCTCCCGCACATACTTAAAGACTGGAACGTGTTGCAATCATTTGCACATATCATTGGGATTGGATTTCATACCGAAATCTCAGCATGATCTTGGAAGTTATTTGTAGTTTGTGACACGAGAGTACCACAAGTGTTTCACATTCCACCCTTAATTGTGACCTTGTAGGAAGAAAATACTGTAAATCTTTCATGTACATTGCTCTAACTTGTAAACGTTGACACAGAAGCCGAGGTGAAGGTTGGACATGGCAGCTTTTCTACGCAATCAAAGGGAGATGAAGTTATGATAGCATTGAAAGTCAGCCAACTTGTCTCCTCACACCAAACCCAACGTATGGACCTCTTTGCTCAGAAAGGAGTAATTCTTCAGTAATTCCTCTTTTTCAGAAAATTTGCTTCGCTGTGTGACTACCTGCGAACTAAGCGCCACTTAATCAGTTTTTGATCAAATTACAGTAAGTGAACATTCGGAACTTTAATTTCAAGACACAAGTAAAACTCTTGAATCATAGTTGTCTAGCTGGTTGCTTTAGAGTGACGAACTGTTAGCCTAATGCTTATTATACCAATTCTCAGAGTGTGTTTTTATACTGGTCATTTGGCCTAGTTTGCCTGCTTCTTCTGGCTTTGTATTCTTCAGAGAATAAGAAACTTCATCCAGATGTGTTACTCGAGATTTACCAAACTGCGGCAACTGTTATGTACGATGCGGAAGGCGAAATGCGTTGGAAGTTGTTCATAGTCATAGAAGGAGGAGACGATTTTCCACCAGAAATCAGAAGGATTAGCTTGAGGATTCAACGCAATTTTTGAGGTAGATGTCGCCAACCTTAGTTAAACATTTAAGTGGTTAATTATGATTAAGACATCTGCTTTAACTAAATGTGAGTTGGGATGTGAAAAGTTGTGGTTTTGCAGATATGGAGAGGAGCATCACGTGTTATTATCATTATTTTTGTGCTAGCCATGGCTACACTTTCCCATGTGGAGTCATCTAGAGCGACTTGGGATACACCATGCCCGGTGTATCACCGACGCTTTACCTCGCAAGGGGTAAAGACCCATGTGGGAGGGATGCACAAAGACTATGACTGGACCACTTGGGATGTCCACGTGAGACGAGTGACCTCATCGACGGCAATGACACTCGGGATTATGCACGCTTCTTCTATCCCTTTGTTGATAGTTCCAGGGATACCGATCGAGTTGTGGGAGTGGTTAGCTTCTTAGGCGGGTTGCAATTTGGGGTTATTTGAGACTAGTTTTCCATGTCCACTTCTATTCCATAGGCTACCTCGCACACTCCATGATGAGGCTAGACAGACTTTTTGCCTACCACTTGATCGTTTGGCACTTGATAGTTTGGCACGTAATCCCTTGGACGAGTTAGTATGGTTCTTATTCCTCTTACTCCCTCGATGGTTTCTTTGTTATGCTAGAGGGGGATGTGGGGGGTATAGAGAGGTGACTGTTAGATTTTGTCAATTCCAAACAGGAGATTAGGCGGCTCTTCAAGAGGAGTCTGTTAGGGCTACACGATTTAGGAGACATGCATCGCCACAAGATACCACAGAGTCCACTTGATTACGACGGTGTAGGACATTGGGTCAAGCGGGAGAGTTTTGCAGAGCAACACGAGCGCTACACCCTTTGTCTATGGCAAGTCCTACTGATGAGACTCTCTCCTCCCTACGCTCACTACATCCTATAGCAGTAGAGGGACTACCACTAGAGGTCTTAGATTATCAGCTTGAGCAGTCTTTATATCTTGATAGGTCGCTATTTGCACAAGCATTGTGCACTGCCCCTTGCCTTTCCTTAGGAGGCTTGTCAAGGATGGTTTATGAGCACCTTAGAGATTGCTTCCAAGCAGATGATCCTTCTAGTGGTTTTACCTAGTTGTTTCAGGTGGCTGTAGTAGTAGCGAGAGGAGACATTCCTATGTCTGTTAGTCGGGTTTTAGGTGCTAGTAGACTTCTCACGATAGAGAAGGACAATGGGGGTATTAGACCGATTGCTACTGGAGAGATATTTTTTGCTTTTGGTCAGTCGTACCATTGTCCTTCAACAACGTTCTCACTTTTGATAGCACCTCAATCCACATCAATTTGGAGTAGCTACACATGGAAGATGTGAGGCTATATCCCTAGGCATTAGAGCACTCCTAGATATCCATCTGGAGGGGGTCATCCTACAAGTGGATGTTGAGAACGTTTTTAATAGTGTCTCACAAGCATCCATCTTTAGAGAGCTTAGGGAGGTTGGTGGATCCTTGGCAAGTCTCATTCCTTTTGTGTGGTCTTTTTATGGCTCTCTTGCTTCCCTTTACTACCAGCATGGTGGTTCATAGGAGGGAGTCACCGTCTTGGAGTCAGTTGTGGTACACATCAGGGAGATCCTTTTTGGGGGGGGGGGGAGGGGGGGGGGGGCTTATTTGCCATGGCTCACTTTAGAGCTCTCTTATCTACTGCTTTGGCCATGCTAGGTTGTGTATTTCCCTCCTTGGCAGATGATACACACATCGTAGGCCTTGTAGATCAGATTAGGCAGGCCTTTGACTACTTGACTACCGAGCTACATCTAGTAGGCTTGAGAGTCAAGGTATCAAAGTGTAAGGCATGGTCCCCTTTAGGTATCCCTCCCCACCTTGAGCTTCCAAAGGAGTGTATCACATCCACGGATGGACTTCGTGTTCTTGGAGTGCTAGTAGGATAGGAGGATTTTGTCACACGCTTCTTAGACGCTACCCTTGCAGAGGATGTTCTCCATCTGGATGACCTTCCATTACTAGGAGATCCTCAGGTGGCATTTGATATACTCTCCTCTAGTATTGCTCATTGACCATCCTACCTCATCTGCATAGTTCACCCCTCATCGTCCTTCCTATCACGTCTGAGAGCATTTGATAGGAGGATTATGGGAGTCTTTGGTAATATTATTGGACCAAGGACTTTTGAGTGTGTCACAGGGGATTTGGCACGTAAACAGATGGCTCTACCAATCTCATGTGGTGGGGTTGGCTTGCTATCTATGGAGGAGACGACACTTATAGCATTTTTGGGTAGTTGGGCTCTCTCGGCACCCCTACTTTCCTCTCGTTTTGTGGTTGCTGATAGGCCAATTTTGGAGACTTATGTGACAGAGGTGGAAGGAGGATCCTTTTCTCTCTAGGTGTTATTGCGGCAGACAAGAGATAGTCTATCCCCATAAGCACAAGAGGATTTTCCACCTTTTGCTTCACTATTGTCAGATTGGACAAGAGGTTTACAATCTTCCTTGATGGAACGATAGTGTGAGCATACGCTACATTCTCTCTTAGTCGACTCGTCCATTCCTCAAGCTACTAGAGCACGTCTTTGCTCTTGCTTTGGCAAGGGTGCAAGCTCTTGGATCCTAGCTAGATAGTGCATTAGGGCATTCGGACTTGCACTAGCTACTTTCTTTACAGCAATGAGATTTTGCCTAGGTTTGGTCCACCCATCTGCATCTTCATTACTCACTTGTGAGTGTGGTTCTACACTAGATGCAACAATGGTCCACATGACATAGTGTCCTGTTGGAGGATAGAGGATAGCTACCCATGATGCCATTAGGGACATAGTGTTTGCTATGGCACGAGAGAGTGGATACTTGGCTTGGATGGAGCGTTCGTATGCTTTACAAACGACACCTGTCAGGGCAGACTTATACTTGATCCGAGATGATCAGGTGACAGTAGTGGATGTTGTGGTTACGGATTCTATGCGGGATACAATTTCGGAAGGAGTGATTACCCATCCCCCGGGATGGGCGGCGAGTGCAGCAGTAGGTCGCAAGGTCTCCAAGTATAGGGGCATGCAACGAGGTCACCTCTGTGTTCCTCTAGCCTTGGAGTTATATGGAGCATTGGACACGACATCCGACACATTTGTTAGGGTACGAGAGCACACATGCATGAGAACTTATCATGCTAGGCGGTACTACTCTCATTCTCATACTTTGCAACATATTTTAGACAACATGTGGCTGCAGCAATCCATAGGAGAGCAATCTTATTAGGTGATATTTTTTTGGATGCTCCAATTGTGTATAGACAATACGAACTTGAATAGCTCAGATATTTTAGGTACTATGGGACAGATTTCTCGTATAGACTCTATTGGGGCTTAGCCCCATATTACTTTTTTATCTCCCCCTTGTACGGGCTTGATGGGGTCTTCCATATCCTTCGTTTTTCCTACGCGGTCGCCTTCTTCCCCGTTTAACTAAATCACCTCGAAAGACCTGCAGTAATTGCTTTGGAAACAACTCTTGTACCGAAAGTGACGCCGATCGATTAGCCTTCCACATACGTCGTACGCAGGGAGTATGGACGTAAACGCGAACGGAAACGTGAATGTGAACCACTTCAAAGAAGGATAGTGAGTCCAAACATAATACGACAAAATTAATTTTGGTAAAGTTCTATGAACCTGAGTAATGGTGAATGCTCCATAGGTAGAGGATGTCCACGTCCATTGGTAGGCAAGAAAAGCAGTAGAGTGACACGAGTTTGTGCAAAGGATGTAAGTTTCAGTAATTTAGAGTAGCCTCCAAAACTCGGTCCTAGTTACTAGCGACAGAGAACCTGGATTGTATCAATGCATTCCAGACTTTCATGCTAATTAGGGCTTAGAGGAGGAAACACTGCCTTCAACTTTACGTCGTATGGAGTCGACCCTCTCGCGGACCTGGAAAATGTCGATGTTAGTGAGTGAAAGGAACCTCTAGTTGGCTGTAGAGGTCTTCAGAAGGTAGTCAAGAAAAGTCACGGAAAGTACAGAATCTATACGGAGATCCAAAAGCTTGCCGTTCAGCTCGGAGTGGAAGGCGACGTCGAGGCCTTCCGAAGTTATAATATGCTTTTCCATCCCGGGTTTGCGTTCTATGAACTAGCGGTAGACTATGGTATAGTTGTTGGAACTCCTGGCAGGGAAGACCTTCGTTTTCACAGAGCCCGCCCGGAATATGTCAACTGACTAGAGAGGCTGACTGTCAAAATTGTGGATTAGTTGAGGCGTTGGCTATCTGGACGTTCACGACTCACTTGAACTGATCGGCATTGCGGAGTAAGTAAGTTCGCAGAGGTTGAAGCGGGCGGAATTGTGGAGAATGTTTCTTTGATCGAGCAGTCGTGGGGTTGAGGAAGCAGCGTGGCTGGGGAAATTACAGGGTAGTGCCACGGGATTTAGTCTCTGTAGTCAAGTCGATCGATGAATATGTTAGGAGATACTGACGACGCCAGGAACGTGGACGGGGTGGATGAGGAAGAGGAAGATGACGAGCGGAGTGTCGTAGCAATGATAATGCTCCAATCAGCTCCCTATCCGTTTCACCAAAAGATGAACTTCCCAGACTTGTGCAGATTTTCCAGGTCGGATTCTCACAGCATATTTTATATTCCCTGAATGCCTGGAACCCTTGTCTACTATCCTAGACTATCTGCAACTTGCTTAAGAGAGGAACTTCAATTCCCAGGGCGTTGGAAATTGTTAATTGTCCCCCTGTTACTAACCTCTTACTCCATGAGGCTTGCTGGTTGTTGAGCTCTCCTCTGATAACCACTGTTCGCCCTTTTGCAGTGCAATCGCGTGGTGCCCGAGAACAAATATAGTCGCATGTGCAACAGAGACTTGTGCCAGAGATCCAGGGTTAGCATCAGTGTTCCTTACAAACCTGCAATATAAAAATGAAATTCAATATATCATGAGTCCTGAGCAACCGAACGCTGCGCTTTTGCTTCATGTTTCAGATAGAATGACAAGGACGATGCCACAGCGTGGTAATAAGAGTAAAGTTTTGTTCTTTGTCATGTAACATCAAACACCTCTACCTTTTATGTTGTAAATCTTGACCTCATTCCGTTTTCTGCATAGACTTGGAAGTCCTCAATTACCTTAGCACGTATATGCAGGACTTCTCAACAGCCAGCTTTCTGGATACCAATTCATGTGCTGGACCCGGAGCGCCCATCTGAGCATGCAATATTTAATATCACTGCTGGTATGTGGTCTAGAGTTTGCCATTCCAATAGTTAGCATATGATTGGACACTATTTTTGGAAACAGCGATTGACTCACTGAAGATGTAGGGACGGAGCGTTTGAGAAAGCTTGTCTTTATTCTTTATTCAATCTACGAGCGTGCTACGCTGTCATTATAACACACCCGAGGGCCATGATTCTTCAGCTCTTTGAGGATGAGGGGTAGAAATATGGCGAGGAATATACACAGTCTTATAACTGGTTTGGAAACTCGAACGTCGCAGACTCACCTGCGGATGCTGTTCAGTCCTTGGAGTGGTCCCCTGTGTCCTGTCCTCAGGCTCTGCTCGTATGCAACACCAGTGGAAGGGTTACAATTTGGTCGCAGCCCACGCAAGTAAGCGCCTGTTACTTTACCCCACTTGTGGTGACTTGTATACACCTCCTTGCGTCAAGTATCACGCGACTGAACTAGCTCGTGCACTTTCTTCACATGTTTCAGGGCCCCCCGAATGTTGCATGCACCATCAATTGCTGGAGCTGCGAGTACGAGTGGCAGCAAGAAAATGCAGTTGCCATTAAGTGGCTCGCAGGGCCTTCTCCTGTATGTTTATGTGGCTAACGTTAGCAGCAGTCCTGTTTATATTCAAAGACAATTATTATTGCAAATTCTATCTACTCACTATTTTGAAGTTTCTAATTGAAGTATCAGTCCATGTATTTTTCAGTTAGTTCTGCTTTCATTTTATTGCCATTTCATCTACACTTCATATGCATTTAATGAGTTCTGGATCTCCCGTTCCTCGAACGTGTTCTGTCCTCATATATCCAATATCAGTCCATGTCAAAGATAGCAAGTTTCGTGTGCCCTAAGTAGGACAGTGAGTTGTAGAACTGCCACTTGGAGCCCAATAACCTGCTTCATGTCATCTGCTTTCTTGATTCGTTGCAGTATCGGTGGTCACCCACTGTCAGTACTGGAGGGGCAAGTTCGAAATCATTTGAAGAGAGGTTTCTTGCCCATGTGCCTCGTTCTACAGGTCCAGAAAGCTCCCTTAGCCTTTTCTTTCTCAACGTTCTCGTAGCCTTCATTTAATTATTGACTTGCAACCTTCCATAGCACTTGTTTCATTGCATTATTTTGTGTGCTGTTCACAATTCTGTCACAGAATATTCTGAACTTATTGTCTTTCCCGGATGTTTGGTAACAGCTCGTTGGCCCGACTTTTTGTGTATATGCACAATCTTCTTTTCTGGCTCTGTGCAACTACGCTGGAGGCATTGGCCCCCTCAAAATTACGGCCCCATGAAGTGGCACGCCACAAATAAGGCAGTGCTAGGAGCTGGGCCTAGTGGAGTATTTTGTGCAGACGCAATAATTACGGACTCAGGTAGCCTGCATGTTGTCGGAGCTCCCGTCGGACACCCCTCCACTCTCGTCGTGTGGGAGGTGAGTCCATGGGTTTTGAATTCTCCTGGTGCCAACCAGCAAACCGTAAAATATGGTATGGGTGTACAGTCACCTTTGGCATTCGGTCCACCTTCATGGCCGGGTGTCGCCCCGTTGGCTGCTTATTTAATGAGCTGGCAGGACCAGGCAGGTACCGAAACTAAAGCTGCTCAAGCTCAAGCTCAGTTGGAGAATGATGAAAAAGCAGCCCCCCTTCTCTATTGCTCCCCAGTGTCTAATTTATCTGCTTATGTGACTCCTGAAGCGTCATCGCTGTCAACTTGGGGTTCGGGCATTGCTTCTGTAGCTTTTGATCCTTCCCGTGGAGGGAATGCGCTGGTGACAATTATTTGTGAAGGTATTTACTTTATCCTTCTCTTCAATGTGCAATACCTCGTGATGGTATTGCTACGCGGATAGTATACGGTGCATTCATGTGATATGAGCTAGGACGTATGAAGCCCGAAAAGATCTAAGTGGAGTTTAAGTTGATGTACCAGGAAATTTCAAAAGTCTCGTTTTGTAAAACCATTCTATCTTTACGTCGTTGAAGCTAAGAACTGAACACTTACTTGTAAGTCACTGCGTATGTGCACACCAGTTTGCATAGATTTGTATCTCTTGACTCCAACAAGACCTGTGAAATTTACAACAACATTAGTCCTCAATCGTGATTACTTTAACGAGTCTGGACACCTGGTCAATTAAGAGTTACATGCTAAGTGAAAGTTGCAGAATCAAGGACAAGTTGAAGACAAGTCGCTTTGCTGGTTCAACGACTTAGCATCTCTTGAATTCCTGAGTTGTAGCTCAGAATTCATCTACGTTCATCAGTGTCAGTGTGAACTGCATCCACTGTGGTCTTCCAGTATACAAGTCATGTAAGATGTTAGCTTGATGGTTTGAGAACATCTGTTCAAACGAGTGTCTGAAATCACCCTGTTCAAATTTCCAGGTTATTTTATCACTCCAGAGTCACCTGATGATGGACCTGCTATGACTGGTTGGAGATTTCAGCGATGGGAGTCAACCAGACAGCAAGTAGCGATTCATCCTCTCTTTGAAAGTCAATCCTCGGGCTATCCACCTTCTACACCGCATCCAATGATAACTTCTTGGACGGCTGTCACGAACAAGAGCTTGTCTCCAAGAGGAAATTTCAATCCAGTTACAGGAAGCATGATGATGAGTATGAGTGATCCGTCTAAACGTAAGACAGAGATATTGGTTACACGAGAGCGACCAAAGAATCCAAGAATAATTGCAAGAATTATTTTTGCGAACCATGGAGGAGAATGGGCTATGACCTTAACTACCGGTGAAGTTATGATTTACTCAGGTTCTTCTGTCACTCCCCTTGAAATGTTTGTGGTTCGAGTCGGGATGCTACTTCCTCCGAGTGTCGCCTTCTCACCAACCAGTTGCTGTGTAGCATCCGTATGGCATGACAAGAAGGCAGACTGTAGTCTCCTGAAAATTCTTTGTCTTAAACCACCTGGTCCAGCGTCGCCACAAGGAGGCAACGTTGGCACTTTGACATGGGAACGCCATATTGCGGACAGGTACCACTGCTTTCTGTCGGTTTAGCTGTAGTTCTTGGTCTTTGGGATCAGCTATGTCTCTGAGAAATCCTCTATCTTGAAGGTGCTACGTTATGTGCGGTCATTTCGAGAAAAAAATCTTTCTTTTGCAGATTTTGGTGGAGTCTCGTGAGTCAAGTGGACTGGTGGGACATTGTTGCATGCACGCAGTTTGTAACAGAATCTAGTTCTGGTAAAGACTGCTTCGTACATCCAATGTCTCGTTTGGTTATCTATGCATATAGGATGTTTCGAGGTGCAAGCAAACTTGCAGTGACATTTGGCGTTTTATTTGTAGTTTCTTGCCAGTTAGATAGTCTCGTCGTTGTGATGCTTCCATCCTGGATGCATGAAGGCTGCCGCTTGTGACGTGGATGACCTGCAGAACAGATCCTGATAGTAAATGACTTCATTTGGCTATGAAGCATGTTTCATTTCCTTCGTATGCGACATTATCTGGATACATATTCCTCATGTTTGGCTGTGTTATTTTGTGCAGTAACTGTTGCCAAGGTTACAGCAGTTCTTGATGCAGATTTTCATTCCCTTCCTAATATTATACATCGCCAGCACTATGGCGTGGTAAGCCCACGATCTACCGCATGCAAGGGTTAAAAATTCTCTCAAAGTTTTACTGGTCTTGTTATACAACTATCACAAAAAATTTTAAACGAGGTCAATTCCATCAATAGTGAGGCACACCATGACGGCTTCTATAAGATAAGTGGTTACACGTTAAAATATTCCTTGCCTTCAATGAGTCAGCAACTCACTGTAGGCGGTACGAGCCATTGTATGAGGCCCTCATTCTGTGGGCAGTAACGGCGATTATTCTTGTGGGTTAGCGGTTGTTACAGTTAGCTCAATTTCTAGTCTTTGAAACCGGTGTTTAGCAGAAATGTAACTGTAAGAGGTTTAGTTGGAGGATGGGCAAAAGTGAGTGTACCCTAAGAGAGGACAAGTTGAGTTGATCACGTAAGGCAACCTTAGACTCCAGTTTCAAATGATTTCTGATCAAACGCGAGAATTTCCTTGCAGGCACTTGACCAGATCAAAAGTCGGATGCTGGAAGGGTTTGAGGCTGCTGATAATAGGGCGCTAGTGCTGGACATGCAGGCGAGATTACTCTTAGATACGCTGGCGAAAGGCATAGAGTCAGCTTTGATCAGCCCTGCAACTCTTGTTACCGAACCCTGGTTAGCCTCAAGCGAGACTGTATCTGGTCTTGGACCTGACGCAATGGCCGTTGATCCTAGCCTTATTCCAAATGTACAGGTGTGTCATGAGCACCTAACCTCACTCACATACCTTTTTTATAAAATCCTAATACGTGCATTCACTGTCCGACGTTGATATGTAGAGATTAATAAGGGTTGCTACATGCTTTATAACTGGTGACTTGCCCCGTTTCTCATTCTGTTTCATGGTATTCATTATCCCCCTCTCGAGTCATGGACCTGCCCTTGGATATGCGCAGTGATAAAAATTGATAAAGTTTTATCAATTTCTATCACTGCGCATATCCAAAGTGTCGGCGTCGGGATTATTTTGATATTGGAATATACACAGAATTTTCACTGTAGCACTCCTAATTCTCATTTGTTTACTTGTTGGTGTAGGCTTATGTCGATTCCATTTTGGATCTTGCATCACACTTCTTAACTCGACTTCGACGGTATGCTAGCTTCTGTCGGACTCTCGCAAATCATGGCGCCGGAAATCTTTCTGCCAATCCTGGTAGTCGACCTGGGTTAATTTCAAGTAACGGGGGCCCATTAGCTGCACAAACTGGACAAGGTGAGCTGGTGAAACCAATTGTTAATGGTGCTCATCAATCAATCTTGCTTCAAGTAGAAGCATGCATGCTGTCGATGTTTGGCGTGAAATCTTCGGTACTCTACTGCGCTTCAACGGGTCCTTAGGTGGAAAGATGAGACGATTGTTGTGGCAACAGTAATTCTTTATAACTTGACTCCATATCCCAGGAGCAGGTGGTCAAGCTGGGGCTGGTAGTAATGGAGGAGCAGGTGGAGTACAAGCTTGGGTGCAGGGTGCAATCGCTAAAATGAACAACAGCGATGGGGCGAATCCTAATCCATCTACTAACAATTTAAGTCAGGCTGCTTCCTTAAGTGTCGGGAGCGGAACTTTCCCAGGGATTCCCGCGGTACGACTCATTGGTGACTGTCAGTTTCTTCACAGGCTCTGCCAGCTACTGTTCTTTTGTCTAATGTTCCGGAAAAGGCAGTTGCCCCGTTATGTTGCTGCGGGATCCAGATTGTCATCAGATGCCACTACTACTGGAGCAAAATGTGGTGCTGTCATTGTTGGCAAGACAGAAGATTCTGTAACTTCTGGAAGCGCATCTACGCGATCTGTCCCGAATGTTCCGTTTGTGAAGTCAGAAGACGGTTCATCAAGGCCCCCTGTGGCTTCTAAAGCGGACGAGGCTGCTAATTCTCGTTCCGCACGAGCCGGGACTGGTAATGCAAGTCAAGGTTATACATCAGACGAGGTGAATATAAAGGCGGTCCATTTCCTATGTTTTCAGCAATCGAAGAGTATTTGTGCCCCGTACAATCAATGCCACATTTGATATTCTTTAACAATTCGCATGGGGTATTGTAACGTAGAAGCCTAGAAGTGAAGCTGAAAGTATCAGGACTCCTTGTGAAGCACTGTAATATAACGAAGTCACACGTGGACAAAAAACAGGTAGTTGAAATCTCTTCTGTGAAACTTGACTTGCAGGTTAAATGTCTATTTCGGGTTCTTGTTGAACTCTGCAAAAGAACGTCAGCCCACCCACATCCCATGCCGAAGTCGCTCGTTGGGACAAGCAATCCCGCCATGAGATTACACTATGTTGACGGACAGTACTCTGTGCCTCCTGAAGTTGTGGAGTCATCACTTGGACTACACATGCAGGTATAACTTAATACTCCAAATCAGTGGTTGTTATGGAATAGTGACCCGAAAAGTCACAAAGCAGTCTTCTGACAATCACATTCCGTTTGGTCGTGCCAGATTATATAGACTAAGCAAATTGTGTGCTGTTTAAGTGTTTCTGATGACATAATATCACGTCATTTCTCTCGTGGCAGCAATTACCGCGGCCACGGGGAGCAGATGCTGCAGGATTGCTCATGAGGGAGCTGGAGCTCCATCCACCAGCTGAAGAATGGACCAGGCGGAGCATGTCATTTGGTCCATATAACACTGGTTCTCAGATCGAGACGATGGATATGCTTGAGGATGAACAACCGCCAGTGGAATGTTGGCCGAGAAAGAGAAGGTTCGCTGAAAGAGACGCCGCATTTGGTCTCAGAACAGCAATTGGTCTGGGGAGTTTTGCAGGCTTCATGGGATCACGTCGCGATGTTATCAGCGCTTTATGGAAGACGGCGCAGCATGGACACTGGCACAAGGTAGTTCTCGGTCCCCATGCCTAGGTTCTTGTGGGCCTAGAGCAGATTGAGAGGTTTTCTATGTTATATCCACCGGAAGTTGTAAAATTCAAGGCAGTTGCTTCAGATTATCCACGATGTGAAGTTCGTGTTTCTCTGGCTTTTGTATGTTTCAGCATCCCGCTGGATGCTGAAACGCGATGGTTGTATGTGGTTAAATCTGACGCACATATAAGAGGGCCTGAAATTTGCTCTCGAGCGTGCGTGAGAGTCGGAATTCGGGAAGATGTCGAGAATGAGAAGAGATGAGGAGGGTAGATTAGTCACATGGCACAGAGCGCATGCGTTTGTCTGGATACTACTTAAATATAAAGACTTTCCGTTTCAAGATTATGAATGTAGAGGATGCCAATGGCCCATACTGTCAATAGAGCATCATCCTAGCGTCTCATCGATGGAATTATATGTGGAGCAACATTCTGTGTTTCTTTCTCCATTAAGTTCTTCCGAAGCTCTAGCAGAGTGATTCAGGCCGAAACATACTACAAATACTAATTGGTTTGTTCTTCATGCAAGAAGAGAAGAAAATGTAGCAGTAGTCATTTGCAGCCGATATCTCTAGAGGAACAAGTTTCTTTATGCAGTTACATGCGTAGTTGGTTATCAAGTCCCGTTCATCTTACCGAAGAACGGCAAATTGTTGTGATGTAGTGCATGCGGTGTGGGAGAAAGACGGCTTCTCTGACTCCACCAGATTTGAAACTTACACCATCGGAGACCCTACCGACAACCAGAGAGGCATGGTGGACAGGGAGGTGGAGATTCAAGTGTCCTATGTGTGGAGGAAGGTGGGCAAGGATGTTGTAGAGGATGCTGATATTAATACACAAAAGCTTGGCGTGGAATTTTTAAGATACATTGCAACGAAAGCTGAACGTAGGTGAAGGTGCATCATCCTGTATAACGGCCATGGAGTAGATCTGGAAACCCCCTCCAGAGTAGATGTATATCATCATAAAGATATGGAGAGCTTTGTCCACATCATTGTATTAATGGAACGTAAAACCTAGTAGGAAATTTAAGGTTCATGTCTGCAATAGGCTGCAGTAATGTACAGTATCCCCATGTGTAAATCTAAGGGGAGCACAGAGGTAGGATGTGGAGGTATGATCAAGGGTATAGGACGGTCGATGAAAGTTCGGTGTTAGTTTAAAACGTCATTCTTGAACCAAATTTGATACTCATCCCTGGCTTATAGGTTCAGAGGTCATATGTGCTACCAGTGGAACATGTCAATACTAATATCATTTTGTATTGAATATGCGCATGCCCCGATTGATTGAAACTGCCATCCAGCATTATTTTGAGAGCAAGATGGATGAAGTTTGGATAGACGATTGAGACATCTGCTCCATTCAACTATGATTTATGTATTCTTTGCCTGAATGAAAATCTCCTCTAACGAGAGCGAAATTCCTTTTGAGCATAAGGCGAACTCCGTTATCACAAGTGTTTATAGAGGCAAGTCTCTTTTTGGGGAAAAAGGTGACCGCGTGTGAAAAATGAAGGATGGGAAGACCCCATCAAGCCTTACAAGGGAGAGACAAAAAAGGTAACATGGGGCTAAGCCCCAATAGAGTTGGTATGAGAAATCTGCCCTATCGCACCTAAGATATCCGAGTTATGCAAGTCGTACGGTCTACACACAACTGGAGCATTCGAAGAAATATCACCTAATGTGATTGTTTTCCTATGGATTGCACCAGCCACTGCCCTTTGTAGAGCAATGGACACACGCTATCTAAAGTAAGCTATAAAGTATGAGAGTGAGAGTAGTACCCCTTAACGCCTAACATGATAAGCTCTCGTGCATTCCTTGACAAATGTGTCAAATGCCGTGTCCATCGCTCCGTATAATTCCAAGGCTAGAGGAACAAAGAGGTGACCTCGCTGCATGCCCCTATACTTGGAGACCTTGCGACCTGTTGCTGCACTCATCGCCCATCCAGGGGGATGGGTAATCACTCCCTCCGAAATTGTATCTCGCGTAGGGTCCGTGACCACGACATCCGCTACTGTCACCTGATCATCTCGGACCAAGTATAAGTTTGCCCTGACACGTGTCGTCTGCAACGCATACAAACGCTCCCTCCAAGCTAAGTATCCACTCTCTCGTGCCATAGCAAACACTATGTCTCTAATGGCATCATGTGTAGCTATCCTTTATCCTCCAAAAGGACACCGTGTCATGTGGACCGCCGCTGCATCTAGTGTAGAACCACATTCACAAGTGAGTAGTGAAGATGCATATGGGTGGACCAAACCTAGGCAAAACCTCATCGCTGTAGAGAAAGTAGCCGGTGCGAGTCGGAAAGCCCTAATGCATGGTCGTGCTAGGATCCACAAGCCTGCACCCTTGCCGGAGCAAGAGCGTAGACGTGCTCTAGTAGCCTGAGGAATGGACGAGTCAACTAAGAGAGAATGTAGCGTATGCTCACATTGTCGCTCCATCAAGAAAGATTGTAGCCCTCTAGTCCAATCTAACGATAGTGAAGCAAACGGTGGAAAACACTCTCGTGCTCATGGGGATAGACTATCTCTCGTCTGCCGCAATAACACATGGAGAGAAAAGGAAAATCTCTTTGGGTACTTCAATTTGATGGATCTGTCTAAGCCGGATCTTGTCCTACATATCTACACAGTCACATGTATACTACTCATCAACTTTCTCTTTCCACTGCGTACGATATTTACATATGCGGGGAGAGCGGAGTTGGCTTCCAATCTTCAAGATTGGAAGCCAATGCATCGGGGCAAAGCAAACAAGTTCAATCAAGTGGATTATGAATGTTTCGCTTAGTATCTGCAGTATACGCCGCTCCGCAGAACTGCGTACAAAAGGCCAAATTCCGATATTAGCCGACTCCTTGCCACTCTTGTTTTATTTCTCTCTTACCTGTTCAGGCCAGTTCTAATCATCTCAGGTTTCCTTGGGTTGATATGCTTGTCAATTTTCCTCCTCTGGTTGATGCACTTTCAATTGAGACCCTTTCTTTCACTTGTTGTATAAGTTCTTTTTTCAACGTTTAATTTGTGTTATAATCTAACTTTAGAAGTTAACTCAAATTCTTATGATATAATATATTTATATCGAAAATATAATCAAGTATTATTTAGCTGGAAAAAATAGTGATTTAAAGTATTTAAATATTATTGATATTTTATATTATATTCTAAATAATTATTTTGGATATTTGTAAAATTTATTTTTATTTTATTTCTTCACTTAAGACCAATTTGAAAAAAGAAAAAATTTTAAAAATTGCATCAAGTTCAGAAAAGATTTGATTTCAAAACTTCACCATTATATTGATTATAAAATATCTTGTATTCTTTTCGGGTATTAAGATATAGAATATTATTGTTTTATAACTTCTTTTACACATGATAATCTAACTTTTCATCTATAGGGTATTACTATTTACCTTTTCTACTACTGTCACCCATGAGGTGACAAAGATGACTCTTTGGAGAGCGGCCGCGCAATATGGTGACCTGGCAAAAGTGACCTTTAACGACCCGCAGTTGCGATGTGGTGACCTACATGTATGACCGTAAAAGGGACTTTTTTTGAGCGGCTGCGCAACATGGTGAATGCGGGGAGAAGGTGGGTGTGGGGCAGGAACCTATTGGCCATGTCATGGATGTGATATCAAAAAGGTTATTGGGTAATAATAATTCTTTAAATCAAAGTAGATTATAAATCTCCATAATTTATACAAATAAAGTTACAATAAAGTTTCCAAAGTGTTATTTTACTTAAATTTATTTTCATTATGGAATAATATTGTTTGAAACTCACTCTTTTAACAAGTTCTAAGCTTAGATCAAGACCTACATTAGCTTTCTTAAGTCAATAAATAAATTTTAATAGTATTTTTTGATATATTCATCATTTTATTATAAATATAAATCTATAGATGATCTACTACGAAGATATATAAGTATGTTTAATATGATAGTCTTTATATTGTATGCGTTATTCACTGTACATTTTCAAATATAAATAAAAGGAATTTAATTTTTTTTAATTCAACAACTAAATAAGAATCTCAAATATTTGAAGCTATAAATAAAATATACAATTTTAAATTTATATGTATAAATCTATATCCATATTTAAATATCCACATCCATTTTTTGCCTACAATACTTTATATAGAATAATCTGGTAAGCTTTGGAATCACAATTGGGGAACAAAAAATTGCAATATTCTAAGAGAAGAAATATATAAAGATATGCTAGGAAGTAGTTAACCTTCCAATGGCAATGCTTTAAGTTGTGATACAATTTTGGAACTGCACTTACTCTTATTTAAATAGTTTAAAAAATTAACAAATTACACACAGATATAAAACAACCAAGAAAAAGTCAAAATTTACTAAAGGATAAAAACTTTCAACACATAGGACTTAATACTCTTGAAATAGAATCTGAAATTACAATTGTAAAAATTTAGAATAATGAAAATTTGAGAATAGAGATAATATATAAAACATGTATATAAGTGTAACAATATGGAATTAGCATATGAGTTAGTCAAGACTAATAAAATAGAAAATATGCTGAATTAACCAAAAATTCTAAGGATATTCTAGAAGCTTCTATAAACTTCTTGGTACCTTCTAAGTATCAAGTATCAAGTAAAGTGTATGCAAAGTAGATGACTTCTAAGGGGAAGCTTCTTGGAAAACTTCCGAGCTAACTTGCATGCCAAGTAGATGACTTCTAGAAGGAAGCTTCTTGACTAGCTTAGCTTGTACTCTAAGAAGACAAATTTGAAGAAGCTTCTTGAGAAGCTTTCCACGAGCCTTGTATGTTCTCTATAGATACCAAAGCCCAAGCTCATGTTTGACATTGGAAGTTTCACTAATTCAAGAATCACAATGTGCTTTTTCACTCCGGTCTTCCATTCTCCTATTTCTCTTCTCGGTCTTTTACATTGGTATTAGAGTAGGAATAGGATGAATGGAATTTATTGATCACCAAATCCATCTTCCTCAAACCATTGGGATCTTCTTGTCCATGTATTACCCAAGCATTATTTCATAAAGTTCATCATCTCATGCTTTGGACAAATTTTGTTTTAATGCAATCACCTTTATGAACCATTGATACTTCCAATTGTAACTTGCGGAGAGTGGTGACATGTTGCATCTACATGTTAACTTAGATAATTTTAGGTAGTTTGATAGAGTGATAGCCATAGCAATGATGCACAAATTTAAAATTGCTACGTAACAATAAATTGAGCACCTTACTTGATTGTTGGAAGAAAGAGACCCATCAGTGACAAAAGCATGTAGAGAGAGCACCATTTGAGAAGGAGAAGAGAAAATCTGATTCTCAAGGCCCAAGATATTTGAAGGCAAGAATCTCCCAAGTGTAGTGGAGGATTTTGTATTTGATTGTGAATATTATTTTGATATTTTTTCAAGATGAATAGAGATAGATTCTCTTGGCTTCAAGCCAATTGGATGAAGTGGCAAAAATATGGTGCAAATTCCGAGTGGAGCAATCGGACTGAAAATTTTGTAATACCAATCTAGATATGGGAAGAATACAAAAGCACAATTGGGATTTTCCAAGCTATAAATGCTCCATGAGCTTCACAGGATAGATTGGTAGAATTGAAGCATATTGGTTCTATGAGAAGTTATATCATTCAATTTTAGAACACCATAATGAAAATTTCAAAGATACTAGAAGGTGAAGCTCTGGATCAATTTGTGAGGGGCTTAAAGTCATGCACCAAACTGAAAGTGACCATGCAAGATCCCAAACACTTGGAAGAAGCTATGTAGTTGGTTGAGCGCTTTGATTCCTTGGTTGCAACAACTTGGACTTGACCTTGACCTTGACCTTCATAGAACATGCCAACACACTATAAACGGTGGAGTAGCCAGCAATAATGGAGATTGATGCTGTCCAATGGAGACCTATTGGCACTATAGATAGGGAGAGATTGCAACAAAATGGTGGTTGCTTTTATTGTCACCAACTTAGAAATTGCATTGCTCAATATCCACTCAAGAATGGATGACCCAAACAAATTGCCCAAATAGAGTTTGTAGAGCATGATGATCAAGGAAACCAAAAAATCCTAGTTAGAGTATCAAGTCACCTATGGTGAACCTAATTAGTTCTAATGGGATTGAAAGCTCAACCTATACAAGTTTTTTTCAAGGTATGATATTTGACTATTGTTGTATATTTGACTATTGTTTGGTTGATTTTGCAAGTTTAGAGAATTGCATGTTCATGCAATTAGCAAAGGAATTAGATATTCTTATCAAGCTAGTATTTGCAAATATATTGATGATAGTAGATGATAAAAAAGGTTTTGCATTCCATACCTCACATCTTGTTACATTTAAGATTGGGAAGGAGTATTTGGAGTGTATAAGGTTTGTAGTAATGCCTCTACACTATGATGTCATTCTAGTTCTACCTTGGGCTTGAAAATCATAAGGTTCAATTTGATTAGACCTGATGACAAATTCAAGTACAACACCAAGGTAAAAATTACTAATTGGTTTATGTAGAACTTTGAGTAAGACACCTAAGAAAAATTAGTCCCAAGATGAGAAGTTTGGTAGTAAAGCAACCGTAGAGAAAGCTTTGGAGGAAGATATTCCTATCTTTGTGGTGTGGATCAAGTTGATTGCATAAAGAGAAATGAATGAAGGCCAAAAGCATCATCAAATAATGGTTGATCAGATAGTCTAAGAATTTACAAATGTGTTTCTAGATGATTTACCAAAGGGGTTATCCTCTAATTGAGGTGCTTCTCAAGGTTGAGCTATTGCTAGGTAGTACTCTTGTGAGTAGATCAATCTATAGGCTCTTACCCAAGGAGTTAGAAGAACTTTGAATAACATTGACCAAGTTGTTGGGAAAAGATTTTATACAAAATAGTACATCTTCATAGGGAACACCAAATACTCTTTGTACCAAGGAAGGATGGAGGACTTTGATTCTACATTAATTACCAAGGTCTTAATAAAAAAACCATACATAATGTATATCCCTTGTCTCAAATTGATGACTTGCTAGATCAATTGAGTGGAGCACAATACTTCTCTAAGTTGGATCTTCAAATTGGCTATTGGTAGATTCCCATTGATAGAGAGTATATGCAAAACACTACCTTTTGCACAAGGTATGGGCATTTTGAATGGCAAGTTCTACCTTTTGGGCTCACTATGCTCTAGCAATCTTGACGGATTAGATGCATAAGGTATTGGATAGGCTATTGTTTTGATACATGGTGGTGTTTTGGATGATTTTTTAATCTATAACAAGATGGAGGCAAAACACACAAATCACATGTGAGAAGTCTTAAGACGACTACATCAATGGAAGTTTTACTACTTTTGGCAAAAAGAAGTTATCTCCTTGGGTCATAAGGTCTAATCATCAGGAGATTAAGATGGAAGAGGAGAAAATCAAGGTCATTAATGATTGGCCTACTCCAAAGGATGCTATAAAAGTGCATGCATTTGATGGACTGGTAAATTTTTACTCGCGGTTCAACCACTACTATGCTTATGGTTATACCATTGACTAATCTCTTGAGGAAGACCTCAATTTTTAGTAGACCACCAAGCACAAAGAAGCACTCAAGAAATTGAAGCATATGGTGTTTTCAAGACCCATTTTCAACCATATGATTCTCAACTATCTTGTTTGGTTGATTTTGATGCTTCTAACTTTCCCATTGGAACTATGTTGTACCAAAAATTTCCAAATGGGTTATATCCCATTAATTTTGTGTCTCATCAACTAAACACTATAAAAAGGAATTACTTTTCTTGAGATCAAGAACAACTAGCAATGGTATATGCAACCAAAGTATGGAAGCATTATCTCTTGGAAAAACAAGTGATCATGTGAACCAATTACAAACCTTTGTTGCAAACATTACATTTGGAGTACATGAAGAGTTGACATCATCAATGGGAGGAATGACTATAGTTTTTTGACATAAAACCTGAATACAAACCTAGTAGGTTCCATGTCATCTCCAATAGCATGTCTTATTAGGCCCTATCATGCCATATCATGTCCAACGAGCCTATCTTGATATGTACTTTCTTTGACTACTTTCAACACTATAACACTCAAGAGTCCCATCAAGGTATTACTTCTAGAGGATTGCTTCAGATACCAAGGAACAACTACACAAAGTACTTAGCAACTTGCATTGCAAGGATTTGTCAATATTCACATACTATGAAGATTCATGAAAAGATGAAAGAAGCAATGAAGAACTTGCACACTTTCACTTAATTCACCTTATGCTTGAATTGAATGTATAGTGCTTTAGATGCACAACTAAATAGCTATGCTGCAATTTGGTCAAAACTAATTGATAACAATTACAAAAAAAATTGAGCTATTTGAGAAATTGCAAGAGACTACCTAAATTGAATAACTATTTGAAAGAAAACCAATGTCCTTTGCCTAAGGCAACTATCAACAAAGAGATCCTAATTGCAAAGTCATTTTTCCTACTAAGCTACTAACTAAATTATCTAACCTATAAACATCTCTATAGCGGGAACTATCTATGTATAACCCAAGGCTCTAATTTGTCAAAAAAATTTTATCAATTTTCAATTAGTTTTTTCATGTGTTTGGCCTATTATGTACAAACAGTCATCTTCCAAAAGTAGGTGATGCAATCTTTTGTGAGATTCAAAATGCCTTTAGACTTTGGCTTGATTTAACGTATCTTCAAGAAGATGACTTGCTTCAAACTTTGTTTTAAAATTCCTTTGAATGGAGATCCTTTGTAGTGAACTATCTTTATAGCATAGTTTCTTTGGCTTAACTTTCCATCTTCCCAAAGACAAAGACATAGTTAACCAAAATTCTTCCACATGAAGGAATAAAAACTGAAGGTATGCTTCTCCAAATACATAAAAAAAACCAGCCTACTTAAGATAGAAACTAAGAAAAAATAAAAAATTCAAAAATTCAAAATTCCAAGTACCGCAAAAGTCCATAGTCACTTTTTCCCTTCATTTGATTACTTAATAAACTTACAAGCTTAAAATTTTTAGCTTGTATTTTTACAAACCAAGCAACTCCTCACATACATTATTAGTTCTTCTTGCATCTTTGTATCAAAAGTGTATTTTTTAGTTCTTATAGTGTCATCTTAGATTGTCTTCTTGAAATCTCTTCTTGACCATAGTGAGCGCTTACACTTCACTCTTATACATAATTTAGATTTTATAAATTTAGATTTTTTTTACTGAAGAGACTATTTCTTTTTGAACTAGACTTGCAATGTCATACAAGCTACCTTAATTGAATCCATAACTTTAAAATTCTTGATCAAGCTTCTTTCACTAGACTTTTAGGAAATTTATTGAAAATCAGAAGCCAACAATATTTTGTTACATTGGAGCTATGTTAGAGTATTACACTATAAAGTATAGTATAATATAAAGTAAGAATGATCATATGAACATATTTGCATCATACAAAGAAGCACAAAATGAGACAGATGGATTATAAATTAATATAATAGAGCTTCTTGTTGGTCCTTATTTATTAAGTCCACTTTATATGGTTAAATTTTGCAAAGCTTTGTATATATGAAAGATATTGGTTGTATGAAGAAACATGAGATTCTTCAATTTCTTTTGCTAATACTATTACTAGTCACAAAGTTTGAACAATACACCAATGAGGACTTTGTGACTCACATAGGAGAGATATGTAATGATCTTTAGTTAATCAAACCTCTAGTTAGAGCTCTCATCTAGTCAAAGATATTATAGTAAAGTAGTTATTTAGACCTTGTAGATGTAAGTTAATTATAGATTTTTAGGAAAAGTCAAAAGTAACTTGTGATTGAACTTGAGCATAGACTTCTAGGTGAAGTCAAGCATAATTTTAAGTGAAGCTAAGCATAATTGACCTTTTTAGATATATTTTTTGGGTTGAAGTTCTAGTAAGGTATGACATGCTTCTTTTATAGAGCAAAAAAAGGTGACCATATAGCAAACATGAAGGATGGGAAGACCCCGTCAAACCATACAAGGGAGAGACAAAAGAGGTAAAATGGAGCTAGGACTCAATTGTATTGATATGGGAAATCTGCCCTAATGTACCTAAGATATCTGAGCTATGCAAGTTTTAAAGATTACAAACTACTAGAACATCCTAAGAAGCATCACCTAGTGTGATTGCTCTCTTATGGATTGCACCAGCTAGTGCTCTCTACAGAGCAATTGACACATGTTATCTAAAATATGTTGCAAAGTATGAGAGTGATAGTGGTACCCCTTGTTCCAAATATGCAAGTAGGAATTTGAGAGAGCAACGGAAATCCAAATTTAGCTATTAGATAGAGAAAAAATCATTCATCAATTTGGACAAGAAAAGCATGCATAGAAATCACAATAAATATGATGTGGTTTGACCAAAATCTGCCTATGTTGACCACTGCATAGGATTTTTTATTTTACTCTTGAACTATCAATCAAGAACTATTGAAATCTCTTCTGACTGCAAACTCTACACATATTTATACACTAGCACTTGGAGACCCTTATCTAGATTTGGAAACATGTGGCGCAGATTGATCCCATATCTAAATCTAGATTGTTTGGTACCAATTGATACATATCATCTCAATCAATTCCACAAGTGGAGGCAATTTGAATAGCCTTCTTGTAGGTCCCAGAGCCATGCATGCAGTACCGCTACCTGTTGGCAACTCCCACAATGGAATCTTGCAACTCTTAGAGCTCTTGCAAGACATATTTGTCTTAAACTTCAAGTGAGCATAATTTATTTTCTACAGCTTTATTTTCCATGATCTTTGTGTCTATGGAAATCTCTTGAGAAGACACTTCTAATGAGATAAAGTATGTCTCATTTACATATATATTTATAAATATATGGGTCTTGATGTGAATTGTCTTTCTGTTCACTCCCATTATGGAATCCCATGATTTCAAGATCTTTCTTGAACTTACACTTTACACTCCCATAGGAGATCTACTCCATATTGACTCTTCAATGTTCCTATAGAAGTTTTGTCCTATATTGACTCCTCTACATCCTATAGGATATTTTTCTTGTAGAGTGTTCCCATAATTAATTAAAGTCCACAGTTAACACCCCTAACCTCTAATATGATAAGCTCTCATAGAATCCCTAACAAATGTATCAAATACCATGTCCTCCCCATGTAACTCCTAGGCTAAAGGAACAAAGAAGTGACCTTACTACATACTACTATACTTGAAGACCTTGCATGTTGCTGCTCCACTTGCCACCCATCCAAGAGGACGAGTAATTACTCCCTCTAAAATTGCATCTCGCATAGGATCTATAACCACAACATCTACCATTGTCACCTAATTACCTCGGACCAAGTATAAGTCTACTCTGACACATGTTATCTACAAAGCATACAAACTCTCTCTCCAAGCTAGGTATCCATTCTCTTGTGCCATAACAAACACTATATCCTTGATAACATCATAGGTAGCTATCCTTTGTCCTCCAAAAGGACATAGTGTCATATGGACCACTGTTGTATCTAGTGTAGAATCATGCTCACAAGTGAGTAATGAAGTTGAGGATAAGTAGACCAGACCTAGGCTGAACCTCATTGCTGTAGAGAAGGTAGTTGGTGCAAATAAATGCTAACTAAAATATTTGTTTACTTGTTTAAACAAGTTTACAACAATAAATGCTTAAAATGTATCTTTGATTGCATTTTTAATCTTTAATCTTTTTTATTTGCTGATCAATTTGAAGATGGTTAGTAATGGACAAATATAAAAAAATTTTAAAAGTTCCAAAATCAAAAGTCCATAAAATAAATTTTAAATTGAATGATTATTTCCACCTAGCCAATTGGATAGTTCTTTTTTTATTCCCAAATATACCATATTTTATGGTTTATCTCAACCACAAATTCCTTATCTCCCAAGTGGTACTTCCAATGCTTTTTAGGCAATATAATAGCTAACTTCCTACTCTTGGTTGTGTGTTGTTGCTCTACTAGAAGTAAATCTTGAGATAAGAGAGAAATTTGGTATCATCTATCACTCCACTCTTGTTGAAATTCTACTAATTTGATCATACCACTTCAAGATATTGCATCAAAAAATATATCCTTCAAAGCTAAAAGTGAAAGCACTTTCATTGACCACATTTCCAACAAATAACAATAAAAATATATTTTCTAAGAGGGATCTCAAGGCTTAAACAACCCTAGTAGATGATTTGACAAATCTATAATAGAATTTGTGTTGTATAAATTCTTCAATGAGCTTATTGAGATGTTATCTATTTTAGATCACTTTTGTCTTCTCATTCATGAAATGGATGCCTTTGCTTTCACTCTATGGCCTAAATAATCAACTCCAAATCTAGAAAATTCACATTTGAAGCTTCTATATCTAGCTTGTTGTTTCTTAAAACTAAAATACCTATTGAATGTCCAAATATAGACCAAAATATTATCTAGAAACATAATGATGGATTTCTCTAAGTATAGTAAAATAATAATATCAATCCATGACTATAATAATTAAGTATAATGGGACCAATATGCATTACTATGTATTCAAGATGGCCATACCTTAGAGAAAAAGCCATCTTTGGATCATATTTCTCTGGAATTTATATTTAATTATATCCACTCTTTGAGACAAGATTGATGAAGTTCTTAACACCTTGAATTTTATCAAATAAATCATCCATCTATTTTAGGGAAGGGATAATTTCTTTAAAAAAATATTTTTCAACATCTTTATGATACATTATTTTTAAATTTTTTTGCCGCTTCCACTTTTGAAAGAAGAAGATATAAGGCAATTTTTAGACAATGTATGGACTACACAATAGACAATATATATCTTTCATGCTAGATAACACTAGATCTTTAAATAAAATATGTTTACTTGGGGGTTACAATCTTCTATCTCATTGAGAGCTAACCAATATGAAGCTTTGTTGGATGGCTTTATCCTTGCAAAGACTTATTTTATGATTCATCCCTTCTTATGGTGGTAGATTAATTGGTCAATCATTGACAATACTTCTTGTATTCCTCTATTATATTTTTCAACCTTTTGGTTTGTCTAATTTAAACCTCTTTTTAATAAAGGAACATAAATCTTTATTATAGATGATTGTTTTTCTTGATGATAGATTAAGGTAATTTTTTTGAAGCAATTCTACATAAGTTTTCCATGCACTTTTCTTTCAATATAGATTCATTGAATCTATCTTTGGATTACATTGCTTCATACATAACATCCTTAAGATTGCTTCATTGCAAGCTAATGCGATCACTTACCTCTTTATATTTTCATATAGTCAATCTTACACTTTTAGACAAGGTTTACTTATTTGAAAAGTTCTATCTCCTTGCTATCATCCTTCCTTCATTCCAATCATAATTATAGAGCAACTGATTATGAAATGAAAGTTTCAATGGCTCCTAGATCAATTAAAACTCATACCTTCTTCTCCTCTATTCTATATACATAAAAATAAGTGGTGCTTTCTTATTCTTCAATCCATTAGCTCCACTTATCTTTACCTTCTTTAATTTCTTGGCTGTAATGAGTTAATTATTAAAGTGATTTTCTCTCCAAAAGAATTTTGATAATTTATTGTATGCCAAAAAATACATGAATTTGACTTTTGAACTCAATACCAATTGTTATTTAGAATTGAGATTGTACTTATGAATACAGTCTAATAAATAATTTATGGGTAAAGAATAATTCTTAAGCAAAAATCTTTAGTTAGTTCACAAGTCTAGGTAGGCCATAGATACCAAATATTCATACAAAAATTATTCTTGTACCTAATCTAGCCAAAACTTGCCTAGAAATCCACACCTTCTTACAATCTCATAACTTCTTATCTTGAGTAAAAGAAAATGTCAAATAACTATGAAAGTTAGGAGGTTGAAACAATGGCTATCAAATAACTGTATAACATGCCTAGTTTTTTTACTAAACAAGTACTACCCTCTTGTTCTAGAGGTTAGCTTAGATTCACTCCTCTTAGCACTTAGTTTTATCATATTTGTATTTGTAGATTTGTAGATGTAATAAAATACATTGTGCATCAAGCCAACTAATTCGTTACTTCCAAAAAAATTTCTCAATATCAAAGATAGGTTCTTCATTCAACTTAGGAATAAAACTCTTGTACATAACACACATTTATACAATATTGACAAAAGCATAAGGTAGCCTTTCTCTCTATAGAACATATATAGCAAAATTATATGTGCACTAATTTCTCTCATTTTAAGACCTTTAGTGGCAGATCCAAAGAGGTATGTGCTTTCTAAAAATTCTCCTATTTGAAATAGAATAGATCCAAATGATAGTAGGAATCTAATAGATGAGGTCATTAGTAATTTAAGATAAACCATTCATTGTTGCTCCATAAGTGGTGCAAGACCTTTGTTAAGCAATGAGTACAACTAGGAGATTAATTTTAGCTTCAAAATATGAACCAGATAGTCATCATGGCAAGTTAGCTAGTAAAGTTTGTTTAGATAGGATAATTTTTAGCAAAGCATATGTCTCATTGGATTTGCCACCAAAGCTCTTAAAGTTACAGAAATTAGAGCAATTATAATTTTGTAATGTGTCTACTTATATGAACTAGAACATGTTTGGATGTCTGAGTTCTTTGGCCAAGATCTTGACTTCATCTACCACCTTAGAAGGTAGTAGATGAAGTCAAGTCTCTTCACTATCTTCCATCTATATTGCTTGAAGTGCACAAGTTAGAAAAATTAAAGCAATTCTAATTTTGTAATGTGTCTTCTTATATGAACTAGAACATGTTTGGATTCTGAGTTCTTGGTCCAAGATCTTTACTTCATCTACCACCTTCTAGTTAGTCGCTTCCCTAGCTGCCATCTATATTGCTTGAAGTGCATACTTATCCAATAGTTCTTGGTTCATCTTCTACAAGTTAGCCACTTCTCCCAACCAAGTTTTACTTAATTTTGACTTGCTTTTGCAACTTTAGTACTCTTGCCTACTATAGTCATGCTAATACTTCATAAAAATGTGTGTCTTTTCATCACAATTTAGCATGTTCAATAGAAAACATATACACTTTTCTCAAACTCAAAAAACGTATTCAACGTCCTTACACCATCCCACAATTGTCTACAATACATACCCATGATGAAAGTTATTTCACATATCTAACAAATAACAAAATATGTAATACAAATTGGAGATTAATTTTTTTATCTAGAGTGTCTTTTCTTTCTCCCAAGGTAATTCATGCATATAGGAGAATCAACATACATTTTCCATATAGTGGCTTATCTCCTCAAGATAGCTTCTTCTTAGTAAATATGTCCTACCTCTTCCAAGGTCAATTTAAGCTCATACAAGAATTGCTAAGTGTTTATCTATATGGTGGTGTATCTATTGGGTTCACTCCCATACAAAGTATCTAGCTAAAGGCTGCTCATCCAAGTAAAAATCTTCTCCATAAGGTACTTAGGGATCAACTTCTTCAAGCATTGATTTTGGTTCCAAATGTTTTTATTCCAAAGATATTGGACCCAAAGGTAGGACTTTTTCTTGCAACTCATCTTTCTCTTGCACTTTAGGATGAAAAGGTTTGGAATGGTTGAAGGCAAAGGTAGAACTATATTAGAGTTTGGATGTGATTGAACTTTAAAGTCATCTTTGGTTGCATCATCTCTTAGAGAGTCCCAATCTATATTTGCATTGGTCTTTGAACTCTCCATATTTGCTAGTTTCCTTTATGCCTAAACTAATCACCTTTGACTTTTTCAAGTCATCTTTTACTTCCTTTCTCTTCTTTTTTCTTATGGAATAAGCCTTAGAATCCAAAGGAGACAAATTCTTGGGATTTGGGTTCACTTCCTTCATGATTCTTTGTATGTCAACTTTAGCATTTCAACATTTGGCTTCTTACTTGTTTGATTTGGGCCCAAAGTTGCTTCCCTTTCACTTACCCATGTCTTTAGTCTTGAAGCCTATGCTTCACCTCCTATAGGGATAACTTTTTGGCTTTAGTTCTCTTAATTACATGGACTAGATAATTTTTTGCCATCTAGGAAGATAACAATGGGTCTTTGTAATACTCCAAGGACAAGAGAACCTCCAAGAGAAACACAAAGCTTCACACTCAATACTTCATTGTCCTAAAGGAGCACCTTGTATTTATTATATAGCAAAGAGGATCCACTCAAAGGATGCTCTACCCTTGGATCAGATATATGGATTGGTGACATGTCAGAAAGATCCACCCCTAGATTAGTTGCCTAGATGGGTGACATGTTGGTCCTTGTCCTATCTGGTTGGTCAAATAGGTTTGACCAAATGGAATATTTAGGGAATATTCTTGTAGGAAGCTTAGAATTGCATGGTTGAGGTATCATTGGAAAGTTCTCAATGAGACAAACAGTGGGGCCAAGGAGGAAAGACAAGCCTTTTTCCCATAAGGTCAAAATCTTTCTATTTTTAAGGCCTAATTCATTTGTTTAAGCCTCCAAAATTGACTCTAAAATTTTCAAGGTGTGTTTGGCTCTTGCTCTATTAATAGAAGTACTTTTTTGGTGACACCTCTATCTGATTTACATAATCCATCATATATAAAATCCTTCTAGTTACCAAGATAATTTCCACCTCTAGATAATATGACTAGCTTTTGGTATTACAAACCTCTCCCCTTTTAAAATGCAACATCCTTGTTATGAAGTTGTTGCTCAAAATATTACACTAACATTGGTGCATGGGTCAAGTTGGCTATTGGCTTCCATGTTTCCTCATACAATGGGTACACTTTCCAGTGTACAAGATATCCTACATGCGGATGGAAGGTACCACGGATGAGCTTCTAGAGAATGGTTTTGAGTTCATATTTGTCCTTGCAATTAATGAGTGTTGGACAAGATCTAACTTCTTCTATGGAAGGAAAGTGTAGTGGTTGGGAGTTTTGCATTTGCATAATAAGGAAACATGGAATACTAGATGGATATCCATGTGTGGTGGTAGCTCAAGGTGGTAGGCCACTATGTTGATTTGACAAAGAATAAAAAAAGGCCCAATAAAATAAGGTTTGAGCTTACAAGGGCCAACTAATGTAATTTTGGTTGAAGACAACAAGACTTGATCCCCAACATTGAACTCCATGTGCCAGCAATGTGCATTTTCATACTATTTTTTGTTGATTTTGGGTAATTTGTAACTTGTGGTTGGCATTCTCCACACCTTGTTGGATTCTAGAAACAAAAGTGTTGATAGTGGCAACCTTGGTAGCCACCAGGTATGTCATCAAGCTCAAAGGTATGAAAGGATGCTCTCCATACATGAGGAGAATGTTGTGACCTATGTGGATGCATTCACTAAATTGTTATAGGCAAATTCACCAATGGAAGTAAGGTAGCTCACCTCGTCAAAGGTGAAGCCCCCAAGCATGTCCTCAATAATGCAATTAGTCTGCTCTATTTTTCCATTGGTTTATGGCTGGTAAGTTGTGGACATGGCCAATTTGGTTTTGACGATGCCAAAGAGTGTTCTCTAAAATAAACTAGTGAATTGAGTGCATCTATCAATGATGAGCACTTGAGACAAGCCATGGTGAGAAAAGATTATATCTAAGTACAATTGAGCTAATTGTAGAGCAATCATGTCCTTGGTGGTAGGATGCACATGAATCATTTTGCTAAGTTGGTCAACAAATACTATAATGGAGTCAAATCACAAGGTGGTCTTGGGCAATTCACAAACCAAATCCATGCTTACTTATTCCCAATATTATGTACGAGTAGGGAGGAGTTGAAGGAGTTTGGCAATTAGAAGTGTTATTTTGTTAACGTAGTAGGCCGCTTCAAACACACTATGTCACTTTGTTGCTCATCTTGGGTCAATAGTAATGCCATTTGATTGCATCTAAGATCTTGTCCACTCCAACATGACTTATAATGGCGGATTCATGACATTCCACTAGAATTGTAGTTCTTATGTCTATGGCATCCAAGATCTATAACTTGCCATCATGAAAGGTGAGTCCTTGGGTATTGGTTACGCACTTTGATGATTGAGCTCCTATAATCTATAGGTGAGTTTTTGTAGCAGCAAGAATCCTTGGCCAGAATTGTGGGTTCATCTTGACCTCTACCACCAGATTGTTTGCCATAAGCATCTTGGTGAATGCACCTGCAAGTTGCTTCTTGCCTTCCATATATGTGATCATCATGTTGAACCATTGTCTCCACTTAGTAGAATCCCACGTCATCTAAGGACAAGATAGATCTTTTTGTGTCTTGAGGTAGACTAGAGGTTTATGTTCTATCTCCACTACAAATGCCTTCTCACCAAGAGGACATGCTTCCAATGCTTAGTTGCAAGGACAATGGCCAACTCTTCTCATTTGGTAGTATAATAGTTGCATTTTACCAATTATAGCTTTCAAGAGAGATATGCAATTGGATGCCATCCATCATTCCATCCTTATTGTAGGATTGCTTCTATTACAATGCCTGATGCATCTATAGCCAACTCGATTAAATGTTTGGGTCATATCATTTCAAGATTTGTACATGTAATGCATCTTTCAATTCCTAAAAGGTCAATTCTTGTGTGGTTCCCCAAATGCATAACTTCCCCTTACTAAATAGTGTTGCTAGAGGTTGTGTAACCTTGGAGAAGTCCTTGACAAATTGACTATAGAACTCTATCAATCCCAAGAAAATTTTGAGTTGAATTTGACCTTTTAGAGCACCTTATTTTTGAATGACCTCTATTTAATCTATTAACACTTGGATACCTTCTACACTTACTCTATGCCCCAAGTAGTCTACTTCAGATTTACCAAACTTGCACTTTGAGATTTTGGCATACAACTAATTTTGTTGTAGAATCTTGAGGACTCTTGTATATGTTGCTTGTGCTCCCTCATTGTCCTATTGTAGACTAAGATTTCATCCATGAAAATGATAACATATTTATCCAAGTATGGAAAAAATTATATCATTCATCAAACTCATAAAAGTGGTAGTGCATTGGTGAGGCCAAATGGCATCACTAGGTACTCAAAGTGACCATACCTTGTTTGAAAGGCCATTTTGTGTATATCTTCCTCCACAATTCTTATTTGGTTGTAACTGCTCCATACATCAAGTTTGTTGAACTACTTTGCCCCTATTGAATTGATTGATTAGGTCATCCATGCAATGTAATGGGTATTTATTTTTCACCATTTATTGATTTAGTCCATGATAGTCATTGCACATGCGTATTGTCCCATCCTTCTTCTTCATAAACAAGATAAGAGCCCTATATGATGATACACTAGGTCAGATAAACCCTTTCTATAGCATATCCTTGATTTGAGCCATACATTCCTCCAACTCATAAGGTGATGGTAGATATGGGACCTTACAAGGAGGTGTCTTCCTAAGAAGTATCTCAATTTTATGATCTACTCTCCTTTTTGGTGGTAATCTTGAGGGTAAATCATCCAAAAAGACATCTTGAAACTCATTGACCACATCTTTCAATTTCTCAAGAATTTTTCCATTGAGTTGTGCACTTTGGATTTCTCTTATTAGACACATGAAACACCTATTTGTCTTACGGCAAGACAAGGAATTCTTTATTGCTCTTGGGTCTATCAATACTCTCACTTGATTATCTTCTAGGACTCTATTTACAACAATAAGTTGTGCATTTGTCTTCCTCCATTTTTGAACACTTATCTTCTTCCTTCTCTTTCTTTTACTCTTCTCCATTGAGCCAATAAGGTTGCAAGGTACATTAATTGGCAATCTTTGTTTTTGGATATGATTTTAGCATCCTTCTCTTAAATTGGTCTCTTCATGTGGTTTGAAAGTCACATGTATGGAGGCCAAGGGCTAGTAGGATGATAAGCACAACAATTGATGGCTATATGCTCAACTCAACCGCAATTGTAACACCATCATTGTTTTGCTCAAGCCCCTTCTCCTTGTGGTACTCCATCTCTCCTTTGTTCAACCCATCCCCATTCTAATAATCATGCTCCTCAATCTTAGAACCAAATTTTGCCAAATTCTATAGGATCTGATCCACCAAAATGAGGTGTCTCAATCCAATAATGTTGCATTGAGACTACTCCTTTACCTCCTCCAAGCACCCTTGTTATTCTTTGAGCATAAGCAATGGCTTCAAAAATAATGCAAGGATTTTGTACCATTACCTCTTGGTGAATTTGCTCTATTAATCCCTATTTGAAATTATCAAGAGATTTTCCTGGACTCATATTAGTTATCTTGACCTATAGATCACAAAATGCCTCCACATACTCATGTATGTTATTCTTTTACTTCAACTCCTAGAGTTAGGTTTGGGCCATCTGCATGGAATCCACCAATTAGAAATTCTTGAGTAGCCCTTCTTGCATTGTCATCTAAATAGTCTCTCTTCCTTTTGCCAAAAATGATCATTCCCAAGCATTGTACCGTGTGAGGGCTTTATTGGTCAAGTACCCACATGTAAACATGCATGTAAAATGATCAATGATAAGTTATGAATAATCAAAGGTATCAATATATTCTTGAAATCTAGTTTTCCACTACTCCCATAGAACATTGTCTCATTTAAGGCCCAATGTTGCACGTCTTCTTCATTTATAGTAACAATGTGGCTTTGATGTTAACTGGGGTTGGTATTGTTGACATTGATGACTCTCTAGCTACTTTGATCATTGATGTTGGGTGTTGGGATGGTTCAATTTCCTACATTACCTGATCATTCTTGAAGATACATACTTGATTTTTCAAGGCCTCCATTGTCATCTTGATCTCCCAAAACTCATTCAACATCCCCTACATTCCTTGCATCAGATCCTACAATTGTGGCTCCATGATTTGTACACCAAGTAAACACTCAACCTCTACTTCCCACTTCAATAGACGGTTAATATGATCACTCATAGGAAGCACAAACTATTAGGACTACCATTGGGACCTCAAAGGCTATCACTCATTGGTAATATTCCTCACCAAAATCATGGACTAAGAAATCCTTAAATATCACTTTTGGTCTAACTACATAATGGATTTCTACTTGCATGTTTAAAAGGAGAAGATTTGTTACATTCAAATAAGTTGCATCATAATAGAATGTAAATTGTCAAATCCCACTCTATATCATATATCATAGACAGAAATATTGGATTTGGTGAATTCCTCATTGTGTCCATGAAATTTATTGCAAAATGATAAATAGATATACTCACTTGCTTATGTTGGATATATATAATCTTGATATGGAATGGATTTAAGAATGGAAAGCCAAATGCAAGAAATTATCATCAAGGTGGTTCCATCCCATCTTCTCTCTAAAACATCCCTAGTCTATCAATTTCATTATGTTTTCTCTCCTTAAAATTACTCAATCTCAATTTCCCATGTTCTTCCAAGAGGGGTGATCCACTCTCTTGGATTGAAACACTTGCTCTGGTATCATTATAATATTCCAAGGACATGAGAACCCTCAAGAGAAACACAAGAGAGAAACATAATGTTTCACACTCAATACTCTGATGCCCCAAAGGAGTACCTTGTCTTTATTATATAGCAAAAAGGATCCTCTCAAAGGAAGCTCTACCCTTGGATCAGATACATGGATTAGTGACATATCAACAAGCTCCACTCTTAGATTAGTTGCTTGGATGAGTCATATGTTGGTCCTTGTCCTATCTAGTTGGTCAAATAGGTTTAACTGGAGGGAATCTTCCTATAAGAAGTTTAGAATTGCATGGGTGAAGTACTGTTGAAAAGCTCTTGATGAGACAAACAGTGGGGGAAGAGAAAAATAAGTCTATTTTCCTTAGAAGAGGGAGAATATTTCCATTTTTGAGGCCTTATTCATCCATTTAGGCCTCCAAAATTGGCTTTGAAGTTTTCAAGGTGTTTTTGGCTCTTGCCCAATTAGTGGAAGTACTCTTTTGGTAACACCTCTATTAGATCTACGTAGTCTATCACATATAATATTCTTCTAGATGTTACCAAGCCAATTTTCACCTCTAAATAATATGTCTAGCTACTAGTATTATAGTCTTGAATCCAAAGCATTTCTTGTAAGTCTTTTAGTAGATGAAGGAGAAATGGTACTTCCAATCTATATGTTTTTCATTCCATACTTTGTCCAAGAATTCAAATAAGTTGTGTAGGATGATTTAAGTAAGCACATATAGCACTTGGAAAAAAGAACTAAAACAAGATCTAATTGTATCTCAAATGTGTTCCATTATTCCTAGTAGAAGAAATAAATTTGGCTCTAGAAAATCTTTCCAATGAACTGAGACAATATCTAAGGAAAGTTTAAGGTTTGATCTTCTTTAAGTAGAGAAGCTAGAGACAAAGTTGCAAGAGTCCATTCTTTGGCTATCTTTGCAAAAAGAAAAAGCAAAGAAAAAAAGGTAAGGTCATCTAGCAAATAGCACTAGCTTTGCTAATTACACTCTAGCTCATCAAGTCTATCCAAACTCAATGAAACCTAAGACTTGACAATGAAAATCCTTATTATTCATTATTGTGGCTACCTTAGCTACACTAATTTTTCTATTCTAAAAATGAGTAGTTTAGAGTCACAAATAAAATTATTTCTAGGCTTGTTTCATCCAAGTGATACTTCTAATGACAATTTGTGTATACATCATGTGCTAGAAGGGAAAAAAAGTACCATCATGGATTATAACTCAAACTCAACTCTCTTACTCACTCTACAAATTTTTCATTCACTCACCAAATCACCCATTTGCTCTCTTATGCCAACTCTCCTCCAACTAGGTTCATAAGGAAAGACTTTGCAAATGTCAACATAGAAGATCCTTCACTCACACTCCAAAATGGGTCTTCTAGAGTTAGAGATTCTTCCAACATCAAAAGCAATAAGAGAGACACTCTTTAGTGAAAGATCTTATTCTTTAATTTGTAGATGTAAGTAATACTCATAAATCCTCATTTCTCTCACTCACTCTATGCTCCAAGCTTATCAAGGAATAGATGCATTCCCTTTCCTAGGCCTCTCCTTATATACTCATCACATTTACCATAGTAAATACCTTGGTAATTTATTAAAATCCATACTCTAACTGAATTATCTTAGGCATCACATACCTTCCTTTGGAGGCATCTAAGCCTATTTCCTGAGAATCTATGATCTTCTCCTAATTAGAAATTATAGTGTATTTTGAGATCAAGTCAAATCTACCTACCTTGATCTACTCCCATTATCAAAGATCACATAACTTGGTCAAGCCAATAGCATTTAGACATGTTCTATATTCCACCTCAATTTGACTATGGAAAATCCAAGATTTCAATCTAAATTCAATACATTTAATAGAAAATTCATTAAAAAAATATTTTATTATAAAATACCACAAGAGTTCATAATTCAATATAATCTGATTAATATTCAACTATCTCACTACTTTTGCTCAAACTTGAGAATCTGTTTGAATATCGATTCAAGTCTCGTGGAAGTGATGTACCATGGCAATGTGGATCAATCCTTGCTCTTGTCAAGACCTTTGTCGAGGGAATGCGGCAATGATTGGTGATTGAAAGGTCTACTGCTATCTTTCTACTCACTACACCACAATAACTTAAATCAATATACCTCTTGCTTGACTTTTGTTAAACTTAGGTAATTATTACAAGCTCAAAAACTACATAGGTAATAAAGGCTAATAGATGTCTTAAATCTTTTATAGAGCTCAAGGGTAGCTTTAGTTAAATTTGCTGATACTTCTTCTCCTAATGTTCTTTAGTCTCTTTAGATTAGAACATGGTTTCAGATTTCTGAAACTTCCTACCAAATATACTCTTCTTTTTGGAAGGATCTTCATTACCTTTAAATACAAATCCCCAATTGCAAATATACCCTCCCAAATGATTTTCACAAGAATGTTTTCACAACCAAATATTGAGAAGCAAGATATGATAATAATTGCATACATCCTATCATGAAGATTTTACGATTTGCCTTTGGATTGGTCAATCATTAGTTGTTCTTAAATAGAATAATTTTTTTGTGTAGAAGCTAATAGTTTATCTTAACTTGACTATGAAAAGAAAATTTACTATTTGTTGAAAAAAGGTTGAAGTTGGCATATGTTTTGTTGATTAGGCAAAAAGTTATCCATCATGCACTTTTTCCATTGGTCCATCTAAAAAACCTTTTTAACATCTTGGACATATCATGTTGAAGAATGAAGTGGTATCCAAGTTGGATTTGATACATAAAACTTCTAGGCATAAAGTTACCTTTAGATTTTAACTTGATAAGTTGTAATATGTCATTTCTTTTGTTATTACTCTATCACTTTAGCTTTAGCAAAGTCTTCAAAGCTTGATCAATCACTATCTTTTAGTATTCATTTCCCATCTAGTTCTTACTAGCAAGGCAACTTTTTATTTTCCATACTTCCACAAGTTGTTGATATATATCTTGTGTATGTCTCTATTAGTCATTTGGAAGATAGGCCTAAAAAGAGTTTTTAAGGATAGGAAGCAAGTTGTACTCTAGGATATATGTTCAATTTAGCACTAGTTTAATAAAGATGCTAGAGGTAGCAAAGTATATTTTAGGGTTGTTTCAAAAGCTCATATATGGAACTTTTTTTATTGTACCATGTATGATTTAAAGTAAAATTGAATACCTATATGTTCTACTATGGATGTAGCTTCACTTTCCAAAGTGAATCCTTTGCATGTTGTATACTCTAGTAAATTGCATGTTCTAATTAGTTTTATCACAAGTAATAGATATGAAAGTCCTCCAAAATGACAAAAGGTACCAAATCAAAAGATTGCCTCAACCCAAAGGTCATCACAAATCCAAATTTCACTATTCAAAAGGTATTTAATTTGAAATTCACCTCAATACCAAAGTCATCCTAAATCTAAATTTCAATATTCAAAAGGTACTTATTTGAATATCACCTCTTTAATATCAATTTCTATTTCAACAAAAAGTTTCAAAGGTCAAAATTTACCTTTGGTTTTAACTTCCTTCTTTGATGAATTTTACATTTAACCTACTATATCTAAGTACTTCTTATCTTTAGTATATCCACTTCTTCTTCCTTACTAAAATACCAAAAAATTAAGAATTTTTTGTGTTGTAATCTTTATTGCTTGTCTCTCTAATCTTCATGTTCATCTTTCAAAATTTCCTCATCATGCTCTCTTTCATCTTTATAAATATTATTGAGAGGTGGGTGACTTAGCCAAACATAACTTTGTCTTGCCAAGTAACAAAATCTTCAACAATTATAATATCTCCTAACAATTTTACTAATCCTTCATAAGCTTGTTAGTTAGTTTATCTTTCTTGAGTGCTATGGTTTGCTAATATGTATCTCAATGTTGGTTATTTCTCTAATATGGTAATTGAATCTATTTCTTCCATTGAAAATTTCTCTCCTCCATAAATATAGAGCCATTTGATATATTTTGTAAAATTTCCTCTTCTAAATAAAAAGCTAGTGATTTTATGATTAATAAAATAGCCTCATTGGTATTCTTTAGTTCTCTCATGAATATAATTCCTTGGATCTTGTCCTTCAATCTCTTGTTAGAGATAGTAATTTCTTTGACTTCACTCACATCTACAATCTATACAAATTGTTCAATATACTTATGGATAATTTCTTTTTGAACTAAGTTTTATAGTTATGTACAAGCCACCTTACATAAATCCATAGCTTTGAAATTGCTAATCAAGCTTTGATCCACCATTTTCCAATAAATGTATGTTACTTGAAAGTCAATAATCTTTCATAACCATGATATCACTATATTACTATAAAGTTAATGAGAAAATTATCATACCAATGTCATATCAAAAGCACTAAAATAAGATACATAGATGTCTATATAGTAAAGCTATACATATGTTACTCTAATTACTTTGCTCTTTAAGTATGGTTCAACATTGCAGTCTTTACTCAACTTTTGCAAGATTCTTTACTGAGCATCCTCTAATGTTTGAGCTTGTAGGTGAGCCATGTTGTTCATTTTTTGATTTTATTGACAATTTGTTGATGATTTATCTTCTTCTATTTTCTATATATCTTGATCTTTGATGCTTATAAGACCAAGTAATGACCAAGTAATTTACACACTAACATGTGTCAATTACTTGGTATTAGCTCTATCCTCTTCTAATGCTAATTTTATCTCTTGATATGTAAGACAAAGTGTTTTATAATTGGATTTTTCATTTACTCCTTTGGTTGGAATAAGTACCTAGTAATACCTATTGTTGCATCTTTTCTTAAAAGCATTAGCACTACAAAAAGTAGGTATAATATCCAAATATTTTCATTATTCTCTTTAATTAAATTTTCAAGAACAAATCCTTCTATGCTACTGAATGCATATTATAATGATTATATATTAATACATGATAATATTATAATGATAATATTTGCCAACTAAGTATAGGAGATTCCATGAAGTTCATACCAAATATAATACACCATGTATTATCTCCAAATATTCTTGTCCATAAATTGAATTATAATATAGAAAATTATTTATGAAAGTGGGTTAAAGGCAAGTAAGTTCTTTGTAGTGGTATTCTATATGCATGAATCCTCACAAAATAGTTATTTGTGGTTGTAGGTTCTCTATAGTAATGACTTTTGGAGTAGGAAGAAATCCAAAGACAAAAAAGGAGGAAGTTTCTCTGGGAAAGAATTAGCATTTCCTAAGTCCATAACCTGAGGGGATCAATCGTCAGATCCTCAACCTTTAGATCTCCTACTCTCCAAATAAGATCTTCTATTTAAGGCTACATGGAAAGTGTAAATGATTCATTCACCCTGTCAAGTACTAATACAATGAAAGGGCCCAAAGGTCTTTGTTGCTTTGCTTAATACCAAGCATTGGTATCATGTCTTTATTGAGTGATTGTTGAGGAATATTTGCAGTAGAGGTGTCAAGTATTAAGTGCGAGTGATCCTTAGTATTTGTGGTTAGGGTGTGAGATTCTTGGTAATTCCTTTAGAGCAATGCATTGATAGGTTCATAATTGACCTGTAGTGTTGATAGTACTTCATAAAAGCAAACACAAACAATAGTCACTAATGCAAAGAAGCTTTACCCAAAGACATGCGGAAGAGTAGAACATGATCTTTGGAGAAGGAAACTTTGTTGCGAAGTAGACTCTTTGTATTTGACTAGATCATCACATTTAGAGTTTATTTGTAACTTATATTTAGTGAATGCAATTTTCTTTTATTTGCCGTAATGCGCCTTTGTGGTGACATCACTCTCTTTCAAGTCTACCCAAAATGTTAAACAAGAAACAATTAAGAACTACAAAGTGAGATTTCTTTTCAAGTCTAGCAATTTCCAACCATATCCTCATGTAAACAATCTATTTCTTACTAATATACTGCATTTTGTTTGGCACTAGTGCAACACATTAGTCCTTGGTATAATATACTTGATTGATATTAAAATATATAATAATATAATATCAAATAAAAACATATTTAATTTATTTATTTAAAGTATTTAATTTATTTAAAATTTTGGTATGTATAAACAAACTCTATCATCTAAATTTGATTGATGATAGAGTCTATGAATTAGAGTATGTAGTGAGTAGAGATGACAAATGGAATTTTTTCCTTCATTATTAGATAAGTTTGATAAATTCATATAAATATGATGATAATATTTAAATAGAGTTTTATGCTATAAATTTACATGGAATATGTGATGGTAAAATATCTAGTTTTCTTACTTGAGTTATGGAATTCACGATAGAAGTTGTTAACTTATTCAACTAATAAGATATAGAAATATAAAGCTTGTTTATTTTTATTTTTTAAAATATTTAATAATTTTCATTACAAGAAAATAAGGCCATTTGTGATATCCATGGAACCATCCTCTTTAGGTCTAAATCTTTCCATGTATACTATAGTTATAATGTGTAAATATCTTATATTATCTTATAAATTGTGGTAAATAAAGTATATATTAAGCTTTTTTGACAAAACAGCTTAATATATGGATGGTAAGATGATATCATGGATATAAAACCTAGTCTGATTCTTGAAACAAGAAGTCTTAACAATAATGATATTCAAAGAAAATAACTTGATATTTATGTATCTTTGACTTACAAGTTCAATTATGCAATACTAATAAAAAAATAGATATTGTTTTTAGATATTTTTATTTTATTTTAGATAAAAACTGCAATTACATGACATTAGATGCCTAGATTCTTTTTGTAGTAACATCTTAACAATAACTACTAAATTTCTCCTTTATTGAAACATTCATATCCTAGTATCTAAATTTCTTGTTGACTAGATCAAGTTCAGCAAGTTAGAAGTTAGAAGTTAGATGACAATTAGTAGAATTCATGGCTGTTAAAATCCTTAGCATTGTTTATGAAAGACTTAAGTGCTTTGAATGGACCAATCAAGGTGAGATCAGGATTGATGGAAACGTTTTGAGACTAGAGGTTACAACAACATATTTATAGATTTATTTATGATTTAAATAATTTTCGATTATTTTTCGTATCTTTTTATTTTCTAGTTTATTCATATTCAATATTTGGGAAAATCCATAAATGAATTTATTTACATAAATTTCACTCTCTAATTACATTGCCCATGAATTAGTTAGCGGATAAACTGATCTTTTATGGATAAACCAGTTTCATTTTGTAAAACACTGAATAAAAATTTCCCTTATATCTTTTTTATTGAGTGTTAAAAGAAAACCAGAAATGGACTCCAAACTTGGCACCAAGACTCATAGTACCCCAAGTTGGCCGAAAACCTGAACGATGCCCTTGGACATCAACTACGGACAAACCATACAGTAGTTTGCAATGGCATCTCCGTTTGGCAAGAAGTTCTTGTCAGCACTTAGAAACTAGAGTAGACGTACAAATCTGGTAGTAAAAACACTATTCGCCTGGAGATTCTGGCTTTGTTCTCCCGGAGAGCTGAACAAAAGTTCTTGTCCCTATTTCGGGCCGAGAATCATTATCTTCTGGCTGATGAACTTCCTGCCGGGAAGTCTAAACCTTTAGCGGCTGAACCCAGATCCATTTCTTTTGATATTCTAATTCGGCCCGAACTTCCCACCAGCCCAAAGGTCTAATACTTTGTGGCTGCAGTCCAGCTATTTCTTTTGGCCGGACTCCTTACCCAACCAGAAAGTCTATTTTCTCGCGGTCGAATTCCAGTCATTTCTTATTGCCGAACTCTCCATCCAGCCTGAAAATCAAGTTTTTGAATTGAATTCCAGTCGAGCCTGCAAATCTAAGTTCTTGTGATTCGAGTTTGAACACGAGACCGGGCAGAGTTTTCTATCCAACTCGAAAGTTAAATTTCTTCCCTCTAAACGAAACGGTTTAAGTATCGTTTTCGAGAATCAAATCTTATAATAAAATGAAATCTATATTTCCACCTACCCAGCATTACGCCCAATGATGGACGTAAATAATCTTTAGATAATCAGATCATCTATGGATTTTACAAGCGCAATCCTACTAAGCAAACCAGTCCCCCAAAAACTACAAATTCCATGTGAATTGTAAATCGATCATCTTTGTCCGGAACATTAGAGGGATAGTCAATCCAGAGTCTTCAATTAAAGAACCTTTCAGTCCGTCTCAATAGTAAAGGCGACCGAGTACAAAGACCGAAGGATGGGAAGACTCCATCAAGCCGTACAAGGGAGAGAAAAAAAGAAAGTAAAATGAAACTAAACCTCAATAGATGAGAAATCTACCCTATTGCATCTAAAGTACGCAGGCTATGCAAGTTCGTGCGGTCTACATACAATTGAAACATCCTAAGAAATATCATCTAATGTGATTGTTTTCTTATGAATTGTATCAACCATTACACTCTCGCGAATAATGGACACATGTTATCTAAAATATACTATAAAAAATATGAGAGTGAGATTTCCAATTTCCGGTTTGTCCATTTCCAATTAACTCGATGAACCAAGATAAGCGCCACCTTCAATGGATCCTTGAAGATTTTACAAAAACATAGAACATAGAATAGTCTAGTTCGTGCAATTAGATACCAAGTAGACAAGGTGCCACGTCCAACTATAAACGGAACTATTAGGTCTTTCTTCTAGCTAACTTGGGCACCGTTAAATCTAGTACAGAATCTGGGGTACTAGAAGCCCATCCCTAGAATAAAACTAATTTTAACCGGAACGACAAAAATGTATTGAGAACACGAGTGTTATGCGTCGTCTATATACATCATTTCTTTCATCGTTTTCTCTACTCGGAATTCGAACCTGACATGTTCACCTAAACCCTAAACCTCAACCAAACGAATGGCCAACGAACGAGGTCAAAGATTCCGGGGCCACCTGGACGGATGTTGGCCGACCGCCTGATCAAGAGTAGCCTTCCTAAATTCATTCTCCCTTAACGGGACAGCGAAAGAGCACCGGGGTGAGCATAAGTGAACACCTCTGACTGACTGCATCCTCATTACCGTTAGAACCGTATGCTACGCGCTGTACGCACTGTAATGTATGGGGTGTGTATTGTTGCCCAAGTAAGTAAACACAAAAGTGAAAGAAAGCGATTGTACAGTAGTAGAGAGGAGAAAGAAGACTGCGTATGCGTGCTCATCTTTCTCATCGACGCGACAGGATTTCACTGACCTAAGGAGCTAAAAAATGCGCAATACATACCAGAAGGTTCACACGGATCAGAAAAGTAAACAATGTGAAATGTAAACTCTCTCCACGTGCTTTCTGTTGGTGGTGAGTGATAGAATGAATTTGAACCCTGGAGATCATGACAACAGTGCGGAGAAAACACAAGCGAGCCTTCGTTTGCTGCAGATTACGGGTGGTTTTATAAGCGGTCAGCTGAATGAAGGTTTGTTCTTTTTCCGAGTGTACCTCCCCCGTGCACAGATATTTTCCTTTTTATATTTCTCCTTTTCTTTTCTTTATTAACTATACGATCCTCTGCCTTTAAATTCAATAGACGTTTCCATTCTGGATATCATTGCATCCAGGTGGAATGGATCAGCTGTTAGCACATATCATCCTGGTTCTTTCCATAAAGAGAAATCGGCTTGGGTTTATCTAAGATTTCCAAGTTATGCAAGTCATACGATTCGGAGAAATATCATCTAATATAATTATTTTTTTTAAATTATTTCAAAAATATTTTATAGAGCAATAGACATATGTTATCTAAAATAAATTTTCAAAAAATAAATAAATATAAAATTAAATTAATTTAACTTTTTTATTTTTTATTTTTTTTATTTAATTAAATTTAATTGATTAAAGTTTTCAAATTTGAGAATAATTTAAAGAATATAAATCTAAATATTTTTTCAAAACAATCAAAGTTTTAATAACAATTAATGAACTACAACGATCACTCTAGTAACCTAATCCTGACACTTGATAGATAATCATGAAATGTAATATATGTCACCACCTAAGACACATGCCCGCACAACCAAGTTCCTTGAGCGGAGTGAAAAGCTAGTATAAGTTTGCAATATAATACAATTTTAAAACTTGGATATTTTTTAAGGAGATAAGATGTTTATTTAAAGATTCCCTAAGTTTAATTGAAAATATTTTGGTGTCATACAAGTCATTGAAACATTCCCTCACACACTTCATAAATTTTTTATATACCCATGCCAATATAATGGTATAGTATAGTATATATACCACATTGCTGAATTCCACAATAGTTTCTCTCCAAATATTCCAACCATTCCTCTCCTGTATTGTACATATGAGAAATTTAGATTTTTTCAAAAATTCCATAAATGTATATTTTCAAAGAACTGCAGTTATTCGGAAGTAGATACCCAAAGTTAGAATGACAAGAAGTGTAACTTTTGGTCAATATTTATTTTTTAGAAAATTTAAATTTAAATTATTTTTGTTAAAAATATGGCTTGATTTATTTTATTTGTGATAAATTACACTTATATGATTGATAATTAGATTTTTCTTGAGATCCATTACACTTACATTATACCCTTTGTAGCTTAGGCGGTAACTAAGTTCTATAGATTAATGAAGACTATATATATATACTACAAATAATAGAAAGTCATACTTTACTAATTTCAATGTATGCTATAGTTTTACTACAAAAGGAGCAGAAAAAGAAAAGGGATCTTTGTTACATTAAATTAATTTAATTGATATTATGATCACTATCACTATGATATTGGATGTCTGTTTAATTTTTTGTACTTGGTCTCAAATGATACTCTTGTATCTTGGATAGTGTAACTTGAATTTACTTTTGGAAAAATAATTTCAGAATATCATTTTTCTTTTTGGATATTGATCATAAAATATAATTGTAGTGTACACGTTTTGTAAAAATTTTTTTATTTTATTTTTTCCTCTCTTTATCACAAAGAGATGGTAGAATAATTGTTTGTTTAGGAAGGAAACACTTTTAGTTGAGTTTCCTTTGGAGTTATGTCTATACATAGTACAAAGAGAAAAAAATACAAAGCTCAAAGGCACTCAGAAGGAAGAATGCAAAAAGGATTAGTCAAGTCCAAAGTGTGGTCAAAGGGGAAAAGTTCAAGTACAAAGGTCTTGTGGACCCAAAGATTGTATACCAATTTGAATAAGCAAACACTTGGATGAAGAATTGCCACCAAAGATCATTTTTCATTTAGAGAGTAACTTGCATGTGCATTTGGCTTATTGACTATTTAGGCATTGAAGAATATGGGTATAAAGCCAAGTGTTCACTAATCAATTTCAGTCTCAAGTCCAAGTGAGCTCATAGATTCCAAGTCTTAACAAGTTTTTGTAGTTATTTACCACCTTTCTAGTTGTCCAACCTTAGCCTTTGCCTTTGCATTGTGAGCCAGATTGTCTTTCACTCAAGATGAACCTCCGATGGTTATTATAATAGTCCACCATGGACTAAGAAAGCAAGGAATTCCAACTCCATCATACTCTTCCAAGGCTAACACCTCCAAGACTCAAACCATTGCTCACTAGAGACCTCAATGAGAAAGAGATAGTTGCAAATGAAAGGATGATGAGTACTTCCTCATCCCTAGTTTATATACTTGTGAATAGTTATCCACCAAAGTTACTATTTCTTGGAGTAACTCAAGTTACTAGGCTAAAAGTCAAATAAAGTCAAATGAAGTCAAAATTCTAAAATAATATCCATACTCATAAGAATATTCTCCTAAGCATGTGATCTTATCTTGACCCAACCACTAATTCAAGGATTCATTCACATGGACTATCCTTGGACTATAGAAAAATCCAAAGCAAAAGGGCTTGTGGGTCCAAGAGTTCTCAACTCTTTCCTCAAAGCCAAACACCTAAGAATAATAACAAATCAATATATTATAATCCAAAATAGTGGTGCTCATCTTTTCCACTTCCTCTAGAGGAAGTTCCCCTCTATCTTAGCTATGACTAACTTTCGCTAATCATGCCTAATGTAGAACAACCCTTTATATATATATATAAAATCTCTCAAGTACTTATAATACCAAACTAAATATCAAAATACCACATACATGCACAAGTGAATGTTACATTTACCCTTGGACTAAGATTTCACTTTGACCTTGGAGTGAAGATTTCTCTACCTTATATGATACATCTTCAACTTATCATAGTTAATCTATCAAAGTGCATTCCTCCCAACTCCTTGAGATCATAGGTGTAATTGGTCCACACCTTCTCCACTAGGAAAAGTCCAAAGTATTGAGGAAAAAACTTCTTTTTCACTCTCTTGAATCAAATAGAATCAAACAATATTACCCAATCACCTTCTTTGAAGCGCTCCACTTTTCTTCTTGCCTTGCCTCTTGTCATAGTTCTCCTTTTTTTTCCTTTGGGCTTGCTCCACCTGAACCATAGCAATTGCTCTTGCCTCCTCCAATTCCATGAATTGATCCTTCCTTGACTTCTCTACATCACCTCTTTGTTTTTTCTTCAATCTCCTATGAATGCTTTGGAAAGTAGGAAGATCAAAGTGAATAGGTAAGGTAGACTCAATACCATGCACCAAATGAAATGGAGAATACCTGGTGGAAGTCTTCATGGTTATCCTATACTCCCACAAAATTACATGAATCCTCTTGTCCTTATTATGTTTAGCCCCTTCCATTTCTACATCTTTGGCCAACATCATGCACAAGATCTGATTAGTTCCCTTTGCAAAGCCATTTGAATTTGGCTTATAGGATGTAGTTACTCTATGTATGATACAGAAATATTGTAGCATGGCTGTAGTGATGCTCCTTGTAAACTCTACTCCTCTATCAGAAACTAATGATAATGCATTCATAAAGAAATCTACCAACTTCATCTTCATTCTTATCCCTCAATGGTCTAGCCTCAACCCACTTGGTAAGGTAATCACTAACTACTACAATGTACCAATTGATCCTTGGGGTTCTATTGAGAGGACTTACAAAGTTGATTCCCCAGTTCTTAAAAGGTCTTAGAAATAGAATTGATCTAAGAGAGGGAATGGAAGTAGACTTCCTAGAAAAAGCATGACAAACATTACAAGTTTTGCAATAATCAAGACAATCCTTGAAAATCCTCCTCCAATGGTAACCTATATCTAGAATCTTCAAAGGAATTACCTTTCATGATAAGTTTCTTCCACACAATAAACTTCATGAAACTACTTCATGAGTAGGATAGACTCCTCCTTACCCATGGCTCTTTGAAGCAAACCATCTACTCCTTGGTGAAAAGGAATATCTTCCACCATCTTGTAAGGTCTAGATCTTGCTACAAGGACCTTCCTCTCCTCAACATGCATCCCTTCTAGATAGTTATCTCTTGTAAAAAAGTCCACAATCTCCTTGTACTCCACTAGAACCTCTTGAGTGATTGAGGTTGTCATGAGATCCTCATCCAAGAAAGAATCATCAACTAGTTCAACTCCATCATGGTCATAAGTCCTAGATAACAAATCAACATTTGCATGTTTCTTCCCCTTCATATCCTCAATGGTATAATCATACTTAAACAAGAGTATCATCTACCTTGTTAGATTCCCTTCCACATTAGGCTTTTTGAAGACTTAATTCAAAGCCTTGTGATTTGTGAAAATGGTGGCTTTCCCTCCTATTAAGTAGTGTCTAAACTTCTTGAGACCAAAGATTGCTGCCAACCCTTGTCTCTCTATGACTAGGTAGTTCTTTTTTGCTAAAACCATCTATCTTCTAGCATAAGCTATTGGATTATCATGTCCATCTTGGTCTAATTGACTAAGAATGCATCCTATAGCTACATGGAAGCATCAGTATAGAGGATGAAAGGCTTACTCCAATCAATTTTAGCAAGAATTGGAGCCACAACAAGGGATTGCTTGAGCTCCTCAAAAGCTTTGAGAGCCTCCTTGTCCTCCAAAATCACCATGTATTCTACACCTTTCTTCATGTAGATGGTCTAAGCCTTGTTGGAAAATGAGAAAATAAACCTTCTATAATACACAACCATTGCCAAGAATTGACATAACTTTGTCAAGCTTGAATGGAATGGAAGGTCTAAGATTTTCCTCACCTTCTTAGGATCAACTGCTATTCCATTCTTGGACATGATGTGCCCCAAAAGTAGACCTTCTTCACAACCAAAAATGTACTTCTTTAAGTTGAGTGATGCATTTACTTCATCCAAGCATTGCAAGACCTTGATTAGGTGCTCAAAGTGCTCCTCCTTGCTCCCATAGACACAAAAATCATCAATGAAGTCTCTCAAAAATTTCCTAATGAAAGGTTCAAACACCGTGTTCATGAACCATTGGAATGTAGTTGGAGCATTGCAAAGCCTAAAAGGCATGACCTTCAAAGCATAAGTCCCTCAAGGTGTGGTGAATGTGGTGAGTTGTTGATGCTCTAGTGCAATCTTGATTTGGTTATACTCACCATACCCATCATTAAAATTATACATCTCATGACCCACAACCTCCTCCAAGATCTCATCAATCAATGGCAAAGAGTAATAGTCCTTCTTAGTAATAGTGTTGAGCTTCTTGTAATCCACACATACCCAGAGTTTACCATTTTTTTCTTCACAATCACAACTAGAGACACCCATTTTGAATTTTTTGCCTCAAAGATAAATCCAATCTCCTTGAGCTTATCAATCTTCTCCCTTCACAACCAAAGCTATTGGTGGTCTTATGTAACATTGATTTTGATGGATTGGTCTTGCATGTGATTCCACCTCTATTTTGTGCTCCTCCAAGGTGACTTTCTTTAGATCCTTGTAATTGAAAGAAAATGCATGGATGAACTTGTGGAAAATCTCCTCAAATCTCACCTTCTCCTCCTTGGTAACATTTGGACTATACTTGAGGGTAGATAAACTCCTCTCTGTCTCTTCAAGTGTCAATGGTGATTTATTTGGTTCCTTCAAAATTGCTAGCATAGGTGCAAAATCTATAACACACAAGATATACACATCTGAATCAGATTCAAACTCATCCTCCTCAATGAAATTCTCTTCCTCCGCTTGTATCCATACCTAAAGCTCCTTCTAAATCTGACTCCCAATAATCAGATGATGGTGTATCTGAAAGTGAAATGTTGGTGGTGTTAGTCATAGGAATCGTAACTTGATGGTTTGATGGCCCAATACTCAAGTACCCTTTATGTCATTGATCAATTGTGTATATTGCTCTCAACCATGGTCTCCCAAGAAGCAAATCATAACTTGAACTCTTCAAGACTTGAAAAATCATGAGATTTTGAGCTCCCATAACTAAAACTACCACCTTATCCATTACCTTTATTGATCAAACGTGTTGCTTGTTTGCCATGCTCACCACAAATGTTGAAGGTCTAGAGGGTATCATTTCAAACTTCTTCATCAACTTCTTTGACATGGCATTCACTATAGATCCTCCATCAAAAAGTGCATCCTTGATGTTATGACCATTCACTCTCACACCAATCTTGGAGGCATATTCACAAGCCTCCTATGGTGCTAGTTTGGCATCCATCATCCACATTGATATTGGAGTTTTCTCTTTTGCTTTCTTCTTCCTCTTGCTCCTTGTAGAGCTCAAACCACCTCTAAGCTCCTTTCTCAAGGTAGGATTCAAAGCAATCAGTTGGCCTACTATGATGTTAGCCTTGTGACTACCAACATCCTCCAACACATTGTAGTTCCATTGTTGCTTTGAGATCAAGAAGTCATCCATCCTCAACTTCTTCCTTGGAATCTTTATTGTTGATGGTCTTGAGGTGCTAGTGTGAGTACTCATTGAAGGCATAGGAGTATCCTTGAGAAGAGTGTACATCCTTTGCAAAATGAGCTCTCTTCTTCTCTTGTGCCAAAAATCCAAATTAATACCTTTGGAGTTTGAGCACTCTCCCTTCTCATACTTTTTCTCAACCACATCTATGGATGCTATTCCCTTACCTTTATTTGGATTAGGAGCCACGTTGGTTTCACTACCTCCCTCTTTCCCTCTGTTGGCTCTCTCATAATCCCTTCTTCCATGGTAAGTGGAATTTGGGTAATTGCTTTGGATATGACCTCTTCCTCCAAAACTAAAACAATTTTTATCATTGAAATTTTTGGTTGGTTTTCCTACTCTATATGGATAGCTTCCATAACTCTTAGGCCATCTACTCACATCCTAATCCACCTCTCTCTTTTCCCATAGTTGCACTACATTGATCTTGAGGTATGCAAGTTGTTCTATGATGGTTTGAAGTGGATCTTTTGGTAGAAGTGCAAGAACCGGAGCAACTACTACTTGTGGTGCAACTTTTGCCACCAAAGTATCAAAATTTCCACCATAATTGTAGCTTTCAAGAGGATGTATAACCTCCTTCACCACCAAACCACTCTCATTCCCTTCCAAACTCTCATCCATATGTATTATAATCTTGATAGTTTCAACCTTGGAAGAAGGTTCTTCATATCTCACCTTGCTTCTTATTTGTGATCTCAATCCTCCCAAAAAATTCTTGTGAATATGGCTCCTATGCCAATCATAGTAGTCTCTACATTATCTCTACTTTTCCTCAACACTATGCAAAACTTGGACTCTAACCTCTCCACTCTTTTTACAGAGGCCTCTCATTTTCTTTCTATCTCCTTGTTTGAGGAAGGTAACCTCATTCATCAATATCTTATAACTCTTATATGGAAGAAAGTTCTCAATATGTGCTGTCAAACTCTCCCAAGACTCTTCTTGCCCATCTCTACTCTCTCCCTTTTGGTATTCTAATTCATACCATTTAAAGGTTGCATCCTCAATGAAATCCAATAATAATGAGGCCCACTCATTCTTCCTCCTCTCATTGTTTCTTATGAAAACTCTCTTGAAGTCTCTCACAAAGGCCTCCATATCCTCTCTATCCTAGCCAAAGAAAACCAGAAGTTTCTCCATCTTAGTCCCTCACTATCATTCTCTTTTCTCTTAATCTTCTTTTCTTTTCTTTTCTCTCACTCTATAACTAATAGAGTATACACATGACTACACCATTTGAGAGTAATCCACCCTAGGGAGCACAAAAATTTCATGTTGTTCCAAGATTTTTATAGCAAGATCCAATCTTAGAGTGCATATTAATCAAACCCATCACTAATCTTTGAGAACTAGCTGATGAAAGTGGTAGTTTCTCTATAGTTGTACTAATACTATCTTCAAAAGTGTTATTATACTACACTATACTCATGTCCTTTTGGAAGTCTTTCCACTCCACAAACCTCACACAACTCCTTGGTCTAAGATCTACTCCCTCCTAATCTTTGTGAAGTAGGTCCAATATGCAATTCCAAGTCAAGTAAGCCTCTTCTTTCCCTCAATCTCTTGCTCTCAAAGGTCAATGGATACAAACTTGCCTTATGTCCATTCTCTCTACATAAAAAGAACTTAGAATCACTCTTTCCTCCAAGTAATGTATATTTTTGGATCCTCTCAACACTCTTTTCAAATTCTATTCCAAACTCTCTATTCCACAAATCAACCCTTAAAATGACCTAAAATCCTTGGGGAACCTTGCATAGCCTAAGCTTCCACTTTTGGTGACCCTCCATGCTCCCAAGATGAGTCTAAACACTCAAACATGCTTTTTGTTATTTTCACACTCCTCATGCATGAGATCTCAACTCTCCAAAATTGATCACTCCTCACAATGTCACTAAATTCATTCAATTGATATGTTATAGTCTTTTGAAAGTTTGTACATTTCATTAAAACCCTAGGGAATTTTCCCCTACAAAATTTCAGATCTTTTCATCAAGCCATTTTTCCTAAGCACCTTTCTATTCAACACATATTTCAGATTTGGTTTGAAAACCATCCCCTCACTTTAAAAACTCATAACTTCTGGCACGAAACCAATATCTCTTTAATTCTTGGACCAAAAGGTAAAATACTATGCATTACATTTTCTTGAAAAGTTTCCAAATAATCTAATGAAAAAAGAAGAGAAGGAAAATTCTTGAGAGCGTGTAGTTTGCAAGAATAGTTTATCCTACCACCTTCCAAAACTTCTAGCTCAATGCTGGTAGCAGCTCTTGCAATAATTTCAAGTGTCACACCTGCAATAATCCAAGATATCTATTATGAATTTTTCAAACCCAGATCTCAAAGTTGAGGTTTTGCCCAAAATCACCATAATTCCCAAATTTTGCAATCCAATTTACACAATCTCTCCAAATCCTCTCATGTGTATAGTATGTACAATATCACCTCAAAAATATCATAATGAACTACATGGTATACAAATAGGTTCAAGTTCTCTAACATAAGTTCAGCCTCTCTTCCCTAATGTGCTCTCAAAGTGATCTCTCATAGACTCCTTTTGTCTAGTATAGAATGCTACGTGGAATATTATCTTGCCTTCTAGAGAGGTCTCAAGAATGGAACCAAAAATTTGAGCTGGCCTGTCTCACACTCAAGATGAACCTTTGATGGCTATTATGGTAGCACACCATTGACTAAGGAGGCAAAGAATCCCAACTCCATCATACTACTCCAAGGCTAACACTCCCAGACTCAAACTGTTGTTCACTAGAAAACTCAATGAGAGAGAGATAGTTGCAAATGAAAGGATGATGAGTACCTCCTCACCCTTAGTTTATATACTTGTGAAATAGTTACACACCAAAGTTACTAATGATTGGAGTAACTCAAGTTACTAGGCTAAAATTCAAATAAAGTCAAAATTCTCAAGGAATATCTATACTCAAGAATATTCTTCTAAGCATGTAGCCTTATCTTGACCCAATCACTAAGTCAAGGATTCATTTACATGAGCTATCCTTGGACTATAGAAGAATCCAAAGCAAAAGGGCTTGTGGGTCCAAGAGTTCTCAACTCTTTCCTCAAAGTCAAACACTAAAAAATAATACCAAGTCAATACACTAGAATCCTAAATAGTGGTGCTCATCTTTTCCACTTCCTCTAAAGTAAGGTCCACTCTATCTTAGCCATGACTAACTTTAGCTAATCATGACTAATATAAGACCATCCTTTATCTCTCTCTCTCTCTCTCTCTATATATATATATATATATATCTCTCTCTCTCTCTCTAAATAATATCTCTCAAGTACTTATAATACCAAACTAAATATCACAATAGCACATACATGCACAAATGGACATTTCAACATGCAGACCATCTTTCATAAGAAATATGATATTCACATCCAAGCAAAGGAGGAAGATCCTTGATGTTATCTTTTGTACCCCAAAAATCAATAAGTGGGCAGTAAAGTATAGAATTGAGCTAACCCAAAGTAACCAACTTGCTTTCTTGCTCTAGAATTAGGAATTGATTGACGTCTTTATTATCCAAGAGATGAGACACAAGGAGTAGAAGGAGCCAAGAGACCTCCAAGGAAATCTACTTGCATGGACAAAAGAGAATTGGAGGAATGTTCTTGGCTTGAACAAGTTGTAGCTTGAAGCAATGATAATTGATACATAATATAACATGTCAAAAATGCACTAAACAAGATACTCACCACTTCCTTCAATGATATGAGTACCAATAATAGATGGAGGGTGGGTAGTTAAAAGAACTCAGCCCAAAGAGCATTGGTGGAGGTAGTTATGAAGCTATTTAAGCCAAAGCAAACAACCTACCTTAACAATAGCCAAGCCATTTTTTTTGAATATATGTACCAAGGAGAACTAGTGAATTGGGCTCACATGTCTTATGTCTAGACCAGGAGTGTAAAAGACCAAATCTGAGGAGAGAAATAGGAGAATGGAAACTCACATTGGGACACTTGAATGAGGGAAAACTCCAAATGCTTAGCATGAGCTTTGGCTTTGGTATTTATAGGTAGCATACAAGGCCCTTGAGAAGCTTCTCAAGAAGCTTCCTCAAGCCGCTTTCTTAGAGTGCAGGCCAAGTTAACTAGGAAGCTTCTCAAGAAGCTTCCTTCTAGAAGCCGCCTACTTGGCGTGCAAGCTAAGCTAGTTGGAAGCTTCTAGAAGCTACTTACTTAAGATGCAAGCTAAGCTAACCGGGAAGCTTCCTAAGAAGCTTCCTAGATACTTCTGGAATATTCTAGGCTAATTTGTCTTATGTGTTACTTCGTGAGCCCAACTGACTTCGTTGCTAAACTCCATATTGTTACATATTCCCCTGCCGCTAGTTGGTGACGTCCTCGTTGCCAGTGAAGCTTCAAATTCTTGGATGGCCGTCTATGCATTTTGGAGGTGAGAAAGAGGTTCCCAGGTGGCATCATGAAGGGGATATCCTTTCCAAAGGACCTTGTACTCCGTATGTTGGCGATGGCCTTGTTGAATGTGGCGACGCGCAAGGATACAATCAACTTCGTACTCCTCATGATCATTGATAGGGATAGGAAGAGGGGGAGGTTGGACTCAAGAGGAAAAGGAAGAGGGGTTAGGAACAAAGGGTTTCAACTTGGAAACATGAAAGACAGGATGGATACGCATGTGACAAGCCAAGGCAAGATGATAAGCAACAAGAGAGACAATTTGGGTGATATCAAAGGATCCTATCCAATTAGGAGCAATTTTACGAACTTGGATATCAAGTGGGAGAGGGAGGTTACTAGAGGATAGCATGACTTTATCACCGACTTCAAAGGTAAGATTGCAACGATGGTGGTTTGCATATTGTTTTTGGTAATTCTGAGCAACAAGGAGGTGAGACTTGGCTTGTTGGAGAGATTGGGATATAGTGGTCAAGAATGTGGAAGTATGAGGAACCTGAGATGGAGGGGGAGCAAGAAGAGAATTTGGAACAAGCGGATCTTGGCCAAAATTGAGAAAGAAAGGAGAGAAGCCAATGCTTGCCTGTTTGGAATTGTTGTAGGCAAATTTGGCAGCGGCAAGACATTCATCCCAATTGGTATGGTGGACATTGACAAAGGCACGCAACATATCCTCCAATGGGCGATTTGCACGTTCGGTTTGTCCATCAGTTTGAGGATGATAGGCCGTGGACAAAGCAAGCTTGGTGCCAAGTATCTGAAAGAGTGCTTGCCAAAACTTCCCGGTAAAGCGAGGATCACGGTCGGAGATGAGTACACATGGCATTCCATGATGCTTGAAAACATTGTCAAAGTAGATTTGCGCTAAGGTTGGAGCATCCATGGTATCACAGGTTGGTGCCAAGTGGATTTTCTTACTAAGCTTATCCACAAACACCATGATGGCGGTGTGTCCTTGTTTTGTCTTTGGCAAGGATGTGATGAGATCCAAGCTCACATGCTCCCAACGAGCTGATGGAATGGCAAGCGGTTGAAGGAGTCCACCCAGCTTTTGGTTGCTGGCCTTGTTACATTGGCATCTCTCACACGATCGGACAAATTCTTGAACATCCCGTATCATGTTGGGCTACCACCATTGATGTTGGAGGGTACCCAAGGTCTTGTCCACACCCATGTGACCAGCAATGGGTAAATCATGGGCTTCTTGAAGGCGCACAAGTCGAAGATCACCTTTGGCTGGAACATAGATCTGGTCCGCATGGAATAGAAGGCCTTCCTTGAAGGAGAAGGTGTTGTACTCCTTGTCACATGTTGTTAGCCGACCATGTACCATTTGGAAGAAGGGATCTTGCTGTAGAGCTAACCAAAACTCATTATGAATCTTGGGATCAATTGACACCGTCGTAATTGCTGCCGCGATGAGAGGAAGAGACTTCAAATCAGTTCATTGTGATAGAGCATCAGGGATGACATGGAATCGACCTGGTTTGTACTCAAGTTTGATGTCAAACAATTGGAGTTGCTCTTCCCATCGATGATGTCGACTCTTCATGTGCTTTAGGTGTAAGGTCTGCAACAATGGTTTGTGATCAGTTTGCATGATCACTTGTTTCTCCAAGAGATAATGCCTCCATACCTTGGTGGCATATACCATTACAAGTTGTTCCCGATCTCAAGCAGAGTAATTTCTTTCAGTTGTATTTAGTCGGCGAGACACAAAGGCAATAGGATGTAGTCCATCTGGAAATTCTTGTTGCAACACAGCTCCAATTGCAAAGTTAGAAGCATCAAAATCAACCACACAAGGTAGTTGAAGATTATATGGTTGAAGAATGGGTCTTGAAGATACTATATGCTTTTAAGTTCTGGAATGCTTCTTCATGCTTGGTGGTCCATTGGAAGCTCGAGTTCTTTCCCAAGAGGTCAGTCAATAGTGCAGCCACGTGAGCATAATAGTGGATGAACCGTCAGTAAAAATTGGCCAATCCATTGAATGCTCGTACTTTGGTAGTATCCTTTGGGGTAGGCCAATCAGTAATGTCCTTGATCTTCTCTTCTTCTATCTTGATCCCCTCTAATGAGATCTTATGACCCAAGAAGGTAACCTTCTTCTGCCAAAAAGCACACTTTGACTCCTTGCAGTAAAATTTCCACTATCATAGTCATCTTAGGACTTCTTGCACATGATTCCTGTGTTCTGCCTCTGTCATACTATAGATTAAGATATCATCTAAGAACACTACCACGGACTGATCTAATAGTCCCTCCAACACCCGATGCATCTGATCTATGAAGACTGCTGGAGCATTAGTGAGTCCAAAAGGTAGAACTCTCCACTCAAAATGTCCATACCTTGTGCGAAAAGTAGTCTTTTGCACGTCTTCTCCTTCAATAGGAATTTGCCAATAGCCGCTACAAAGATCTAGCTTGGAAAAGTAGCGTGCTCCACTTAATTGATCAAGCATGTCATCGATTTGAGGCAAGGGATATGTATTCTTCACGGTTTGCTTATTGAGCCCACGGTAATCAATACAGAAATGAAGTCTTCCATCCTTCTTTGGAACAAATAGTACCGGTGCTCCCCACGGAGAGGTACTATGTCGTATGAAATCCTTCTCCAACAACTCTGTAAGTGTTGTTCGCAACTCCTCCAACTCCTTTGGTGAGAGCCGATAGATTGGTCTACTCACTAGAGTACTCCCTAGCAATAACTTGATCTTGAAGGGCATACCTCGATTAGAGGGTAATCCCTTTGGCAGATCATCCGGAAACACATATGCAAACTCTTGAACTATCCGATCAACCGTTGCTTGATGCGGCACTTGGCCCTCCTCAGATTGTTCTTGTGCAATCGGCTTGATCCACATCGTGAATACAAACTTATCTTCCTCCAAAGCTTGCTCTATGGCTGCTTCATTAACAAACTTCCCTTCTAGGGACTCATCTCTCTTCCAAGCTTGCTCCATGGTTGCCTTCCTGGCAAACTTACCATCTTGGGACTCATCTCCCTTCCAGATTTGCTCTATGGCTACCTTCTCAACAAACTTCCCATCTTGGTACTGACTATTCTTAGGTGTCTTACTCAGAGGTGCCAGACAACCTAATCGGAAATTCCTACCTTGGTGTTGTACTTGAATTTGACATTGGGTCCAATCAAATTGAACCTTATGACGTTCAAGCCAAGGTAGACCCAGAATGATATCATAGTGTAGAGGTGCCACTACAAACCTCATACACTCCAAATACTCCTTCCCAATCTTGAAGGTAACAGGATGTGAGGTGCGGAATGCAGAACCTTTTCTACCATCTGCCATCATCAAACTACTTCCAATCACTGGCTTGATAGGAATGCCCAATTCCTTTGCTACTTGCATAGACATGCAATTCTCTGAACTTCCAAAATCAACCAAAATCCTACAACCCCAATTAAATATCGTACCTTGCAAGTGAAGCAAACTTGCATAGGTTGAGCCTTCAATCCCATTGGAACTAATCAAGCTCCTAGTAGGCGGCTCGAAATCTCCTACTGGGATTCTTCGTTTCCTTGATCATTCTTTTCCACAAACTCCATCTGGGCAACTTGTTGAGATCGCCCATTCCGAAGTGGACATTCAGCAATGTGATGTCCAACTTGGCAACAATAAAAGCAACCTCCATTTTGTCGTAATCTTTCTCTATCTACTGTGCCAAGTGGTCTTTGTTGGATAGCATCAATCTCCATTGGTACCGATTCTTCCACTTGTGCGTAGTGTACTGGTAGGCTTTGTGCAGGTCGAGGTCGAGACCAATTTTTCACAACCAAGGAATCAAAATGCTCAACCAATTGCATAGCTTCTTCTACATTTTGTGGCTCTCACATGGTCACCTCCAATTTGGTTCGTGACTTCAATCCTTGCACAAATCAATCTAGAACTTCACCTTCTTGGATATCTAGAATTTGCATGATGATGTTCTGAAATTGTATGATGTAGCTTCTCACTGAGCCAATCTGCCTCAACTCCGCCAATTTATCTCATGCGGCTCGGGTGGCATTTATCATTTGAAATCGACCAAGTATTGCATCTTTGAATTCTACCCATGTCAAAATTGGTGTAACCATTTTGTCGTTCAGCTCTTTCTACTCAAAATTGCCACCAAAGTTTTGCCATGCCATCCAATTGGCTAGAAGCCAAGAGAATTTGTTTCCGCTCGTCTTGAAGATTGGTGGCTTCAAAGTAACATTTGCAATCAAACACAAAATTCTCCACTGTGCTTGGAAGATTCTTGCCTTCAAACACCTTGGGTTTTGGAAATCGAATGCAATCTTCTCCATCTCGAATTGGCACTCTATCTATCGCTCTATCGTCGTTGCTGGTCCTGTTCATCCAACAATCAAGTAAGATGCTCGATTTGTTGTTGCATTGCAAGGATAACATCTGGTATTGCCACCATCGCTACTACTCTATTCCACTACACTTAATTTATCTAGTTGATTAACACATAGATACAATACGTCCACCGTTCTCCATAAGTTACAACTGGAAGTATCAAAGGTTCCTCTGACACAGTGATCATATGTAGAAAATCCTACCCAAAGTGCGAGGTGATGAATTGTGTGAAACGATGCTTTGGTAATATTTGGACATGAAAGTCCCAATGGTTTGGTGGAAGTGGATTTGGTGGTCCATAAATTCCATCCATCCCATTCTTGCTCTGATACCAATGTAAAAGACCAAATCCAAGGAGAGAAATAGGAGAATGGAAATTCACATTGGGACACTTGAATGAGGGAAAACTCCAAATGCCTAGCATGAGCTTTGGCTTTGGTATTTATAGGTAGCATACAAGGCCCTTGAGAAGCTTCTCAAGAAGCTTCCTCAAGCCACTTTCTTAGAGTGCAAGCCAAGTTAACTAGGAAGCTTCTCAAGAAGCTTCCTTCTAGAAGCCGTCTACTTGGCGTGCAAGCTAAGCTAGTTGGAAGCTTCTAGAAGCTTCCTTCTAGAAGCTACTTACTTAAGTGCAAGCTAAGCTAACCGGGAAGCTTCCCAAGAAGCTTCCTAGATACTTCCGGAATATTCTAGGCTAATTTGTCTTATGTGTTACTTCGTGAGCCCAACTGACTTTGTTGCTAAACTCCATATTGTTACAAGGAGCTTGCTCAAAGAGTTGGAAGAAGATAGTGGCATAACCCCCTATTTTCTATCTACTTTTACATGGGATTAAACCTTTTAACCAAGGTACAGAGAAAGAAGTTCCCTAGTCATTAGCAGCTGATGGATTACTTTGCTTCACATCTTGAAAGTTAGGAAATATTACCTTAAAAGTGAGGATTATAAACAAACAAATAAATTCACAAAGGTCGATGAAGTTTAGAAGTGGGAATTCACAAAGGTAGATGAAGTGGGAATGACTATGATAAAGAAGTACAATTCTATGCTTCAAAATCACAAGGACTAACAAAGAGGTCAAGGAAGAACCTATAGGTCATCAATGTATCTTTGGAGGAGGAAGACAAGACACATATAGTGAAGAAAAGGAAGAAGAGAACTCCTTCACCTTGGAAAAATCAACATTTGGGTCCAAAAGGACAAGTATGAAGATGCACAATCTTCTCTAAATGTGGAAGGCAAAGTGTACAAGAAGACCATCCAATCAAAGAACAAGAAGAGCAAGAAGATTTTTGTACCAAAGGTACACTATAAGGCAAAGGACCCTAAAATATGACCAAGAAGCATGGCCCTCCAAAACCAAGGTGAGAGATGAGGAGAAGGAAAAACAAGAAGATCCCAACCAATTTGAAGGTCGAGGAGAAGACAAGATAAACATTGAAGATGAAGGGGAAGATTCTTTAGGAGCAGCACAAGCAATGATAAGTACATGCTTGTTCAAAGAATGCAAAGCCCTAATACTTGAGAGATCTAAGTTTGTCATACATTTGGTAAGGTTGGTCTTGGAGCTAATGGAGAAGATCTTGCTGACATACCAAGACTCTTAAAAAGATGTCACCTCTCTCCTATCCAAAGAATGCATAAGAACTATTTCTTGATAAGACCAAAGTAGGTCAAAGAAAATGAGGAGATAGATAAGATGTGGAAACTATACAAGGAGGAAACAAACAAGACAAATACTCTAGTACAAGAGAATTCTAAGACAAAGAAACAAAATACTTGGCTTCTTGCAGACCAAGTGGAGAAGGAGGAAGAGATCAAAAAGTTGTGAGGAGAGTTGAGAGCCCTTTGGATTGAGGCCCAAGGTAAACAACAAGGGTACAAAGAGCAAATAAAGGCCATGTATGAGGAAGTGGTGAGCATTTGAGGAATTAGAGAAGGCCAAGATACACTTTGTGACCTTAATGTGTACTTCACCATTTACAAGAGTGAAGTGGTTGTTCAACTTGAAGGGATTGCTGCCAAGTTGAAGGAGGAAAAGGAGGAAAGTGTAGCTAATTGAGCCCAAATAGTAGAAGAAGTCAAGAAGGAGGTGGAGACCTTACATAACAACTTGCAATGATCCTCAAGCAATAGAATAAGTTTGAGATCAATTGGTGGAAGTTCTATAATAGATAAATCAAGGCAAAATGACAATGAGATGAAGCTACAAGTCCAAAAGTTGGAAGTGAAGAAGTACAAAGATGAGCAGATGGATCAATTTGAAATTTGACTTTGGGAGAATTGCCCAAGATAGGTGACAATTTAGCATTATAAATAGTTCATTACAAGGAGATGATCAATGCTTTGATTAAACTCCTTAATGGCAAAGGTAGTTCTTTGCAACAGAACTTTAGGCCAAAGACAATTCACTAAAAGAAGTTCTTTGTATTTGTAGGATCTTTAAGGTAGAATGTAATCCAAAGGCTTTTATAGTTGTCCATATTTGTAGTTCAAGGGCCTTCATATATGTAACCTTCAAAGCTATATGACTAAAGGGTTGGAATTTTGAATTGATTGATAATTTTTTTGACATGTGTAAGGCAAATCATTAACTTGCATATGATTAGGATAGGATATGACAAGAATCAAATGTATAGTATAGATTTTTGGAGATCTTTGGAACACTTCAACCATTAGAATAATTTGCGGTTGAGCATGAGTAAGTATTTCAGGCTTAAGCCCAATGTAATTCAAGTTCACTATTTTCTGATCAAAGTTCAACAAAAGAGCTCTAAGTTTTTCATTGTTGTTTGCATGCATCTTGAGTATTAGTGAAGGATTAAATATGTAATAGTAAACAAACTAGACGATAGTGACACTTCTCTTCAATTCTAGTCATTTCAGACCCCTATCCTCATGGGATGACCTATTGCTTGCCATTATTAATTTTTGGTCAATAATGGGTTATCACACTAATATATCAACCAAAGACATAATGCTCCAAAGAAAATAATTTTTGTTCTATTTTTGCAACTATGGATTTACTTTTGGGAAAAAATAGTAACTTAAATATATATTGAAAATATTAGTTACAGAATACAAGTGAATATAACAAAGATACCAAGTACTGCATTGATATTTATAGTTGGTGATATAATATATAACAAGATATAGATCAATTTATAGTAATTAGTTATACCTTATTAATACAGATACTATATAATGATAATAATAAAATAATTCAGTAAAATTCTCCAAAAGTTTTTAATAATTTTAAAAAATTTGTATCTTTTCTTAGTTGAGAGAATCCAAATCTGTAACATCAGGTCTAATTATAGAGGAAATTTTTTATAAAGGAAATAGAATGAACTATGTTATTAATTTGCTTATAAATGTAGTTCTCACACTTGAATTACTATTTATAATTTGAATAAAAATTCATATTTTTAATATCATATAGTTTAATTATTACTTTGTCAAATTTTCCATATAACTCATATTAGTACAAGACTTTATTTATCCCTTAAAACAAGCCATTTGGTCCCATCCCATAACCTAGCATGAGGATTGCAAAGAAGTGCAAGCAGAAATCAAATTCAAAATTTTACTAGGTCAAGAAGTAGAAAACCATAATAAAAATTAACAAAAGAGAAGAGATGATAAAGATCCAAATGCAATACAATTTAAATGCTTGATATAGCTCGAGGTCATATTAGGACTAATAGTATTAAGTTCTCTCTTGTACGTTGCAGAGTTCTAGAGCTTGGCTATATGCTTCTCATTAATTGAGTATTTTCATTAGGATTTCAATATCACACTCCATTCATGCTTAGATTTATCATTGTATCAGAATATTATGCTTGTGGATCCCTATATAATATATATTTTACTTTATATGTTGGGTAGAGAATAACTAAGTCAAATGCTATTACATGTATAAGAGTGTATATATCCCATGATTTAAATGTTCACATAAAAGAATTTGAGTAGTGTTTATCCAATCTAGTTCTTTGTAGGATGATGGTGATATTATTCATAATCATATTGTGAATTTCACTAGTAGAGATATAACTATATGATGTAGTGGTTGCAAACTCCATATGTGGAATCCTTGGTATGCATGACCACCCAAGCAAGAATAGCAACAACCATTCTCAAGTTTAGTATTTAGGGTATAGTGCAAGGCGGACTATTGCACTTGTGACTAGCCTCACAATACCTTGCTATACTTGACATTGGAGATCTTTTTATATCTTTATCATCATTTTGATACTCTTCTTCAAGAGGCCACACAAATGTTCTTTGTAGGAGAGAAGGGCTATGCTAGTTTTATCACCATATTTACTTTATATTGTTGACAAAGAGTCTTAGTCACCATATAATCATAGGTACTCCTTTTCATGTTGAAGACAATTCCTTTGATACACCTTTAAGTGACCATTATCATATATTTTAGTACTAGCCTCTTATATTAGGTTTATTATTCTGAATTGTTTTCCTAATTTATTACTATTCTCAATTTCAATTGACATACTCTAATTGTTAGTGCTTGGAAGTAACTTAGAAGGTAATAGTTAATTAGAAGAAGTTGAAATTATTTCATAATTGAAATTATTAGAGAATAATATTCAAATATAACATAATTTGAAAGAATTTTAATATTTTTTAAATTTTACCATTTCATAGTCAAGGTACTAATACTACTTTTTATAGTAGTTAACTTAATCTTTGATGGTGAATCCTTTTTGATATAAGAAGGCTATTTAAACTTAAGTGAAGATTATTTTGAAGTGATTATTAAAATTTTTACTTATTTCCTTAAATTGTGTCAATATCATTTAAATATAATCACTATAAATATTAAATTAAATTATAATAAATTTTCTCAATTAAATTAATAATAAGTAGGTTATTGCTTGTATTTTTGATATTGTTTCCAATAATAATTATCCCATTAACTCAAGGTTACCTAACTTTACTCAACTTATTACTCAAATGTTACAATTTTGTAAGATAAGTTCACTATGTCTTGCAATTAGGAAATTCACTGTGCTTCAATGAAGTTTTGGACAGTAGTTAGTAGTTGGTTGGTTTTACTTTAACGAAGGATAGCTACCCACAATGCTATTAGGGATATCTTGTTTGCCATGGCACGAGAGAGTGGATACCTTGCTTGGAGAGAGCATTGGTATGCTTTTCCAATGACAAGAGTCAATACAAACTTGTAATTGGTTTGACATGAGCAGGTGATAGTGGTGGATATTTTGATTATTGACTCTACACATGATGCATTGTTGGAGGGAGTGATCACACATCTTCTTGGATTGGTGGCAACCTGAGTGGCAACAAACATGTTTGCTAAATATAGGGGTAGGCAGCAATGTCACCTCTTTGTTCCTCTAGCCTTGGAGATGTATAGAGCCATGGACACAACATTTGACACACATTTGTTAGGGAGTATGTGAGTGTATATCACCCTTGATGTAAGGGGTATATCACTCTCACTCTCATCTTTTATAGTGTTTTTAGAGAGCATATGCACCATGCTTGACCAAGAGCATAAGCTAGTGCAATCACGCTAAGTGATGCTTCTTTGGATGCCTTGTTGTTTTATACCATACGACTTGCACAACTCAGATATCTTAGGTGCTCTTGGGCAGTTTCCTTCTACAAATACTATTGTGGCTTAGCACCATTTTACCCCTGATGTCTTTTCCCAATAGGTGCTATAGGGCAGTTTCCTCTTACAAGTGCTATTGTGGCTTATCACCATTTTACCCCTGATGTCTTTTCCCCATAAAGTTTGATGAGGTCTCCTATCCTTCTTGTTACCAAGGACGGTGGCCCTCTTACTTGTTTTACTTTAACTGCTCACCATATTCTTGTTATTATGCGTGCATAGTTCTATTTTGGAAGCGCCATTGAAGATAAGATAGCACACCAAAAAGGATAATACCCGTAAGGGGAAGGAGGTATCAAGAAAGTACTCTAGTGTATCTAAATGTTTACTTATGATAATAGTAGAATTTGATTACTTTAATTCACATGTAATGGACAGTTGTTGGGGATACGATTCACTATTTATTAATGATCACTTTTAGACTACATGAGATGTAAGGGGACTACTTGACATATAGCTAAACACGGTGACACAAGAGGAAGTCAATGAAGTATTGAGTTTTTGGACTGTTTGCTCCCTGCTCGAGAGAAATTGATGAAAAAAATCGTTAAATAGAGGACGACCAAAGTACTCCAATTTGGTTTGCATGTACACTTATAAATTTCAAATGATTTGAAGAACATTAAAATTTATTAATATGCGTAAAACCTATCACCCTAGATTGTCCGAGTCATGAAAAATGATTTGTAACATATTTATAGCTATGGATATTTTATTTACAATTTTAAAAAATATTATAAAAACTAATATTTAAATTATAAAAATATAATCCATAAATTATTTATAGATATGGATACTATACACATGAATTTTTATGAATATCTAAACATTGTTTTATAATATCCATAAAATATAAAATCACTAATTCTAAAACTCTTTTTGTACTTTTTTAGTTCAATCGAGAACCCAGCAAACATTCTAGGTGATGCTTCAGTAGTTTGTAAACCTTACTACCTGCATAGCTCAAATATCTTAGGTGCCGACAAGGGCATATTTCTCATAGCAAAACAATTCTACCTCTTTTGTCTCTCCTTTGTCAGGCTGGATGGGGTCTTCCCATCCTTCTTGTGTTCTATGTGGCAGCCTTTTCTTTTGTACAGAGAATAAACTATATTCAGAAATCTATGCATCGATCTATGTTCCTTTCTGTCCGGGCCAAACTCACTAAAAGTTGTCATGAGTTGCACTCATCCAACATTCACGTAACGTGAGCGGAATGTATTTTCGTGTGCTATTTTTACTGCACTATAACAGTCAGAACAGGCGCAATCACTACGAACATTTTCGTGGAATTGTACGGAAGTGAACTTTTCGCTTCCACTTGCATTTTAGTGCATATTTTGTGGATCGTGTCGACATATCCAGAATGTTGATAAGATCCACGAGTGAAGGCCAAAATTCACGAGATCCGGACTCCACTAGCCCGAAGTTAGTGAGTGGAATTGGTCAGGCACGGACCGTATACTACCAAGTCTGACAATCTATCTCTAAAGTACAAAAAGGGAATACACATCTTAGGTCCAACAGGGCAAACTTTTCATATCAATATTAAAGGGAGTACATCCTATATCTTACCGTTAGTTATATATATATTTCCTTTTTTTTAATTTTTTATATAGGGCTTGATGGGTCTTCCCATCCTAACGCGGTCACCTTTCACTAAAGTTTGTCAATGCAATGTAACATATCTGCAAGTTTATCCCGTTCACCAATATGGGCGAAATAAACAATAATTTGTATTCTAACGAGAAAAAGGTGACCACGTAAAACACATGAAGGATGGAAGACCCCATGTATTTTAATCAGGTTTATCGATTGAGGAAGAAGTGAATATATATTTTGGTCGCTTTGCAGTTGTCATAATTGTCTTCTTAACTAACGCGGATCAAGAGGAGTGAACTAGAAGATAAAAGCGACCGCGTAGGAAAAATGAAGGATGGGAAGACCCCATCAAGCCTTACAAGGGAGAGACAAAAAAGGTAACATGGGGCTAAGCCCCAATAGAGTTTGTATGAGAAATCTGCCCTACCGCACCTAAGATATCCGAGCTATGCAAGTCGTACGGTCTACACACAACTGGAGCATCCGAAGAAACATCACCTAATGTGATTGCTCTCCTATGGATTGCACCAGCCACTGCCCTCTGTAGAGCAATGGACACACGCTGTCTAAAGTAAGCTACAAAGTATGAGAGTGAGAGTGGTACCCCCTGACGCCTAACATGATAAGCTCTCGTGCACTCCCTGACAAATGTGTCAAATGCCGTGTCCATCCCTCCATATAACTCCAAGGCTAGAGGAACAAAGAGGTGACCTCGCTGCATGCCCCTATACTTGGAGACCTTGCGACCTACTGCTGCACTCGCCGCCCATCCAGGGGGATGGGTAATCACTCCCTCCAATACTATATCCCGCGTAGGGTCCGTGACCACAACATCCGCTACTGTCACCTGATCATCTCGGACCAAGTATAAGTCTGCCTTGACACGTGTCATCTGCAATGCATACGAATGCTCCCTCCAAGCTCTCTCTCTCTCTCTCTCTCTCTCTCTCTCGTGCCATAGCAAACACTATGTCTCTAATGGCATCATGTGTAGCTATCCTCTGTCCTCCCAAAGGACATCGTGTCATGTGGACTGCCGCTGCATCTATTGTAGAACCACACTCACAAGTGAGTAGTGAAGATGCAGATGGGTGGACCAAACCTAGGCAAAACTTCATTGCTGTAGAGAAAGTAGCCGGTGCGAGTCTGAAAGCCCTAATGCATGGTTGAGCTAGGATCCACAAGCCTGCACTCTTGCCGGAGCAAGAGCGTAGACGTGCTCTAGTAGCCTGAGGAATGGACGAGTCAACTAAGAGAGAATGTAGCGTATGCTCACACTGTCGCTCCATCAAGGAAGACTGTAGACCTCTAGCCAATCTGATGATAGTGAAGCAAATGATGGAAAACCCTCTCGTGCTTGTAGGGATAGACTATCTCTCGTCTGCCGCAATAACACATGGAGAGAAAAGGGTCCTCCCTCCACCTCTGTCACATAAGTCTCCAAAACCGGCCTATCAGCAACCACAAAACGAGAGGCAAGTAGGGGTGCCGAGAGAGCCCAACTACCCAAAAACACTAGAAGTGCCATCTCCTCCATAGAAAGCAAGCCAACCCCACCACATGAGATCGGTAGAGCCGTCTGTCTACATGCCAAATCCCCTATCACACACTCAAAAGTCCCTGGTCCAATAATATCACCAAAGACTCCCATAATCCTCCTATCAAATGCTCTCAAACGTGATAGGAAAGACGGTGAGGGGGGAACTGTACGAATGAGATAGGATGGTTGATGAGCAATACTGGAAGAGAGTATACCAAATGCCACCTGTGGATCTCCTAGTAATGGAAGGTCATCCACATGGAGAACATCCTCTGCAAGGGCAGCGTCAAAGAAGCGTGTGACAAAATCCTCCGATCCTACTGGCACTCCAAGAACACGAAGTCCATCTGTGGATGTGATACACCCCTCTGGAAGCTCAAGGTGGGGAGGGATACCTAAAGGGGACCATGCCCTACACTTTGACACCTTGACTCTCAAGCCTACTAGATGTAGCTTGATAGTCAAGTAGTCAAAGGCCTGCCTAATCTGATCTATAGGGCCTACGATGTGTGTATCATCTGCCAAGGAGGGAAATACACAACCTGGCATGGCCAAAGTAGTAGATAGGAGAGCTCTAAAGTGAGCCATGGCAAATAAGGGCCCCCCCAAAGGATCTCCCTGTCGTGTACCAACAGCTGACTCCAAGACGGTGACTCCCTCCTATGAACCACCATGCTCGTAGTAAAGGGAAGCATGAGAGCCATAAAAAGACCGCACAAAAGGAATGAGATGGGCCAAGGATCCACCAGCCTCCCTAAGCTCTCTAAAGATGGATGCACGTGAGATGCTATTAAAAGCGTTCTCAACATCCACCTGTAGGACGACCCACTCCGGATGGATATCTAGGAGTGCTCTAATGCCTAGAGATATAGCCTCACATCCTCCAGGTGTAGCTACTCCAAACTGATGTGGACTAAGGTGTTGTCGAAAGTAAGAACGATGCTGAAGGACAAAGGTACAACTGACCAAACGCAAAAAGATCTCTCCAATAACAATCGGTCTAATGCCTCCCGTGTCCTTCTCAATCACAAGAAGTCGACTAGTACCTAAGACCTGACTAACAGACATAGGAATGTCTCCTCTCGCATCTGCTGTAGCCACCTGAAACAACTCAGTAAAACCACTAGAAGGATCATCTGCCTGGAAGTAATCTCTAAGGTGCTCATAAACCATCCTTGACAAGCCTCTTGAGGAAAGGCGAGGAGCAGTGCACAATGCTTGTGCAAATAGTGACCTATCAAGACATAAAGGCTGCTCAGGCTGATAATTTAAGACCTCTAGTGGTAGTCCCTCTACTGCTATAGGATGCAATGAGCGTAGGGAAGTGATGGTCTCATCAGTAGGACTCGCTATAGACAAAGTGTGTAGCGCTCGTGCTGCTCTACTAAACTCTCCTGCTTGACCCAATGTCCTACATTGTCGTAATCGAGTGGAATCTATGGTATCCTGTGGCAATGCCTGTCTCCTAAATCGTGTAGCCCTAACAGACTCCTCCTGAAGCGCTACCTAATCCCCCGCTCGGAATCGACAAAATCTAGCCGCCACCTCTTTATGCCCCGCGCATCCCCCTCTAGCATAACAAAGACACCGTCGAGGGAGTAGGAGGAATAGGAACCACGCTAACTCATCCAAGGGATCACGTGCCAAACGATCCAGTGGTAGGCGAAAAGCTTGTCTAGCCTCATCATGGAGTGTGCAGTGTAGCCTATGGAATAAACGTGGACATGGAAAACTAGTCTCAAATAATCCCAAAATGCAACCCGCTTGAGAGGCTAACCACTCCCACGACTTGATTGGTATCCTTGGAACTATCAACGAAGGTATAGAAGAAGCGTGCGTAATCCCGAGTGTCACTGCAGTCGATGTGGTCACTCGTCTCACGTGGGCATCCCAAGTGGTCCAATCATAGTCCTTGTGCATCCTTCCCACATGGGTCTTTACCCCTTGCGAGGTAAAGCATTGGTGACACACCGGGCATGGTGTATCCCGACCCGCTCTAGGCGACCCTACATGGGAAGGTGTAGCCATGGCTAGCACAAGAATAGTGATAGTAACACATGATACTACTCTCCATATCTCCCCATATCTGCAAAACCACAACCCCTCACATCCCAACTCACATAAAAAATAATCTCTCCAAACCCTAAAATCTATAAATTCTCATAACTTTCAATTTTTATCTCCTAAATTTTCAAATTAAATTCACCTAAAATTTAATCATGAAAACCAAGAGATTAGAAATAAAAATTTCCAACACATCACTTTCAACTCTAAAAAAGCTAAAAATTTCCGTAACTTTCTACTCCATTCTCCATAGTCTTCAATCTAGGTACCAATGGAACCGAAATTAAAAAACAAAAAGAATTGAGTATTCACTCGATTACTACATGCTAAAGAACACTCAGCAATTATCAAGATTATCTCACGTCTCTCCCTCTCCTCTCCTGTCTCCACACTCTCCCGCAGCTCCCCCTGGCCGATAGTCCCAGTGCACGGAAAGTCAGCACAAACACGGACACTACTACTGGCACACGCCCTTCGTGAAGGATCCCATCCTCCCAGTACTACTGTTATAACTCCTGCTACTCAGGAGTTTCAGAAAGAGGAATGAATCAACCCCGCGGTAGAGACAGATTAGGTCGATCAACTAGAATAGAACTAGAATAGTGAGCCGATTACTTCGCTCTCTATTCTAGTTCAACACCATGTCCAACTTTGACCAAAATAGAAAGTAATTTGATGAGGAGCTTTATAGTGCACGAACTGATTTGACCGTACGATACGTACACCGCAGGAGTTTTGTTGTATACTCATCACGTTAATGTCGTAAACCTGGTTTTAAACAGGATCCAGATTCCAGCGGATTCGTAGCTTGGCACCTATTGAGAGATCTACAGGATCTCTCCTCCCGAGTGAGCACATGGTTTTAGGCAATAGCACACGTTTTTGAAACCCACCCGTTCCTTTGATAACTTCCTTAGAATTGTTTGCCGTAGTTTAGATTCTTGATGAGATCGCGATAAGAAAAAGACAGGGCCTTTTCTATTCATATCCATACTATTGGGGCCTAGCCCCATTCTACTACCTCGTTTGTTTCTCCCTTGGACGGCTCGATTGGGTCTTCCCATCCTTCATGTGTTCTATGTGGTCGCCTTTTTACTCTTTATTGCAAAGGCAAATCCTTTTATGGTTCGCACTGTTTAAATGCTACTGTAGTATTAAAAGAGTGCTACGTTTAGTCGATCCACTACTTGATGCTCTCCCTCTCCTCCACAGCAATAAACGTCCTCCTAATACTGGACGCTCCAACGCCTGGTGTTACGAGGAGCCATAACCCATCCATCCATCCATGAGCCATCAGCGCCGGATTTACTGCAATGCTTTCACGCGCAATGATTCATTTCACGACTTATTCTCTACTATTCAGCCAAACATCAGTCGTTTGGGCAGCTGCCTTCCCGTAGAAACACTACAGGAGATAAAGAGATATGAGTGACGCAAGATTCCATTTTATGAGACGGGCACGCACAGGCTAACAAGAAGGAAGGGAAGGCCTCATCATTCTATGCAACAAGTAGGCGGAATGGAAATAGACTTATATAAGCTATTTCCAAGATTACTTTTGCTTTTCTAGCTTGGTCGATTGAGACTTTTCTGAGTCTACTGGATCGCTCGAGTTTCTGAGAACACTCAGAGTTGCTGTTGTTTTATGTATCACGTTCTTAAACTACAGTTATTTATTTCAACTACCCTAGGCCTGTAGAATTACTCGCGGTACTAACACAGAAAATTGTTCATTTGGAAATAGTTGCAAGATAGTGTACAAAGTTTGTTTACTATCTGAGTGGACTACAGTACAGAGAGGAGCACAGTACACTCTAGTTGAGTGCAATGAAATTCAAGAGAGTTCTAACTCAACAGTATTTCAACCCGCATAGTAGAACTTCCGTATTGAGGAAGATGGTGACCATCTAACATATCAATGGACATCCTATAAAAGTCTGCATACCTTCAGATTAAACAGGTTTAAATTTCTATACAGATTTATGATTTAACAAAGAACCAAAGAATCAATAAGAATGTACATAATTCCATAAGACAATATGGACACTTTTTATCATAAAATTTATCATAAATTTTTATAATATATTTGGGGACTATTTTTTGAAATTTTGCAATAGGTTAAGACAAACATCTTCCAGGTGGTTCTAATTTGAAATTTTTGGAATTGGTTTGGCAGAGAATAACCACACGTTAATCATACGCACTATGAATTTGCTATTGATTCAATGGGTCGTTAAGACAATATCTAAGAATTGATATATTTAAAGTAAAAAAAAATTTACAAAAATATAATTTCTCAAAACTTTTTACATCATTTTGGCCTATAAATTCTTGGAAGACCACTCAACAAAGAACTTTCAACTTCATTACCGAATTTGAATTTAGTACCAGACTAAATGAAAACTCCCAAAGAGACTGTTCCCCATTGAAATCTCACTCATGCCCACTAGGCCTCTCGTGAAGAGAATCGATGTAAGTGCAGAGTACAGATTGTAAGAGATATATATATATATATATATATATATATATATATATATATATATATATATATATATATATATATATATATATATATATATATATATATATATATATATATATATATATATATATATATATATATATATATAATTGCGACACACTCGTGCTTTTCTCAACAGGTCGAATCTACAAAATCCGGATGGATTTCCTAATTTGTTGATTTGCCATATTTGTCTACCTGGCTGATCTAATTCAGATAATTCATCCACAAGCGTGATGAGATCGGGAGAGGGGCGAGGGAGTAGGAGAGAGGGACCGAGTGAAGGGCTTGAATTTTCTCAATTGCAAGTGGATATTAGGTTATAATTACACGTAAGGAGGTTGTTTTCTGATTTTTGTCCTATTTGTACTTAAATGAACAATTATGGAGATGTGGTAGATTTCTTAAGGCTTTGAAATGATTACTTTAGTAATCACTTAAATGCGTTAGAATATCTTGTTTATAAAATCTTGTTTTTATATAGATCTATTAAGATCTAGTTGATAAGAATCTACAGAGATATGAAATAGAAGTGATAGAGAGCTTATAGCTTTAGGGTTTGGAGAGTTAGCATTTATTTATGAGGTGGGGTACAAGTGGATTATGGTTTTGTATGTATGGAGAGATCCAAGATGAAACATTTTGTGTTACTATCAATATTTTATGCTATGACTATGGCTTCCCTTTCCCATGTGAAGTCTTTTAGAGCAAGTACAAGATATGCCATGCAATCAATTATAGACTCTTTACCTTACAAGGGGTAAGATATACTCATAGACTCATAGATCAAGGGTAAAGATCACTAATAGACTCTTTACTCCTTGCAAGGTAAAGACTATATAAGTGATTGGGCATAAAGAGTCTATGAATGGATCTTTACCCTTTGCAAGGTAAAGAGTATGAGTGGTTGTGCATGGTATATCTTGTATTTCTCTAAGTTAGAATTAAAAGAAATAGCTTGTAGGTTAAAACATAACTACAAACAAAGAAGAGGAAGATCATTGAATAGTCAGACTTAATAAATAAGAAATTATTAGTTGAATAGTTTTAGGCAATTTTACTCCACTTGAGTTGTCAAACAATAGTTAGTTTTTCTAGTGTGACTACCACATGCACTTAGTTACTTCAGATATGCATTCAAATTTCCTTTTATTCAGTTCATACAAAAGGTGAATAAGTGAAAGACTTATACTTAGGTATTTAAGTTGTGCAAATTGCAATGTATTCAGTTCATACAAAAGGTGAATAAGTGAAAGAGTGCAAGCTCTTTGTCACTTCCTTAATCTACTTGTGAATTGCCTTTCTCTTTGTAGTGTATATTCAATTATTGGTAAATCTTTGTGCTAGAGTTATTGAGTGCCTTGTGTGTTTGATCCGGATCCTTGGTATCTCTAGTAGACTTTTGGAAGCATTGCCTTGATGGAAAATTTGAGTAATATAATGTTGAGAATAGCAAAAAAATTTATATACAAAAATTGAATTTTCCATCATGCTCTTTTGGAAGGGCATGTACCTTTTTGGAAGGTTGAAATATGTGTTTATGTTAAAAGCTATGGCTTTGTTGGTAAGAATGGATTAACATCTTTGGACTGTATTAAGATTTAAACAATATTTTGTGTGAGAGTTTTATTTTATCTATCCTATAATGCACCTTTTTGGTGACATTACACTCTCTAGGATTAGATCTTACCCAAGAGGTTAAGCATGTAACAATAAAGAATTACTTTGTGACACTTCCCTTTGTATCTAACCAGTTACAACCATATCTTTATAGGATCAACATGTTTCCTATTAAAACACTATAGTGCAAACGTAGTTGGGTTGTTAAATAGATGAAATTTTGGTACATTATGTGAGATATATTCTTTAACAACTCAATAATGACCAAATTATAGTATTTTGATAAGAAATAAGTATGAAATAGAAGTAGTTAGATACAAAGAAAGTTGTCACAAAGTAGTCCTTTATTATTGCTTGGATGTACTTAGGATGAATGGCATCGATGATGCATGAGACATGGGGTTATAAACTTTATAAATACTCTCGATAGAACTTTGTGAGATCTTCAAGCCATAAGAGAAGGGAGTGAAGATTGTGGCCAATGTTTGTTAGATGATCTAGGCTTGTTGGTAGAGGTAAAGAGTGAAAGTGCAAGAAGATTGGAGCTGTAGTGGATCTTGTGATTCAATTCAAGGAGGAGAAATTGGTTGATATGGTATTGGAAATTCCAATATATTTTTGCTTTTATTTTGAATTTTTGTAACCTTAAATATATAGAATCAAGGTGAAAACCCTAAATTAAGCATTATTCATATAAAAAAAGGTGAATTTGTAGAGAATAGCACTTTGGAGCAAGAGTACAATGTACAAAGTATGAAGTGAGACAAGGAAGCCACAAAGAGTATGGTAATCAAAGAAGTTATTTAGTGAGAACTTCAAAAATTGGTGAAATTGTCTTGTCTCATCGCTGAAAGTATTGCCAAACTACTCCACACAAGCAAAAATCAAATACATGAAAAATGACTAATGCAATTAATAGAATGAAAATTTTCACTATGGCAATGTCATTTTTGAATTCTCATCAAGTGTTGGACATCAAAGAATTGTGTATTGCAATACTTGAATATTTGTTAAGAAATTTGTGGGTAGTGAAAGTAGTTGATAAATTTGATATTCAAGATGAGAGGAGCAAAGAGAATTATGGGAGGAATGAATCTAAAATCTCTCATAATAAAGAAGTTTGAGATGGATGCTTGCATCAAGTATTTAAAACAAAAGTGCCTTAGTTTCCTATCATGGAATTAGGATTACATCTTTGTCTACATAACGTAAGAGCTAAAGCTTGGAAATTACAAAAGGTATGATTGTCTAAGAGGAAATCCCTCTAATTGAACAAAAGATTGCTAGCAACAAGTTCAAAAGATCATTAGCGATAAGTTGAAAATACAAGGATTTTGGGCATGCATAGTTAGTACAAGCAAATACAGGAGATAAAGATGCACTTAGATCTCTCCTTTCTAAATCAAGCAAGAAAAAATGGTTTTGTGGTAAAATTTTAAAAAAATCCAAAGAAGCAATTTATTGTTCAAGTTGTCACGTGCTTGTTTAAAGCCAAACAAACAATATACCTTACAATTAATCAAGCAATCTTCTTTTAGTTAGTATTTGATGGAGAGTATGTGGATTGGGTATGAGTGGTATACCACTATATGCAAAAGATGGTGAAGGCATTTGCTAAGAAGGGCCCAACATACTTAACTCCACTTGTTATTCATTTTTATGTGGGTATGAACCTATTGTATGAAGAGGAAAGAATTTTTTTTGTTGACCATTTCCCACGACTTGAGAGCTATGGTAATACACCAATAAGATGTGATAGAATAAATGAGATCTGAGATGAAGATGAAATATTTGCCAAGACAGGCAATTCTCCTCAGTTAGCATCACAAGAAGTATGTCACAACCCTCCTGTTAAGAGAACCTCCAAATCAACCGAGCATGACAATGGAGAGAAGTAGAAGAAGAAGAGACAAGATGTAGTCCAAGTAGTGTCCTTGTCCAAGGAGATATACCACAAAGCAAATGCAGAAGTCTTCACCACTAACCAACCAAATGTAGAAGTGCACACCATTGATCAACCAAATGGAACTAGACCAAATGATTGGGGAAAAGAGATTCATATGGAACCCAATGCTAAAGCCATACATATTGCTCAATCAAGAAAAAGCAGATATGCCTTCAACACAAGCAAGTTCTAGCCTCTTGCCTACAAAGAATGCTAGGACAATGGTGTTATCTATTTTGGATTTTTTAGATGCCATGTTTCTCCAATATGCTATATAGTGGACATATGTAAGTGACAATGTCCACCTTGTTAAGAAGGTGCATGCCAAACTATAAAATTATAGGACTAGCATGGATTTGGTACATAAGAACTTAGACTAGGTGAAATCTGAACTACAAGAAAGCCAAAAGGAGAACAAGGAGTAAGCTTAGAAAATTATCAAGCCTTAGAGCAAGAAAGAGTGCTTAAAGTCAGAGCTTGTTTGCTTTAAGCAAGAATTTGTCAAGCTATGGCACATTACCAATCCTCTCACTAAAGAACAACAAAGGTGGAATTGGGAAACTATGTGAAGTATCTCCACCTTGAGCAAGAAGCTAGAAGGGATTGAAGAATAACAAAGAGCGTTACAATAGTGGTTGACCAAGAGTGAATGTTGTAAAGAATAAGAGAGAAAATTGCTATTTCTAAATATTGAGTTGGATGTGTTGAGAGTTTGACTGTGGGAGTTAGAGACAAGGTGCAATAGACCATTACTCAGTCAAGAGCCCAACCAACTACTAGAAATCAAGGAGCAGAAACTCAACCTGAAACTTTTTCAACCATTGAGCGCAAGGGACAACATGCATTGGATACTATGAGTTGCCAAAGGGAGCAATGTATGCAATTAGATGGTAAATTTTAGAATATACCAAGAATGTATTTATAGATCTAGATGTTTCTAAGCTGACCAGGGTTTTGCAACAATTAATGGTAGAAAACCCAAAGCATGTATGGTAGAAGGTTGCAATTCAGATTATAGAAGACAAGCAATGATTGACAATGGAACTCAAGGAAAGTCTTAATTAGAATGATATAATTAGCATGTAGGTTTCAAATGGTAGCCAATAAGGAAGAAGAAGACCATTAGCAAAAGCAACATAACTGTTGTACATGATAACTTAGATAGTTTTAAATAGTTTAGCCTTTGATGACCAAGGTTCAAACATTGATTAGTTTTGGTAGCTTTTATAACTATAAATAGTTTCATCAATTTAAGAGAGGTAGTCAAAGTTCTTTTTATTCATCCAAGAAAAGAGTGTGAGCTCCTTGTAATTTCTCAATCATTTGAGTATTTGTTTGTTCTTCATAGTGTATGAGTATGCAAGAGGCTTTGTAATTGGAGTTGTTGGATGTCTTGTATGTTTTGATGCCTAGTGTTTGTAGCAGAATTCTAGAAGTGGTATCATGATGGGACTCTAAGTGCTATAGTACAAATACAAAGTACACACAAAGACACACAATTCTGATGAAGTCTACTCTGGGTAGCATAAACCTTTTAGGAAGGGTAGAAAATATGTTTAAGCACCAAAATTAATGATGTCTTTAGGTTGACTTGATAGACAACTTCAAGTTGAATCATCACTATCAAAAACTTTCTTATTTTATTTTGAGTGATTGTGAGTACCCTTTCTTGTCAAGCATCTTTGTGGTGATATCACTCTCTTTTAGGACTTATCTTTGCCCTAAGAGGCTAAACATGAAATACGAATGGACTACTTTGTGATAGTTTGCTTTTGTATCTGACCACTTTGGACCTATATCTTTGTGGGAATGACAAGTTTCTTACTATATTCTTGCAATTTGACAATTACCAAGTTGTCATAGTTGCCAACCATCTAGGTGGGTAGAGTGGAAGATCTCATATTGGTGGTTGTTGAAAGCTAGCTTGTGGCTCTAGGTATTCAAAGGATTAATCTACCTTCATAAGAACAAAGATACTTTGATGAGAGTGACCAAACCCATTAAACCCATAGTGACTACAACTCACAAAGCCAAACAAAGAAATGGGCTTCCTTCCAAATTTGGAGCATTCATATCATTCACTTGGTGTTGTTTTGTGTAGCCTTATGTTATGTTATAGTGTTGATGTAGCAAACCTTCCAAATGGGAGTTCTGCAAAAGACTTGGTGACACCAGTGACAGATATATATTGCTACCAAAGCTGGCTCTTGTAGGCCTTTAACTCAACCCCATTTATGAGATGTGTGTTTAGAGTCTCATGAACCAAGTTCATTGGTCACATGCCATTCTAGAGGCCTACCTAGACTCCTCTAAGCGTGACACAAGTTAACTGAAATATCTTCCTATTAGTAATAAATCTCCTCAGCTTAGTACCTTAGTAGAGCATACACTGGTCTAAGTCTAGAGACAATACTAATGATAACCTTTTTGAATGAAAACTAGGTCTTAGGGACATTTTTAAGAAGGAAGACATTTGCTATAACAAGATACATACCACTTATGCCAAAACCCATCACCCAGTTGAGCCAAAGGATTAAAATTGTTGAGTGAATAACTTTGAGATGCATTCTTATCCTACTTTAAGCACTTATTTGAGGTACTTGAGGATAGTTCTGAAACATATACCTCCAAAATTAGTGTAACTTTGTCAAGCTTGAAAGGAATGGAAGAATTGAGATTTTTCTCACCTTTTTAAGATCCCTTGCTATTAAATCCTTGGAAATGATATGCCCTAAAAATAGAACTTCTTCACAGCCAAAGATTCACTTTGTGGGTTGAGTGACATATTTGCCTTGTCCAAGCATTAAAAAACCTTGATCAAATGCTCAAAATTCTCTTTCTTGCTCACACAAACACAAAAGTAATCAATTAAAGTACAAATTTCCAAATGGACGGTTTGAATACCTTACTCATGAACCATTACAATATTTTTTGAGGATTATTAATTGCAAAAGGCATGACATTGAAAGCAAAAGTATCCCAAGGTATGGTGAAAGTGGTGAGTTATTGATGCTTTGGTGTAATCTTGATTATGTTATAACCATATTAACCATTTCCTAAATTTTATCTCTCATGACTCTCAACCTCCTCCAAGATTTCATCAATGAATGGCAAGGAGTAGTAATCTTCTTGGTAACAATATTGAGCTTCTTGTAATCCACACCTACTTGGAATTTGCAATTTTTATTCACATTCATTACTTTGGGACATCTATTATGAATTCTCTACCTCAAAGATAAAATCACCCTCCTTGGCTTATCAATTTTTTCCTTCACAATCAAAGTGTTAGTGAGCTAATGCAACATTGCTTTTGGCAAAAAAGTCTTGCATGTGACTCTATATTTATCCTATATTCTTCCAAGGTGAATTCCTTGAGATCCTTGTAACTTAAAAGTAAATATATGGATATACTTACAAAAATCTTTTCAAATCTTACCTTCTCTTCCTTGTCAACATTTGAGCCATAATAAAGGGTAGATAGTCTCCTTTCTTCCCAAGTGTAAATAGTGAATTATCTAGATCCTCCAAAACCTATAGCTTAGGCATAAGGGATGCATATTTGAATCAAACTTAGATTTTTCCTCATCCAAGTAGGTCTCTTTTTCCATGCTTGTGTCTACACTTATAGCTACTTCTTCTGAATCTAATTACAATAATTAAAAGATGATGAATTTGAATGTGAAGGATAGTTAGTATTAGTTATAAAATTAATAATTCAATGGTTTGATGGTCCAATTCTCAAGTACACTTTGTGCTATTGATGAATTGTTAAAAGCTACTCTCAACCATGGTATCCAAAATAGCAAATCATAGCTTAAATCCTCCAAGACTTGAAAAGTCATGAGATTTTGAAATCCCATAACCAATACTACTCTCTTGTGTAATACTAGTATCTTGTGAATCACTCTCATTGGTTGTACTTGTTGCTTATTTTCTATACTCACCACAAATGTTGAAGGTCTAGAAGGTATTTTACTCAACTTATTTATCAACCTCTCAAATATAAAACTCACAATAGATCATCCATCAAAAAGTGTATGCTTGATGATTTGACCATTCACTCTTGTATTGATCTTGGAGGGATATTCATGGAAGCCTCCCATGGCTTTGCATCCACAACCTCAAAGGGTACTAAAGCCTTCTCCTTTGCCTTCTTCTTTCTCTTTGTCCTTGTAGAACTCAAATCATCCCAAAGCAATTAGTTTTCCCACAAAGATGTTGGTCTTGTCTTGGTATTGTCACTACCAACATTCTCCAACATATTTTAATTCTATTGTAGCTTTGAGATAAAAAAAACATCCATTCCTATCTTCTTCCTTGGAATTTATATTGATAGTGTTGAAGTTATGGTGCAAGTAATCCTGGTAGGTATATGACTATCCCTACTAAGAGTAAATCCTTGAAAAAAATTTGCATCTTTTGCAAAATAAACTCTCTTCTTTTCTTGTGCCAAGAGCTCCTAGTTAAGACCTTTGGAATTTGAGCTCTCTTCCTTCTCATACTTGCTCTCACCCACATTTATCAACCATATCTATGGATGCTATCTCCTTACCTCTATTTTTCATAGGAGATGCTTGGGCTTTACCACCACTCTCCCTTCCTCAATTTGCTCTACTATAGCTCTTTCTTTCATGATTAATATGTGGAATTTCAGCAATTCCTTAAATATAACCTTGACCTCTACAACCAAACAATTTCTATTGAAGTTACTATTTGGTTGGCCTCCTTTACATGGATATAGAGAAATGAAATAGAAGCCATTTGATGAATTGGAGATCATAAACTCATTGAATGCAAACGAGATGAAAGCTATGCAATGTATGCAAGATAACTAACATATGATTAAATGATAGCATAAATGAATGTAACCTTGAAAACATCTCAAGAATAACACATATATACAAGTTGAATGCATCTTAAAAATAGAAACAAAACAAAAGTGTATGTTTGAAGTCAACAAGAAAGCAACAACTTCACAAGCCAAAAAAGAAAGATTATGATAAATAGAAGTTGAGAATCATGTAAAAGCTTCAAAATCAAAGTCCTAGAGATCCCTAAGTTAGTAGACCAGGAGTATGAAATCACTTAGAGATGAGGGAATAAGAGTGAAGCTTTAGAAGACTAGATATAGATTTTATTGCAACCTGGGCTATAGACACATGAGTCCTAAAACACCAACAATATAAAGTGAAGCAAAAAGGTGATCAGAGTAACACTCTACAAAAGCATGCATAACTTCATCAATGCCAAAAATCAATGCTGAAGTAGATGGGAAAATGCCAGTACTCCTTGTACCATGTCTCTATTTGAAAGCTCATAAGTGCCGAGGCATCTATATGGATAGTTTCCACAACCCCTAAACCTTCTTGTAATATTTTGGTCTACCTTTCTTTTCTTCCATAGTAGCACTATATTGATCTTGAGATTGCAAGTTGCTCAATGATGGTTTGAAATGGATATTTTGATGGAGGTGCAAGAACCAAAGCATCTAATATTTGTGATCCAAACCTTGCCACCAAAGGATCAGGAGCTGCACCATATTTGTAGACTTGTGGAGTATGCACATCCTCCTCCACCACCAAATCACTCTCATCTCCTTCCAAACTCTCCTCCATGAATCTTGCACTCTTGGGTGGCTTCTAACTCAAAAGAAGGTTTCTCATACCTCATCTTACTTTGAGTAAGTGGTTTTAGTCCTTCTATAAAATTCTTGGTGAGCATGGCTACTATCCCAATCATAATAGTCTCCAAATCATCCTTACTCTTCCTCAAAAGAATGCAGAAATAAATCTCTAACCTCTCCACTCTTTTTGCATATACTTTGACTTTCTTTCCCTCTCCCCCCTTATGGAAGGTAGCATCATTCATCAACCTCTCATAACTTTCATTGGAAAGAAAGTTCTCAACAAGTATAATAGTCAAACTCTCTCAAGGCTCTCTATGTCTTCTTTCTTCTCTTTCTTCTTATCACTCTAACAATAAGAGTTGCATCCTCAAAGGAATCTTGTAATAATGAGGCACACTCATTCTTCTTCCTCTCATTATTGTCGATACAAGCTCTTTTGAAGTCTTTCACAAAGGCCTATGTTATCTTTTTAATCCTTACTAAAGAAAACTAGAAGTTTCAAAACTTTACCCTCTCACTACCTTTTTCTTTTTAGTCTCACCTTACAACTAACAGAGTGAAAACATGACTAGCTTCACATGAGAGTAATCAACCATAGGTAATATAAAAGGTTTAGGTTGCTCTAAGTTTTTCACCGCACAATAAAAGCTTGGAGTGCATATTAAATAAACACTCATGGATTTTTTATCCATTAACTAAAGGTTATCTCTATCACTAATCTTGAGAAATATTAAATAAAGGTAGTTGATCTATGGTGTTACAAAGATTCTGTACTGTCTTGCACCAAGGTCTACAAAAGAGCTATTGCTCTACTTTACTCATGGTCCTTTCAAAGTCCTTCCAATCCACAAACTTCACATAACTCCTTGGTCTTAGATCTCTTTCCTCCCAATCTTGGTTAAGAAGCTCTCCTTTGTCCAAAGACATCTACATTCTTCTTTCTTGTTAAGAATTTTAGGGAGGTTGAAGTACTACTTCAAGAAGAGATAAAGAGGATGCAATTCAAGGTGCTCACTACATTCAAACCTTTTACAAATACAATTTTGAACAGGGAAATTGATGTCCCTCCAAAGAAGATTATTTGGAAGGAGATAAGTCCAAGATTGTCTTGATTGGAGTTTTGAACATCTGAATAACATGAATGTTTCTTGATTTTGGATCTAGGGCATGAGAACCAACAAACAAATGACTAATACATGATAAATCATATCCTTGGGCTAGAATTGCATATTCTCATCATGGAGGTCTTGTTTCTAGCTATATTTATTCTTGAAGGGTCTTGACAAGGAGTTGACTATGGTGAAGAAAGTAGATGTTGCAATTTTGTCAAGATGTGTGACCATTTTAGCCATTAGAGAGAAGTATAAAAGGTTCAATAGAAATTCCTTTCTGGAATAGTTAATTAGTTTGTAGTTATATAGCTATTGACAATTAGGTTTTAGAGTTACTTCCAAGTGTTAAGCTATTTAAGTTGTGTTTTTGATGCATTCTAGACAATGATTGCAAGAGGTGAATAAAGATAATTCAAAAGCAAGAGATGAATACAACAAAAGAGTTGCTTTGTCACTTATTTAATTACCGTTGTGAAATGTGAGTGTGTTTGTTTGGGTTTATGAGTCATAGTGAAACTTCATAGATGAAATTTATGAGAGCCTTATATGTTTGATTCTTGGTTTCTACAATCAATTCCTACAATCATTTCCTTGACGGGATTCCTTAAGTAGATGGCTTGAAAGTAGCAAAAAATATATTTTCCAAAGACTACACCTTTGGAGAGAAGTGATCATAAGGAAACATATTCCTTGGAAGGATGATGGACTTTGTTGACACAAGATGTAATCTTGTAGTTCACTTTCTTGGTAACATTACACTCTTTGGGGACTAGGTTTTGCCCAAGAGGTTAAATAGGTAATGGTGAAGGACTAATCTGTGACATTTCTATTCATATCTAACCACATCCAAATTGTATCTTTGCGTGAACAATCTATTTCTTGTCAAACTGCACTTTGATAGTTATTGAATAGTCACACACTAAAAATTGAAGTTGAAATTTTTTATTGTATTATAATATTGGTCCTATTTGGTTCAAGATCTAGAATCAATGTGATGATAAAGGACAAAGCTCATGGGCTAGGATTTTTCAAATTTAAGCCAACTCCTCAAATTCTATGGTTTGCAAATCAAACCCAAAGAAAGACTTTGGGACTCTTGTCCAATATGTTGACTACCATCATAAAGTGCATTTTGGGATTGACTATATTATTCTTTGGCCAGTCTCTAAGTCAAGGTACCCAATATTGATTGTAAGACCCTTACTATATAGTGCTCAAGTGACCATTGATTGGCATTATCACAAGTTAAAATTCAAAGATGCATTGGTTGTATCTTGCAAAGAACCAATCAAGAAGGTACATTCATGAAAAATAGCTACTTTGTGAGTAGAATAAATCTGAGAGTGATAGGTATAAGTTATGAAAAATGCTTGAGTTGCAATTGATGCTCAACTAAAGAATGACCAAAAATCAAAGAAGTATAAAATCAAGACTTTGTTGAGTGAAGTATGGAATGCTAAATTGTTATCTTGTTCCTCTAAAGAGTTATCCCAAAGGAGTTAAACTTGCAAGCCAAGTAGTGGGGTTAATTTGTGAGAGACCATGAAGTAGAGAGCACACAATGTCAATGAAGTGAAAAAAATAGGTTCCACAACTTGCAGTGCATAATCCTACAATTTGGAGATTAGATATGGTCTTTAGAATCAAAGTCTTAAGCTGACTTTGTATCAAAATTTTGGCCTGGAATTGGAATTTGAATTTTCCAGGTCTCATGGCAGAAATTACTGCCAACAATTGTATAGATGGTCCCAAGGTGCAAGGGAAGAGAGGATTAGCTATGAAGAGTAAAGTACAAAGCTTGTTTTTTTTCTAACTTGCTAACCAAATAGTCTATTTTCTCCTTCTAGCTTTCTATCTCCAAAATGTTTGCATCTCTTTGTGGTACCTATAGTTTTGCAAAATTTGCAACTTTGTCTTGTTTACTTTCTTATTATACAATTAAGAGAAGGAATTTCATGTTTGTGCATTCTTTGGACCCATCTTTGTACATATTGAGGTACAAAGACTCTAAAGGCATAAAGAAGTGGGTATGAAGAAGGAGATACAAGGAACCAAATTACAAATAATGGCCAAAACCAAAGAAGAAGAGTGCAAAGATTTTCTACACAAATATTTTGAAGCCAAAGATATATGCAAATTCAAAATTCATTTGCCACCTAACCAAAGAATTTCTGTAAAGGACCATTGGCAAAACCAAAGACTTCTCATGTATGGATAGTGACTACACACCCATTGAACACCATTGGCCAAAGATCCTTTTTTATAAAACTAAAGGTGAGGTGAGTAGTTTCACTTTTTGTCAATCATTTCCTTGCTAGTAATCCAAAGAGCTAAACACAAAGAGAGAAAAGTGAAGAGTGAAGAGTGCAACGTAACCTTTGTAGTTAGCACTTCTTTGGTGAGTAACATTTGGGATCAATAATAATATGGTGAGAGCAAGGGCAATGAGGAGACTTATGAACTTCCACTATCTAAAAGTGGAAAAGTGGGACATGCACATTAGTAGTGAGCTATTATAGTGGTTATATTTGACATTCATATTGTAGAATTAGGATTTGAGGCGCTTTGCAATTGTCCAAAAGATAAGGAGTAAGCAATTGAAGGAGTCAAGGAACTTTTATGGTTCCTTGGTCAGGTTCTCCTTCATTTGGATGACACTAGGGGCCACATGTTTAAGGATTGCCATCAATATGGGCCCCATGAGAAAATATCTTCCTCCTTTCACTTTATCTATTGGTCCTGCCTTCTTGAAGCTTGAACAATGCTCTTGCAACTTAGTGAATATTATGGGAGCATAGTCCAATACCTCCCCATGTATCACACTTTTGATTGAGGAGTCTATTAATGACACACTTAGAAATATACATATCCTTGTCCACCTATAAACTAGTGAAAGTTCTTCATGGCGGAGAAGAGTGAAGGCTGTGCAACTATTGTCATAAGGAACATATTCTTGTTTGTGGTTCTTGCCAAACTGTTGGTTGTGTTGAAACAGAGGAGCTTGGGTAAGGGTTGTGGGCTAAATGTGAATTTCCTCCAAGCAAAGGGGGTGTCATCTGATCTTGCACCAAGAGAGAATGAATCTCTTATGGTGTCCTTGGTAATGGAGATGGTTATAAAATGCTTGGATTTGTGTGTGGTTCAACTTCCCACATTCACTTTTCTCAATAATTTTGGTTTTTTCTTTTTTGCTTGAACAAGTTGTGACAACTTCAAAACTTGTAATCTCTAAATGATAGAATGATAAGGACATGGGTTTGTCATAAATTTTTGTTGAGGTGTGGTCATTATCACCTATTGTACTTCCTTACACTAGTTTAAATTTTCCATATGAAGTACACTCTTTGTACTCAAATGTGGAGGATCATTTTCCACTTGCCACTATTTTGTGTTCAAAATCAAAACATCACATGTGTGGAACCATCTCTCCATTGGATGCAACTTGTCATGAGTGTAATGCCATCTTTTCTTGGAATTGTCATGATCATTGTATTCTATGGGAAATAAGGAGTTCATATAGAGATTTTGACATTTGCTCATTGTATCTATCTTTTGAGTTGAAATCCTAGGATTTTAGGTCTAAGATAGGATATCCTATCACAAACAAGAACCCATAGTCAATCTCGTAGTCTTCTCAAAATTCCTTTGAATCCGGAGGGAAGATATTCTTGTGACATATATCTCATATACTGATCCTCAAGTAATATGGTGAAACAATGAGTTTCCGGTGGCAACTTCTCTTCTTGCCCGCATAGGGGAATATAATAGGAGTTGTAGGTCCTACACTTTAAATCATTGGTGTTAGATTCTAGGATTTCTCCATCTAATGTTTTTAATTGGATGGACCTATTGTCAAAAAATTCTCATACTCTAGGAGCCTAGCCAATTCTTGGCAAATTTACTAGGGAATTGGCCAACCCAATCATTGAACTTGAGCATAAAGTCTTGCTTGTAAAGTAGAACTTCTTTCATCTTCTAGTCCAAATAGCTTTTTTGCTTGGCTTGAGTGATCTATTGTGTGTACAATACCCATAAATGATTTTTATTCAGACCATGAAGTGCAAACACCATTTCCTCTGTGGTTTTTGCATGCGCAAAACAAGATTTCCCAATCAAGTGATGAGTAAGGATTTTAAGGGAAGGAACCAAGAATTTAATGGTCAAAATAGCCTCTTGCCCATAGATGAGTTGAAAGGAGATGAATCCCATAGTAAGTTTTATTGTGGTGCAGTAAGTGCATATTACACCCACTCACTTTTGATCCTAGTTGGTGGGTTTTATAATGACCAGTTTTTAGAATTGTCAACAAAATACCATGAATTTTTTTGACCTGAACATTTTCTTGGGAGTGGTACAAGGTTTATTCTTGGGAGTGGTACAAGGTAGACCTTGTATGTTGGATCCTATATGCACTTGTAAGATCCTATACTCCTATATTGAAAAAATAGGACCCATGTCTATGACAATGAATAAAGGGATACCAAATCAAGAGATAATCTTTTTGTGAAAAAATTGAATGGCAAGCACTATTGAATTGTCGACAAATTAATTTTGCTTCTTCCCACTTGGTGATGTATTTTGATGTGATTATGATATAGTGGTGTTGATTCCACTATGCTACAAGATTGACATGCTCCACAAAATTGATTCCCCATTGTTGGAGTGGTTGGGTGCCAACACCAGGTGGAGGTACATGCGCTATCAAGAAGTGGGATTACCAAATCCATTGGCAAGCATTGCACATATGGGCATATTGGTTGGCATCATGATGCCATCCAATAGCTTTCTAGATAGATTTTGTGGGAAGTAAGTTCCCCTAAAAAGTGCCGACCAGATTCATTAGAGTAGCAGCCTTTAATACTATTGGAATTTCTTCAGGACTGATGCAACATCAAAGCACTTGGTCTACTCCTATTTGATAGAGATCACCTTGTAGAATTGTGAAATGAAGAGCTGAAATATGAAAGCTCTTATGGTTTGTTTGAGGAAAATTAGATGGAACTTTAATTGTATATAAAAAATGTTTAATTTGATTTGTCTGAGTTGATTGGGTTGACATTGTATCTTGTACATAGAAGAAGTGGAAATCTATAGGGTTAGTGTTGAGGGAATTCACTACAAGATCTTTGCAAATGCAAAACAAGAAATCTGCATTGTCATGAGACTTGCCTAGATGGTATTCTACCATGAAGGAAAATTCTTGGAAGAGTAATATTCATTGGGCAAGTTGTCTTGCATAGCATGGTTTGTTAATAAGGTACTTGAGAGCTTCATGCCACATGCAACATAAAATTATTTCCTAGAAGGTAGTGTCATGATTTTTGCACAAAACAATCATGCCAAGGCACTCTCATTTGGTAGTAGAGTAATTTTTTTTCTATGGAGCTAAGTTGTCAGCTCACAAAATAGATGGGATTTTCTCTTTGTTGCTCATTAATTGTGCTAGGAAAATGCCCATTGCTATATTAGAGATATGCATAAAGATATGAAAATTGATTTACCAATTAGGTGTTGCAAGAATTGGAGAAATGTCCAACTTTACTTTCAAGGTCTCAAAAGCCATGATACATTGTTTAGTCCACAAAACTTCCACTATGGAGTGTAGTAGGGCAATTAGATTAGCAACTATCTTAGCACACATATAGACATTTTGGCAATAATATCCCATATAGCCTAACAAGTATCTAAGATTTATGTATTATTTTTGGTATTGTAGCTACAAAAGGACATGGTTTTTCTGTGGGTCTACCATGATGCCATTCATTGACCATCTGGCACAAGAGGAATCCACACAAGATAGCAAATAAAATTTTTGGAAGATTTAGGGAAATCTTGACGCACCGGCAAATGTGTAGAATAGCCCATAGAGCTTGAACATGGGTAGTGCAAGACTATGTATGCACAAGTCATCAAGATAGAGCTCTAATTCCTTTTGTACTTACCCAAAGGAGTTCATCATGCATTGCTAAACTGTTGCACAAGGATTTTGTGGTACAAACAATATCACTCTACAGGCATAAGTTCTCCACTTGCTTAAAAAGGTGGTCTCATATTGATAATCCAAGGCAATAGCAATTTGGTTGTAGCCCTAGTAGCCATCTAAGATAGTCTAGGAGTTCAATTTACTAGAATCTACACAGATCTGGACTTTTACCGTACCTTTTTTGGGGAATAATAAATTGGAGATGCCCATTCTATTTCTCCAACGTGACAAATAAACCTACCATTGAGAAATTTATCCAGCTCTTCTTGCACTTTTTGAGAGTAGGTGGGGTTTTCAACCTATAAGGTGGAGTCTTCAACCTATAAGGTTTGGATCCAATTGGAACCAAGTCTACATGTGATAGTATCCTATGTTGACATATTTTTGGGTCAACACACCCATGAGTTCCATCTAGTTTTAGGCAAAAACATCCTAGAATTCCCAAAAGAGGTCTTTGTAAGTAGGCATTTCCTCAATGCCTACATTGGTGCTAATCCTAATATACTAAGGTGTTTCCTCCATCAAGGAAATATTGCAATCTTGAAACTCATTGACCACTTATAAGTGGAATGGGATGGTCTATATTACCCATTGATATATGTATGCTCTATAGGGATATTAAGTTTGGCATTGCAAGTAATGGAGAAATATTATCTATATGGAGTTTATTTAAGCTTCTACATTAGTCATGATTAGCTAGTGTTAGTCCTAGCTAAGATAAAGGATTCTAGAGGAAGGAAAAAGAGTGAGCACCACTATTTTGTCTTCTGGTGTATTGACTTAGTATTATTCCTAGTTATTTGACTTTGAGGAAAAAGTTGAGAGCTCTTGGGCCCATGAGCCTTGTTGGTGCAAACTTTTTCTATAGTCCAAGGATAGCACATGTGAAGGAATCCTTGATGTAGCTAGTCGGTGAGTATAAGACCATCTACCCATGGGTTATTCCCATGTGCATTGATATTCCCTTAGACTTTTTGACTTTATTTGAATTTTAGCCTAGTAACTTGAGTTACTTTAGTAGTTATTAACTTTAGTATGTAGCTATTTCACAAGTATATAAGATAGGAGTGAGGAGGTACTCATCATCTTTTCATTTTCAACTATCTCTCTCTCATTGAGTTCTCTAGTGAGCAGTATCTTGAGTCTTGGAGTTCTAGTCTTGGAGGATGTGATAGAGTTGGAGTTCTTTGCTTACTTAGTCCATGGTGTGTTACCTTAATAGCCATCAGAGGTTCATCCTAAGTGAGAGAAAGGCCAACTCACAGGTTTGAGACAAATGTTCAGGATGTTGTCTTAAAAATAACCCTTCCTTCAATATGGTCTTATGGACTTCATATTCTTTTCCATTCCTCTTTGTATGTTTTTTTTGGCATCAAGGATAATGGTGCTAGATGGAGGACTCATCTTTTGAGAATGATTTGAAACATTATGTTGGCTATTGTGGTTTTGTTTCATTGTCTTAAGGAATCAAATGGTGTCTAAAAGAATATCATCAAGATGGAGGCATTCCTTATTGGTTTCTTTGTCATGGAAACCAAAGTCATCTTTGATATAGAAGCAAGAGGTAGCCTAGGTTTCTTGAGTGTGCTCCCTAGTATAAAGGAGGGTAAAAATGGGATAGTTGGAAGGTCCATTGTCAATGTTAAAATAAGTGCCTTCTGAATTCAAAATTGCTATGTTTGGAGTGGAAGAAGTGTGTATAATAGCCCAATTCCAAAAGCATACAAGATTGGAACTCTCAAAAAACTTTGATTCCCAAAAGGAGCACCTTGTCATTGTAATATAGCAAAGATGATCTGCTCAAACTGAGCTACACTCTAGATTAGATACATAGATTGGTGACATGTCATTGAGCTACATGAATCATTTGATAAGATACATGTATTGGTGACATGTTGATTTATTGGTTGGTCAAACAAGTATGAATAAAGGGAATCTTTAGGGAATCTTGTTGCAAGAAGCTCAGAATAGCATAAAAGAAGTACCATTAGAAAGATCTTGATGAGAAAAATAGAAGGGAAAGGCAAATGTTTTTCCTTGGTTTGCCAAGGGAGGAGGGGAGAGAGGGGAGGGGGGGGGGTGGAAAAATCCATATTTTGAGACCTAATTCTTTTGTTTAGGCCTCCAAAATTGGCTCTAAAGTTTTTGGTGTGTTCTCAACTTTTGCCTTGTTAGTAGAAATCCTCTTTTGGTGACTCCTCTATCTGATCTACTTAGGCTATTATGTATTATATCTCTAAAGATATTACCAAGCCAATTTGCACTAGTAGCTAATTTGTCTAGCTAATGGTATTATAGCATGCTCTCTAAGAACCTTGTGCAAACTTGGTAGAAGAATGGGGCAATGGAGTTATCCAGCTTGACTACTCATTTCATATTTTGTTATAAAAAGACAATATCCAATGGTGTTTATGATTTCCTCATCACTATCAGCATGAGAAGGATTTCATGCATTGATATTAAATCTCGGTTCTCCTTCTTGATATGAGTTGGACAGACATTCAATTGGATACATAGGAAGCATTGCATGTTTCAACTTCTTTCCAAAAGTTAGTTTACTAGCTAGTTTACCATGATGTGATGAAATTTGCATCTACCAACCAAGAGTGTGAACTATGCTAGAGTAGGCATATCCATGATTAAGTTATCAATCAAGAAGGTTTGTTCTCCAACAAGGAAGGGCACCTTGGATTTAGGACCAAGAGAGCAATGTCTTCTTCCATTGACCATAGAAAGGAGGGTGGAGGTTTTGATCATCCCCTTTAAACCAAGAGTTTCTATTACACCCTTGGTCATGATATTTACCAAGGATCCTTAGTCAATGCGGCAATTTGGAATAATGTTTCCTTTGATGGTTACAAGGATATTTGGATCATGGACTTTTGTGTACAACATGTTGTGGTCTATTGGGATTTCTTCAACCACAATGGTGTGCAAGTTACCCTATGTGGAGAAAGTTGAGTTCTTATGGGAATGATTTTTTGCCATTGTAGGATAGAGTCTCCTCTAAGAATATATTTGAATCAAATTATGGGTTGCAACTTTGTAAGGAAGTTTTGTAGCTTCTTACACTTTGTAGGTGCCACTTTGCACAACTTCTTCCCAATGATATTGGCTTTTATATTGGCAAGGTTGCCAACTCTATCATCATCATGTATGATACAATTTGGTAGTTATCTTGTCAATGTATCAAACATGGGAACTACAATCCGGTACATTTCTAGAGCAAGTTGCGAGATGTCATCACATATAGTGTCTTCATCTAAGCTCCCAAAGGAATAGCTTTTAGAATTAGAACTACTGCCCAAGATTGGTGCTTCATACATGTAGGACCTTGTCAAGAGAAAAACATGCACCTTTTTCATAGCATCATTGCTAGACAAAGTTGCTTCTACCGTAGGAGAATTTTCATTGATGGCAATAAAGTGAATGTTCTTATTAGGATCAATATGGTTAGGTGGTTCATTTTCCTTGGGTACTCCTTGTGCTTGAGTGATGAAGTTCTTGAAATCAAGACACAACATCATGGTATGTGCTCAAGAATAAAATGTGCAACAAATAGGCTTATTGCGGCACTAGTTGGCATAATGATTCTTGCTGCAAATATGCTAGCACATCTTGGGTCCAAGGAGGGCTCTGCCTTGTCCATACCTAGTTGAAGTTAGTGTTCTACATGACAACAACAACATGTGTTCTTTTTTCTCTAGGCTTGTGGTGTCTTTGTAGTATTATGTAGTTTGCCATGACATGCCTATCACTTCTACAATGGACAGAAAAATTTGGAATATTTGGGGTGGCACATTGAGCATTATTATGCTCTCATCCCAAACAAAATGTACAAGAGATCTCTCCCTTGGCAACCATATTTATCGGGTTTCCTTTTTTGTGGTTGTTATGCTAGGTGTAGTTTTTCTAATTGTTCCAACTTCACCATGCTGTCCTCTATCTTGGTGGTAGGTGTAGGAACATTGGCAATTACAAGAATGGGCAATCCCAATGTAGCTACAAGAGTTGATGCGGGCATATTATCATATAGGGGGTACCTATTGCAGTACCTCATATGGGGATGATGCAATTGTAGGAGCTCCTCCATATGAGTAATTGGGTTGGGAGAATCTTTGAGTGTAGCATAGGGATTATGCTTCACATTCCTTTTATAATGTGGTATTATAAAGCAAGGGTACTAAAGCCATACCCCTCTCATTAGCTTGAACCCAACATTGTGCCTCCCCAAATACCTATGTTATCATAGTAGCTTTGTTGTAGATGAGAAACTTTTGGATGTCCTTAGGTAATGTATTGTTAAACCACAGAGAGCTATAATGGGATTTGAAGCTAGTGTCATCATTGAGAGATGCATTGAAATTGTTGACTAAACACTCGCATGGTTTTGTTGTGTCCTTTGCAAAGTCAGTTTATTTTGTCCCTCAATTGTTCTTGTTGTCTTGGAAAGATGCACTCTTGTCTTGTAGTCCTTCCATACATATTATTGTACAACTTGCCCTCTTTATTGGGGATAGTCTACTAAACTAGTGTTGCACAACACCAATGAAAAATTGGCTAATTTGACCCACCATAGCAATATCATCAATGATATTTTAAGCCATGCAAACATTCTCAAAGATCCATAATCATGATTTAAAATCTTCTTACCTTGTTTATATTATAATGCTAGGAGGTAAAATATAGTTGTTTCCTCCTCTTGATATCAAAGCCATTGAGCTGAGGCCACAAAGAGTGCAAGAGATGGAATGGGTATTGTTGTAGGAATGTGTGTAGTTGTAAGATGTGAGGTTGAGATAGACAAGTTTCCTTGGGCAAAACTGCTTGCCATCAATAGAAATGTTCCTTGGGTAGGAATTAGTGCTTCCTTGAATGGAAAACCTTGATACAAATGGGAGGTAATGCTTCCCTCAAACTTAAATCTGCTTTATAGGTCACAATGGAGGGTAATGCTTCCCTAAATGGAACAATGTAGTGGCCTTTTAGGGTAGCAATGAATAAACATGACTAGAGTGGATGGTAGAATGAAGTGGAGAAGACATATAAATCAGCCGGAAATGGCACCAATAATGTCAAAAGGTCCAATCTCATAGTGAGGAATGCAAGGGGCTACAAGAAGGAGAGAGCAATTGTATAGTCCTTACATGGAGCTGGCCATTTACTTGGCTTAGGAAGGAACTATAGTCATGATTCACATAGTTGGCCATAATTCCACTAAGGGGTAGGAATCTCCCATAAACTCTTACCCTTGGAGATGGCTCAAGGGTCTATCATCCTCACAAGCCCTTTAACCTCCATGGTATGTCATTGAGTACTTTAGGTAAAAAATTTGGGAAGTGGGTTTCTAATACAACCTCCAAATTACTTAACCCAATGCAATTAATAACCAAGAAGCACTAATTCACAACACAAAGCACCAAAATCTTGAGAAATAACACTTACTCTTTCACATCATATGTATAAAAGACCAAGGAGAGAAATAGCAGAATGGAATATCAAAGTGAAAGATCACACTAGAACTCTTGAATGAGAGAAACTCCAAATGACTAGCATGAGCTTGGGCTTAGCTATTTATATGGAACATACAAGGCTCTTGAGAAGCTTCCCAAGAAGCTTCTTAAAAGCCACCTTCTTCGAGTGCAAGCCAAGCTAACCGGGAAGCTTCTCAAGAAGCTTTCTTTAGGAGCCATCTACTTGGCATGCAAGCTAAGCTAGTTGGGAAGCTCTCCAAGAAGCTCCTTTCTAGATGACACCTTGTTGGCATGCAAGCTAAGCTAACCGGGAAGCTTCCCAAGAAGCTTCCTCCTAGAAGTTGCCACTTGAGATCACATTACCCAATACTTGGAAGGTACTATGTAGCTTTCTAGATGCTTTTAGAATATTCTTGTAACTCTTGGCTAATTTGGCCTATTTGCTACATTTTTAACCTTGACTAACTCACATGTAAATTCCAAATTGTTACATATTCCCCCATTACTAGTCGGTGATGTCCTCGTTACCATTGAAACTTCAAACTCCTAGATAGTCATTTGTGCATTTTGGTGATGAGAAAGAGACTCCCAAGTGGCATTATGAAGAGGATATCCTTTCCAAAGTACTTTGTACCTAGTATGTTATTGGTGGTCATGTTGAATGTGATGATGTGCAAGGATACAATCAATTTTATACTCATGATCATTGATAGGGATAGGAAGAGGAGGGGGTTGGATACAAGAGGAAAAGCAAGATGGATTAGAAAAAAAGTGTTTAAACTTGGAAATTGAAAGACAAGGTGGATTTGCATATGACCAGGCAAGGCAAGTTGATAAGCAACAAGAGAAATAATTTAGTTGATATCAAATAGACTTATCCAATTAGGAATAAGTTTATTGAGTTGAGTATCAAGTGGATGGATTAGGTAACTAGAAGAAAGCATGACTTTATCACCAAGTTGAAAAGTGAGATCATGACAATGTTGGTTTGAATGTTGTTTTTAACAATTTTGAGCAACAAGAAGATGAGATTTGGCTTGCTATAGGTATTGGGATATTATGGTCAAGAAGGTGGAAGTATGAGGGACATGAGATGGAGGAGGAGCAAGAAAGGAATCTGGAACAAGTAGGTCTTGGCCAAATTTAAGGAAGAAGGAAGAGAATCCGATGCTTGCATATTTGGAATTATTGTAGACAAACTCAACAAATGAAAGACATTCATCCCAATTGGTATGGTGAACATTGATAAAGGCACAAAACATATCCTCCAATGTGCAATTTGGACATTCAATATGTCCATCAATTTGAGAATGATAGGCTATGGATAGAGCAAGCTTGGTGCTAAGTATGTGGAAGGGTGCTTGCTAACATTTTTTGGTGAATAGAGGATCAGAATGTCATACTTTGCTTTTCTCTCTTTTGGAACACACTAGGTGCCTTATTGTGGAGTTTACAAATCAGAGGTCATGAGTAGATTTGTCACTACTAGTCTGAGCACATGTGTTTCTCAATCACTAGAACATTTTACTCTTGCTTCTAGTAATCCTTCTACAACATAGGGGAGTAACAAGCAACCTAACCTGTCTTCATAACACATTCTTTTGGTCTACTAGTCATCACTTCTAGCATTACCAAGGAGAAGAGAAATACATCACTCCTAGAAGGAAGGAACCTAAGTGCAATGCTCGCACACCAATCCAAACCAATTGGGCATACAAATAGGCATGCAAACACGGAGAGGATCCAATCACAAGAATTTAGCAACAAATCTTTGTGTTTAAAAAAAAAGGAGCTTTAAAGCCTTCTTGCTCTATTATCAAGCTAATTTCAACTTGCACTCCAAGCTTCCTCCAATATTGTGGTACTCACATTTTTCATTTTGGATAAGTTTTTAAAGAAGTGCACTATTGAAACCAAATTGAACCCAAATGGAAAAGAAATGAGGAGAAGTGTTTGTTTTGATCCGACCTGAGGAAGTTGACTTTGTGTTAGAGAAAGAAGAACTTGGATTGGACTAGAAGGAGAGTAGACCCAAAGGAGGATTGGACTAGAATGAGGGGAACTTTGTATAAGAATGGACATTGCAGGTTAGGATTAATGTAGGGCCTATATCTCAATGACTACATGTCCAAATTGTGCGTGGTATGTCTTGTGAGAAGTGTCTTTTTCAGGGCTTTCCGTTGCCACCAAAATCATAAAGTTTGGAGGTCTATAGCAAAAGTTACAAGCATTTGCAGTTTCTATAGTAGATGTATGGGGTAGTTGAGTGACTTTGGGTTAGGTTCTTCGGGTTTATACGACTTCAGACTTATATGACTTTGGAATTACAAGACTTTAGGTTTACACAACTTTAGATCTAAAGACTTCACCTCAGGACAAGGGCAAACCAATCTAAGATAGTCAGACATCGGTTGCAAGAGTCTTTGGGTCAGATCTCTAAAGTGTATAAAATAGTTACGATAGAGAAAAAAGAGATAGTTAGAATACCCATGACTTTAATTTTAGTTCAGATTGAAGATAGATAGAAAGAAATTGAAGGAGTAGTTATAGTAATGAATGAACCCAAAGTTCAAATCAGGCAGTAAGTGTCTTTGAATTTGTTATTTGAGACATTAGGAGAAAGTGGGTTGCAAGATAAGAATGTAAATAGTTTACCCATGTCTTTAATTGTAGATCAGATTAAAGAAATAGTAGAAGTGGAAGAAGATTTAGTGGTAGTTGATAGATCCAAAGTGCAAGGTAGGAAGGAAGTTACTTTGGGTTTGGAAGCAAAAGTAGAGATTGCCATTGGATCGGAGTAGTAATAGATTTGAGATAGGAATAGATACATATTACTATTTTGGATCTGGAGATTTTTAAGGAAGTAGTTTAGGTAGTTAGATAACTGTCAAAAGCTTTTCCTAATTAAAGGAGGCATTCCTAATGTAATTTGTTGAGCATTTATAATTTTGAAGATAGATAAAGCAAAGTGTTGTTTCTTAGTGCTTGTTGCTTGAGCTTAATTCCAAGTATCAATCTTGTGTTTGTGTTTGTGAGTGTTGGGAGAATTTTGAATTGCAAGTCATTGTGCTTATTGGATCTTAGATGTTGGGTTTCTTAGCCATGATATTCATTCTGTGTGTTTGATCCTGAGTGAAGTGCAATCAAAGCAATGCTTTGACAAATCTGTGAGGAATTGTAGTATTTTGCATTTGTGAGTGTAGCATAGGATTGATGCAAAGCATTTTTGATTGAGGAAGTTGTGCCTTCAATGGAAAGGTGGAACACAATTTTGAGGCAAAGTCATTTTGTAGTGAAGTAGCCATCTTCAGGAGAATCTGAATCATCACAATCAAGATTTGTTTGGACAGAATTTGATAGTGTTATGATTTTGGAGTGTTAATTTGTGACAACCCTACGAGTTAGTGCTTGTTACTCTCTTCTAGGTGTGGTTTCTACTTGAGAGACTAAAGATGAACTCAAGAAGAACTACATTGTTACTGTTTGACTTCATATTTGAACATTTCTGAATTGTATCTTTGTGTGAACAAACGTTACTTATTGATTATTGCAAAAGTGATATTTGCCAGGTTGTTATAAATATGTACTTAAGCTTTCAACCAATTTCTAATCCAAGTGTGGAATTTTGTTTTTTTATGGGGAAAAACTCTATGCAACTCATATGGACATAACTTTTGCTTTGTCACTTGGATTTGCCTATTCTAGAATTCAATGAAAAACATGAGATAAGCTTTTCATTGATATGAAACAAGCTATAAATCAGATCAATATAGCTACCATGTTAAGCTCTTAAACTTGGCTAGTTTTTTGTAATTTCCACCTTAATTTTGAATCCCTAATTTAGGGTTTACTCATGTTTCTTGGCAACTTTCCTCAAATCTTTGGATTGGAGATACACTCAAATCCTCACTAACACTCCAACAACCTAAAATTCTCAATCATAATCACAAAAATAGGAAAATTGACACTCAATCATTATTGAAGATAAAAATGCTCTATCAAGCTTAAGATAGTATTTTTAGTAGAACTTGTTGTATCATCTATCACTCTCCATGGACCCAAAGTCAACCAAAAATTTCACAATAGCTAGTAGTACTCTTGTCTAAAACATTTTAGAATTTGATAGCCTAATCCAACTCCAATCACTAGATATGGATCAATATTTGAGCTAGGCTAACTTATGAGTTCTATAGACCCAAGTATACTTGATCCAAGACTTTGAATTCTCTATTTGAGAAATTCATGAAATGTTAGCATAGAGGTGCAAGATCTAACCACTAAAAATACTAGAAATGTTAATAAAGTAATTTAAATCACAACTTTAGGAGTGACCAAAATTTTGAACCTAATTAAGATCTCATCTCTAACACCTTACTTCCCAATGCTCCAACTTCAATTGACCAGATCTAATTTGAGATTGATAAATTTTTATTCTTTTTACATTTAGCACTATAAGAAATTTGTATACTATTCAACTGCATGGATAGATCATAAAAATGTCTCATGAAGTTCTCCAAATTGTCTATTTTGTGCTCCTAGGTATGACTTCTACCCCCTTGATTCAATTGCTCATATCTCCCACAAAGTTTGCTCAATATCATTTGTTTTCTATCTTCAAATTGTAGCGTGTTAGCTTCTCTCTCCTACTATAGTTCTTTCTTCTCAAATGCCTTTCCCAAATGCATTTGACTCCATAATTCTCCTCTTGAGACCCAATCACTTGCATTTTTTGTCATTTAGTTTCTTAATTTTTTGACAAAAGGACCCAACAACTCCACCTTGAAGCTTATGAGAAAAATTAAGTCATTCTCCATCTATAAGAGCACATAGATGATCAAATCCCAAACTTGCTCATAAGTAAGCACTAAAAGGAGGACAAGATCTGGGTTTTCCATCATTGACTCCATGAATGCTACCCGAAAATGTACCACTATCCAGTCCCATAAGCCATCACTGGTAGAATTTGAAGCCTGCCTGGAAAAGGATTTTGCAGTAAAAAATTAAGAGCATGGGACATCTTTGGCTCTAACACTTGCTCCAATGTTCTAATGCTCCTTCTCATGCTCTAATTCTTGTGCTCTACTACAACTTCCAATCCCCAAGTCCTTTTCCTGCTCAAGACTCCTCAAACTAAACAAACCCCTCCCTTTCAACTCTCTATCAACTATATACACAAGAGCACTCAAATAGGACAAGACCATAATCCATGTGGCCTATCATATACATGTACATAAAATTGCTTACATGCTAATAGCTCAATTGTGGAATCCATCATACAACCTACTCCATCTTTATGGCGATAAACCATAATTTTTTACTTTTTCATGCACTATGCAAACCACAACATGGAAAATGGTCAAAGATGAGTACATGAGGCATCCCATGATGCTTGAAGACATTTTTGAAATAGATTTGGGGCAACATTGGAGCATCCACTATATCAAAGGTTAATGCCAAATGGATTTTCTTACTTAGCTTATCTACAAATACCATGATTGCTGTGTGACTTAGATCACATGATGAGATGAGATCTTAGCTCACATGTTCCCATTGAGCAGATGTGATAGGAAGTGGTTGAAAGAGTCCACTTGGTTTCTAGTTGCTTGCCTTGTTGCATTGGCAGCTCTCACAAGATTGGACAAATTCTCAAACATCTTTATACCATGTTGGGCCACCACCATTGGCATTGCAGGGTACCCAAGATCTTGTCACCACCCATGTGACTAGCAATTTGTAAGTCATGGGCTTCTTGAAAGCACATAAGTTGTAATTCACCCTTGGTAAGATCAAAGATCTGGTTCTTCCAAAATAAAAGGCCTTCTTTGAAGGAGAAGATGTTGTATTTCTTATCATGTGCAAAAAAATGACCTTGTACCATTTGAAAGAAAGGATCTTGTTGTAAAGTGGTACTAAACTCAATTTGGACTGTGAGCCAACCTGTCTCTCACTCAGGATGAACCTCTGATGGCTATTATGGTAGCACACTATGGACTAAAAAGGCAAGGAACCCCAACTCCATCATACTCCTCCAAGGCTAACACTCCAAGACTCAAGACATTGCTCACTAGAGAACTCAATGCGAGAGAGATGGTTGCAAATGAAAGGATGATGAGTACCTCCTCATCCCTTGTTTATATACTTGTGAAATAATGATGTACCAAAGTTACTAATTACTGGAGTAACTCAAGTTACTGGGCTAAAAGTCAAGTAAAGTCAAAAAGTAGAAAGGAATATCCATTCATATGGACATATTCCCCTAAGCATGTGATCTTATCTTGACCCAACCACTAAGTCAAGGATTCCTTCACATGGGCTATCCTTGGACTATAGAAGAATCCAAAACAAAAAGGCTTGCGGGCCCAAGAGTTCTCAACTCTTTCCTCAAAGCCAAACACCTAGGAATAATACCAAGTCAACACACTAGAATCCAAAATAGTAGTGCTCATCTTTTCCACTTCCTCTAAAGTAAGGTCCCCTCTATCTTAGCTATGACTAACTTTAGTTAATCATGACTAATGTAGAACCATCCTTTATCTCTCAAGTACTTGTAATACCAAGCTAAATATCACAATACCACACACATGCACAAATGGGTGTTACATTTACCCCCGGACTTAGTTTTCACTTTGTCCTCAAAATGAAGGTCTCTTTTCCTTCTATAATACATCTTCAACTTATCATGGTTAATCCTATCAAAGTGTCTTCCTCCCAACTCCTTGAGATCATAGGTGTAATTGCCCCACACCTTCTCCACTATGAAAGGTCCAAAGTACTTAGGCAAAAACTTCTTTTGCACTCTCTTGAATCAAATGGAATCAAACAACATTACCCAATTACCTTCTTCAAAAGGCTCCACCTTCTTCTTGCCTTGGCTCTTGTCATAGCTCTCCTTTTGTTTCCTTTGGGCTTGCTCCACTCAATCCATAGCAACCGCTCTTGCCTCTTCCAACTCCATGAGTTGTTCCCTCCTTGACTTCTTTGCATCACCTCCTTGTGCTTTCTTCAATCTCCTATGAATGATTTGGAAGGTTGGAAGATCAAAGTGAATAGGTAGGGTAGACTCAATACCATATACCAATTGAAATGGAGAATATCCGGTGAATTCTTCATGGTTGCCCTATACTCCCACAAAACAACATGAATCCTCTTGTCCCAATGATGTTTAGCCTCCTCCATTTTTGCATCTTTGGCCAACATCATGCACAAGGTCTGATTGGTTCTCTATGCCAAGCCATTGGAATTTGGCTTATAGGATGTAGTTACTCTATGTGTGATAGAGAAATGTTGTGGCATGGCTGTAGTGATGAGTCTTGTAAACTCTCCTCCTCTATCAGAAACCAACTCTAAAGGGCATCCAAATCTAGTGATAATGCGTTCATAAAGAAATCTACCAACTTCATCTTCATTCTTGTCCCTCAATGGTCTAGCCTCAACCCACTTGGTAAGATAATAAGTAACTACCACAATATACCAATTGTTCTTGGGGTTCTATTGAGAGGACCTAAAAAATCAATTCCACACTTCTCAAAAGGTCCTAGCAATGGAATTGATCTAAGTGGTGGAGTGGATGTAGACTTTCTAGCAAAATCTTGACAAACATGACAAGTTTTGCAATAATCAAGACAATCCTTGAAAATTACTCTCCAATAGTAACCTACATCTAGAATCTTGAAAGAAGTCACCTTTCCTGCAAAGTGTCATCCACACACTAAACCTTCATGAAACTCCTTTATGAGTAAGATAGACTCTTCCTTACCCACTACTCTTTGAAGTAGACCATCTGCTCCTTGGTGAAAAAGAATATCCTCCACCATTGTGTAAGGTCTAGATCTTGCTACAAGGGCCTTCCTCTCCCTAGCATGCATCCCTTCTGGATAGTTATCTCTTGTCACAAAATCCACAATCTCCTTGTACTCCATTGGAACCTCTTGAGTGACTGAGATTGAGCTCCTCATCCGAGAAGGAATCATCTACTGGCTCATCTACATCATGATCATAGGCCCTAGTTTACAAATCAGCATTTGCATGTTTCTTTCTTGGCCTATCCTCAATGGTGTAGTCATAATCAGACAAGAGTATCATCCACCTTGCTAATCTCCCTTCAACATTCGGCTTTTTGAAGATGTACTTCAAAGCCTTGTGATCTATGAAAATGGTGGCTTTCCCTCCAATCAAGTAGTGTCTAAACTTCTTGAGACCAAAGATCACTGCCAACCCTTCTCTCTCCGTGATAGAGTAGTTCTTCTCTACTAAAACCATCTTCCTACTAGCATAAGATATTGGATGATCATGCCCATCTTGGTCTAATTGACTAAGAGTGCATCCTATAGCTACATTAGAAGCATCAGTGTAGAGGATGAAAGGTTTACTCAAATCAAGTTTAGCGAGAATTGGAGCTACAACAAGGAATTGCTTGAGCTCCTCAAAAGCTTTGAGAGCCTCCTTGTACTCCAAAATCACCATGTAATCTACACCCTTCTTCATGTAGATGTTCAATGCATAAGCCTTGTTGGAAAATGAGAAGATGAATCTCCTATAGTATCCAACCATCCCAAAGAATTGGCGTAACTTGGTCAAGCTTGAAGGGAATGGAAGGTCTGAGATTTTCCTCACCTTCTTAGGATCAATTGCTCTTCCATCCTCGGAGATGATGTGCCCCAAAATTAGATCTTCTTCACATCCAAAAATGCACTTCTCTAGGTTGAGTGATGCATTTGCCTCATCCAAGCGTTGCAAGACCTTGATTAGGTGCTCAAAGTGCTCTCCTTGCTCCCATAGACACAAAATTCATCAATGAAGTCTCTCACAAATGCCCAATGAAAGGTTCAAATACCTTGTTCATGAACCCTTGGAATGTGGCTGGAGCATTGCAAAGTCCAAAAGTCATGACCTTGAAAGCATAAGTTCCCCAAGGTGTGGTGTGGTGAATGTGGTGAGTTGTTGATGCTCTGGTGCAATCTTGATTTGGTTATATCCACTATAACCATCTCCAAAATTGTACCTCTCATGACTCACAACCTCCTCCAAGATCTCATCAATGAATGGGAATGGGTAGTAGTCTTTCTTGGTAAGAGCATTGAGCTTCTTGTAATCCACACATACCCGAAGCTTGCCATTCTTTTTCTTCATAGTGACAATTAGTGACACCCATTCTGAATTCTCCACCTCAAAGATAAATCTGGCTTCCTTGAGCTTATCAATCTCCTCCTTCACAACCAAAGATATTGGTGGGCTAATGCAATCTTGCTTTTGGCGGATTGGTCTTGCATGTGACTCCGCCTCTATCTTGTGGTCCTCCAAGGTGACTTCCTTCAAATCCTTGTAACTATAAGCAAAACCATGGATGAACTTGTGGAAAATCTCCTCAAATCTCACCTTCTCCTCCTTGATAACATTTGGGCCATACTTGAGGGTAGATAACCTTCTCTCTAACTCTTCAAGTATCAATGGTGATTTATCAAGGTCCTTCAAAATCTTTGGCATAGGTGCAAAATCCATAGCACACAAAGGATACACATCTAAATCAGATTCAGATTCATCCTCCTCCATGGAAGTCTCCTCTTCCATGCTTGTGTCCACACATGAAGCTCTTTCTTCAGAATCTGATTCCCAATAATCAGAAGATGGTGTATCTAAATGTGAAATGTTGTTGGTGCTAGTCATAGGAACTGTGACTCTATGGTTTGATGGCCCAATCCTCAAGTACCCTTTGTGTCATCAATCAATTGTGCATGTTGCTCTCAACCATGGCCTCCCAAGAAGTAAGTCATACCTTGCTCCTTGTAGAACTCAAACCACCTCTAAGCTACTTTCTCAAGGTGGGTTCAAAGCAATCAATTGGCCCACTGTGATGTTAGCCTTGTGACTACCAACATCCTCCAACACATTGTAGTTCCGTAGTTGCTTTGAAATCAAGAAATCCTCCATCCCCAACTTCTTCCTTGGAGTCTTTGTTGTTGATGGTCTTGAGGTGCAAGTGCTCCTAGTAGACATAGGAATATCCTTGCTTGGAGTAAATCCTTGAGAAGAATGAACATCCTCTATAAAACAAGTTTTCTTTTTCTCTTGTGCCAAAAGCTCCAAATTAAGACCCTTGGAGTTTGAGCACTCTCCCTACTCATACTTGCTCTCAACCACATCTATGGATGATATCCCCTTACCTTTGTTTGTATTAGGAGCCACTTGGGTTTCAGTACTTCCCTCTTTCCCTCTGTTGGCTCCCTCATAACCCCTTCTTCCATGGTAAGTGGAATTTGGGCAATTCCTTTAGATATGGCCTCTTCCTCCACAACCAAAACAATTTCTATCATTGAAATTGTTGGCTGGTTGGTCTCCTCTATATGGATAGTTTCCATAACTTCTAGGCCCTCTCCCTACATTTTGATCCACCTCTCTCTTCTCCCATAGTTGCTCCACATTGATCTTGAGGTCCACAAGGTGTTCTATGATGCTTGAAGTGGATCCTTTGGTGGAGGTGCAAGAATTGGAGCAACTACTACTTGTGGTGCAACCCTTGCCACCAAAGTATCAGAAGTTCCACCATACTTGTAACCTTGAGGAGGATACACAACCTCCTTCACCACCAAATCACTCTCATTCCCTTCTTAACTCTCCTCCATACAAATTGTGATCTTGATAGCTTCAACCTTGGAAGAAGGTTTCTCATATCTCTCCTTGCTTCTAATTTGTGGTTTCAATCCTCCCACAAAATTCATAGGGGCCATGCCAATCATAGTAGTCTCCACATCATCTCCACTCTTCCTCAACACTATGCGAAATCTGGACTCTAACTTTCTACTCTTTCCACATAAACTCTCACTTTCTCTCCATCTCCTTGTTTGAGAAAGGTAACCTCACTCATCAATCTCTCATAACTCTCATTTGGGAGAAAGTTCTCAATGAGTAATGAAGTCAAACTCTCCCAAGACTCTTCTTGCTCATCTTTCCTCTCTCTCTTTTGGTATTCTGACTCATACCATGTAAGTGATGCATCCTCAAAGAAATCAGGTAATAATGAGGTCCAATCATTCTTCCTCCTCTCATTGTTTCCTATGCAAGCTGTGGTACCTACATTTTTTTGTTTTTCTATGGTTAGTAGTGTTTAAGAGACAAAGTAAGCACAGAAAAGTTGAATTGCGGACAAAGAATGGACGAAAGTAACTTTGGAAGAAAGCCAAAGAAGCTGACATCGAATCCGATGATGGATCCGATGACAAAGATTGCTACTAGTAATTGTGATGAGGGTCCCGAGGTGGAAGGGAAGAGGGCAATCTGGCTCAATGGACTGAGTCGGATTGGAAGTTGGTATTGGGAAGAGAAGCAGGAGACCCAACAGGGATCACCTTCTATTGGAAGTGTGATGCTGTAGAGGAGACAACGGAAATCCGAAATTTGTTCTTCGCTCCGAGAACCACAAATGGTTACAAGGTGGAGTCCTATCGGGACCCGATCCAAAGAAGTATTGTGGGAGTGATGATGGCTATGTTCAAGCCAGAACAAACAACCTACGTGACCATGCAGCAGGCCGTCTTTTTGCATCAAATGTTTGCAGGAGTTCTAGTTAATTGGGCGAGGTGCTTCCATCACCGAACGAGGCAGATAGTGGTGAATTGGCAAATGGGCTCGCCACCGTATTATTTTGCACCGTTTGTAGCTCACTTCTACTTTGGGCTGAATTTACTATCCAAAGACGAGCATCATTGTATGGTGTCTCACATGCACCCCAATTTGAGACGGGAAGCAGACAATGAGGAGCGCAAGTATATGCTGCATCTTCAAGCAAATGACAAGTACTTCGTGAGGACGGGACAATGGAAAATTGAAGACATCACCAGTCCAAAAACAAAGAAGCGCATCCAACCCGAAGAAGCCAAGTTGTCTCCCATGCAAAGAAAGACTCGGCGGCTGATGTTGAAGACAACAAAAGTCGTAAGAGAGGCATCATTGGGATCGGAGTCTGGGGAAGAGATTGAGTCGCAAGAAGAGGACTCGGAAGAAGAGGAACTCACCTTGAAAAGTGAGGAGTCTAGGAGCAAAAATGATGGAGAGCCAGAAGTCCAGCAGTCGGTAGCAGTAAGTGAGGCTTGTCAGACAATGATAGCAAACAAGTCAAGAGCAGAAGAGGAAGCAGAGAATCCCGCGGGGCCGAGTTCAAGAGGCCAAGATGAAGAAAGTGCCAACACAATGAAGATACAAAGATCGCAACTTTGGATGAAGGAGCCAATGACGGAGGAGAAGACTCCAGACAAAGATGGCAATGAAGAGGAAGAAAACTTTAGCGGGATATCATATTTGACGAAGGTGGTCACACCATTGCTGCAGCTGTTGAAAGAACATCGGAGAGGAATTCCCCAAGATTGCAGGAAGGAGATGAATGAGTTGCAGGTGGTGAAGCATCTATTGAGTGAAGTGAAGGGGTTGCAGGAGCAACAAGTCCAAAGAAATGAAGAAATTGAAGAACTTTGGAGGGAGGAAGGCTTGAGGAAGAAAACGCTGATCCTGCTACAAAGAAGCTGCACAGAGAAGGAGAAGGAATTGCAGAGGCAAGCTGGAGAATTGAAGGAGCAGGCGATGTGGCTGAGCAAAATGAAGGAGGAAGTGAGTGATGTGCGCATCAAGAATGTTCATTTGAAGGCGATGAACATCGTAATAGAGCAAGAGTTGGACAGCTTAAAGAAGAGTGCTGCAGCAAAAGATCAAGCATGGCAGAGAGAGTTGGCATCCAGGCAAGAAGAAGAAGAGCAATTGCGAGAACTTGTCAAGAGCATGGAACAGCAAAGCATGCAGTGTGCAGAGGAGAAGAAGATGCTCGCTGCAGAATATGAAGACGAGTTGAAGATGTATCGTGAGGAGTTGAAGGTAGAACGCTCTCGAGGATATGAATCGGAATTAGTAGGAGAAGTTGCAGGGAAATTAAGAGCGATCTTAAGCACGGAGGCTGAAAGGAGATTGGAGGAAGCTCGCCTACATGAGTTGAAATTACTTGTGCAGGAGACTCGGAAGCAAAAAGCCAAGGATGTGGACATGAACACATTGCTGATTTGGTTGAGAGAGCATGTAGATAACAAAATGTTAGATGTAGAGAATAATGATAGTCTTAGACTAGATTTAGTCAATTTGGAGTTAGAGAAAATCCGGAATAGTGTGACAGTGGAGAAGAAATCCGATGTTGCAGAAGTAGGAATACAAGTATCATCGAACTTGAGGATTGACACATTAGAGAAGAGTGGGTTGGAAGATAAGAATGTAGATAGATTACCCGTGAGCTCAATTGTAGATTGTAGTGAAGAAGTCGTAGAATTAGAAAAGAAATTAGTAGAATCAGTCATGCCTGAAGAAGGTGAAATAGTAAGAAGATCATCGGGTTTGGAAGCCGATGATGAGGTAGACATCGGATCGGGATAGAAGTCAATTTTGAGAAAAGAAAAGGCACATATGAAGAGATAGATTGTCACTTAGGATCTGCAGGTAGGAAGAGATGTTAGGAAGCGGTGCTGGGTAGGCGAGTCTGCCATTTGCTTCAGTATTTAAGTGAAGCATTTGCAGTACAATGTTATTCAGTATTCAAATTTCTGAAGATAGATAAAGCGAAGTGTTGTCCTCAGTACTCGTCGCTTAAGCTTAATTCCAATTGTCAATTTTGTGTTTGTGTTTGTGAGTGTGTGGAGAATTCCAAAGAGCAAGTCAATGTGTCTATGGATGTTGGAATCTGCAGCCTTGATCTTCACTCTGTGTGTTTGATCCTGAGTGAAGTGCATCGGAGAAATGCCTTGACAGGTCTGAGAGGAATTGTAGTGTTGTTAGTATTCTACATTCGTGAGTGCAGCACAAAGTTGATGTGAAGCAACTTTGATTGAGGAAGTTGAGCCTTCAGTGGAGGGAGGGAACACAATTCCGAGTCAAAATTGGTCTTCACAGTGAAGTGCCATCTTCGGGAGAATCTGAATGATCACAATCAAGAGTTGTTTGGACAGAATTTGCTATGTTGTGATTATATGTGTGTGTACTCATGACAAGTTGTCAAGATTGTGAGCTTGTTACTCTCTTCTAGGTGTAGTTTCTACCTGAGAGATTAAAGAAGCCATCAAGAAGAACTGCGATTGTGACTTTTGACTTCGTATTTGACCAATTCTGGATAGTATCTCTACGGGAACAAACTTTACTGACCCGATTACCACAAAAGTGATATTTGCCAGGTTGTCACATGATTTTTGGCGCTGTTGTCGGGGATAAAAATCTTGGAAGTGGAAGAATACAAAGCCAAATTTGAAATTGGGTGTCCATGCAATATGGATGTTTGCATCGAGAGAACAACTGAAAGAGAGAGCTCAAAGACGAGCAGTGCAGCGTGAAGAAGATGAACGTTTGAAAGCCCCATACACTTCAGACAAAATCAAACGAGAAGAGTTGGACTTTCAACTTCTTCACAAAGTGCAAGCAGCCCTACGCGAACTTGACCAAAAGAGACGTGAAGGAGGTTGGCAAGGCTACTTTTCATCCCCATCTTCCAAGAAAAAGAAAGACTCAAGTGGGCAGACATATGCGCTACGACCTAGTACACCGACTTCCCCTAAAGCTGTAAAGGAAGTCAATTTCATTAAGAAGTTCATTCGAGAAAAGACAGCCCAAAAACTTACGGAAGAAGAGTGTCAGCATCTGGTACAAACAATTCCCCGTTTATCCTGAAGAAGGTTTGAAGAAAAGATTGAAGTTGTGGAACCTCTTACTTCTGATCGGGTTGAAGTCAACACAACCAGAGAAGAAGAAATTGTCGAAGAAGACCCCAATTTGAACTTGAAAAATTGGAACCCGTGGGTAGACAACACGGCATCCATACCAAGTAGCTCTGCGGTTCCCGTAAGTTCAAACTTACCACACCCAAATCTGCCGCACCGAACAATGTGTTCGTTACCCATAACTTGACATGCTTATCAGAAGTATAAAGGTACCAAGCAAGACGAAGATCCTGACGAATTCATTGAGGAATTCAAAGTCATTTCCTTTGCCAACAAGGAACATGACTCCGCAGATTGACTGCGGATTTTTCCAAGTCTGCTCCAAAAGAAGGCTCGGAGCTGGTATACTCATGTAACGTAGAAAGGATTTACACCAGCAGACTGGGCAGACTTACGGAATGGCTTCCTGGGACGATTTCGGGAAGTGGATTATGATACAAGTGTCTTCACGGCACTTAATGATTTGGATCAAGGAAAGAAGGAAAAATTGAGAGATTACTTTGAGCGGTTCATGGCCTTATTGAACCGAGTCCCGAAGCAATCCGGGGTGGTGGGTTATTCCGATGCCCAAGCCATTACTTGGTTTCTTGGCGGGCTTTCACCGGAGATTTGAATCTTTGCCAAGGAGAGAAATGTAAATTCTTTGGACAAAGTCCTCAAACATGTTGCCCGATATGAGGCGGCTCATTCTAACTCATCCAGTAACCAAAGAAATCATGAGAAGAAAGGAAAAAAGCCAAGACAAAGAGCTTCACGAAGTAATTCTCCTTCTTTGGAGGAATCCTCCACTTCTTCTAGTTCTTCTTTGGAATCCAACAAAGAACCCAAGCCAAAAAAAATACAAAGATGCGGAGGAAAGAAGCCCGTAACACCGCCAATAAAGAATGTATCTAAGGCAGATCAAAAGTTGGAAACTCTTATTAAAGAGTTCACAGATTTTAAGATCCAGATGATTGGGGTGAAAGACCAAAGAAAACCCCCGTCATTTGGACGACCAAATGTATGGTGCACTACGTGTGGTAAATCCAGCCACACTAATACGGAGTGTTTAACTTGCATGGCATTTCTAGTGCAACAAATAGATTGGGTTCCTGGATGGGATCAAGGCGAAGAGACGGTATACCAAACCCAAGACACAGAGCCTCCATCAAGCCCATCATATCAAGGTCCCAGGTTTGAACCATGGGAGTACAAACCTATTGTTCCTCCACGAAGACCCCCAATGGGTGGTCAAAATAGACCTCAAAATGTTGCACCGGGTGCTTGTTACAATTGTGGCTCAATAGGACATTGGTCTCCAAATTGTCCGGATCCAAGACAACAAATTGGGTACGTACCCCTTTGTGGGAATTGAAAAGGATCGGGGCACACAAGAAACCAGTGCCCGCAACCACCCAATCTGAAGCCCCCTGTCAAGTATGTTCAGACTCCTGCTGAGCGTGTTGCGCTCCAGGCAAAGGGGGACACTAACGTCAATTGTATTACACTTGAGGAAGAGAGGCCTCAAGAAGGAAGTCCAGCTTCAGAAGGGGAGTGGCTGGACCTCAAAATTTTGAAGGTAGAAACTCGCGCGGAGAGAAAGAATCGAGTTTCCGAAGAAACAAGTATGGCGTCGTCTTCCTCTCGGAAAATGAAGAGATTGCAACCAAAAGCTATCCTTTCCACAAAGGAGGAAAAGGTCATAGCAAAAGCTGAAGCAAAAGCTTTGCAGAAAGAAATTAAGGAAGCAGTACTATGCACGCGGGAGATGAGTGTGGAGGCAAATGCAAAGACGCAAACCCCCGTATTTCCGGCAGATATCAGGTCTGAAGTAAAAGACCTGATCCAAGCCAAAGTTGGTCAACCCGATGATCATTGGGTCAAGCACCTACGCACTCCGGTTACCATCCTCAAGCATCCTGAAGTTTGCTTTGAACAGGCAAACAATTCAGAACTAAAGCCAAAGACGAAGCAAGTGAAATTGGGGGGAGTTCCACATTACAATATTGTGCCAAATATGGCATCTACAAGCGCGAATATCACGTTTAAACAATTATGGGAGGACAATAAGCTTTATAAAAAGCAGCTAAGTTTAGCTCTCAAGAAAGTAAGGGCGATGACGAAGAAAGACTTGCACGCAATTTATCGTATTGAACAAGGAGATTTGGGATCTCCTAAGGTGGATGCAGAGATAGCAGGCTGTATGATTACATCCATACCCATTGATTCGGGGTCGGGTGTAAATGTCATGACAAAAGACACAACACATCGACTGGGGTACACAACATTTGAACCAACACCCGGATACTTAAATTTGTGGATCAAACCCGGAGACGGCCCTTAGGCATGCTGTCGAATATCACCATGATTATAGGAGGGGTGCCTTTCAAATTAAACTACATTGTGTTACGACCAGTAACCAAAACTGGCTACCCTCTCTTGATCAAGAGACCCTGGTTGTACAATGCCCAGGTTATGGTGGATTGGCACCAGCAAAAATTACAAGTTAAAGACATTTTGTCTAAAGAAAAAAAGCTAGTGACGGTAAGTTGGACATAGGTTCTTCATCTTGGGGAAACTACTTCGTCAGAAGATGAGGATGAATCCAAAGATTCATCGTCTCTGTCTTCCGAGGACTCTGAAGCCGATGTCCATGTAAATTATTTGGAATGCTACAAGGTAGAGGTCGATGACGAAGACCCATACAACATCGCCTCGGGTGAACAAGACTTGGAGGAAGAGGGTTTGACGGCAATACGTCTTGGATTGAGTCAAGTAAGTCACATAGAAGGTGTCATTAACCCCGATGACTGTCAAGATGTGGTCTTGACTGAAGAAAAGATTTTAAAGATTTCAAAGACAGTCACCGCCAAGGAGTTGGTAGGATACACTGCCCTGTTTATAGAGTTCCAGGATGCTATTGCCTGGTCTATTGCCGGGACCAAATGCCGGGTTGTCACATGATTTTTGGCGCCACTGTCGGGGAATTTGGTGAGCACCGGATTGATCTGGTTGAAGGTGCAGTTCCCGTTCGGCAAAGACAATACCGCCTAAACCCAAAGTACTCCCTCCTGATAAAAGAAGAAATTGATAAGTACTTAAGGGCCGGAATAATTTTCCCTATTCTAAGCAGTGAGTGGGTTTCACCCATTGTCATCGTTCCAAAGAAGAAGACCGGGAAAATTTGAGTGTGCCAAGATTTTTGCAAATTAAATGCAGTCATCAAAAAGGACCATCATCCTTTACCATTTACAAATACCATTCTGGACCAAGTAGCTGGTCATCCATGCTATAGTTTTCTCAATGGATTTTTAGGGTACAATCAAGTATCCATTCGAGAAGAAGACAAGGAAAAAACCACATTCACGAGTGATTGGAGCACTTTTGCTTACAATCAAATGCCCTTTAGGTTGTGTAATGCTCCTGCTACTTTTCCAATGGATGATGAACTCAATATTCAAAGATTTCCTATGTAAATTTGTGGAGGTCTTCATTGATGATTTTTGTGTGTTTGGGCAAAGAGATGTACATATAGATTACCTTTGCCAAACTTTCAAAACATGTCGTTTTGCTGGCTTGTCATTACACCCGAAGAAATGCTTCTTTGCAATGAAGGAAGGAATTCTGCTGGGGCATCGGGTGTCAAGCCGAGGTATTGAAGTGGATGTTGAGAACGTTAAAGTAATTGCAGCTTTGGAATCCTCAAAGAACCTCCAAGAGCTGAGAGCCTTCTTAGGACATGTTGGATACTACAGACGCTTTGTGTCAAATTATGTGGTGCTTGCTGCACCCCTTACCAAGCTTCTGAAGAAATTCAAAGATTATCTGTGGGAAGCAACTCAAGAAGATGTTTTCCAGGTATTGAAGAAGAAACCGGTTGAAGCACCAGTCATGAGGGCCCCAAATTGGGATGTCCCTTTTCATGTATATGTGGACACTTTGTCCATGGCTATCGGAGTTGTCTTAAGTCAGAAGGACAAGAAGAAAAAGGACTACCCGGTGTATTATGCTAGTCAAAAACTTTTAGTTTTCGAAAAGAATTATTCCATGACTGAAAGGGAAGCACTCGGGATGGTGTATGCCTGCAAGAAATTTTGCCACTACCTGTTAGGATACGAATTTGTCTTCTACGTGGACCACTATGCACTGCAACACTTGGTCAAGAAGACAGATTTGTCCGAGAAAATTGCATGATGGATCTTGTTGTTACAAGAATTCACATACATTGTACAAGTAAGGAAGGGAGCTTCACATTCAAATGTGGACTTCTTATCCAGGTTAGAAACTCAAGACCAAGATTTGGAAATCGATGATTGGTTTCCTAATGAAGAGCTATATCATTTAATGGCTGTTTGAAGTATGCGGTATGCATCAGAATATCATTATTTGCATACGTGCCATTGTCCGGAGGGGCTGGACACGGAACAAAGAGCAGTCTTTCTTCAGAAAATAGGACTGTACCAATTGAAACACAACGTTTTGTTTAAAATAGGCAAAGATGAAGTACTTCGGAAATGCTTGGAAGCATACGAAGTAGGAGGAGTCATCAAATCCTTGCACTCAGCAGCATCGGGGGGACACAATGCCCTAAAAAATATGGTAAAGAAAATTCTTTTGGCAGGGTATTGGTGGCCTACAATGTATAAAGATACTCATGCCCATATTTGAAGTTGTGATGCCTGTCAAAGAACAAGGAAACCGACGGCAACTTCCCAGTGGCCTTTGAAACCAATTTTGCCTCTGGCCCCATTTGAGAAATGGGGTATTGATTTTGTGGGACCTATTCAATCAGTAACCCGTGTCACAAGGAAGAGGTACATCCTAGTATGTACCGATTATGTCACCAAGATGGTGGAAGCAGAGGCAACACGAAGAGATGATGCAGAGACAATAGCAGAATTTTTCTTCCGAAACATCATTTCCCATTATGGGTGTCCTCTAGAATTGGTCAATGATCAGGGAACTTATTTTTTTAACTCAATGGTAGAGGCGTTAACCAAATACTTCCAAATTAAGCATCGAAAGACCACGCCTTACAACCCAAAAGCGAATGGACTCATGGAGAAAGCCAATGGATTGCTGTGTAAAATTTTGAATAGGGTGACAGTCAACTATGCCTATGATTGGGATACAAAGCATTTGTAGGCATATCCAACAACTGAAAAGATTACTACCAAGCAAACTCCTTATTTCCTAACATACGGATTGCATCCCATATTACCAGTTGAGTTTGAAGTACCGACATATAGAATACTTTGTGAAGAACGTTTGTCGAAGGAAGAAAGTCAAGATCTTCGGATCCAACAATTGATGTGGTTGGAAGAGAAACAGGACGATGCAATGCAAACTACAAAGGAAATTCAAGAACAACAGAAGGTTTGGCACAATAAAAGACTCAAACTTGTGAATGTTCAAGAAGGAGATTTGGTATTATTATATGATAATTGGCGCCTATTTTTTCTAGGAAAATTACATCTGAGGTGGATGGGACCGTATCGTGTGATGCACATCTATGATAATGGTTCCATTCAACTTGCAGACCTGGATGGCAACCCTTTTGCAACTCGTGTCAATGGTTGGAGGGTTAGAAAATATTGGACCTCAAACCCGACTTTGTATAAAAACCCAATTGTTGGTGTTCATGGGACGCTCACATTTGAGGGAAGGGGTATGTGGTACCCACATTTTTTTGTTTTTCTATGGTTAGTAGTGTTTAAGAGATGAAGTAAGCACGGAAAAGTCAAATTACGGACAAAGAATGGACGGAAGTAACTTCGGAAGAAAGCCAAAGAAGCTGACATCGGATCCGATGATGGAGGTACTTGGAAGAGGAGTACGCCAGAAAAAGTCCAAAGATCATTGTCTTTGGGTTGGAAGACGTAGGGATGACAAAGACCATTTAACAACCTCTGTACGTGGCAAGAAAGTACATTTCAAGAAACGGCGGGGGCAGAATAAGCATGTCTTGATAGTGACCGGGAGTGCACACAGAAGAGAGAAATTCATAGACAAAATCGATTGAAGAATGACTGCACTTCGGAGCAATATAAAATTGCGACTGCGCAGGGGGAAGTTGAATCCTCTGAGTAAATTTCCAATTCCTTTGAGTAGTTGTCTTGCAATAATGCGTGTCTGGAAGTTCGTCGAGAGTGAGATTTTCCAGAACCTTGAGGGAGTTAGAGTGTCTCGTCCAAGAGAGGGTCTTATTTTCCAACAGCGTAGAACAAGAGAACAAATCATGGCAAAGAAGGTGGCCAACGCGCTGGCGGTGAGAGGGTTCACAATTCAAAGGGTAGATGAAGTGGCCAGAATCAAAGTCTTGATTAGACTTCGTATTACATTTTAAGCATGGAATTGGAATTTTAGTTTCCCAAGAGTAATAGCAAAGATTGCTGCTAGTAATTGTGATGAGGGTCCCGAGGTGGAAGGGAAGAGAGGCAATCCGGCTTGATGGACTGAGTCGGATTGGAAGTTGGTATTGGGAAGAGAAGTAGGAGATCCAACAGGGATCACCTTCTATCGGAAATGTGATGCTACAAAGGAGACAACGGAAATCCAAAATTCATTCTTTGCTCCGAGAACCACAAATGGTTACAAGGTGGAGTCCTATTGGGACCCGATCCAAAGAAGTATTGTGGGGGCGATGATGGCTATGGTCAAGCCAGAACAAACGACCTACGTGACCATGCAACATGCCATCTTTTTCCATCAAATGTTTGTAGGAGTTCTAGTTAATTGGGCAAGGTGCTTTCATCACTGAACAAGGCAGATGGTGGTGAATTGGCAAATGGGCTCGCCACCACATTATTTTGCACCGTTTGCAGCTCACTTCTACTTTGGGCTGAATTTACTATCCAAAGACGAGCATCATCGTATGGTGTCTCACATGCACCCTGATTTGAGACGGGAAGCAGACAATGAGGAGTGCCAGTATATGCTGTATCTTCGAGCAAATGACGAGTACTTTGCGAGGACGGGACAATGGAAAATTGAAGACATCACCAGTCCAAAGACAAAGAAGCACATCAAACCCGAAGAAGCCAAGTCGTCTCCCATGCAAAGAAAGACTCAGCGGTTGATGTTGAAGACAACAAATGTCGTAAGAGAGGCATCATTGGGATCGGAGTCTGGGGAAGAGACTGAGTCGCAAGAAGAGGACTCGAAAGAAGAGGAGCCCACCTTGAAAAGTGAGGAGTCTAGGAGTGAAAGTGATGGAAAGCCAGAAGTCCAGCAGTCGGCAGCAATAAGTGAGGCTTGTCAAACGATGATAGCAAAAAAGTCAAGAGCAGAAGAGGAAGCAGAGAATCCCGCAGGGCCAAGTTCAAGAGGCCAAGACGAAGAAAGTGCCAACACGATGAAGATACAAAGATCGCAACTTTGGATGAAGGAGCCGATGACGGAGGAGAAGACTCCAGACGAAGATGGCAATGAAGAGGAAGAAAACTTTAGTGGGATATCATATTTGACGAAGGTGGTCACACCATTGCTGGAGCTGTTGAAAGAACATCGGAGAGGAATTCCCCAAGATCACAGGAAGGGGATGAATGAGTTGCAAGTGGTGAAGCATTTGTTGAGTGAAGTGAAGGGGTTGCAAGAGCAACAAGTCCAAAGAAATGAAGAAATTGAAGAACTTCAGAGGGAGGAAGGCTTGAGGAAGAAAACGCTGATCCTGCTACAAGGAAGTTGCGCAGAGAAGGAGTAGGAATTGCAGAGGCAAGCCGGAGAATTGAAGGAGCAGGCAATGTGGCTGAGCAAAATGAAGGAGGAAGTGAGTGATGTGCGCATCAAGAATGTTCATTTGAAGGTGATGAACATCATAATGGAGCAGGAGTTGGACAGCTTAAAGAAGAGTGCCACAACAAAAGATCAAGCATGGCAGAGAGAGTTGGCATCCAGGCAAGAAGAAGAAGAGCAATTGCGAGAACTTGTCAAGAGCATGGAACAGCAAAGCATGCAGTATGCAGAGGAGAAGAAGATGCTCGCTGCAGAATATGAAGACAAGTTGAAGATGTATCGTGAGGAGTTGAAGGTAGAACGCTCTCGAGGATATGAATCGGAATCAGTAGGAGAAGTTGCGGGGAAATTAAGAGTGATCTTAAGCACGGAGGCTGAAAGGAGATTGGAGGAAGCTTGCCTACATGAGTTGAAATTACTTGTGCAGGAGACTCGGAAGCAAAAAGCCAAGGATGTGGACATGAACACATTGCTGATTTGGTTGAGAGAGCGTGTAGATAGGAAAATGTTAGATGTAGAGAATAATGATAGTCTTAGACTAGATTTAGTCAATTTGGAGTTAGAGAAAATTTGGAATAGTGTGATAGTGGAGAAGAAATCCGATGTTGCAGAAGTAGGAATACACGTATCATCAGACTTGAGGATTGACACATTAGAGAAGAGTGGGTTGGAAGATAAGAATGTAGATAGATTACCCGTGAGCTCAATTGTAGATTGTAGTGAAAAAGTTGTAGAATTAGTAAGAAATTAGTAGAATCAGTCATACCCGAAGAAGGTGAAATAGTAAGAAGATCATCGGGTTTGGAAGCCGATGATGAGGTAGACATCGGATCGGGATAGAAGTCAATTTTGAGAAAAGAAAAGGCAGATATGAAGAGATAGATTGTCCCCTAGGATTTGCAGGTAGGAAGAGATGTTAGGAAGTGGTGTTGGGTAGGCAAGTCTGCCATTTGCTTCAGTATTTAAGTGAAGCATTTGCAGTACAATGTTATTCAGTATTCAAATTTCTGAAGATAGATAAAGCAAAGTGTTGTCCTCAGTACTCGTCGCTTAAGCTTAATTCAGATTGTCAATTTTGTGTTTGTGTTTGTGAGTGTGTGGAGATTCCGAAGAGCAAGTCAATGTGTCTGTGGATGTTGGAATCTGCAGCCTTGATCTTCATTCTGTGTGTTTGATCCTGAGTGAAGTGCATCGGAGCAATGTCTTGAGAGGTCTGAGAGGAATTGTAGTGTTGTTAGTATTCTACATTCATGAGTGCAGCACGAAGTTGATGTGAAGCACTTTTGATCAAGGAAGTTGTGCCTTCAGTGGAGGGGGGGAACACAATTCCGAGGTGAAATTTTTCTTTGTAGTGAAGTGCCGTCTTCGGGAGAATCTGAATCATCACAATCAAGAGTTGTTTGGACAGAATTTGCTATGTTGTGGTTATGTGTGTGTGTACTCATGACAAGTTGTCAAGATTGTGAGCTTGTTACTCTCTTTTGGGTGTAGTTTCTACTTGAGAGATTAAAGAAGCCATCAAGAAGAACTGCGATTGTGACTTTTGACTTTGTATTTGACCAATTCTGGATAGTATCTCTACGGGAACAAACTTTACGGACCCGATTACCGCAAAAGTGATATTTGCCGGGTTGTCACACAAGCTCTCTTAAGTCTTTCACAAAGACTTCCACATCTTCTCCATCCTTGCTATAGAAAACTGGAAGTTTCCCCATCTCAACCTCTCACTATCTTTCTTTTCTCTCAAATTTTTTTTCTTTCTCTCACTCTATAACTAATAGAGTATGTACATGACTAACACCATTTGAGAATAATCTACCCTAGGGAACACAAAAGGTTCAGGTTGCTCCATGATTTCTATAGCAACATCAAATCCTAGAGTGCATATTAATCGAACTCTCATGGATAGTTTATCCATAAGTTGAAAGATTATCTCCATCACTAATCTTGAGAACTAGTTGATGAAAGTGGTAGCTTTTCTGTAGTTGTACTAAGACTCTCTCCAAGATCCTTCACCAAAGTCTCCAAAAGTGATTTTACTCCACTACACTCATGTCCTTTTGGAAGTCCTTCAACTCCAAAGACCTCACACAACTCCTTGGTCTTAGATCTTCTCCCTCCCAATCTTGGTGAAGAAGGTCCAACATGCAAACCCAAGTCAAGTAAGCCTCTCCTTTCCTTGAATCTCTTGCTCTCAAAGGTCAATGGACATGAACTTGCCTTATGTCCCTTCTCTCCACATAGAAATCACTTAGACTAACTCTTTCCTCCAAGTGGTGTAGGTTTTTTGGATCCTCTCAACACTCTCTTCAAATTCTATTGCAAACTCTTTTTTCCTCAAATACACCCCTACAATCACCTCAAACCCTTGGGGAACCTTTCATAGTCTCAATTTCCACTCTTGATGACCCTTCATGTTCCCAAGATGAATCTAAACACTCAAACATGCTTTTTTGTTGCTCTCAAACTCCTCATGCATGAGATCTCAACTCTGCAGAATTAACCCTTCTTCACAATTTCACTCAAATCTCTCAACTAGTATGTGACAGTCATTTGAAATTTTTCACACTTGATCACAACTCCAGGGCGTCCCTCTCTGAAAAATTTCAGATCGTTTCATTGAGCCATTTGGCCTAGACACCTTTCTATTTAGCACACATATTTCAGATTTGGTCTAGCCCAGTGCGCATAGTAGCTCTCACAATAATTTCAAGTGTGCTTATTGACAGATAACCCAAGCTATCATGTGTATAAATTTCAAGTCCAAATCTCAAACTTGAGATTTTACCCAAAATCTGCAATCCACCTCACACAATCTCTCTAAATCCTCTCATGTGTACAAGATGTACAAAATCACTTCAAAGACATCATAATGAACTACACGGTATACAAATAGATCTTGGTTCTCTAACATAAGTTCAGCACTCTCCTTTCCTAATGTTCTCTCCAAGTAAGCTCTCATAGTCTACTTCTGCCTAATGTGAAATTAAATGCCGAACATTATCTTACCTTCTAAAGAGGTCTCGGCAATAGAACCAAAAATGTGAGCCAGCCTGTCTCTCACTCAGGATGAACCTCTGATGGCTATTATGGTAGCGCACCATGGACTAAGAAGGCAAGGAACCCCAACTCCATCATACTCCTCCAAAGCTAACACTCCAAGACTCAAGACATTGCTCACTAGAGAACTCAATGAGAGAGAGATAGTTGCAAATGAAAGGATGATGAGTACCTCCTCACCCCTTGTTTATATACTTGTGAAATAGTTATGCACCAAAGTTACTAATTACCGTAGTAACTCAAGTTACTAGGCTAAAAGTCAAGTAAAGTCAAAAAGTAGAAAGGAATATCCATTCACATGGGCATATTCCCCTAAGCATGTGGTATTATCTTGACCCAACCACTAAGTCAAGGATTTCTTCACATGGACTATCCTTGGACTACAAAAGAATCCAAAACAAAAAGGCTTGTGGGCCCAAGAGTTCTCAACTCTTTCCTCAAAGCCAAACACCTAGGAATAATACCAAGTCAACACACTAGAATCCAAAATAGTGGTTCTCATCTTTTTAAGGTTCTTCAAAATAGTGGTTCTCATCTTCTCATCTTACTTCCTCTAAATTAAGGTCCACTCTATCTTAGCTATGACTAAATTTAGCTAATCATGACTAATGTAGAACCATCCTTTATCTCTATCTAAATAATATCTTTCAAGTACTTGTAATACCAAGCTAAATATCACAATACCACACACATGCACAAATGGGTGTTACAAAACAGTGGACATGCTACATCTATGTGTTAATAAATTAGATAAATTGGGAGTAGTGGGATAGAGTAGTAGCTATGGAAGCAATACCGGATGTTACCATTGCTATGCAACAACAAATTGAGCACCTTACTTGATTGTTGGATGAACAAGCCCAACAACTATAAGAACACATAGAGAGAGCACCAATTCTAGATATAGAGCATCAAATCCAATTTCCAAAACCCAAGGTGTTTGAAAGCAAGAATCTTTTGGGTATAGTGAAGAATTTAGTGTTTGACTACAAATGTACTTTGAAGCTACCAATCTTCAAGATGAATGAAAATAGATTCTCTTGGCTTCTAGCCAATTGGATGGTGTGGAAAAACTTTGGTGGGGGATTCCAAGTGGAGCAAGCTGAATGATAGATTGTTGGACCAATTTTAACAAGGGCAGAATTCAAGGATGCAATACTTGGTCAATTTTAAACTATAAATGCCACTTAAGCCGCACAAGATAAATTGGTGGAGTTGAAGTAGATTGACTTTGTAAGGAGCTACATCACACAATTTCAGAATATCATCATGCAGATTCCAAAAGTGAATTTTTGGATCAATTTGTGAGGGGCTTGAAGTCACAAACCAAATTGGAGGTGACCATGTGGGAACCACAAAATGTGGAAGAAGCAATGCAATTGGCTAAGCGTTTTGATTCTTTGGTTGCAACAACTTGGTCTCGACCTTGACCTACACAAAGCCTACCACTACACACAAATGGAGAACCGGCACCAATGGAGATTGATGCTATCCAATAAAGACCACTTGGTAAAGCGGATAGAGAAAGATTGCAATAAAATGGTGGTCATTTTTAATGTCGCCAAGTTAGACATCACATTGTTGAATGTCCACTTAAGAATGGACGACCTTGACAAGTTACCCAGATGGAGTTTGTGGAGCGGAATGATCAAGAAAATGAGGAATCCCAATAGTAGATTTCAAGCCAGTTATTGGGAGCTTGATTAGTTCCAATGGGATTGAAGGCTCAACCTATGCAAGTTTGCTTCACTTGCAAGGTATGATATCTAATTGGGGTTGTAAGATTTTGGTTGATTTTGGAAGTTCAAAGAATTGCATGTCTATGCAAGTAACCAAAAAATTGGGTATTCCTATCAAGCCAGTAATTGGAAGTAGATTGATGATGGCGGATGGTAGAAAGGGTTCTACATTCGTACCTCACATCCTATTACCTTCAAGATTGGGAAGGAGTATTTGGAGTGTATGAGGTTTGTAGTGACACCTTTAGACTATGATGTCATTCTAGGACTATCTTGGCTTGAACATCATAAGGTTCAATTTGATTGGAATCAATGACAAATTCAAGTACAACACCAAGCTATGAATTTCTGATTAGGTTGTCTAGCACCTCTGAGGAAGACACCTAAGAATAGTCAATCCCAAGATAGGAAGTTTCTCAAGAAGGTAGCAATAGAGCAAACCTTGAAGAGAGATGAGTCCCAAGATGGGAAGTTTGCCAAGAAAGCAGCCATGGAGCAAACTTTGAAGAAGATGAGTCCCTAGATGGGAAGTTTGTTAGTGAAGCAACCATAGAGCAAGCTTTGGAGGAAGATAAGTCTATATTTGTGGTTTGGATCAAGCCAATTGCACAAGGAAAATCTGAGGAGAGCCAAGAGCTTCATCAAGCAATGGTTGATAAGATAGTTCAAGAGTTTGCGGATGTGTTTCCAGATGATCTGCCAAAGGGATTACCCTCCAATCATGGTATGCCCTTCAAGATTGAGTTATTTCCAAGGAGTACTCTAATGAGTAGACCAATCTATCAGCTTTCACCAAAAGAGTTGGAGGAGTTGCAAACAACACTTACGGAGTTGTTGGAGAAGGACTTCATGCAACATAGTACCTCTCCCTGGGGAGCACCGGTACTATTCATTCCAAAGAAGGATGGAAGACTATGTTTCTGTTTTGATTACCGTGGGCTCAATAAGCAAACAATTAAGAATGCATATCCCCTGCCTCGGTTTGATGACTTGCTTGATCAATTGAGTGGAGCAAAATACTTTTCTAAGTTAGATCGTTGTAATGGCTATTGGCAAATCCACATTGATATGGAGGATATGCAAAGGATTGCCTTTCACACAAGGTATGGGCATTTTGAGTGGAGAGTTCTACCTTTCGGGCTCACTAGTACTCCAACAATCTTCATGGATCAGATGCATTGGGTGTTGGATGGACTATTGGATTGGTACATGGTGGTGTTCTTGGACAATATCTTAATCTATAGCAAGACATAGAAAGAACATGTGAATCATGTACAAGAAGTTCTATTACGACTATGATAATTGGAAGTCAAAGTGTGCCTTTTGGCAGAAGAAAGATCCAAGAAGCTTACCTTCTTGGGTCACAAGATCTCATCAGAGGAGATCAAGATGGAAGAGGAGAAAATCAAGGCCATTACTAATTGTCCTACTCTAGAGGATGCTACAAAAGTACAAGCATTCAATGGATTGGCCAGTTTTTTCCAATAGTTCATCCACTATTATGCTCATGTGGCTGCACCATTGACTGAGCTCTTGCGGAAGAACTTGAGCTTCTAGTGGACCACCAAGCATGAAGAAGCATTCCAAAGTGTCTTCAAGACCTATTCTTCAAGCATATGATCTTCAACTACCTTGTGTGGTTGATTTTGATGCTTCTAACTTTGCAATTGGAGTCGTGTTGCAATAGGAATTCCCAGATGGACTACATCCCTTTGCCTTTGTGTCTTTCCAACTAAATATAGCTAAAAAGAATTACTCTGCTCAAGATCGGGAATAGCTTGCAATGGTATATGCCACCAAGGTATGGAGGCATTATCTCTTGGGGAAACAAATGATCATGCAAATTGATCACAAACCATTGTTGCAAACCTTACACTTGGAACACATGAAGAGTCAACATCATCAATGGGAGGAGCAACTCCAATTGTTTGACATCAAACTTGAGTGCAAACCATGTTGGTTCCATGTCATCCATGGTGCTCTATCACAATGACTTGATTTGAAGTCTCTTCCTCTCATCACGATGACAATTACAATGGTGTCAATTGACTCTAAGGTCCATTACAAGTTTTGGTCAGCTATACAACAAGATCCCTTCTTCTAAATGGTACATGGTTGTCTGACAGCATGTGACAACGAATACAATACCTTCTCCTTCAAGGAAGGCCTTCTAGTCCATGAGGACCGGATCTATATTCCAGCCAAAGGTGATCTCTGACTTATGTGTCTTCAAGATTTACCAATAGCCCATGATTTACCAATAGCTGGTCATATGGGTGTGGAGAAGACCTTAGGTACCCTCTTACGCCAATGGTGGTGGTCCAACATGGCACAAGATGTTTGGGAGTTTGTCAGATCATGTAAGAGTTATCAACACAACAAGGCTAGTAACCAAAAGCCGAGTGGACTCCTTCTCCACTACTCATTGGGAACATGTGAGCTTAGGTCTCATCACCTCCTTGCCCAAGACTAAGCAAGGTCACACAACAATTGTGGTGTTTGTGGATAAGTTTAGTTAGCAAATCCATTTGGCACCAACGGTTGATATTGTGGATGCTCTAACCTTGGCATAACTCTACTTTGACAATGTATTCAAGCATCATGGGATGCCACATGAACTCATCTCCAACCGTGATCCTCGCTTCACTTGAAAGTTTTAGCGAGCACTCTTCTAGATACTTGGCACCAAGCTTGCTTTGTCCACAACCTATCATTCTCAAACTGATGGAAAAATTGAATGTGCAAATCGCACCTTAGAAGATATGCTTTGTGCTTTTGTCAACATTCACCATACCAATTGGGATGAATGTCTTGCAGCTACAGAGTTTACATACAACAATTCTAAATAGGCAAGCACTAGAATCTCTCCTTTCTTTCTCAATTTTGGCCAACTTGATCCACTTGTTCCAAATTCCCTTCTTGCTCCTCTCCCATCTCATGTTTCTCATACCTCCACCTTCTTGACCACCATCTCCCAATCCCTTCAACAAGCCAATCTCATCTCCTTGTTGCTCAAAATTGGCAGAAACAATATGTGAATCACCATTGTCGCAATCTCAGCTTTCAAGTTGGTGATAAGGTCATGCTCTCATCCAATAACCTCCCTCTCCCATTTGATACCCAAGTTTGTAAACTTGCCCCTAATTAGATAGGACTTTTTGATATCACCTAAATTGTCTCTCTTGTTGCTTATCAACTTGCCTTGCCTTGCCTTGCCTTCTCATATGCACATCCATCCTATCTTTCATGTTTCCAAGTTGAAACCCTTTGTTCCTAACCCCTCTTCTTTTTCCTCTCAAGTCCAACCTCTCCCTCCTCTTGTCTCTATCAATGATCACAAGGAGTATGAAGTTGATTGTATCCTTGCACAACACCATATTCAAAGAGACCATTGATAACATATGGAGTGCAAGGTCCTTTGGAAAGGGTACCCCTTTCATGATACCACATGGGAACCTCTTTCTTATCTCCAGAATGCACAATGGACCATCCAAGAGTTTGAAGCTTCACGAGCAACGAGGATGTCACCAAGTAGCGGTGGTGGAATATGTAACAATATGGAGTTTAGCTACAAAGTAAAAAAATAAGACAAATTAGCCTAGAATATTCCAAAAGTATATAAGAAGCTTCCCGGCAAGCTTAGCTTGCACCCCAAGTAGATTACTTCTAGAAGGAAACTTCTAGAAGCTTCCAACTAGCTTAGCTTGCACACCAAGTAAGCGGCTTCTAGAGAGAAGCTTCTTGAGAAGCTTCCCAGTTAACTTGGCTTGCACTCCAAGAAAGCAGCTCAAGGAAGTATCTTGAGAAGCTTCTAAAGGGCCTTTTATGCTCCCTATAAATACAAGAGCCAAAGCTCATTCTAGGCATTTGGAGTTTTCCCTCATTCAAGTGTCCCAATGTGAGCTTCCATTCTACTTTTTCTCTCCTTGGTCTCGGTCTTTTACATAGGTTCTGTGAAGATCAAGGTTGAGACCAAGTTGTCAAAGTGCTTAGCCAATTGCATAGGCTTCCTTTAAATGTTTGGGCTCTTGTACGGCCACTTCTAATTGGTGCATGACTTCAAGCCTCTCACAAATAGAGTTTCACATTTTAATATACATAGAATTTGCATTATGGTGTTGTGGAATTGGGTGATGTAGCTTCTTACAAAACCAATCTATTTCAATTTTGCCAACCTGTGTCATGTGGCTCATATGGCATTTATAGATTGGAATTGCCAAATTATTTTGCTCTTGAATTCTTCCTATGTCAAAACTTGCATAATAAATTGCCATTCAACTTGCTCCATTCAAAATTACCACTATAGTTTTTCCACTCCATCCAACTGGCTTAAAGCCAAGAGGCTTTAAGCCATGTTGAAGATTTTTAGCTTCAAAATAACATTCATAATCAAACAAAAAATTATTTATTGCACTCAATAGGTTCTTGCATTCAAATACCTTGGGTTTCAAAAGTTGGTTTCTCTCTTCTCCTTTTTGAAATAGTGCTCTCTATACATGTTATTAATGATCTAGTTCTTCCAACAATTGAGTAAGGTGCTTGATTTTTTATTGTATGACAATGATAAATTTGGGCATTGCGGCCATGGCTACAACTATATCAAACTACCTACAATTTATCTAAATTAATAGATAAATACAATACATCCATCACTCTCCATAAGTTACAATCTGAAGTACCAAGGGTTCATTAGACAAGGTGATCACATTCAGAAAATTGTACGTATAATGTGAAAATTGTACGTATTGCATGAAATGATGCTTGGGTAGTACAAGGACACAAAAATTCTAATGGTTTGGCAGAAATGGATTTGGTTGTCCTTAAATTCCATCCATCCCATTCCAGATCCAATACCAATATAAAAAACCACAGAGAGAAATAGCCAAATGGAAGATCAAAGTGAAATATCACATTGGGACTCTTGAATAAGAGAAACTCCAAATTCCTAACATGAGCTTGGTATTTGGTGTTTATAAAGAACATACAATGTCTTGAGAAGTTTCTCAAGAAGCTTCCTAAAAGCTGCCTTCTTAAAGTGCAAGCCAAACTAATCAAGAAGCTTCTTGAGAGGCTTCCTTTTAGAAGCCACCTACTTGGCATGCAAGCTAAACTTGTTGGGAAGCTTCTCAAGAAGCTTTCATCTAGAAGCTATCTAGTTTGAATGCAAACTAAGCTAGCCGGGAAGCTTCCCAAGAAGTCAGCACTTGGCATGCACATTACCCAATACTTAGAAGATATCAAGTAGCTTCCTAGATACATCTAGAATATTCATATAACTCTTGGCTAATTTGGCCTATTTGCTACTTTGTTACTCTTGACTAATTCATATGTAAACTCCATATTGTTACAATACACACAACTAGGTTAGAACTTTGGTGACATTTATATTAAGTCTGGCTAGATCAACCTTAAGATGTAGAGAAATGTGACAATCTCATTCGGAAGAAGAGTTGCCTATTCCTATAGCTACATTAGTTAGCTCTTCCCATAGGTAGAAAGATCATAACTCCTTATGTGTTTCTTCTCCTTGGGGAAATTCTTCATTTTACCTATTGAACTAGGAAGATTCACACTCCTACAAGGGAACAACCTCTCCTCCTTAAATAGCAACCCTAAAAGGAGTTTCTTATCTACCCTAAGCACAACACTAAATTGCAGCCACCACATCCTTTGCAGCCCGTGTCATAAATGCCAATTATGCTCTCCTCCCTTGGATGCTCTTCCTCTAGATGTATGCAACCTACCTATCAATACATGCCTAATTTCTCTTAACTACTATAAATTCCTAAAGATTTTCTCTTCCCGCATCAATACAAATTCCTCCCACTTGGTCCTTGCTTTTATATGTTTCTTTCCCACCCTTGGTTCTATAATACCCATTTTTGCATGTATGTGCTATTGTGATACTTAGTTTTGTATTACAAGTACTTGAGAGATATTATTTATATAGAGATAAAGGATGGTTCTACATTAGTTATGATTAGCTAAAGGTTATCATAGTGCTAAGGTAGAGCAAACCTTACTTGAGAGGAAGTGGAAAGATAAGCACCACTATTTTGGATTCTAGTGTATTGACTTGGTATTATTCCTAGATGTTTGGCTTTGAGGAAAGAGTTGAGAACACTTGGACCCACAAGCCTTTTGATTTGGATTCTTCTAAAGTCCAAGGATAGCCCATGTGAAGGAATCCTGGACTTAGTGATTGGGTCAAGATAAGACAATATGCTTAGGAGAATATTCCCATGAGTATGGGTATTCATTAAAACTTTAGACTTTATTTGACTTTTAGCCAAGTAACTTGAGTTACTTCAATAACTAGTAACTTTGGTGCATAATTATTTCACAAATATATAAACTAGGGATTAAGAGGTACTTATCATCCTTTCATTTGCAACTATCTCTCTCTCATTGATTTTTGTAGTGAGCAATGGTTTGAGTCTTGGAGTGTTAGCCTTGGAGGAGTATGATGGAGTTTTGCAACTATCTCTCTCTCACTAAGTTCTTTAGAGCAATGATTTGAGTCTTGGAGTGTTAGCCTTGGAGGAATACGATGGAGTTGGGGAACCTTGCCTACTTAGTCCATGGTGTGCTACCATAATAGCCATCAAAGGTTCATCTTGAGTGAGAGACATGCCAACTCACATTTTTGGTTCTATTGCCAAGACCTCTCTAGAAGGTAAGATAATGTTCCACCACAATTCTATATTAGATAGAAGGAGGCTATGAGGGCTGAACTTATGTTAGAGAAGTTGGATCCATTTGTATACCATGAAGTTTATTATAATGGTTTGGAGGTGATATTGTATATATTATATAGATGAGTGGATTTGGAGAGATTGTGTGAGGTGGATTGTAGATTTTGGAGATTACGGTGATTTTGGGCAAAACCTCAAGTTTGAGATCTGGATTTGAAATTTTGATAGTAGATAGCTTGGATAATCGTTCAAGTAGGACACTTAAAATTATTACAAGGACTACTATATACATTGAGCTAGAATTTTTGGAAGGTGGTAGGGTAAATTACTATTGCAAATTGCATTCTCTTTAGAATTTTGCACAAAGTTTTCTTCATTTTTCATCAAATTGTTTTGAAACTTTTCAAGAAAATTTAGTGTATAGTATCCTACTTTTGGCTCAAGAATTAGAGGTCGTTCTTGTGCATGAAGTTATGAGATTTTAAAGTAAGGAGGGGGGTTTTCTCACCAAATCTGAACTATATGTGTGTTGAATAGAACAATGCCTAGGCCAAATAGCTCAACATAAAGATTTGAAATTTTGCAAGGGAAGATGCCATGGGGTTTCAATGAAATGAGCAAAATTTCAAAGTATTGTGACATACCAATTGAAAGAATTTAGTGACATTGCAAGGGGAGTCAATTCATGAGGAGTGTGAGAACAACCAAAAGCATGTTATAGTGTTTAGACTCATCTTGGGAGCATGGAAGGTCACCAAGAGTGGATTGTAGGGATTGATTTGGAGAAAAGAGAATTTGTAATATAATTTGAAGAGAGTGTTGAGGGGACCCAAAAACATACATTACTTGGAGGAAATAGTGATTCTAAATGTTTTTTATGTGGAGAGAAGGGACATAAGGCAAGTTCATATCTACTGATCTTTGAGAGCAAGCGGTTGAGGGAAAGGAGAGGCTTACTTGACTTGGGATTGCATGTTGGACCTTCTTCACCAAGATTAGGAGGGAGTAGATCTAATAGCAAGGAGTTGTGTGAGGTTGGTGGAGTGGAAGGACTTTCAAAATGACATGAGTGTCATTGAGTAATACCACTTTTGGAGACTTTGGAAAAAGATCTTGGAGAGAATCTTAGTATAGCTATAGAGAAACTACCACCTTCATAAGCTAGTTCTCAAGATTAATGATGGAGATAATATTTCAACTTATAGATAAATTATCCATGGATTAATTAATATAGACTCTAGGATTTGATCTTGCTATAAAAATTTTGGACTAACCGCAAACTTTTTTTTCTCTAGGGCAGATTAATCTCAAATAGTGTTAGTAATGTATATACTCTATTAGTTATAAAGCGAGAGAAAGAAAAAAGATTAAGAGAAATGAGACAGATCGTGAGGGGCTTAGATGGAGAAACTTCCAATTCTCTTTGGCAAAGATGGAGAAGATATGGAAGTCTTTGTGAGAGACTTCAATAGAGCTTGCATAGGAAACAATAAGAGGAGGAAGAATGAGTGCGGCGCATTATTACCAAATTTCTTTCAGGATGCAGCCCTTACATAATATGAGTCAGAATACCAAAAGAAAGGGACAAAAGATAGGCAAGAAGAGTCTTGAGAGAGTTTGACTATAGCATTCATTGAGAACTTTCTTCCAGATGAGAGTTATCAAAGATTGATGAGTGAAGTTACCTTCTTTAAGCAAGGAGATAGAGAGAAAATTAGAGTCTATGCAAAAAGAGTAGAGAAGTTAGAGTCCATGTTTTCCATAGTGTTGAGGAAGAGTGTGGATGATATAGAGACTAATATGACAGGCATAGGAGCCATGCTAGCTAAGAATTTTATGGGAGATTTGAGACCATTAACTAGAAGCAAGGTGAGATATGAGAAACGTTCTTCAAAGGTTGAAGCTATCAAGATTGCAATACACATGGAGGAGAGTTTGGAAAGGGATGGGATTTATTTGGTGGTGAAGAAAGTTGTGCATCCTCCTCAAGGCTAAAATTTTGTAGAGCTTCTAATAATTTTGTGCCAAAGGTTGCACCATAAGTAATAGTTGCTCCGATTCTTGCACCTCTACCAAAAAAACCATTTCAAACCATCACAAGACAACTTGCAAATTTCAAGATCAATGTAGTGCAACTATGGGAGAAGAGAGAGGTGGATCAGAATGTGGGAAGAAGGCCTAGGAGTTATAGAAGCTATCTATATTGAGGAGGCTAACCAACCAACAATTTCAATGATAGAAATTGTTTTGGTTGTGTAAGAAGAGGTTACATGCAAAGGAATTGCCTGAATTCCATTTATTATGGAAGAAGCCAATAGAGGGAAAGAAGGAGGTAGTGAAACCCAAATGGTCCCTAATCTAAACAAAATTAAGGGGATAACATCCATAAATGTGGTTGAAAGCAAGTATGAGAAAGTGGAGTGATCAAACTCCAAAGGTTTTAATTTGGATCTTTTGGTACAAGAGAGCTTGTTTTGAAGAGGATTTACACTCTTCTCAAGGATTTACTCATAGCAAGGATAGTCCTATGCCTAAAAGGAGTACTCACACTGGCACCACCTCAACACCATCAACAACAAAGATTCCAAGGAAGAAGTTGAGGATGGAGGACTTCTTGATCTCAAATCAACAATGGAACTATAATGTGTTGGAGGATGTTGGTAGTCACAAGGCTTACATCATAGTGGGCCAACTGATCATTTTGAACCCCACCTTGAGAAAGGAGCTTTGAGGTGGTTTGAGTTCTACAAGGAGCAAGAGGAAGAAGAAAGCAAAAGAGAAAGCCCCAATATCAATCAAGGTGGTGGATGCCAAACCAATACCATAGGAGGCTTGTGAATATACTTCCAAGATTGATGTGAGAATGAATGGTCACAACATCAAATATGCACTTGTTGATGGACGATCTATAGTGAATGTCATGTCAAAGAGGTTGATGAAGAAGTTGGGTATGATACCATCAAGACCTTCAACATTTGTGGTGAGCATAGCAAACAAGTAGCAAGTTTGATCAATAGGGGTGATGGATAAGGTGGTAATTTCAATTATGGGAGTTCAAAATCTCATAAATTTCCAAATCTTAAAGGATTCAAGCTATGATTTTCTTCTTGGGAGGCTATGGTTGAGAGTAGCACTCTCAACTAATCAATGGAAAAAAGAGTACTTGAGGATTGGGCTATCAAACCATCAAGTTACAATTCTTATGACTAATGCTACCACCACTTCACATCCAGATACACCATCCTTGATTATTGGGAGTCAGATTTAGAAGAAGGAGCTTCAAGTATGCACACAAGCATAGAGGAAGAGATTTCCATAGAGGAAGATGAATCTGAATCTGATTTTGAATATATATCCCTCATGTGCTATGGATTTTGCACCTAAGCTAGAGGTTTTGAAAGACCCAGATAAATCACTATTGACACTTGAGAAGATAGAGAGGAGGTTATCTATCCTCAAGTATGGTCCAAACGTTACCTCAAGGTGGAAAATGTGAGTTTTGAGGAGATTTTCCAAATGTTCATCCATGTGTTTGCTTTTTGTAACAAGGATCTAAAAGAAGTCACCTTGGAGGAGCACAAGCTAGAGGTGGATCCCATGTAAGACTAGTCCACCAAATGAAATATTGCATTAGCTCACCATAGCTTTGGTTGTGAAGGAGGAGATTGATAAGTTCAACGAGGTAGGATTTATCTTTAAAGTAGAGAATTGTAGTGCCCACATTTTTTGTTTTTCTTTGTTTATTAGCATTTGAGGGAAGAAGTAAGCACGGAAAGTAGAATTGCAAAAGAAGAATGGACAGAAGTGACTTCAAAAGAAATCCGAAGAAGGCAAGATTGGATCTGATGATGGAGATACTCAAAAGAAAGGCACAACGGAAAAAAGTCCAAGGAGCACCGTCTTTGGGTCGGAAGGCGTAGGTGATACGAAGACTGTCTAACAACCTTGGTACGTGGCAAGAAAGTACACTTCAAGAAATGGCAGAGGCAGAAGAAGCATGTCTTGACAGTGACCGGACATCAACACGCAGAAGAGGGGAGGTCAAATTTGAAATCGACTGAAGAATGACTACAATTTGGGGTAATATAAGATTGTGATTGCACAAGGACAAGTTGAATATGCCAAGTAAATTTCCAATTCCTTTGAGTAGTTGTCCTGCAGTAATGCGTGTCCAGAAGCCGATTGAGAGTGAAATTTTCTGAAATCTAGAAGAGGTTAGAGTGTCTCGTCCAAGAGAGGGCATCATCTTTCAGTGTCGAAGAATGCAAGAGCAGATCATGGCAAAGAAGGTCACAAATGCTATGGCGGTGCAAAGTTTTGCAATTCGTAGGTTAGGTGTAGTAGCCAGAATCAAAGTCTTGAATATACTTTGTATTACGTTTTTAGCATGGAATTGGAATTTCAGTTTCCTAGGAGTGATGGCAAAGATAGCTGCTAGTTATTGTGAGGAGGGTCCCGAAGTTGAAGGGAAGAGAGGAAATCCGGCTTGATGGACTATGTCGGATTGGAGGTTAGTATTGGGGAAGGAAGCAAGAGAGCCAACGGGGATCACCTTCTATCAGAAGTGTGATGCTGCAGAAGAGACGGCAGAAATTTGAAACTCTTTCTTTGCTCCGAGAACCACAAATGGCTACAAGGTGGAGTCCTATCGAGATCCAATTAGGAGAAGTATCATGGGGGCGATGATAGCCAAAGCTAGAACAAACAACATATGTAAACATGCATCAAGCGGTCTTCTTCCACCAGATGTTTGCAGGGGTCAAGGTGAATTGGGCGAAGTGTTTTCACCACCGAACGAGGCAGATGGTGATCAATTGGTGAACAAGTTCTCCTCCTCATTATTTTGCACCATTTGCAACACACTTCTACTTTGGGTTGAAATTGCTAACAGTAGAGGAGCAGCATCACATGGTGTCCCATTTCCATCCTGACTTAAGACGAGAAGCAGACAAAGAAGAGCGATAGTATATGATACACCTACGAGCCAATGACAATCACTTCTTGAAGACTAGAAAATGGAAGATAGAAGAAGTAACAAGTCCAAAGATGAAGAAGCGCAATAAACCCAAAGAAGCAAAGTCACCTCCAGCTCAAAGGAAGACTCAAAGACTGGTTGTGCAGAATAAGAAGATGGTGAGAAAAGCATCATCAGAATCAGAGTCTGAAGAAGAAACCAAGTCGCAAGAAGAGGAATCCAAAGAAGATGAACTCACCTTAAAAAGTGAGGAGTCTGGAAGTGATAGTGATGGGGAACCTGAGGTTCAGCAATCGGTTGCGGTCAGTGAAGCTTGTCAGGCAATGATTGACAGAGTACCCGGAACAACGAGTCATTGCGTAGCCATGGTGGTGAATAAGCCGAGACCAGAGGAAAAGGAGGAGTATCTTGCGGGGCCGAGTTCAATCGATAGAGGAGAAGAAAGTTTAGATGCGGTGTCTCTGAAGATACAAAGATTGCGACTTTGGATGAAGGAGCCAATGAAGGAGCCAAAGACTGAAGACAAAGACAACGACAAAGATAAAGATAACTTTGGCGGGATACTATATCTGACAAAGGTTGTCACACCATTGCTGGAGCTACTAAAGGAGCATCGGAATGTAATTCCCCAAGATTGTAGAAAGGGGATGAATGAGTTGCAGGTGGTGAAGCATTTGTTGAGTGAAGTGAAGGGGTTGCAAGAGCAACAAGTCCAAAGAAATGACAAACTTGGAGAACTTTGGAGAGAGGAAGTCTTGAAGAAGAAGGCTTTCGAGATGTTACAAGAGAGCTGCGAGTCAAAAGAGAAAGAACTGCAAAGGCAAACCGGAGAATTGAAGGAGCAGGCAATGTGGCTGAGCAAAATGAAGGAGGAAGTGAGTGATGTGCGCATCGAGAATATTCATTTGAAGGCAACGGCAGCAATAATGGAGCAGGAGTTGACAGCTTGAAGAAAAGTGCAGCGGGGAAGGAACAAGCATGGCAGAGAGAGTTAGCAGTCAGACATGAAGAAGAAGGACGATTACGAGAGCTGGTCTGAAGTGCTGAGTTACAGAGTACATAGTATGTGGAGGAGAAGAAGATGCTCGCTGCGGAGTACAAAGATGAGTTGAAGATGTACCACAAAGAGTTGAAGGTAGAGTGCTCTTGAGGATATGAGTCGGAATCAGTAGGAGAAGTTGCAGGGAAGTTGAGAGCAATCTTGAGCACGGAGGCTAAAGGAAGATTGGAAGAAGAATGTCTACATGAGTTGAAGTTGCTGGTGCAAGAAACTCGGAAGAGAAAAGCCAAAGATGTGGATATGAACACGTTGCTGATCCAATTAAGAGAGCGGGTAGACTGGAAGATGTTAGAAGTAGAAGACAATGTTAGTCTCAGTTTAGATTTAGTCAATTCGGAGTTAGAGAAAATTAGGAATAGTGTGACAGCGGAGAGGAAGTCCGATGTTGCAGAAGTAGGAATTCAGGTGTCATTGGATGTGTTATTTGACATGTTAGAGAGGAGTGGGTTAGGAGATAAAGAGTTAGATAAGTCACTCCTTAGTGCAATTATAGTTCCTAGTGTAGAAGTAGTAGAAATAGTGCAGGAATTGGTAGAATTAGCTATACCCGAAGAAGGAGAAGTAGTAGGAAGATCATGGGGTTTGGAAGCCGATGATGAGGTAGACATCGGATTGGTGTAAGTACCAATTTTGAGATAAGAAGAGGCAGATATGAAGAGATGGATTGTCAATTTGGATCTGTAGGTAGGAAAAGATGTTAGGAAGCGGTGCATAAGTAGGAAGAACTGCCATTTGCTTTAGTATTTAAGTGGAGCATTTGCAGTACCATGTTGTTCAGTATTCAAATTTCTGAAGATAGATAAAGCAAAGTGCTATTTTCAGTGCTCATCGCTTGAGCTTAATTCCGATTGTCAATTTTGTGTGTGTGTTTGTGAATGTGTGGAGAATTTTGAAGTGCAAGTCAGTGTGTTTGTGGATGTTGGATTCTATAGCCATGATCTTCATTCTGTGTGTTTGATCTTGAGTGAAGTGCATCGGAGCAATGCTTTGACAGATCTGAGAAGAATTGTAGTGTTGGTAGTATTCTGCATTTGTGAGTGCAGCACGAAGTTGATGTGAAGCAATTTTGATTGAGGAAGTTGTGCCTTTAGTGGAGGGGTAGAACATAAGTCTGAGGCAAAATTGTTCTTTGCTGTGAAGTGCCGTCTTCGGGAGAATCTGAATCATCACAATCAAGAGTTGTTTGGACAGAATTTGCTATGTTGCGATTATGTGTGTGTGTATTCGTGACAAGTTGTCAAGATTGTGAGCTTGTTACTCTCTTTTGGGTGTAGTTTCTACCTAAGAGATTAAAGAAGCAATCAAGAAGAACTACAAGTTACTATTTGACTTTGTATTTGACCAATTCTGAATTGTATCTCTGCGGGAATGAACTTTACTTACCCAATTACCGCAAAAGTGAGATTGGCCAGGTTGTCACAAGAATTTACAAGGAGTGTCCCTAATTGTGATTGTGAAGAAAAAAATGGTAAGCTTTGGGTATGTGTTGATTACAAGAAGCTCAACATTGTTACTAAGAAGGAGTATTACTCTTTGCCATTCATTGATGAGATCTTGGAAGAGGTTGCAAGTCATAAGAGGTACATTTTTGGAGATGGTTATAGTGGGTATAACCAAATCAGATTGCAGTAGAGCATCAACCACTCACTACATGCACCACACCTTAGGAGACTTATGTTTTCAAGCTCATATCTTTTTGACTTTACAATGCTCTAGCCACATTCCAACCATTCATGAACAAGGTGTTTGAACCTTTCATTGGAAAGGTTATGAGAGACTTCCTTGATGACTTTTGCATCTATGGGAGCAAGGAAGAGCAATTTGAGCACCTGATCAAGGTCTTGCAATGCTTGGATGAAGCAAATGCATCACTCTATCCAACAAAGTGCATTTTTGGTTGTGAAGAAGGTCTACTTTTGGGGCATATCACTTCCAAGGATGGAATAATAGTTGATCCTAAGAAAGTGAGGAAAATCTTAGACCTTCCATTCCCTTCAAGCTTGACAAAGTTATGCAAATTCTTGGGGATGGTTGGGTACTATAGAAGGTTTATCTTCTCATTTTCCAACAAAGCTTATGCATTGACCATCTACATGAAGAAACATGTAGAATACATGGTGATTTTGGAGGACAAGGAGGCTCTCAAAGCCTTTGAGGAGCTCAATCAATCCCTTGTTGTGACTCTAATTCTTGCTCAACCTAATTGGAATAAGCTTTTCATCCTTAACATTGATAGTTCCAATGTAACTGTAGGATGTACTCTTATTCAATTAGACCAAGATGTGCATGATCATCCAATAGCTTATGCTAGTAGATAGACGGTTTTAGCAAAAACACACTACTCAATCACAAAGAGAAAAGAGTTGGCAATGATCTTTGGTCTTAAGAAGTTTAAACATTACTTGATTGGAGAGAAAGCCACCATTGTCATGGATCACAAGGCTTTGAAATACATGTTCAACAAGCCTAATGTGGAAGGAAGGCTAGCAAGGTAGATAATACTCTTATTTGAGTATGACTAAACCATTGAGGATAGGCAAGGGAAGAAACGTGCAAATGCTGATTTGTTATCTAGGGCCTATGATCATGATGGAGTTGAACCAATAGTTGATTCCTTCATTGGATGAGGAGCTCATGACAATCTCAATCACTCAAGAGGTTCCAAGGGAGTATAAGGAGATCGTGGACTTTGTTACAAGAGGTAACTATCAAGAAGGAATGCAAGCTAGGGAGAGGAAGGCTCTTGTAGCAAGACCTAAATGTTACACAATGGTGGACAATATTCTTTTTCACCAAGGAGTAGATGGTGTACTTTGAAGAGCAATGAGTAAGGAAGAGTCTATCCTAATCATGAAGGAATTTTATGAAGATTTAGTGTTTGGGGAACACTTTGCAAGAAAGTTGACTACTTTCAAGATTCTAGATGTAGGTTACCATTGGAGGGCGATTTTCAAAGATTGTCTTGTTTATTGCAAACCTTGTAATGTTTGTCAAGCTTTTGCTAAATATTCTTCTTTTACTTATCTCTTAGATCAATTCTATTGCTAGGACCTTTTGAGAAGTGGAGAATTGACTTTGTAGGTCCTCTCAATAGAACCTCAAGGAACAATTAGTACATTGTGGTAGTTACTGATTACCTTACCAAATGGGTGGAGACTAGACCATTGAATGACAAGAATGAAGAGGTTGGTAGATTTCTTCATGAATGCATTATCACTAGATTTGGATGCCTAATGGAGTTGGTTTATGGTAGAGGAGGAGAGTTCACAAGAATCATCACTACAATCATATTAGAAATTTCTTTATCACACATAGAGTAACTACATATTATGAATTTACTCTATCACACATAGAGTAACTACATCCCATAAACTTCATTGCCTTGGAAAAGAGAACCAATCAGACCTTGTGCATGATGTTGGCCAAAGATGAGAAAATGGAGAGTGCTAAACATCATAGGCACAAGAAGATTCATGCAGTTTTGTGGGAGTATAGGATAACCATAAAGACTTTCACCGGATATTCTCTATTTCATTTGGTTCATGGTATTGAGTCTACCTTACCTAGTCACTTTGATATTCCTACACTCTAAATCATTCATAGGAGATTGGAGAAGCACAATGAGGTGTTGTAGAGAAGTCAAGGAAGGATCAACTTATGGAATTGGAGGAGGCAAGAGCAGTTGCTATGGTTTGAGTAGAGCAAGCCCATAGGAAACAAAAGGAGAGCTATGACAAGAGACAAGGCAAGAAGAAGGTGGAGCCCTTCAAAGAAGGTGATTGGGTAATGTTGTTTGATTCTATTTGATTCAAGAGAGTGAAAAATAACTTTTTGTCTAAGTACTTTGGACCTTTCATAGTGGAGAAAGTGTGGAGCAATTACACTTATGATCTCAAGGAGTTGGGAGGAAGGCACTTTGATAGATTAAACATGATAAGTTGAAGATGTATCATAGAAGGTAGAGAAACTTCACTCCAAGGATAAAGTGAACTCTTAGTCCCAAGGGTAAATGTAACACTCATTTGTGCATGTATGTGATTTGTGATATTTGGTTTGGTAGTACAAATACTTGAGAGATATTATTTATATAGAGATAAAGGATGGTCCTACATTAGCCATGATTAGCTAAATTTAGTCATAATACTAAGATAGAGAGCACCTTACTTTAGAAGAAATGGAAAAGATGAGCACTACTATTTTGGATTATAGTCTATTGACTTGGTATTATTCCTACGGGTTTAGCTTTGAGGAAAGAGTTGAGAACTCTTGGACCCACAAGTCTTTTTTTCTTTGGATTCTTCTATAGTCCAAGGATAGCCCATATGAAGGAATCCTTGGCTTAGTGATTGGGTCAAGATAAGACCACATGCTTAGGATAATATTCCCATGAGTATGATATTCCTTTATACTTTAGACCTTATTTGACTTTTAGCCTAGTAACTTGAGTTACTTCAATAATTAGTAACGTTGGTGTGTAACTACATCACAAGTAAATAAACTAGGGGTGAAGAGGTACTCATCAACTATCACTCTTTCATTGAGTTCTCTAGTGAGCAATGGTTTAGTCTTGGAGTGTTAGCCTTAGAGGAGTATGATGGAGTTCAGGCTCCTTGCTTTCTTAGTCCATGATGTGATACCATAATAGCTATTGGAAGTTTATCCTAAGTGATAGATACGTTGGCTCACAATTCTTACCCGTATCATATCTTCTTTGCCTTGCAATAATTTTTTTGTTTGCAAGGACACTCACATATGAGGGATGGAGTATGCAGTACTAAGAAATTTTTTTAAAACTAAATTTTAAGAAAAAATTAATTTTCTTTCATTTTTCCATTTTTTTTATTATTTGGGAAAAAAATTCCCAAATGGTAATTTATTTTGGTCCAGCTTTATATTTAGGCAAGAAATGTGAAGACTAAGAGTGAAAGTATCAAAATCCCAAAGAGCTATCAATTAGCTAAAGATGAAGATAAAGCATTTGCATAAAGATTGGTCCAAAGACAATAAATGTTTTAAATTCCATTGCAAATTTTTGAAGGAAATGTTTCCAAGTGCCATTAGTACCTAAAACTATTGACCAATGAGCAATTGAAGACCCATGGGGCAAAGGCCTTGATCTATAAATTCCCTATGTTTCTCAAGAAAATGTACATTGAAGAGTTGATCAATTTTATTAAGACTAATCTTGTTCAAGAATCCACAAATTTGTTTTGCATGAGTTAGTTTTATTCTTCAACTACATACATGTGGGAGAAGATTAGCACACTGGTTAAGGGCATGTAGTCAAGCAAGGTACAATTTGTTATTATTTGGAACCTTGAAATTGATAAGTGTGAGATGGAAGCAAGGAAAGGGCTATTGCAAAAGTTAAACCTTACTATTTCTTCTATGAAACTAAGACTTTGGGTTGCCGAAAGTATGTGGCACAAGAGATTCAAAAAGAGAAGTCTTAAAGTCCAAATGGGCTTTATGGAACCCAAGTGTGGACCAAAGAGCATAAGCATATGGTCATCGGTAGTGATGTATATAAAATTTGGCTAGCTTGATGTTTGACACAAAGTTTGATGATGTGAATAACCAAATCTTTCATTGACAAACAATCAATAAGTTAAAATTGGATGGTGTAAACTACAAAGAACTAGCCTAAAGAGCCATTGATGCTACAATCATGAAAATTTTTAAGCCACACAAAACTACTTATGTTTGTATCAACCAAATGCTGTCCTTTGAGATTGCCTTTGAGGGAGTGCAAACTAATTGAAGCTTGATGTTCTATAACTACACTCAATGAAAGGTGAGTGCTTTGGATGGAGCTGTAATTGACTACATTGTTAAGGCTAACATTGGAAATGACAACACTTGAAAAGAAGAATCACTATTTTCAGTTTGTTACTATACATGTTTAACCTCTTAGTGCAAGAACCACTCCTAGAAGAGGGTAACATCACTACAAAGGTGCACTATAACAAATAGGAAGAAAAGATCATATTAACTAAAGATAAGTTCTAGCTAAACTTTGAATATGATATCCAGTAAACTACAAACAAGTGACTTCACTACAAAGATTCTTACTCCAAGGGTCATGTTTTGTAATACCCATTTGTGCATGTGTGTGGTATTGTGATATTTAGCTTGGAATAACAAGTACTTGAGAGACATTATTTATATAGATAAAGGATGGTTCTACATTAGTCATGATTAGCCAAAGTTAGTCATAGCTACAATAGAAGGGAATTTACTTTAAAGGAAGTGGAAAAGATGAGCACCACTAATTTGGATTCTAGTGTGTTGACTTGGTATTATTCTTAGGTGTTTGGCTTTTAGGAAAGAGTTGAGAACTCTTAGGCCCGTAAGCCTTTTTGTTTTGGATTCTTCTATAGTCCAAGGATAGCGCATGTGAAGGAATCCTTGACTTTCTTGTTGGGTCAAGATATGATTACATGCTTAGTGGAATATTCCCATGGAGATGGATATTCCTTTATACTTTTTGACTTGACTTGACTTTTAGCCTAGTGACTTGAGTTACTTTGGTAACTTTAGTACGTAACTATTTCACAAGCATATAAACTAGGGGTGAGGAGGTACTCATCATCCTTTCATTTGAAACTATCTCTCTCTCATTGAGTTCTCTATTGAGCAATGTCTTGAGTTTTGGAGTGTTAGCCTTGGAGGAGTATGATGGACTTCGGGTTCTTTGCCTTAGTCCATGGCACGCTACCATAATAGCCAGTAGAGGTTCATCCTGAGTGAGAGATAGGCCAGCTCACAATTATACTCCTCCTAAAAGGCACATCTTTACCCAAAGTTTCTTGCATCAATGACTATCCTTTGTGTTTGCTACCATTGAGTACTATCAACATGATAGGTCAATTGAGACTCTCAAGGTATTGATCTAGAGGAATAACCAATGATCACACACTCTACCCATGAATACTAGTGATCACACACACTCAACACTTGGCACTCTTGCTACAAAGATTTCTCAACATTCACTCAATGGAGACATGATACCAACACCTAGAGTTAAGCAAAGCAACATTGTGGTTTTGGCACTTCCAATTTCTTTGTCCCAAACTAACTTAATGAATATTTACATGAAATGACTACCCTAAGTAGCAAAAAACCATTTAGGTACTAAGAAATTTAATGGCTAATAGTTTAATACTTATGAAGATATCTACCAAAATTGCAAGGGTCAAAGTTTACATTGGAGATTTCCTTATCTTCTTTATCATGTAAAATTCCTTATCCCACTTACTTACAATTCTACTTGTCTTTGGAAGATAACATCTCCTCTCCAAAGAAACTTCCTATTTTCTACTTTCTTTGGATTACTATACTGAAGATTGTACTAAGATGAATGTTAACTACAAATATATCTTTATAAAATTTTATTTTAAAGAACTAGCTTTGCTTCTAGCTATCCAAAGGAAAATTTCTACTTGTAGTTTACAATTTCTAGGACTAAGGTATCAAAAGAATCACTAAATTTGTGTTTGTGCATTCTCTAAGATTTACAAATAAATGATCCATCCTTGGGTTCTCAAATATCTTCTTATTGAGAGTCTAGATCTGCAACTTCAGCTCATGTACTTTGGTCTTTATCATTTGTCCATCCATTGCTTCCTTGGTGAGGACACCATGTAGTCTTGAAGTTACTCTAAGTTCCTGGCCATCTCTATCATCACTTCCTTCAACCTGTTGTATGTGGTCTTGAATCTGCTAAGGATCTTCAAACATAGCCATACCACTTATAGGATTGTCAATCAGGTGCTTTTCTTTGAATGAATGTTTGATGGCAAGGAAGTAAATTAGACTATGATATTCTGTCAATGGACCAAAAGAAATGGACCCCAGGCAAAAAGGGGCCCTTCTATCTTTTTTATTTATAAATTCACTTTTATATTGGGTTAGGGTTATTGATTGAAGCCAAATTGAATGAGGATTTCCCAAAGAGTTAGCTGGAGTGGAATATGGTTGTAAGGAAGTTATAGGAGACAAACACCAAAGTTAGGCTAAGTGAAGTGAAGTACAAAGCTGAGCTGAAGGAAGAGGTGATCAATCTTGCCAAAACATAGATTAATCCTTAGAAATGAAAGGCTACACACTCACCCAAAGCAATCACTTTGCAATCAAAGAAGAATACAAGATAAGAAGATGGTCAAATGGATGCGCAAGATGATGTTCAGGAAGTATTACCTATTATTGAATCAAGAGACAACTCTAAAGGTGGTCAATTAGGTGCAAAGGAGATTAAGGACACCTAACTCCACCAAAGATGAATGATGTTGATATTGACCAACACCCAAGTGATTTAGGGTTAGAGGTTGTTTCTAGGTGAAGAAGGTAAACCACAAATTCACCAATGGGAGGATGAGAACAGCCAAAGTGAAGAAGGAAGGAAAAGGTGAAGATAACCCTTTGGAACATTGAGGTAGAACCAATGGAACCCTAAGGTGATCCAAAGATAAGAAAACTTGAAACCTTGTCTATGGAGAACAATCTATACTTCATGTGTTAACTTCACAATAATACCCATAGTTGAGTTCTTAATTGGAATATTTGAGGAGTTTGTGCAATTAGGAGTAGAAATTATTGTTGAGTTACCAAATGGGTGCATCATTAGCTATAAGAGTGGTGGAGTGAAATTCCAATGTTGCAAAGAGAACTAGAAGAAGTGAAACAGTCCAAGGAAGAGACTAGAATCTCAATATGATCAATGAAGATGGAGTTACACAAGCAGAAGCTAGAGATATTCTTTTGATGGCTAAGTTAGAATCTAAGATTGAAGAAGTAGAAGAACTCAAGGAGAAATTAGCATCTATTACAAAGGAGAAGAAAGTAAAAAAAATGTATCAACTTCTAGTATAGCAAAACTAAGAAAAGGAATTAGCCAATGCCCATGCTAAGTGTAAAATATTGCAAGGGGAAAAGAGTAGACAAGACCAGATTTAGGTAGCATTGTAGAAGGTAAAGTCGGCAAAGATTGAAGAGTTTGAATCAAAGTTGAAAGGTTTGACGACTCAATTGGATGTGATGATGGTCCAGGTGGCTCAACTTGAAGAGGTGAGAATTGGCATCAATTCAAGTGTGGTTGTTTTGGAAGAGGGGAAGAATGCCAAAGGAACCAAAGAATTGGACAAAGGAAGGGCAGTAAGGGCAAGGAGAGGATAGAGGATTTATGTAGGAGATTAAAAAATGTTATAGATAGTTTTAAAGATTACACTTTGTCAGTGATGAGATAAAGTTACTTAGAAGCTTAAAAGTAAAGTCCAAAAGAGAAATGGGAAGAGATGAGAAGAAGCCACAATGAAGTTTGGAGAAAGAATGCAAAGAAAGATGGCAAAAACTAAGGACTGTCTGAAGTATAATTTCAAAGTCATATGAAAGAAATTAGATAGAGTTATTCTAGGAGTACTTGAGGAAAGTAAGAAGATAGTAAGAGTAAGTTTTAAGTAGGACTTTGAAGCCTTTTGGAATCAGTCAATCAATCCAAAATTTGGTGTGATGGGATGTTAACCCAAGCACTTAGAGTTTTGACCAACATGTTGGTTTGGGCTAGATGTGTTGGTTCAAATATGATGTTTCAAAGTAGCATTAAGATCCAAAGAGCTGAGTATTTAAAGCCAACATTCAAAGTGTTATATGTTCAATTCAATGATTAATAAGTGAAAAGGCTTACCGCTCTTCATCATTTTCTATTATCCTTGTGTAAGTGTATGCCTTAGAAATTTATTTATCAGCTGAATCTTTGCAATAGAATTGCTTTGCTCCTTGTGTGTTTGATCCTTACAGGCAAAGGTTAGCGTTTGAGAGCAATGCCTTGATGGTTTTAAGTGTGATTGTAGTGTTGACAATCAATGAAAGATAGAATTTCTAAGGGATATAAATTGCATAGGCAAATCATAACTTAGGTGAAATGTCTCACCTTTGGATCTAAGTGCAAGTCCTTTGGCACAAAAGCTCATTCCTTTGGAGCAAAATTTGGCCATTGGACGTGCAAAGCAGACCATCATACTTGAGAGGTAGAGCTTTGGACTAAAACTTGACCTTTGGAGTTGAGGTGCAGACCTTTTGGGTAGAAGTTAATGGAAGGTCTCTTGTAGGAGGTAGAGTTAGTGAATTGAAACACTTCTTCCAAGGTTTGATTGGATTTATTTCAAGTGTGAGGAAGTTTAGTTTTTGTAACTTTTTATGATGCTCTTTGTGGTTGTGGTGCCCACATTTTTTTTTTGTTTTATTAGCATTTGGAGAAGAAGTAAGCAAGAAAGCCAAATTACAAAAGAAAGAATGGACGGGAGTGTCTTTGGAGGAAATCCAAAGAAGTCGACTTTGGATCCAATGATAGAAGTACTAAGGAGAGGAGTACAAAGAAACAAGTCTGAAGAGCATCATCTTTGGATTGGGAAGCAAAGGGCGATACGAAGACCGTCTAACAACCTTTGTACATGGCAAGAAAGTACACTTCAAGAAACGGCAGAGGCAGAAGAAGCATGTCTTGATAGTGACAAGACAACAACACGCAAAAGAAGGGGAAGTTGATTTTGAAATTGACTGAAGAATGATAGCAATTTGGGGTATTATAAAATTGCAATTACGTAGGGGCAAGTTGAATATGTCAAGTAGATTTCATGTCCCTCTGAATAGTCATCTTGCAGTAATGCGTGTCAAGAAGCCAATTGAGAGTGAAATTTTCCAAAATCCAAAAGGGGTTAGAGTGTCTCGTCCAAGAGAAGGAATAGTCTTCTAATGCCAAAGATCAAGAGAGCAAATCATGGCAAAGAAGGTCACAATGCTTTGGCAGTGCAAAGTTTTGCAATTTGTAGGTTGGATGTTGTAACAAGGATCAAAGTCTTGGATAGACTTTGTATTACTTTCTTAGCATGGATCTGGAATTTCAGTTTCCTAGGAGTCATGGTAGAGATAGCTGCCAGTAATTGCAAGGAAGGCCCTGAAGTCGAGGGAAAGAGAGGAAATCCGGCTTAATGGACTAAGTCGGATTGGAGGTTAATGTTGGGGAAGGAAGCAAGAGAACCGACAGGGATCACCTTCTATCAGAAATGTGATGCTGTAAAGGAGACGGCGGACATACAAGATTCATTCTTTGCTCCGTGTACAATGAATGGTTACAAGGTGGAGTCCTATTGGGACCCGATTAAACAAAGTATCATGGGGACGATAATGGCCATGTTCAAGCCAAAATGAATGACTTACGTGAATATGCAGCAGGTGGTCTTTTTCCACCGGATGTTTGTAGGAGTGAAGGTGAATTGAGCAAAGTGTTTTCACCAACAAACGAGGCAGATGGTGGTCAAATTGGAGGACAAGTTTGCCTCCAAAATATTTTGCACCGTTTGCAGCACACTTCTACTTTGGGTTGAACTTGGTGACAGTGGAGGAGAGGCGTCGCAATGGTGTCACATTTCCATCCTGATTTGAGATGGGAAGCGGGTGAAGAAGAGCAACAATACATGGCACACTTGCAAGCCATTGATGATCACTTTTTGAGGACAGGTCAATGGAAGATGGAAGAAATAACAAGCCCAAAGACAAAGAGGCACAATAAACCCAAAGAAGCAAAGTCACCTCCAGCACAAAGGAAGACCCAAAGACCAGTTCTATAGAGTAAGAAGATGGTGAAAGAAGCACCATCAAAAACCGAGTCTGAAGGGGAGATAGAGTCTAGGGGAGAGGACTCAGAAGAAGCCGAATTCACTTTACAAAGTGAGGAATCCAGAAGCAAGAGTGAGGGTGAACACAAGGTTCAGCAATTGGTTGGAGAAGAAGAAGTGGATGAAGCTTGTCATGCAATGAATGACAGTGTACCAGGAAAGATGAATTAGTGCATAGCCCTGGTTGTGGAAGAGAAGGGGGCTGAAAGACAAAAGGAGTACCCTATGGGGCTGAGTTCAGTAGGTAAGGAAGAAGGAATCTCCGAAGTAGTGTCGCTGAAGATACAAAGATCATGACTTTGGCAGAAGGAGCCGATGGAAGAGGTGAAGTACAAAGATGGGGCCAAAGATGAAGAGAACTTTGGAGTAATACAGTCTCTATCAAAGGTTGTCACTCCATTGTTAGAACTGTTGAAGGAGCACCAGAAGGTAATTCCCCAAGATCGTATGAAGGTGACAAATGAGTTGCAGGTGGTGAAGTATCTGCTGGCTGAAGTGAAGGGTTTGCAGGAGCGTGTAACCCAAGGAGACAAGGAAGTCAAAAAACATTGGGTGGATGCAGTCTTAAAGAAGAAGACTTTTGAGAAGTTGCAAGAGAGTTTTGATTCAAGAGGTAAGGAAATGTAGTAGCAAGCCAAAGAGTTGAAGGAGCAAGCAATGTTGCTGACCAAGATGAAAGAGGAGGTCAGTGATGTGCGCATCAAGACTATTCATGTGAAGGTGATGGAAGCAATAATGGAGCAGGAGTTAGAGAGCTTGAGGAAGAGTGCAGCCGGGAAGGATCAAGCATGGCAGAGAGAGTTGGCAGTCACATATCAAGAAGAAGAAAGATTGCACAAGTTGGTACAAAGTGCTGAGTTACAAAGTTCTCAATATGAGGAGGAGAAGAAGATGCTTGTTGTTGAGTACAAGGACAAATTGAAGATGTATCAAGAAGAGTTGAAGGTAGAGCTGTAACACCTATTTGTGCATGTGTGTGGTATTGTGATATTTAGCTTGGTATTACAAGTACTTGAGAGATATTATTTATATAGAGATAAAGAATGATTCTATATTAGTCTTGGTTAGCTAAAGTTAGTCATAGCTAAGATAGAAGAGACCTTACTTTAGAGGAAATAGAAAAGATGAGCACCACTATTTTGGATTTTAGTGTGTTGACTTGGTATTATTCCTAGCTGTTTGGCTTTGAGGAAAGAGTTCAGAACTCTTGGGCCCGCAAGCCTCTTTGTTTTGGATTCTTCTTTAGTCCAGGGATAGCCCATGTGAAGGAATCCTTGACTTAGTGGTTGGGGTCAAGATAATACCACATGCTTAGGGGAATATGCCCATGTGAATGGATATTCCTTTCTACTTTTTGACTTTACTTGACTTTTAGTCTAGTAACTTGAGTTACTATGGTAATTAGTAACTTTGGTACAAAATATTTCACAAGTATATAAACAAGGGGTGAGGGGGTACTTAGCATCCTTTCATTTGCAACTATCTCTCTCTCATTGAGTTCTCTAGTGAGCAATGTCTTGAGTCTTGGAGTGTTAACCTTGGAGGAGTATGATGGAGTTGGGGTTCCTTGCCTTCTTAGTCCATGGTGCGCTACCATAATAACCATCGGAGGTTCATCTTGAGTGAGAGACAAGCCAGCTCACATTTTAGGTTCTGTTGTCGGGACCTTTCTAGAAGGCAAGATAATGTTCCACGTTCAATTCTACATTAGGCAGAAGGAGGCTATGAGAGCTCACTTGGGAAGAACATTAGGAGAGGAGAGTGCTGAACTTATGTTAGAGAAGCAAGATCCATTTGTATACCCTGTAGTTCATTATGATGCCTTTGAGGTGATTTTGTACATCTTGTACACATGAGAGGAATTGGAGAGATTATGTGAGGTGGATTGCAGATTTTTGGGATTAAGGTGATTTTGGACAAAATCTCAAGTTTGAGATTTGGACTTGAAATTTCTATACATGATAGCTTGGGTTATCTTTCAGTAAGCACAATTGAAATTATTGTGAGAGCTACTATGTGCACTGGGGTAGAATTTTTGAAAGTTGATAGGGTAAACTGCTCCCGCAACTGCATGCTCTCTGGAAAATTGTACAGAGTCTGCCATTTCTTCAGTTTTTAGTGAATTGTCCTGAAAATTTCTAAGAAAATTTTGTGCATTGTATCCTACGTGCTTCCACAAAAATTAGAGAGAGATTGTTCTTGCGCAAGGAGTTATGAGTTTTTGAAATGAGAGGGGTGATTTTCAGACCAAATCTGAAATATGTGTGCTGAATAGAAAGGTGTCTAGGCCAAATGGCTTGATTAAAAGATCTGAAATTTTGCAGGGAGGGATGCAATAGAGTTTTTATTCAGTGTGAAAAATTTCAGAAGACTGTCACATACTGGTTGGGAGATTTGAGTGACATTGTGAGGAAGGGTCAATTCTACAAAGTGGAGATCTCATGCATGAGGAGCTTGAGAGCAACAAAAAGCATGTTTGAGTGTTTAGATTCATCTTGGGAACATAGAGGGTCATCAAGAGTGGAAATTGAGATTATGCAAGGTTCCCCAAGGGTTTGAGGTGATTGTAGGTGTGAATTTGAGGAAAAGAGAGTTTACAATTGAATTTGAAGAGAGTGTTGCAAGGATCCAAAAACCTACACCACTTGGAGGAAAGAGTGAGTCTAAGTGCTTTCTATGTGGAGAGAAGGAATATAAGGCAATTTCATATCCATTGACCTTTGAGAGCAAGAGATTGAGGGAAAGGAAAGGCTTACTTGACTTGGGTTTGCATGTTGGACCTTCTTCACCAAGATTGGGAGGGAGAAGATCTAAGACGAAGGAGTTGTGTGAGGTTTGTGGAGTTGAAGGACTTCCAAAAGGACATGAGTGTAATGGAGAAAAGCACTTTTGGAGACTCTGGTGAAGGATCTTGAAGAGAGTCTTAGTACAGCTACAGAAATAATACCACCTATATCAACTAGTTCTCAAGATTAGTGATGGAGATAATCTTTCAACTTATGAATAAACTATCCATGAGAGTTAGATTAATATGCACACTAGGATTTGATGTTGCTATAGAAATTTTGGAGCAACTTGAACCTTTTGTGTTCCCTAGAGTGGATTATTCTCAGATGGTGTTAGTCATGTATATACTCTATTAGTAATAGAGTGAGAGGAAAAAAAATAAAAAATTTGAGAGAAAAGAAAGATAGTGAGGGGTTAAGATGGGAAAACTTCCGGTTTTCTTTGGCAAGGATGGAGAAGATGTGGAGGCCTTTGTGAGAGACTAAGTGAGGGTCTATGTGGAAAGAGTGGAAAAGTTAGAGTCCAGATTTTGTATAGTGTTGAGGAAGGGTGTGGATGATGTGGAGACTACTATGATTGGCATAGGGGCCATGCTCACCAAGAATTTTGTGGGAGGGTTGAGACCACAAATTAGAAGCAAGGTGAGATATGAAAAACCTTCTTCCAAGTTTGAAGCTATCAAAATTGCAATTCATATGGAGGAGAGTTTGGAAGGAGATGAGAGTGATTTGGTGGTGAAGGAGATTGTGCATCCTCCTCAAGGCTACAAGTATGGTGGAACTTTTGATACTTTGCACCACAAGTAGTAGTTGCTCCAGTTCTTGCACCTCCACCAAAGGATCTACTTCAAACCATCACAGAACAACTTGTAGATCTCAAGATCAATGTGGTGCAACTATGGGAGAAGAGAGAGGTGGATCAGAATGTAGGGAGAGGGCCTAGGAGTTATGGAAACTATCCATATAGATGAGGCCAACCAGCCAACTATTTCAATGATAGAAATTGTTTTGGTTGTGGAGGAAGAGTCCATATCCAAAGGAATTGCCCAAATTCCACTTACCATGGAGGAAGGGGTTATGAGGGAGCCAATAGAGGGAAAGAGGGTGGTAGTGAAACCCAAGTGGCTCCTAATCCAAACAAAGGTAAGGGGATAGCATCCATAGATGTGGTGGAGAGCAAGTATGAGAAGGGAGAGTACTCCAAGAGTCTTAATTTGGAGCTTTTGGCACAAGAGAAGAAGAGAGCTCGTTTTGCAGAGGATGTTCACTCTTCTCAAGGATTTACTCCAAGCAAGGATACTCCTATGTCTACTAGGAGCACTCGCAGCTCAACACCATCAACAACAAAGACTCCAAGGAAGAAGTTGGGGATGGAGGATTTCTTGATTTCAAAGCAACAATGGAACTACAATGTGTTGGAGGATGTTGGTAGTCACAAGGCTAACATCAAAGTGGGCAAATTGATTGCTTTGAACCCTACCTTGAAAGAGGAACTAAGAGGTGGTTTGAGTTCTTCAAGGAGCAAGAAGAAGAAGAAGGCAAAAGCTCTAGTATCAATGGGGGTGGTGGATGCCAAGCCAGCACCATGGGAGGCTTGTGAATATGCCTCCAAGATTGATGTGAGAGTGAATGGTCACACCATCAAGGATGCATTGGTTGATGGAAGATCAGCAGTGAATGTTATGTCAGAAAGGTTGATGAAAAAGTTGGGTATGATACCCTCAAGACCTTTAACATTTGTGGTGAGCATGGCAAACAAGCAACAAGTTCGACCAGTAGGGGTGATGGATAAAGTGGTAGTTTCAGTTATGGGAGTTCAAAATCTCATGACTTTCCAAGTCTTGAAAGATTCAAGCTATGACTTACTTCTTGGGAGGCCATGGTTGAGAGCAGGATGCACAACTGATAGATAGAACAAAGGGTACTTAAGGATTGGGCCATCAAACCATAGAGTCATAGTTCATGTGACTAACACCACCAACACTTCACATTAAGATACACCATCTTTTGATTATTGGGAATCAAATTCTGTAGAAGGAGCTTCAGGAGTGGACACAAGCATAGAAGAGGAGACTTCCAAGGAGGAGGATGAATCTAAATCTGATTCAAATGTGTATCCTTTGTGTGCTATGGATTTTACACTTAAGCCAGAGGTTTTGAAGGACCCAGATAAATCAACATTGACACTTGAGGAGGTAGAGAGAAGGTTAGCTACCCTCAAGTATGGCCCAAATGTTACCAAGGAGGAGAAGGTGAGATTTGAGGAGATTTTCCGCAAGTTCATCCATGTGTTTGCTTTTAGTTACAAGGATTTGAAGGAAGTCACTTTGGAGGAGCACAAGATAGAGGTGGAGTCACATACAAGACCAATACGCCAAAAGCAATGTCACATTAGCCCACAAATATCTTTGGTTGTGAAGGAGGAGATTGATAAGCTCAAGGAAGCTGGATTTCTCTTTGAGGTGGAGAATTCAGAATGGGTGTTTTCAATTGTCATTGTGAAGAAAAAGAATGGCAAGCTTTGGGTATTTGTAGATTACAAGGACCTCAATGCTATTACCAAGAAGGACTACTACCCATTGCCATTCATTGATGAGATCTTGGAGGAGGTTGCAGGTCATGAGAGGTACAGTTTTGGATATGGTTATAGTGGATATAACGAAATCAAGATTGCACCAGAGCATCAACAACTCACCACGTTCACCACAACTTGGGGAACTTACGCTTTCAAGGTCATGTCTTTTGGGCTTTGCAATGCTCTAGCCACATTCCAACAGTTCATAAACAAGGTATTTGAAGACAAGGAGGCTCTCAAAGCTTTTGAGGAGCTCAAGCAATCCCTTGTTGTAACTCCAATTCTTGCTATACCTGATTGGAGTAAGCCTTTCATCCTCTACACTTATGCTTATAATGTAGCTATAGGATGCACTCTTAGTCAATTAGACCAAGATGGGCATGATCATCCAATAGCTTATGCTAGTAGGCAGATGGTTTCAGCAGAGAAGAATACTCTGTCACGGAGAGAGAAGGGTTGGCAATGATCTTTGGTCTCAAGAAGTTTAGACACTACTTGATTGGAGGGAAAACCACCATTTTTACAGATCACAAGGCTTTGAAGTACATCTTTAACAAGCCTAATGTTGAAGGGAGACTTGCAAGGTGGATGATACTCTTGTCTGAGTATGACTACACCGTTGAGGATAGGCCAGGAAAGAAACATGCAAATGCTGATTTGTTATCTAGGGCCTATGATCATGATGGAGATGAGCCAGTGGATGATTCCTTCTTGGATGAGGAGCTCATGATAATCTCAGTCACTTAAGAGGTTCTAATAGAGTACAAGGAGATTGTGGATTTTGTGACAAGAGATAACTATCCAAAAGGGATGCATGCTAGGGAGAGGAAGGCCCTAATAGCAAGATCTAGACCTTACACAATGGTGGAGCATATTATTTTTCACCAAGGGGCAGATGGTCTACTTCAAAGAGGAGTGGGTAAGGAAGAGTCTCTCTTACTCATAAAGGAGTTTCATGAAGGTTTAGTGTGTAGAGGACACTTTGCAGGAAAGGTGACTACTTTCAAGATTCTAGATGCAGGTTACCATCAGAGAGGGATTTTCAAGGATTGTCTTGATTATTGCAAAACTCGTCATGTTTGTCAAGCTTTTGCTAGAAAATCTACTTCCATTCCACCACTTAGATCAATTCTATTGCTAGGACCTTTTGAGAAGTGGACAATTGATTTTGTAGGTCCTCTCAATAGAACCCCAAGGAACAATTGGTACATTGTGGTAGTTACTGATTACCTTACCGAGTGGGTAGAGGCTAGACCATTCAGGGGCAAGAATGAAGATGAAGTGGGTAGATTTCTGTATGAACGCATTATCACTAGGTTTGGATGCCCTTTGGAGTTGGTTTCTGATAGAGGAGGAGAGTTTATAAGAAGCATTACTACAGCCATGCTCCAATATTTCTCTATCACACATAGAGTAACTACATCCTATAAGCCAAATTCCAATGGCTTGGTAGAGAGAACCAATCAGACCTTGTGCATGATGTTGGCCAAAGATGCAGAAATGGAGGGGGCTAAACATCATTGGGACAAGAGGATTCATGCAGTTTTGTGGGAGTATAGGACAACCATGAAGACCTCCACCGGATATTCTCCATTTCAATTGGTATATGGTATTGAGTCTACCCTACCTATTCACTTTGATCTTCCTACCTTCTAAATCATTCATAGGAGATTGAAGAAAGCACAAGGAGATGATGCAGAGAAGTCAAGGAAGGATCAACTCATGGAGTTGGAAGAGGCAAGAGCAGTTGGTATGGTTTGAGTGGACCTAGCCCAAAGGAGATAAAAGGAGAGCTATGACAAGAGGCAAGGCAAGAAAAAGGTGGAGACTTTCAAAGAAGGTGATTGGGTAATGTTATTTGATTCCATTCGATTCAAGAGAGTGCAAAAGAAGTTTTTGCCTAAGTACTTTGGAACTTTCATAGAGGAGAAGGTATGGGGCAATTACACCTATGATCTCAAGGAGTAGGGAGGAAGACACTTTGATAGGATTAACCATGATAAGTTGAAGATGTACCATAGAAGGTAGAGAGACCTTCACTTTGAGGACAAAGTGAAAACTTAGTCCGGAGGTAAATGTAACGTCCATTTGTGCATGTGTGTGGTATTGTGATATTTAGCTTGGTATTACAAGTACTTAAGAGATATTATTTATATAGAGATAAAGGATGGTTCTATATTAGTCTTGGTTAGCTAAATTTAGTCATAGCTAAGATAGAAGAGACCTTACTTTAGAGGAAATAGAAAAGATGAGCACCACTATTTTGGATTTTAGTGTGTTGACTTGGTATTATTCCTAGCTGTTTGGCTTTGAGGAAAGAGTTCAGAACTCTTGGGCCCACAAGCCTTTTTGTTTTGGATTCTTCTTTAGTCCAAGGATAGCCCATGTGAAGGAATCCTTGACTTAGTGGTTGGAGTCAAGATAATACCACATGTTTAGGGGAATATGCCCATGTGAATGGATATTCCTTTCTACTTTTTGACTTTACTTGACTTTTAGTCTAGTAACTTGAGTTACTATGGTAATTAGTAACTTTGGTACAAACTATTTCACAAGTATATAAACAAGGGGTGAGGAGGTACTCAGCATCCTTTCATTTGCAACTATCTCTCTCTCATTGAGTTCTCTAGTGAGCAATGTCTTGAGTCTTGGAGTGTTAACCTTGGAGGAGTATGATGGAGTTGGGGTTCCTTGCCTTCTTAGTCCATGGTGCGCTACCATAATAACCATCAGAGGTTCATCTTGAGTGAGAGATAGGCCGGCTCACAGAGCTATCTCAAGGTATGAGCCGGAATCCATAGGAGAAGTTGCAGGAAAGTTGCAGGCAATGTTGAGCATAGAGGCTGAAGGAAGATTGGAAGAAGCACGCCTACACAAGTTTAACTTGCTTGTGCATGAAACTTGGAAGAGGAAAGCCAAAGATGTGGATATGAATACTTTACTGATCCAATTAAGGGAGCAAGTAGATTGGAAGATGTTAGAAGTAGGAGACAATGTTCGTCTTAGATTAGATTTAGTCAATTCAGAGTTAGAGAGAATTAGGAGTAGTGTGATAAAGGAGAGAAAGTACAATGTTGCAGAAGTAGGAATTCAAGTGTCTTCGGAGTTGTCATTTGAGACATTAGAGAAGAGTGGGTCAGAAGATAACAAAGTAGATAGATTACCTATGATCTCAATTGTAGTTCCTAGTGAAGAAGTAGTAGAAATAGTGAAGGACTTGGTAGTGGTAGATAAACCCAAAGAAGGAGAAGTAATAGGAAGATCATTGGGTTTGGAAGCCGATGAAGAGATTGACATCGGATCAGAGTAGTAACCGTTTTGAGATTTGAAGATGCAGATATGAAGAGATGTATTGTCATTTTGGATTTGCAGGTTAGAAGAGTTTTTATAGAACGGTATAGTTGTTAGAAACTATTGTTTTGCTTCATTATTTAAAGGTGACATTCACAATCATATGTTGTTCAGTGCTCATTATTTTTGAGAATAGACAAAGCAAAGTGCTGGTTTCAGTGCTTGTCATTTGAGCTTTATTCCGAGTATCAATTCAATGTCTATGTTTGCGAGTGTAAGGCGAAATTTGAAGTGCAAGTCAGTGTGCTTGTTGGAAGTTGGATTTTGCAGCCTTGATCTTCATTTTGTATGTTTGATCTTGAGTGAAGTGCAATCTGAGCAATGCCTTGACAAATCTGAGAAGAATTGTATTGTTGGTAGTATTCTGCATTTGTGAGTGCATCACAATGTTGATGTGAAGCAATTTTGATTGAGGAAGTTGTGCCTTTAGTGGAGGGGCGGAACACAATTTTGGGATGAAGTCATTTTGTAGTGAAGTGCCGTTTTTGGGAGAGCCTGAATCATCACAATCAAGATTGTTTGGAAAGATTTGATGCAGTTGTGATTAAGGAATGTTAATTTGTGACAAGATTGTGAGTCAGTGCTTGTTACTCTCTTCTGGGTGTGGTTTCTACTTGAGAGATTAAAGATGCAACCAATAAGAACTACATTGTGACATTTGACTTTGTATTTGACCAATTCTGACAGTATCTCTATGGGAACAAACTTTACTTACCCGATTACCACAAAAGTAATATTTGCCGGGTTGTCATAGTGGTACCCACATTTTTCATTTTGGACAAGTTTTTAAAGAAGAAGAACATTAAAAAATCCAAATTGAACCCAAATGGAAAAGAAACAAAGAGAAGCATGTGTTTTGATCTGATCTAGGAGGTAGATTTTGTGTCAGAAGGAAGGACTTGGATTGGGTTGGAAGGACAGTAAGGATACTTCACCAAGGAATGAAAGTTGGAGGACAAGAGTACTACAAGGCCTACATCTTAATGACTAGTTGTCCAAATTGTGTCTTGTTGTTATGTCTTGTTGGAAGTGTCTTCTTCAAGGCTTTCTCTTGCCATCAAAATTGCAAAGTTTGGAGGTTTAGCATAGAAATTAAAAGCATTTGAAGTTTCTATAGCAGATGTATGGAGTAGTTGAGTAACTTTGGGTTGGGTTCTTTGGGTCTTTATGATTTTGGGTTTACACGACTTTGGGTCAAAAGAATTTGCCTTAGGACCAAAGGTGACCCAACCCAAGGTAGTCAAACGTTGAGTGCAAGAGTCTTCAGGTCAGATGTCTGGAGCGTCTTAAATAGTTAGGACAAGGAAATAAGAGATAGTTAAGATACCCATGACTTCAAATTTGAGTTCAAATTGAAGATAGGATAGAAATTGAAAGAGAAGTAGCAATAATGAATGAACTTGAAGTGTAGGATCAAACAATGAAAGTATATTTGGGTCAATTATTGGAGACATTAGGAGAGAGTGGATTGCAAGAAAAAAATGTAAATAGATTACCCATGTCTTTAATTGTAGTTCAGTGTGAAGAGGTAGGAGAATTAGCAGAAGATTTAGTGATAATAGATAGACCCAAAGATAGGGAAGTACGTGAAGTTACTTCAGATTTGGATGCAAAAGTTGAGGTTGACATTGGATCAGAGTAGTAACAGATTTGAGATAAGAATCGATAGATATAAAGGAGTGGGTTGCCATTTTGGATCTGGAGATTGTTAGGAAGTAGTTTAGGTAGTTAGTTAACTATCAGTGCTCAGCCTATTTAAAGGAGGCATTTGCAATATGTTGTTGTTCATTATTTGTAATTTTAAAGATAGATAAAGCAAAGTGTTGAGTTCAATGCTTGTCGCTTGAGCTTAATTCTGAGTATCAAATTTGTGCTTGTGTTTGTGAGTGTTGGGAGAATTTTGAAGTCCAAGTCAATGTGTTTGTTGGATGTTGGATTCCACAGCCTTGATCTTCATTCTATGTGTTTGATCCTAAGTGAAGTGCAATCAAAGCAATGCCTTGATAGATCCGAGAGGAATTGTAGTGTTGGTAGTATTCTGTAGTTGTGAGTGCAATGTTGAGTTGATATGAAACAATTTTGATCAAGGAAGTTGTGCCTTCAGTGGAGGGGCTGAACAAAATTTTAAGGTAAAGTTTTTTGCAATGAAGTAGTTGTCTTTGGGAGAATTTGAATCATCACATTCAAAGTTGGTTTGGAAAGATTCAATAGTATTGTGATTAAGGAGTGTTAATTTGTGACAAGACTGCAAGTCGGTGCTTGTTACTCTCTTCTGGATGTGGTTTCTATTTGAGAGACTAAAGACAAACTCAAGAAGAACTAAATTGTTACTATTTACTTTGTATTTGAACATTTCTAACTTGTATCTCTACGTGAACAAACTTAACTTACATGATTAAAAGTGATATTTGTCAGGATGTCACACACTTGTGTTGGTGACATACCTTCTTTTAAAAATTGCCTCTACCCTTGAAGTGAAAGATGGATATAGTAAAGGACTGTATTTGTGATATTTATCTTAGTAACTCTTTATTTCTCACTACATCCTTGTCAAAGAAAATGCTAAAATTTGGTAACAAGTGTGTTATTATAAGAAAGGATGTTCTCAAGTCTTTTCCCATCCATCCAAATATAACTTATATTTGCAACCCGAGTTGTTCATGAATTCATTTCAAGTTGGAGATGGGTGTTTCTAGAAGTTTGAAGAATTCATGGAAGTAATCTAAGACCCAATAAAGAAGAGAAGATGATTTGTGTTCAAATTACCTCCAAAGCCATTGACAAAACCTCCATAGAGGCCAATGAGAGAAGTGGAGGAGAAGCTCATTGACATTTCAATGAGAGAGTTGGAGAAGATACCAAATCCAAAGATGAGGAGTACTTGGAAGAGGCACACTAAGCACATCTGTTGGAAGGTCTAGTTGTCAAAGAACCCATGGAGAAGGAAGATGATTACCATTCTACAAGAATTGTTTTGTTCCAAGGGAGAAGGTTGAGTGACATTTATAAGAGAAGTTTGTTGCCATGTCCCTAGTGTCTTACTATTGCAAAGACCAAAGACAAATAAGCATAGAGAAAGTGAAGTAATAGATGGCCCTTGGTTTATTTTGGATACATTGCATCCTCTCTATAGTTACTTTCATATAAAATTACCTTTGTAGAGAGAAAAATCCATTGAAGTGACTGATTATTTGTTGTTAGTGAAGGCTATGCATGCAAATAAGTACGTTCATTGTGAGACAATCAAGAGTGTGAAGGATGAAGGGAAGAGAAATCAAATCTAAAAATTAAAGTTAAAGAGAGAGGTAGTACAAAAGTCCACACAGCTGCAATCACACATCAAGTAATTATAGTGTATATAGGCTGACTTGAGTGAGATTTGCCTTGAAAATTCTTGGAAGTAGAAGAATGAAGAATTAGAGCAAGTCCAATCAAAAAAGGTGAATGATCAAAAGAAGTTGGCCAAAATAGATCTATCTGGGCAGGTTAAAGCAAGGAGATTGCTTTGTAACTAGAGGTAATCAAGAGTAGATAAAGAAAGAATGTGCTAATTGGGAGGTCAAAATTCAAGGCAAAGAGGATTTGTTCTCGACAAAAGGAGGTGGTGGCTTATATGAAGAATTTGTTGCACAGTGAAGAAGGAGTAGTGACAAAGGAGGAAGAATCAGAGAAGGATGAATAGAGTGAAACCTTTTTTAGGAACTCCAAGTTTTATTTCAAGAAATGGAATCAACTATAGGAAAAGGAGGAGCAATGACCAAGCTTAGTTACATGAACTAAGGCTACATGTGCAAAAATTGAGGAAGAAGACTGCACAAGATATCAATATGAACCAATTAATGGTGAAACATTTGGACCACTAGACCAAAGGATGGGAGAACTCTACAATATTTTAATTTAAATGTGACACAAATGCACAGTAATCAAGCGAAATCATTAGTCTAGTACAATGGAAGTCTATAGTTGGAGTCTTTGGAGAAAATAGTTATAAGAGAAGACAAAGTAATTAAGAACAGATATAAGGTTGGTTTAAAATTAATCTATACGGGTTAGAGTAATTCTACTTTCTATAAAGCTTGATTAGACAATCTCTTTTGTAATTGCATACAATAAGTTTGTGAAGGTAGATGCTTGGTATATTCTATAACTCCTAAGTACCCCCAGCTATTTAAGCTATGTACCAAAAGTGCTTTCTTCTTCAATTGAGCATGAGGTGAATAAAGTGATAGAGTATATTACTCTACATTGTTGTTCTCAAATTTGGTCAGGAGTATTCATTCCTTTGTGTTAATGCCATCCAAAGAATCATTGTAGTGGGATGTTAATTGCTTAGTGTGTTTGATCCTTAGCATTTGGAGATATGGGTGTTTGATCCTTGTTCAAGTCTCCACAAGTAATATTGTGATGGATCCTTATTGAACTATAGTATCAAAAGTACTATAAAATTGAAGGCAAAAAATAGCTACTTTGGAGAGATGCATGCCTTGGTAGAATGTGGAACAAAATTCTTTGTGTGCAAAACCTTGTATGGAAGTAGAACCTTTGTGTCAAATTCAATCATCATTTCAAACCTCAATTGGAATTTATTTTAATTGAATGTGAATTTCTAGTTTATATTTCCATAGTGCGCCTTACTCATGACATTGTTCTCTTTTAAGATTAGTTTTTGCCCAAGAGACTAAAGATGAAGTATTAAAGAATAACATTCATGATACAATCCTTTGTGTCTAATTTTTTATAGTTAGTATCCTAGGGGAAAATCAATTACTTACTAATATTCTACATTTGTATCATTAGGTGATGCATTTCTCTAGGGATACATTTCTCAAAAGTGGCTAGATATAAAGACCTTCTTTTGGGTGCATAGATTCATAGGTGAATATCATTGAGGGAAGGTGGATATGGAAAATCCAAATGTATAGAGCGCTACAAGAAGTTGCCTAACAAATGAACCCATGCCTAGAAAAAAAGAGAAAAAAACAGTTTCACAAAGAGAAGGTGTACCGTGATGCTCTTGATACAAAAAGCTTGGAGGATATTAAAAAATCTCTTGTTTGATTTGACTTCCAAAACAAGGAAAGAGGCTAGAAGATCTTTGGCCAGATTTGGATTGCCTTCACTCCTAACTCAAATTGCAACCACATCTTGTACAACATGGAGCATTTACATCACCTTGCTCCACTAGAAAGATCAATCTCTTAAGAGAATTGACTAAGGAAAAACCCTCATTGAAGTTATTGGAAGAACAAGCTCAATACTTACTCTAGCACCACCAAAAATCAAGTTATTTTATGATAACCTTAACAAAAACATCCTTGATCAAGACAAACTCCTCATCTAGGTAACCACTACCAAATATGGAAGAGGAAGATTCCAAGAAATACTTGGATGGCATGAATCCATTTTAAAAGAGGATCAATCTTCAAGATTTCCTACCAGATCCAAAAAAAAGAGGAGCAATCCAAAGAAGAGATTGTTCAACCTAAATGTAAAGAGGTTCCTTTGGAAGAAGGAAGTACTAGTAGCTCAAAATATGGATCATGATCTTGACTTTTACAAATTCTAGCTCAATTTCCTCTACCATCTATGGCAAATTCTGCCCCACTACTTGATAAGGTTATCAAAAATATAAGGGCTAAGACAAAGATAAAGATCCTGACACCAAGAGTCTATCATGATTGCAAAAAAAGAAAATTGAGAGCTTGTAAACTTTGGATTTTTCAAAGTCTATTGAGGAAGAAGGCAAGAAGTTGGTTTAGCAATGCCAATCAAGCTAATAGAAGTGTTATTGATTCAATGATACTTAGACAATTTTTTCTCAAAAGAATTAGAGAACTATACTATGAGGAAAATGGATAAGCTACCTTCAACAATCTTGCTCTAAAGGTAAAAGAATAAAAAGAGTTTGATTCGACAAAAAGGTTTCAAAACTCTTTGAGTAGATTTCCAAGTCAAGGCAATGTCTTGGATTATTTTTTGCCCAAGAAAGTGTCTTGGTTCCTGGAAGGATTACTTACATATTTTTGAGTCTTTGCCAAAGAGCAAGAATGTGATGTCTTGTAAAGGTTGTAAAGTCCATAGATTTCTATGAGTTGGAGCTTGTTTGAATCCTTTTGGATGACATCATCATTCCCAAGAAAGAACAAGGAATGAACAAGGAATGCAAAGAAGAAAGAAAAGATTGTCTTGAAGATCACTCTCTTTAATTAAGAATGTTCAAAGGACAGAAAGTCAAGTACAATAGAAGCCAAAGGCAATTGTGCCAGTGAAGGACATAGTGAAGATTGATACTAAGCTAGAAACATTAATAAAAGAATTTTCCAACTTGAAAGTAAATATTTTTGGATGATGAATGCAATTCATAAAGACTTTCTATAAAAGTTTTTGGAAGTTGTATTGATGATTTTTGTGTGTTTGGCCAAAGAGAAGTACATTTGGACTACATTCATCAAATTTTTGAGAGGTGTCATTTTGCCGACTTGTCATTGTACCAAAGAAATGCTTCCTTGCAATGAAGGAAGCATTATGTTGGAATATTAGGTCTGAAGCTGAGGTATTGAAGTGGATGTCAAGAAGGTAAAAGTAATCTCAACTTTGGAATCACTCAAAAATATTTGGGAATTGAGATCCTTCTTGGGACATGTTGGATATTAAAGACAATTTGTGTCCAACTACATGATGCTAGTTGTACCTTTAACAAAGTTTCTAAAGAAGTACAAAGACTATTTGTGAGCAGCAAAAAAGGAAGATTCTTTCCAAGTGTTGAAAAAGAAACAAGTGGAAGCACCAATTATGGGCACTCCAAATTGGGACATCCCTTTTCATGTCTATGTCAATACTTTTTCCATGGCAATTGGAGTAGTCTTGAGTCAGAAGGAGGAGAAGAAGAAGGATTATCCCATTTACTACACCAATTGACAAATTCTAGTTGCAAAAAAGAATTACACTACTAGTAAAAGAAAAGCACTCAAAATGGCGTATGCTTGCAAGAATTTTTGCCACTTCTTGTTGAGATAAAAGTTTTTATTCCATGTGGACCATTATGCATTGCAATATTTGGTGAAGAAAGCAGATTTGTTTGGGCAAATTGTAAGATAGATCTTGTTGTTACACAAATTCACATACACTATAAAAGTAAGGAAGGGGGCTTTGCATACAAATTAGACTTCTTGTCTCGGTTCAAGACTCAAGACTAGGATCTAGATTACACTTCTTTTCTAGGTTTACAACTCAAGACTAGGATCTAGAGGTGGATGACCGGTTTCGTGATGAAGAACTTTATCAATTGATGACAATGCAAAGTACAAGGTCTGTAGGAAAATATCATTATTTACATACTTGCCAATGTCTTGAAGGATTTGACCCAAAGAAAAGGGTAGTCTTGCTCAAGAAAATAGGACCATATCAGCTGAAGCACAACATTTTGTTTAAAATGGGTGAAGATGAAGTACTTTGTAGGTGCTTGGAAGCATATAAAGAAGAAGGAGTAATTGAATCTTTACTGGAGTACACTATGCTCTGAAGAATACAATGAAGAAAATTCCGGTGGTAGAGTATTGGTGGCCTATTGATGTACAAGGATACCGAAGCCCATATTCAAAGTTGTGACACTTGCCAAAGAACGAGAAAGTTTATGGCTACTATCCAATGGCCTTTTAGACCAATTTTGCCATTTGTCCCATTTGAGAAATGGGGTTTTGGAGCCACCAAAAAGAGAACCACCAAGCTTCCAGATATTTCTTAACTTATGGATTGCATCCTATCCTACCAATTGAATTTGAAGTACCAACATATCAGATCCTTTGTGAGGAAAGATTGTCATAGGAGGAAAGTCAAGATCTTTGGATCCATCAACAAAAGCTAAATTAAGGCCAAATAGAGAAGAAATGAGAAGAATCAAGTATTTGGATTTGTAACACTATTGGTGCACATATGTGCTATTGTGATATTTAGTTTGGTATTATAAGTACTTGATAGATATTATTTATATATAAATAGAAGATGGTTTTAAAGTGATGATTAGCTAAAGTTAGTCATAGCTAAGATAGAGGGGACCTGAATTTAAAGGAAGTGGAAACGATGAGCACCATTATTTTGGATTCTAGTGTATTGACTTAGTATTATTTCTACATGTTTTGTTTTGAGGAAAGAGTTGAGAACTCTTGGACCCACAAGCCTTCTTGTTTCAAATTCTTCTATAGTCCAAGGATAGCCCATGTGAAGGAATCCTTGACTTAGTGGTTGGGTCAAGATAAGACCACATGCTTTGGAGAATATTCCTATGAGTATAGATATTCCTTTAGCTTTTTGACTTTATTTGACTTTTAGCCAAGTAACTTGAGTTGCTCCAATAATTAGTAACTTTGGTTTGTAACTATTTCACAATTATATAAACTAGGGGTGAAGAGGTACTCATCATCCTTTCATATGTAATTATCTCTCTCTCATTGAGTTCTCTATTGGGGCAATGGTTTGAGTCTTGGAGTGTTGGCCTTGGAGGAGTATGATGGAGTTGGGGTTCCTTGCCTTCTTAGTCCATGGTGCACTACCATAATAGCCATCAAAGGTTCATTTTGAGTGAGAGTTAGGCCGGCTCATAGATCCAACCCAAGGAAGCCAACTTTGTCTTAGAAGAAGAAGAATTTGGATTGGACTTAAAGGGTGGTAGACCCAAAGTAAAGATACTTTGCATCAGAGTGATAGACCCGATCCAAAGAAACTATAATAAATGTTTTTGGGCTAAATAAATCAAGAAGGTATATTCAAAGAAAATAGCTACTTCAAGAGTAAGATAAAATTGAGAGTGACATGAACTTGCTAGACAAAATTTGTGAGTTGCAATTGAAGTTTGACTAAAAAATGACCAAGAATCAAAGAAGTATTAAATCTAAAATTTGTCAAGTGAATTCTGCAATGTTAAATCATTATCATGTCCCTTTGAAGAGTTATCCTAAAGGAGTCATACTTACAAGTTGAGAGTAGTAGGATTGATTTGGGAGAACCTACGCAATAGAGATCTCACAATGCTGACAAAGTGCAGTAGGCAGATTTCACCACTTGCAATGCAAAATCCTGCAATTTGGAGATTAGATGAACTTGTTAGGTATAGAGTAGTGAGTAGACTTTGGATCATGTTTTTGGCCTGGAATTGGAACTTGAGTTTTCCAAGTTGCATGGCAGAAATAGCTAGTAGCAATTGTGAAGTTGGTCCTGAGGCGGAAGGGAAAAGAGGAAATCCGGCTTAATGGACTAAGTTGGATTGGAGACTTGACTTGGGGAGAGGAGCAAGAGATGTAGCTGGGGTCACCTTCTATTGGAAGTGTGATTTGTTGGAGAAGATTGAAGAGGTGAAGAATTCTTGTAGTGTGCCTCACACCAAAAATGTGTACAAGGTGTACATGTACAAAGACTCAATAAGGCAAGGTATATTTAGGGCTTTGATCATGATATTAAAGCAAGAGTAGACCACCTATGTGACAAAGCAGTAGGCATTCTGCTTCCATCAAATGTTAGCAAGATAGAAGGTGACTTGGGCAAATTGTTTCCATCATAGTGTGAGGTAGATGATTGGAAGTTAAAGAATGAATATAACACCCTATTATTTTGTACCATTCACAACACACCTCTATTTAGGGTTGAATCTTCTCAACATGGAGGCAAAGAAGGTGATGGTGTCTCATTTCTACCTGGATCTTTGTCAAGATGCAAACAAAGACAAGCAATACTACATGGTGTAGCTTCAAGAAGGCAATGACTACTTTGCCAAGAACAGATGATTCAAGGTAGTGGTAGTGACCATCCCAAGGCCAAAGAAGCAAGGTCAACCTACGGAATTGGCATCACTGGTTCAACCAAGGAAGACTCAAAGATTGAATCCAAGGCACAACATGATGGTGGTGGACCTGTTCTCGGGTGTAGAATCAAAAGGAGAAGTTGAGTCCAAGCGCAAGGACTCAACTTCTCCTTTTGATTGAGCTCACTTTGCAGAGCAAGGAGTCAAGTAGTGAGAGTGAAGGAGAGACTAAAGTCCAGCAATTGGCAGAAAAAGAAGTTGAGGAGGATGACCAAGAGTTTCATGCAAAGATCAAATGCATGGAATGACACAATGTACCATTCCTTGAATTACCCAAAGTAGATATCCTAGAGGAGCACAATGAAGAGCCAAGGTTGGTATTTCCAAGAGGAGCAAGAACAAAGAGAAGTCTACAAATTGCAAGTGTAGGATGAAGTGAAGTTGAGGAAGAAGAAGAAAGATTGGAGGGGATCAACTTGAAGGTGCATAGATCAAGACTTTGGGGTAAGGCACCTATGGAAGAATTGCCTAAAGGAGATCAAGACAAGGAGGAAGAATGCAAAAGAGTGGTGAGCATCTATCAAAGATAGTATATCCTTTACTATTGAAGTTGAAATAGAAGAAGAAGGAGATGCAACAAGATCATCCGAAGGTAAAGGATAAGTTGCAAGTAGGGAAGAATTTGAGGAATGAAGTCCTCTAGTTGAATGAAAAGTTAACCCGAGGAGAGGGGTAAGTCAAAGAACTTTGCGTCGATGTTGTACTTTGGAAGAAGAGTTTTCAGAACTTGCATGAGAGTTTTGCAAAGCATGGGATGATCCAAGACGTCAAGTAGAAGAGTTGAAGGAGCAGAGGGTGGCATTCAAGAAATTGAAGGTGGACTTTAGTGAAGTGCAACTCAAGGTAATACACTCTAAGGCACTTGCAACGGTAAGTGAAAAAGAGTTGGGGAGATTGAGATTGGTTGCAGCGGAGAAGGATTGGGCTTGGCAATGAGAACTTGCAAGTTGAGATCATGAGAAAGAAATTTTGTGAGATCTGGTTGAAAGCACTGAAGCTCATATCATTTATTGGGAGGAAGAGAAAAAGTTGTTAGAAGCAAATCATTTTGAATAGTGAAGATGCTTTGGGAGAAGTTGGAAGAAGGAAGGACTTGAGAGGAGTCAATATAAGAGAAGACATCTGGATTAGTGGAGTTAATCAATAGAAGGATGAAGGCAATGTTCAACTCTAGAGCCAAGGTAAAGTTGGAGGAAATGAGGTTGCACAAATTGAAATTGCTTGTGCAAGAACCAAGGAAGCAAATGGCAAAGGACATTGATATGAATAATTTGTTGATTTTTCTTAAAGACTAAGTAATTGGAAGATTATTGAAGTAGGATACAATGCTTGTCTCAAATTGGGTTTAAACAGATTGGATTTAGATGAATTTCACAACAATGTGAAAGTAGGACCCAATGTGAAGTAGTTGAAGTAGGAGTGCAAGTAACTTTGGGTGAGTTACTTGAGTCATATGAGGCAATTAGGATAGAGAAGGAGGAGAGAGAGAGTATAATTATGACTTCAGTTTCAATGTATAGGACAAGTGTAGAAGAAGAAGTTGACATAGTAAAGGAAACCAAAGTGTAAGAGGTGCTTGTAGGAACTTTGGGAGTAGAAGCTAAAGTAGATGTAGACATTAGATCAGATTAGAAGTAACTATTTTGAAATCTGAAGAGGTAGATATGAGGAAGTGAAGTGACACTTTGGATCTAAATATATGTAAGAAGCAATTGAAATGGTTTAGTTAGTTTACTAATTGTTGAGTGCTCTACTTATTTAAAGGAGGCATTTGTATTGTTATATTGTTCAATATTATATTTTCAAAGTTGAGTAAAGTAAAGTTTTGTAACTCAATGCTTGTCATTTTAGCTTAATTCTGATTATCAACCCTACGTCTATTTTTGTGAGTGTTTGGAGAAATTTGAATTGCAGTTGGAGTGTTTTAGATGTTGGATTCTACAACTCTGCTTCCATTCTATGTGTTTGATCCTAAGTGAAGTGCAATCAAGGCAATCCTTTGACAAATCTGTGAGAAATTTGTTGTGCATATATACATCACTGTCAACATCATACACTATAGAAACACAACTCACACATAAGTCATACATAAACTCTAAAGTGCCACAATAATCAGATTTTTTACAGCTCAAATCAATCAAACTCAGATCAATACTTGATTTGATCCTCAACAACTTGCCAACAACAACGCACTGATTACAGTCAAGCTGCACCCACTCTAGCTAAGAGAATCCAAGTGATGTTCACCGGCTTTATGTCCTTTAACACCCATTTGTACATGTGTGTGGTATTGTGATATTTAGCTTGGTATTACAAGTACTTGAGAGATATTATTTATATAGAGATAAAGGATGGTTCTACATTAGTCGTGATTAGCTAAAGTTAGTCATAGCTAAGATAGAAGAGACCTTACTTTAGAGGAAGTAGAAAAGATGAGCACCACTATTTTGGATTTTAGTGTGTTGACTTGGTATTATTCCTAGCTGTTTGGCTTTGAGGAAAGAGTTGAGAACTCTTGGGCCCGCAAGCCTTTTTGTTTTGGATTTGTCTATAGTCCAAGGATAGCCCATGTGAAGGAATCCTTGACTTAGTGGTTGGGTCAAGATAATACCACATGCTTAGGGGAATATGCCCAAGTGAATGGATATTCCTTTCTACTTCTTGACTTTACTTGACTTTAAGTCTAGTAACTTGAATTACTATGGTAATTAGTAACTTTAGTGTGTAACTATTTCACAAGTATATAAACAAGGGGTGAGGAGGTACTCATCATCCTTTCATTTGCAGCTATCTCTCTCGCATTGAGTTCTCTAGTGAGCGATGTCTTGAGTCTTGGACTGTTAGCCTTGGAGGAGTATGATGGATTTGGGGTTCCTTGCCTTCTTAGTCCATGGTGCGCTACCATAATAGCCATAAGTTTCATCTTGAGTGAGAGACAGGCTGGCTCACATTTTTGGTTCCGTTGTCGGGACCTCTCTAGAAGGCAAGATAATGTTCCGCGTTCAATTCTACATTAGACAGAAGGAGGTTATGAGAGCTCACTTGGAGATAACATTAGCAGAGGAGAGTACTGAACTTGTGTTAGAGAACCAAGATCCATTTGTATACCCTGTAGTTCATTATGATGTCTTTGAAGTGATTTTTTACATCTTGTACACATGAGAGGATTTGGAGAGATTGTGTGAAGTGGATTGTAGATTTAAGGGATTAAGGTGATTTTGGGCAAAATCTCAAGTTTGAGATCTGGACTTGAAATTTCTACACATAATAGCTTGGGTTATCTTTCAGTAATCATTCTTGAAATTATTGTGAGAGCTACTATGTGCACTGGGTTAGAATTTTTGAAAGTTGATAGCGTAAACTGCTCCTGCAACTGCATGCTCTCTGGAAAATTTTACAGAGTCTGCAATTTCTTCAATTTTCAGTAAATTGTAGAAAAAAATTTAGTGCATTGTATCCTACTTGCTTCCACAAAAATTAGAGAGAGATCATTCTTGCGCACAGAGTTATGAGTTTCTAAAGTGAGGGGGGTGGTTTTCATACCAAATCTGAAATATGTGTGCTAAATAGAAAGGTGTCTAGGCCAAATGGCTTGATGAAAAGATCTAAAATTCTGCAAGGAAGGACACCCTAAAGTTGTGATTATGTGCACAAAATTTTGAAGGACTATCACATACAAGTTGAGAAGTCTGAGTGAAATTGTGAGGAAGGGTCAATTCTGCAGAGTGGAGATCTCATGCATGAGGAGTTTGAGAGCAACAAAAAGCATATTTGAGTGTTTAGATTCATCTTGGGAACATGGAGGGTCACCAAGAGTGGAAATTGAGACTATGCAAGGTTCCCCAAGGGTTTGAGGTGATTGTACGGGTGGATTTGAGGAAAAGAGAGTTTACAATAGAATTTGAAGAGAGTGTTGAGAGGATCCAAAAACCTATGCCACTTGGAGAAAAGAGTGAGTCTAAGTGCTTTCTATGTGGAGAGAAGGAACATAAGGTAAGTTCATGTCCATTGACCTTTGAGAGAAAGAGATTGAGGGAAAGGAGAGGCTTACTTGACTTGGGTTTGCATGTTGGACCTTCTTCACCAAGATTGGGAGGGAGAAGATCTAAGACCAAGGAGTTGTGTGAGGTTTGTGGAGTTGAAGGACTTCCAAAAGGACATGAGTATAGTGGAGTAAAATCACTTTTGGAAACTTTGGTGAAAGATCCTAGAGAGAGTATTAGTACAGCTACAGAAATACTTCTACCTTCATTAGCTAGTTCTCAAGATTAGTGATGGAGATAATCTTTCAACTTATGGATAAACTATCCATGAGTGTTTGATTAATATGCACTCTAGGATTTGATGTTGAATAGAAATCTTGGAGAAACCTGAGCCTTTTGTGTTCCCTAGGGTGGATTACTCTCAAATGGTGTTAGTCATGTACATACTCTATTAGTTATGGAGTGAGAGAAAAGAAAAGGAAAAAAATTTTGAGAGAAAGAAAGATAGTGAGAGGTTAAGATGGGGAAATTTCTAGTTTTCTTTGGCAAGGATGAAGAAGATGTGGAGGCCTTTGTGAGAGACTTCAAGAGAGCTTGCATTGGAAACAACAAGAAGAGGAAGAATGAGTGGGCCTCATTATTACCAAATTTCTTTGAGGATGCAACACTTACATGGTATGAGTCAGAATACCAAAAGAGAGAAAGGAGAGATGGGGAAGAGGAGTCTTGGGAGGCTCTGACTTCAGCACTCATTGAGAACTTTCTTCCTGATGAGAGTTATGAGAGATTGATGAGTGAGGTTACATTTCTCAAGCAAGGAGATGGAGAGAAAGTGAGGGTCTATGTGGAAAGAGCGGAAAAGTTAGAGTCCAGATTTTGTATAGTGTTGAGGAAGGGTGGGGATGATGTGGATACTACTATGATTGGCATAGGGGCCATGCTCACCAAGAATTTTGTAGGAGGGTTGAGACCACAAATTAGAAGCAAGGTGAGATATGAAAAACCTTCTTCCAAGGTTGAAGCTATCAAAATCGCAATTTGTATGGAGGAGAGTTTGGAAGGAGATGAGAGTGATTTGGTGGTGAAGGAGGTCGGCATCCTCCTCAAGGCTACAAGTATGGTGGACCTTCTGATACTTTGGTGGTAAGGGTTGCACCACAAGTAGTAGTTGCTCCAATTCTTGCACCTCCACCAAAAGATCCACTTCAAACCATCACAAAATAACTTGCAGATCTCAAGATCAATGTGGTGCAACTATGGGAAAAGAGAGAGGTGGATCAAAATGTAGAGAGAGGGCCTAGGAGTTATGGAAACTATCCATATAGAGGAGGCCAACCAGCCAACAATTTCAATGATAGAAATTGTTTTGGTTGTGGAGGAAGAGGCCATATCAAAAGGAATTGCCCAAATCCCACTTACCATGGAGGAAGGAGTTATGAGGGAGCCAATAGAGGGAAAGAGGGAGGTAGTGAAACCCAAGTGGCTCCTAATCCAAACAAAGGTAAGGGGATAGCATCCATAGATGTAGTTGAGAGCAATTATGAGAAGGGAGAGTGCTCAAACTCCAAGGGTCTTAATTTGGAGCTTTTGGCACAAGAGAAGAAGAGAACTCATGTTGCAGAGGATGTTCACTCTTCTCAAGCATTTACTCCAAGCAAGGATACTCCTATGTCTACTAGGAGCACTTGCACCTCAACACCATCAACAACAAAGACTCCATGGAAGAATTTGGGGATGGAGGACTTCTTGATCTCAAAGCAACAATGGAACAACAATGTGTTGGAGCATATTGGTAGTCACAAGGCTAACATCATAGTGGGCCAATTGATTGTTTTGAACCCTACCTTGAGAAAAGAGCTTAGAGGTGGTTTGAGTTCTACAAGGAGCAAGAGGAAGAAGAAGGTAAAATCTCCAGTATCAATAGGGGTGGTAGATGCCAAGCTAGCACCATGGGAGGCTTGTGAATATGCCTCCTAGATTGATGTGAGAGTGAATGGTCACAACATCAAGGATGCATTGGTTGATGGAGGATTAGCAGTAAATGCCATGCCAAAAAGGTTGATCAAGAAGTTGGGTAGGCTACCCTCTAGACCTTCAACATTTGTGGTGAGCATGGCAAACAAACAACAAGTTTGACCAATAGGAGTGATGGATAAAGTGGTAGTTTCAGTTATGGGAGTTCAAAATCTCATGACTTTCCAAGTCTTGAAGGATTCAAGCTATGACTTATTTCTTGGGAGGCCATGGTCAAGAGCAGCACACACATATGATTGGTGGCTCAAAGGGTACTTGAGGATTGGGCCATCAAACCATAGAGTCATAGTTCCTATGACTAACACCACAAACACTTCACATTAAGATATACCACCTTTTGATTATTGGGAATCAAATTTTGAAGAAGGAGCTTCAGGTGTGGACACAAGCATGGAAGAGGAGACTTCTACAAAGGAGGATGAATCTGAATCTGATTCAGATGTGTATCCTTTGTGTGCTATGGATTTTGCACCTAAGCCAGAGGTTTTGAAGGACCCAGATAAATCACCATTGACACTTGAGGAGGTAGAGAGAAGGTTAGCTACCCTCAAGTACGGCCCAAATGTTACCAAGGAGGAGAAAGTGAGATTTGAGGAGATTTTCCGCAAGTTCATCCATGTGTTTGCTTTCAGTTACAAGGATTTGAAGGAAGTCACCTTGGAGGAGCACAAGATATAGGTGGAGTCACATGCAAGACCAAATTAGATGTCAAAAGTTAGAGTTCTGACTTTTGAAAAGCAACATCGCATTAGGCCACCAATATCTTTGGTTGTGAAGGAGGAGATTAATAAGCTCAAGGAGGCTGGATTTATCTTTGAGGTAGAGAATTCAGAATGGGTGTCTCCAATTGTCATTGTGAAGAAAAAGAATGGCAAGCTTCAAGTATGTGTGGATTACAAGAAGCTCAATGTTGTTACCAAGAAGGACTACTACCCATTGCCATTCATTGATGAGATCTTGGAGGAAGTTGTAGGTCATGAGATGTACAGTTTTGTAGATGGTTATAGTGGATATAACCAAATCAAGATTGCACCAGAGCATCAACAACTCACCACATTCACCACACCTTGGGGAACTTATGCTTTCAAGGTCATGCCTTTTGGAGTTTGCAATGCTCCTGCCACATTCCAACAGTTCATGAACAAGGTATTTGAATCTTTCATTGGGAAATTTGTGAGAGACTTCATTGATGACTTTTGTGTCTATGGGAGCAAACAAGAGCACTTTGAGCACCTTATCAAGGTCTTGCAACACTTGGATGAGGCAAATGCATCACTCAACCCAAAGAAGTACATTATTGGATATGAAGAAGGTCTTCTTTTGGGGCACATTATCTCCAAGGATGGCATAGCAATTGATCTTGAGAAGGTGAGGAAAATCTCAGACCTTCTATTCCCTTCAAGCTTGAAAAAGTTACGCCAATTCTTGGGGATGGTTGGATAATATAGGAGGTTCATCTTCTCATTTTCCAACAAGGCTTATGCATTGACCATCTACATGAAGAAGGGTGTAGATTACATGGTGATTTTGGAGGACAAGAAGGCTCTCAAAGCTTTTGAGGAGCTCAAGCAATCCCTTGTTATAGCTCCAATTCTTGCTAAACCTGATTTGAGTAAGCCTCTCATCCTCTACACTAATGCTTCTAATGAAGCTATAGGATGCACTCTTAGTCAATTAGACCAAGATGGGCATGATCATCTAAAAGCTTATGCTAGTAGGCAGATGGTTTCAGCAGAGAAGAACTACTCTATCACGGAGAGAGAAGGGTTGGCAGTGATCTTTGGTCTCAAGAAGTTTAGACACTACTTGATTGGAGGGAAAGCCACCATTGTCACGGATCACAAGACTTTGAAGTACATCTTCAAAAACCCTAATGTTGAAGGGAGATTAGCATCATGATGGAGATGAGCCAGTGGATGATTCCTTCCCGGATGAGGAGCTCATGACAATCTCAGTCACTCAAGAGGTTCCAATGAAGAACAAGGAGATTGTGGATTTTGTGACAAGAGGTAACTATCCAGAAGGGATGCATGCTAGGGAGAGGAAGGCCCTTGTAGCAAGATCTAGACCTTACACAATGGTGGAGGATATTCTTTTTCACCAAGGAGCAGATGGTCTACTTTGAAGAGTAGTGGGTAAGGAAGAGTCTATCTTACTCATAAAGGAGTTTCATGAAGGTTTAGTATGTGGAGGACACTTTGCAAGAAAGGTGACTGCTTTCAAGATTCTAGATGTAGGTTACCATTGGAGAGGGATTTTCAAGGATTGTCTTGATTATTGCAAACCTTTTCATGTTTGTCAAGCTTTTGCTAGAAAGTCTACATCCATTCCATGACTTAGATCAATTCCATCGCTAGGACCTTTTGAGAAGTGGACAATTGATTTTGTAGGTCCTCTCAATAGAACCCCAAGGGACAATTGGTACATTGTGGTAGTTACTGATTACCTTACCAAGTGGGTTGAAGCTAGACCATTGACGGACAAGAATGAAGATGAAGTGGGTAGATTTCTTTATGAATGCATTATCACTAGGTATGGATGCCCTTTGGAGTTGGTTTCTAATAGAGGAGGAGAGTTTATAGGAAGCATTAATATAGGCATGCTACGACATTTCTGTATCACACATAGAGTAACTACATCCTATATGCTAAATTCCAATGGCTTGGCAGAGAGAACCAATCAGACCTTGTGCATGATGTTGGCCAAAGATGCAAAAATGGAGGGGGCTAAACATCATTGGGACAAGAGGATTTGTGCAGTTTTGTGGGTGTATAGGACAACCATGAAGACTTCCACCAGATATTCTCCATTTCAATTGGTATATGGTATTGATTCTACCTTACCTATTCAATTTGATCTTCCTACCTTCCAAAGCATTCATAGGAGATTGAAGAAAGCACAAGGAGGTGATGCAAAGAAGTCAAGGAAGGATCAACTCATGGAGTTAGAAGAGGCAAGAGCTGTTGCTATAGTTTGAGTGGAGCAAGCCCAAAGGAAACAAAAGGAAAGCTATGACAAGAGGCAAGGCAAGAATAAGGTGGAGCCTTTCAAAGTAGGTGATTGGGTAATGTTGTTTGATTTCATTCGATTCAAGAGAGTGCAAAAGAAGTTTTTGCCTAAGTACTTTGGACCTTTCATAGTAGAGAAGGTGTGGTGCAATTACACCTATGATCTCAAGGAGTTGGGAGGAGGACACTTTGATAGGATTAACCATGATAAGTTGAAGATGTACCATAGAAGGTAGAGAGACCTTCACTTTGAGGACAAAGTGAAAACTTAGTCCGGAGGTAAATGTAACACCCATTTGTGCATGTGTGTGGTATTGTGATATTTAGCTTGGTATTACAAGTACTTTAGAGATATTATTTATATACAGATAAAGGATGGCTCTACATTAGTCATTATGAGCTAAAGTTAGTCATAGCTAAGAAAGAGTGGACCTTACTTTAGAGGAAGTGGAAAAGATGAGCACCACTATTTTGGATTCTAGTGTGTTGACTTGGTATTATTCCTAGGTGTTTGGCTTTGAGGAAAGAGTTGAGAACTCTTGGGCCCGCAAGCCTTTTTGTTTTGGATTCGTCTATAGTCCAAGGATAGCCTATGTGAAGGAATCCTTGACTTAGTGGTTGGGTCAAGATAAGACCACATGCTTAGGGGAATATACCCATGTGAATGGATATTCCTTTCTACTTTTTGACTTTACTTGACTTTTAGTCTAGTAACTTGAGTTACTATGGTAATTAGTAACTTGAGTACGTAACTATTTCACAAGTATATAAACAAGGAGTGAGGAGGTACTCAGCATCCTTTCATTTGCAACTTTCTCTCTCTCATTGAGTTCTCTAGTGAGCAATGTCTTGAGTCTTGGAGTGTTAGCCTTGGAGGAGTATGATGGAGTTGGGGTTCCTTGCCTTCTTAGTCCATGGTGCGCTACCATAATAGCCATCAGAGGTTCATCCTGAGTGAGAGACAGGTTGGCTCACAGTCCACTCTAGCCAAGTACTTGAAGGCTCAACATTAGTGAAGTGAGCTCTCTAGAGCTGCACTTCTAGGGTATACTCTTGATTTCAACCTAGGTCTCATCCCAATGGTCCCACTATGGGTAAAAATGGTGCAAGTGACAATGGGCTCCACCATGAAGTTAGTACCCTAAATGCAAAATCTGACTATCGAAAGTAGTCTATGAGTTATTGCCAAAATGCCTCTTACTACTATCATTGGAACTCCAGTATCCAAGCAACCTAGATGCAACACTACAAATGGTGTGACAATTGTCGTGCATATATACATTGCTACAAACATACATCATTGTCAACATTATACACTATAGAAGCACAACTCACACATAAGTCATACATAAACTCTAAAGTGCCACAATCACCCCCTAGTTGGTGGTTAGGTCCCTCTAACTCTAGATAGACATCTACTCCAAGTATATGGTATACCCTATGATGGGCAAAGATCAAGAGGCCGGGTGCTATGGAGCTCCATTGTTAGTTGCATGTTTGCAATCTATACCATATAAAGAATGGACCAGCTATAGATCAAGTACATCTAGGACATAACCATTGTCCTTGAGGAACCATTGTGAGGGAAGGAGTCATACATACCATATGCTATCCTCTCAAACAGCTATCACACACTAACATAGTAGCAACTTCACAAAGAAGAGCCACATAACATACACCTCAAGCTTGCACAAGTGCCAAGCTTGGGTCCATAGTACCATCAATGTTTGGGAGGTGGTATGGTGCACAATTGCGCACATGATCCTTTCAAACAACACCATCACGTCCTTCTAACACAAGGACTCCTGATGGCAAAACGTCTCACACTCTAAAGATAGTGCAGCTTTTTGAAACATCAAGTGTTATTGGTGTTGTTTGATGTAGATATACATAGTCACCTGGATGAAATCGATGGATCAAGGGTCTATAACCTCCTCCTCAAATAGTAGTATAACGTAAGGTATCCCTATGCTGATTAATTGCTAAGTTCTTGAAGGCCATTGGCATTTCTCTCCAAAAGATCTTTGCTCGTTGAGAACATGCGCTCGCCCATATATCTAGATCATCCAATTCCACGACTACAATAGCATCTCAACAAATGGCTGCAAGTAAATGTGGATCTTGTACATAGAGTAGAAAGTAAGGAGAGAAGGATGCTAAGGAGGCTTGCCGGCTGAACCAATAGCCCATGGCCAACCAAGATAATTGGAGATCTCAATCTCCCAAGTGGCCTCTCTGCAAACCATACTTTTGCAATCCTCTCTCCATTGTCTGAACCACTCTCTTTGCTAAGCCATCTGCCTTAGGGTGATCTTGAGATGTAATACAATGATCAATCAAAGCCTTGTCACACAAGACCTGAAACTCCCCCAAGAACTTTGTACCTTGATCAATCAAAACCTCAACTGGTGCACCAAAATGACTAAGAACTTGATCCAAGAATGAGTAAGCCGTCCCTTCACTGGACTTGTCAAGAAGTGCCACCAACTCAATCCACTTGGAGAAGTGCTCCACCATCACCAAAATATAAGAATGATGTCTCAGAGTCAATGGTAAACATCCGGCAAAGTCCAAACTCCAGCAGTAACCCGATCCTATGATAGGTAATGGGTGTAATTGTGGTGTAAGAGCATTGAATGATGCTCTATCTTGGTCACAAACCGCACATCTGGCAACAAACTACTATACCTCAGTCTGCATACCGGGCCACCAATAGTGACTCTGGAGTAAGCTATATGTACGCTTTACTCCAAAATGTCCTAGCTCCCCATGAGCATGACGGACCAACTATAGTCTTTGAGATGGAAATGGAACTACTCTCACTCTACCATCCTCCCATATACGCAAAAGGTGTCTGCCCTCCAATCTGAACAGTCTGGCTCACTGAAGAACACAATCTCTCTCCTTGGCCCCAATTGTGCTACCCACAACACCACTACAAAGATAGTCCATCACTAAGACGTCACCACGAATGTCTTGCTGAACTGCACCAATACCTTCACTCTCTGGATCTATGACCTCAATAACTCCTCCTATATGCGCTGAGAGAGATACCACCAAAGCCTTAGAAAATATACATAGAAAGACCGATGCATGCCAACCTGGCACTATCTCCTCATCTGTCTCACTATGCCAATGTGCTCTGGTCTGATCTTGTTGGCAGGGACATGAGTTTCTACTCAACCCATTTTCATCATGGTTTACCACTCCAGGTTTGTGAACAACAGTGAAATCAAACTCCTATAAAATCAAAGCCCATCATGCAAGCTTCCTTGAAAGCTTGTCATACTCCATCAACCACTTTAGCGGCTGATGATCAATGATGAGAGTGAAGGGGTTACCAAATAGGTAACATCCGAAATGTGCTACTACCCAAACTATTGCCAAGCACTCTCCTTCATATGAACTATGCTTTGCCTCCGGTGAATTGTTGGAGCAACTACCATAGGCTACAACAAACTCCTTCCCCTCATCATCATGTTGGGTGAGCACTACTCCAAGCCCCAACATACTCCAATCAGTATGAACTTGAAATGGTCGTCCTCTGATCGGTCTCCTCAGAAAGGAGCAGATGTTAACCTCTCCTTGAGCTCTACAAAAGCCCTCTTATGCTCATCTCCCCAACACCACTCTTGTGTAAGCTTGGTCAGCTTTGTCAAGGCCTTGGCAATGTCACTAAATCCTCTAACATAGCGGCAATGGAAGTTCACCAATCCAAGAAATGCGTGCACTCTGCTCACATCCGTAGGCCAAGGAAAATGTGCAATAGCCTCCACCTTGGTCTACTGAACACCAAGTCCTTCGGGGTAGATAGTGTGATCCAAATACTCAACCTACTTGTGGAAGAACCTACACTTACTAGGGTGTAATTTGTGTCCGTGAGATCTCAACCTCTCAAACACTTCTAACAACTATCTCTCATGCTCCTCCACAATAGTGCTATAGACTCAAATGTTATCAATATAGCCAAGCAAAATCCAATCTAGCTAGGATCCTATCCATGACCTGTAACACCCATTTGTGCATGTGTGTGATATTGTGATATTTAGCTAGGTATTACAAGTACTTTAGAGATATTATTTATATAAAGATAAAGGATGGTTCTACATTAGTCATGATTAGCTAAAGTTAATCATAGCTAAGATAAAGTGGACCTTACTTTAGAAGAAGTGGAAAAGATGAGCACCACTATTTTGGATTCTAGTGTGTTGACTTGGTATTATTCTTAGGTGTTTGGCTTTGAGGAAAGAGTTGAGAACTCTTGGGCCCGCAAGCTTTTTTGTTTTGGATTTGTCTATAGTCCAAGGATAGCCTATGTGAAGGAATCCTTGACTTAGTGGTTGGGTCAAGATAAGATCACATGCTAAGGGGAATATGACCATGTGAATGGATATTCCTTTCTACTTTTTGATTTAACTTGATTTTTAGTCTAGTAACTTGAGTTACTCCAATAATTAGTAACTTTGGTACGTAACTATTTCACAAGTATATAAACAAGGGGTGAGGAAGTACTCATCATCCTTTCATTTGCAACTATCTCTCTCATTGAGTTCTCTAGTGAGCAATGTCTTGAGTCTTGGAGTGTTAGCCTTGGAGGAGTATGATGGAGTTGGGGTTCCTTGCCTTCTTAGTCCATGGTGCGCTACCATAATAGCCATCAGAGGTTCATCCTGAGTGAAAGACAGGCCGGCTCATAGACCTTCTAGAACTCAACAAGAGCATTCTTTAACCCAAATGGTAAGAACTTCCACTGATATAACACATCCTTGCCATCAGGATCAATAGCCCAAATTGTTGTCTTGGACTTATCTTCCTCCTTGATTGGCAACTTATGATATCCCGCTCAAAGATCCAAAGTACTGAAGACCTTTGCATTCCCAATCGTATCAAAAATCTCCTCAGGTGTAGGCATGGCATACAGATCAGCCCTAGTCTGTCGGTTGGTAGGATGATAATCTCCACACATCCACCTATCTGTGTAGTTGCCATGCATATCCTTCTTGGCTAGCATCATTGTCGCTGATGCATACTCTCCATGTGAAATCTCTACCAAACCAGCCATAAAAAGGTCACTACTTTGGCTCTGAATCAATATCCTCTCCATATCACTATATTGATAAGGATGTCAAAAAATTGGTGTATTGCTAGTTAGCTCAATCCGTATACTAGGTCCCTTCAAGGCACCCAAATCCTTCATATTGAAGGACAAACAACTTGTGTAGCTCCTAAAGAACCTCCAAACTCTCAATCTTTCCTCCTTAGTAAGCTTGGGTCCAAGATCTGTGTTCCCAGGTATCCTTTGTAACTGTCATAAGAGTGGAAGACGTATTGATTGGCTGCTATACCAGGCCCTTGGAAGCAGTAGTGTCATGCTCCCAATCACTAGAGGTCCTAACCTCTATGTGAAAAACTCCCTCCACTCTGTCTACAAGCTCCACACGTCCTCTAGTTGCATCCCAAGTAGACCAAGGGTGTAATCCAAGTAGACCACGCTCACCTGGATGGCATCCAAGTAGACCACTCTCCCTAGTAGCTACTGGCTATGTCCCAAGAATACCATGTCCACTTGGTCCATCATCCCCAACATGTGCCTAAATCCTCTCGATAGGCGCAAGGCTCACAAGTGTCCAAGTGGTGATGCCTATCAAGTGCATCCTATCTTGCTCTGCCAAACTAAGGCTCACAATCCAAGTCAAACAGTTCAGGTCCATAGCCTGACCTAACACCTGATGCTTGGATGCCTCTGATACTATTGGAACAATAGTAATACCAGTGCAAAAACCCATCACCCGCTCTTTCTCATTGGCGTTGGGCTCCACTAACTCTTGTAATTGTGAGTCCCAAATAAGTTCAGGTCCTCCCTCTTGAAAAGCATGAGAGCCTAGGAAACTCATAAGTGTGGGAAAAGCAGCTCTAGGTTGTCAAACTAGGTTCACCATTGCCATAGGTGACCTATCAGCCACTACCACCGTCTGAGACTGGCGCCCCACATCCAAGATGTCATCCAGTCACTGAATCCCATCATATGCATGCTATAGAACCTCTCTGGGTAAGACGTTTGTCCACCAAAGATCAAGATAATGAGCCCGTGATCCCACTCTAGCTGCATCTAAAAATACAGCAGGTCCCATCAAGAATGGACCTAATGTGTACTCACCACCACTTGGGTGTGAGAATCACCCATCGAAGGAACGTTCTACAAAAGGTAAACTGGAAAAACGGACTGATGAACCTGGAGATCTTGTAGTATCCATAACATCTCCCAAAACACACCAGAATGAGGATCCTAAAGACCCAAACCTTGGCCAGTACGTTGTCATGTTGTGGTTTGCTTAGCGTGTAAAAAAGTGACTTATCATTTTTAACTCCACATTAGTAGGCTAGGTTGTTTGCTAGATCCAACGGATGAGATGTTGCCAGGTGAACAATCTTTGTACATGTATGTGATTAGCCACATGGGTTACAATCTTATCATGTTTGAGGGCTTTGATGAATAAAGATGAGGTGAGTGGAGAGACGAGGGGTGTTTTAGTCGAGGAGTCTCGAGGGGGAGGAGGACCTTGGGAGAGTTATAGCAGTGCATGAGTAGTAGAACATGAAAGGGAGCATTTGAGCATGAGATGTCCTATGCACCCAATCTGCCACTCCCAAATCCTTTTCTCATCAAGCTTCAGATTTTGCATTGTGATGGCTTACGGGACTGGTTGGTGGCACATTTTGGGGCGGTATTTGTGGAGTCGATGATGGGAAACCCGGATCCCATTGTCCTTCCAATGCTTACTTATGAGCATGTCTGGGACTTGAAAATATATGTACTTCTATAGTTGGGGAATGCCTAAATATTTTCTCATAAGCTTCAAGGTGGAGTTGTGTGGTCCATTTGTCAAAAAGTAAAAAGACCAAAGGGCAAATGTGCAAGAGATTGGGTCCCAATGAAGAAGGCTGGAGTTTTTGAACATTGGGGGAGTTTGGGGAAACCATTAGGGAACAAAGGACATGGTTGGAAAGAGGAGCTAAAAAGCTACAATCTGAAGAGATAAATCACACCATTTGAGTTGATTCTGAGAGGAATATGATCGATTGAATCAAGGGGGGTAAAATTCATACCCAGGAGCACAAAGTAGGAATTTGAGGGAGCTTCTTGAAACATTTTCACTATTTGCTAGTGGGATTGGAGAGTAGACAAATTTCTTACAGTATTGAGCACAAAAAAATTTCAGTTTTGGATCAATCTCAAATCAGATCTGGTTGATTGAAGTTGAAGCTCTTGAGGTGTAAGGTGATGGAGAAGAGCTAGTGATCAGGTTTGGAGTTTTGGTCACTCCCCAAGTTGTGGCTTGCGATACCTTATAAAAAATTCCAATCTTGTTGTTGGTCAGGGTGTGCACCTTTTTTTGAAGGTTTCATATGAATTCTTCAAATAGAGAATTCAGGGTCTTGGATCAAGTATACCAGGGTTTGCAGAGCTCACAAGTTAGCCCAACTCAAGAATTGATCCATATCAAAGGATTGGGGCTGGAAAAGGCCATCAAAATTTACAGATAGTTAAAAAAAAACACAATTAATTACTGTGGAAAATTTCATTGGCTTTGGGCTCATAGAGAGTGAGATTGTATGCAACAAGTTTTACTAAAAAGACTATCATAAGCTCGGAGGAGGATTTCTTTCTACAATCCTAGTTGAATGTCAATTCTCTCACTTTTGTGACTATGATCAAGAGTTCAGATTTCTAGAGTTTATTTTGAGGATCAAGTGTACATCTGATTTAGAAATCAGGGGAAAGTTGGCAAGAACCAGGGGCAAAAACCTGGCCAACTTTGAGAGCTTGTCAAGGGAGTTTTAGTGATCTGATTGAAATCTGTTTCATATCATTGGAAACCTTATCTCACACGCTTTCATTGAATCCTAGAACACTTGAATCCAAGCTATACAAAAGGAGTTATATTCATATGAGCTGCGTAGAGTTTTCCCCATCAAGAAGACATAGGAAATCTCGACATGGAGTAGGAATTTGTTGAGATTTAAAGTACAACTTGGAGGAGACTTGGAGTAAAAGTTGAAATTAGCTTGATGATAGAGCACAAAGGCTTTGAAGCTCTTTTTTGATCAAAAAGCACAAAGAGTTATTGCCGCATTCTTGTGAGTGGATCCTCTCTATGCTTGCATGCTTGTTTGTACACCCAATTTGCTACCCTTCCCACTTGATACCTAAGTCTATAAACTTACTTTGAATTGGATAGGTCCATTGATGTCACCATAATCATTTCTCCTATTGCTTATTGACTTGCCTTGCCTTCCTATATGCAAATCCATCTTATCTTTCATATTTCCAAGTTGAAATCCTTTGTTTCTAATCCCTCTTCCTTTTCCTCTTGTGTCCAACCCCTTCCTACTCCTATCCATATTAACAATTATGAGGAGTATGAAGTTGATCATATCCTTTCACATCGCCATATTCAATATGGTTGCCAACAACATATTGAGTACAAGGTCCTTTGGAAAGGGTATCCTTTTCATGATGTCACTTGGGAGCCTCTTTCTTGTATCTAAAATGCACAAATGGCTATCTAGGAGTTTGATCCTTCAATGGCAACAAAGACATCACCAACTAGCAATGGAGGAATATGTAATAATATGGAGTTTAGCAACAAAGTTAGTCAAAGCTAAACAAAAAAGAAAATAGGCCAAATTAGCCTAGAATATTCTAGAAGTATCTAGGAAACTACTTGATACCTTCCATGTATTGAGTAATGTGCATGCCAAGTAGTGACTTCTAGGAGGAAGTTTCTTGGGAAACTCCCTAACTAGCTTAGCTTGCTCTCCAAATAGGTAGCTATCTATTTGGAGCTAGCTAGAAGAAAGCTATTAAAAGCTTCCAATTAGCTTAGCTTGCACGCCATGTAGGTGGCTTTTAGAAGGAAGCTTCTTGAGAATCTTCCTTGTTAATGAGGGCTTGCACTCCAAGAAAGTGGCTTAAGCAAACTTCTTGAGAGCCTTCTTGCTCCCTATAAATACCAAAGCCAAAGCTCATGCTAGGCATTTGGAGTTTCTCACACACTCAAGTGCCCCAATGTGATCTTCCATTCTCTTATTTCTCTCCTCAATCACAGTTTTTTACAATAGTTTTGCCACTCTATCCAAATGGCTTGAATCCAAGAGAATATATCTCTATTCATCTTGAAAATTTGTAGCTTCAAAATAGCATTTGCAATCAAACACAAAATCCTACACATTATATGAGAGACTTTTTCCCTTCAAATACCTTGGGCTTTGGAAATTGGATTTGCTAATCTCTTTCTCAAAATGGTACTATCGGATTGCGCCTGTATGGCCAAAGAAGGCAAAGAAAAGAGTCTTCAAGATAAGACCCAAAGTAAAGTGACTTTGGGTCATAAGGCAAAGTACTCGGAAATGCCCTGTCAGCATACAACCCAAAGTAAATTGTCTTTGTATTGGGGGAGCTCAACCCGGGGCGAAGACAATCTAACAACCTTTTGTCGGGGCAAAAAATTCAAGAAGGGACCGTTCAAAAACTGGCGGCCCATACGTGCAAAGGTTGATTGATAGTGACAGGTGCATGCAAGAGGTGTGATTTCTTGGTAGAAACTCAAAGTGAAGAAAGACAAAGAAGCGCAACTCTATAAAAATTGAACTTGCAATGACAAAATGTCGAGTAATTTTCCTTTGCTATTGAGAAGTCGTCTTGCAGGTGATCGGGGGAAGAGAAATAGAGTTGGAATTGTGGTAGTGCGTAAGGGAGAAGTCGCAAGAGTGAAATCGAGAGATAGTGAGAAGGCAGAAGAGATGAGAGGAGGAAAGAAGAACTCTGAATTTGCAATGAGAAATCATGCGATTTGGAGGTTAGATATAATAGCTAGGATCAAAGTCTTGAGCCAACTTTGGATCACTTTCTTGGCATGGAACTGGAATGTGAGCTTTCCAGGGTTCATGACAGAAATCATCGAGAGCAAGTGTCTCGATGGACCCGAGGAAGAAGGGAAGAGAGGAAATCCGGCTCACTGGACAAAGTCGGATTGGAGACTTGTACTCGGGAAGGAAGTAGGCTCGGAGCAGGGAGTGACGTTCTTGGGAAAGGGAGAGATAGCTCAAGAAACCCAAGAGGTGAGAGATGCCTTCTCGTCAAAGCAGACAAAGAGTGGGTACAAGGTTGAGAGCTACAAAGACCCTGTGAAGAGAGGAATCGTGAGTGCATTGATGGCCATCCTGAAGCCGGAGAGAACCACTTATGTGATGAAACACCAAGCGGTGTTCTTTCACAAGCTATTTGCAGGAGAACCGATCAATTGGACGAGGTGTTTCCACAGGAGAACGAGGCAAATGGTGTGGAATTTGCAGAATAAGTCGCCTCCACACTACATAGTGCCATTTGCAGCGCATTTCTACCTTGGGCTAAATTTGTTGAACTTGGCGAGCGGACTCGGATGGTGTCGCACTTCCATCCTGATTTGCAAAAGGAGGTCAATGTCGAGGAGCAGCAATACATCTTGCAGATCAAGAGCACCAACTACTACTACATGAAGACAGGCAAGAACATGGAGGTCGCAGTGATTACTCCAAATACAAAGAAGAGGAGTCGGCAAGGCAAAGCCAAAGACACGAAGAAACATTGGAAGACACGGAGAGGCAAATCGAGGCGAGGTATGGTGGTGATCAAGTCGGAGGATGAAGACTAGGAAGGTGATGCCGAGCTCAAGATTGAAGACTCGGAACACAAGGAGGAACCTGAGCTAATGCTGCAAAGTGGAGATACAAGTAGCGATAGCAATGAAGGGGGAGAAATGACATCGGTGCTGGTGGCTGAAGAAGATGAAGAAGAAGAAGTGCATGCAGAAATTGAAGCCGAAGATAATACACAGTTGGAAGACGAAGTAATTGTGCCCAAAGAGAAGAAGATCGTAGTGCAAAGAGGAGTTCGCTCAAGACGTAAGGCAAAATGTGAAGCGTAGCCAAGTAAAGCAACAGAAGATGTGAGTGAAAGCTCACAAAGCAAGGCGTCAATTCTGATACAAAGATTGCAGAGAAGAAGGAGAGTATCGGATGATCACAAAGTACAAAGAGAAGTGGCCACACAAGAAGAAGTAACCCCGAGTGATGGAGCCGGGTACCTGCGGGATGTGGTATGTCCTCTATTGATAAAGCTGGAGTACAAGAAGAAGGAGATGCAGTCGACTTGTTCAGAGGTGAAGACTGTTTTGCAGGTATTATCGAGACTAGAAGAAGAGAACTCGGAGTTGAAGAAGAGTATAACCCGAGGTGAGGAGGAAAGAGAAGTAATGCGAGCAGAGGTAGTAGTGAGAAGTCAGGTAATTGAAGACCTGAAGAGAGAAGTAAGTTATCAAGAGGATCTTGTGAAGAAGAGTGACATAGCAAGGGAGAGACAAGTAGCTGAGTATGAGATCTTGAAGCAGCAATTTGCTGCTTCAAGAGTAGAGGTAATCCATGCTATGGCAAGAGTAGCTGCAAAGGATCATGAGCTCGATAAGGTGATGGAGAGTGTTGAGGAGAAGAAGCAACTTTGGCAACAAGAGTTGGCAACACGATATAGAGAGGAAGATTGATTACGAGAATTACTTCGTAATCAGGAGGAGGAAGTTGTCCAGAAGGAGAAGGAGAAGGAGTCAGTGAAAGCCGAGTTTGAGGCAGAGTTGGTGATGTACCAAGAGGATTGGCTCACTGATCTGGAATGTGAGAGAAAGACAAGATTGGAGCCATTGAAGGAGATAGTACTCCAAATGAATGCAATGTTAAGTATAGGGGCCAACATTTGGATTGAGGAGACGAGGCTGCACGAGTTGAAGTTGTTGGTGTAGAAGACCAGGCAAAGACAAGCAAAGGATACAGATATGAATGCTTTGTTAATTAGTCTCAGAACTCGTGTACACAGAAAGATCTTAGAGGTAGAGGATAACATTTCAATTAGATTAGACTTAGTGAAAATAGAGATAGAAAAGCTTCAGAAAGATGTTAGAGCAAAACCCAAAGTAGATAACATAAGAGTACAAATGTCTTCAGAGTTACCATCAGAGACATTAGAGAAGAGTGGGTCAAGAGATGAAGAGTTAGATAGATTACCCACTAGTGGAATTTCAGATCAGGAAAGAGAATTGTTGAATCTGGTAGATGAAGTAGAAGATATGAAACCCAAGGATAAAGTGATAGGAAGTAAAATTACTTTGGGTTTGGGTTTGAAAGCCAAGGAAGAAGTAGACATCGGATCGGAGTAGTACCAGATTTGAGATTAGAAGAGGTAGATATGAAGAGGTGCATTGTCATTTCGGATCTATAGGTTAAAAGAGTTGTTGTAGAACGGTATAGTTGTTAGAACTATCAATTTGTTCACTACTTAAGAGTGGTATTTGCAAAGAAATGTTGTTCAATGCTCATAATTGCTGAGAATAAATAAAGCAAAGTGCTGTGAAGCAGTGCTTGTCGCTTGAGCTTGATTCCGAGTATCAATATTGTACTTGTGTTTGTGAGTGTGTGGAGAAATTTGAAGTGCAAGTCAGAGTGCTTGTTGGAGTTGGATTCCATAGCCTTGATCTTCATTCTGTGTGTTTGATCCTGAGTGAAGTGCAATCGAAGCAATGCCTTGACAAATTTGAGAGGAATTGTAGTGTTGTTAGTATTTTGCATTTGTAAGTGCAGTGCGAGGTTGATGTGAAGCAATTTTGATCAAGGAAGTTGTGCCTTCACTGGAGGGGTGGAACACAATTCTGAGGCGAAGTCGTTTTGCAGTGAAGTGCCGTTTTCAAGAGAGCCTGAATCATCACAATCAAGATTGTTTGGAAAGATTTGATGGAGTTGTGATTATGGAGTGTTAATTTGTGACAAGACTGCAAACCAGTGTTTGTTACTCTCTTTTGGGTGTGGTTTCTACTTGAGAGATTAAAGATGCAACCAAGAAGAACTAAATTGTTATTTTGCTTTTTATTTGACCAATTCTGACTTGTATCTCTGCGGGAACAAACTTTACTTACCCAATTATAGCTAAAGTGAAATTTGCCAGGTTGTCACATGATTTTTGGCACCGCTGCCGGGGATACAAATCTTGGAAGTGGAAGAATACAAAGCCAAATTTGAAATTGGGTATCAATGCAATATGAATGTCTACATTGAGAGAACAACAAGAAGAGAGAGCTCGAAGACGAGCACTTCAGCATGAAGAAGACAAACATTTGAACGTCCCATCCACTATTGACAAAACTTAACGAGAGCCATTGGACTTTCAACTCCTTCACGAAGTGCAAGAAGCCCTGCAAGAACTTGACCATAAGAAACGCCAAGGCGGTTGACAAGGCTACTTTGCATCTCCCTCTTTGTCCAAGAAGAAGAAGGAATCGAGTGGGCAAACATATGCATTGCGGCCCAGTACACCTACTTCTCCTAGAGCTATGAAGGAAGTTGTGTCCTTGAAGAACTTTGTTCGAGAAAAGACAGCATGCACACTTACTGAAGACGAGTGTCAACATCTTCTACGAACGATTCCTTGGTTGTCCCAAAGGAATTTTGAAGAACCAATCGAAGGTGTTGATCCTGAATCTTCCACTCAGGTTGAAGTCGACACCGTCATAGCAGAAATTGTCAAAGAAGACCCCACCTTGAATTTGACGAATTGGAACCCCTGGGCTGACAACACACGGTGTCGATACCAGCCAATCCTTCAATTCCGTCAAGTTCAGCAATACCTCAGCCAATCCCAATGCATCAAACGATGACTTTGTTGCTTGTCACCCGACACGCCTATCAAAAGTACAAGGGGACAGAACAAGACGAAGACCCCAATGAATTCATCAAAGAATTCAAAGTTATCTCCTTTGCTAACAAGGAGCATGACTCGGCGGATCAATTGAGAATTTTCCCAAGTTTGCTCCGAAAGCAAGCTCGGAGCTGGTACACTCATGTGACCCAGAAGGGTTTTGTACCAGCGGACTGGGCAGACTTGAGAAACAACTTCCTAGAACAATTTTGGGAGGTTGATTACAACAAGAGTGTCTTCACGGCACTCAACAATTTAGACTGAGGCAAGAAGGAAAAGTTGAGAGACTACTCTGAGCGGTTCATGGCCCTATTGAACCAAGTTCCCAAGCAATCGGGGGTGGTGGGTTACTCCGATGCCTAAGCCATTACATGGTTCCTCGGGGGACTTTCACCAGAGATATGAATCTTTGCAAGGGAGAGGAATGTTACTTCCCTTGACAAAGTACTCAAACACGTCGCTCATTACGAGGTGGCCCACTCTCACTCTACCGGTAACCGGAGAAATTGGGAGAAGAAAGGCAAGAAGCCCAAAAGGAGAGCTTCACGCAATACATCCCCTTCTTCCAACAAATCCTCCACGTCTTTGAGCTCTTCTTTGGAATCCGAAGAAGAATCAAAGCCAAGACAAGTCAGAAGACGTGGAGGCAAGAAACCAATGACTCCTCTAGCAAAGAGTGTAAATAAGGCGGATACCAAGCTGGATGCCCTCATCAAGGAGTTTGTGGATTTCAAGATCCAGATGATTGAGGCCAAAGACAGAAGGAAGGCCCCAGCATTTAGGAGATCAAATGTATGGTGCACCACATTTGGCAAATCAGGCCACGCCAACACAGAATGCAATACTCGTAATGCATTCCCGGTGTAGCAAATTGATTGGGTTCCGGGATGGAACCAAGACGAGGATGAAGAGGCTGTGTACCAAACACAAGAAGTACAGCCTCAAGCAAGCACATTGTACCAAGGTCCGAGGTTTGGACTGTGAGCCGACCTATCTCTCACTCAGGATGAACCTTTGATGGCTATTATAGTAGTGCACCATGGACTAAGAAGGCAAGGAACCCGAACTCCATCATACTCCTCCAAGGCTAACACTCCAAGACTCAAGACATTGCTCACTAGAGAACTCAATGAGAGAGAGAGAGTTGCAAATGAAAGGATGATGAGTACCTCCTCACCCCTTGTTTATATACTTGTGAAATACTTATGTACCAAATTTACTAATTACCGTAGTAACTCAAGTTACTAGACTAAAAGTCAAGTAAAGTCAAAAAGTAGAAAAGAATATCCATTCACATGGGCATATTCCCCTAAGCATGTGGTCTTATCTTGACCCAACCACTAAGTCAAGGATTCCTTCACATGGGCTATCCTTGGACTAAAGAAGAATCCAAAACAAAAAGGCTTGCAGGCCCAAGAGTTCTCAACTCTTTCCTCAAAGCCAAACACCTAGGAATAATACCAAGTCAACACACTAAAATCCAAAATAGTAGTGCTCATCTTTTCTACTTCCTCTAAAGTAAGGTCCCCTCTATCTTAGCTATGACTAAATTTAGCTTACCATGACTAATATAGAACCATCCTTTATCTCTATATAAATAATATCTCTTAATTACTTGTAATACCAAGCTAAATATCACAATACCACACACATGCACAAATGGGTGTTACATTTACCCCCGGACTAAGTTTTCACTTTTTCCTCAAAGTGAAGGTCTCTCTACCTTCTATGGTACATCTTCAACTTATCATGGTTAATCCTATCAAAGTGTCTTCCTCCCAACTCCTTGAGATCATAGGTGTAATTGCCCCACACCTTCTCTACTATGAAAGGTCCAAAGTACTTAGGCAAAAACTTCTTTTGCACTCTCTTGAATCGAATGGAATCAAACAAAATTACACAATCACCTTCTTTGAAAGTCTCCACCTTCTTCTTGCATTGCCTCTTGTCATAGCTCTCCTTTTGTTTCCTTTGGGCTTGCTCCACTTGAACCATAGCAACTGCTCTTGCCTCTTCCAACTCCATGAGTTGATCCTTCCTTGACTTCTCTACATCATCCCTTGTGCTTTCTTCAATCTCCTATGAATGTGTTGGAAGGTAGGAAGATCAAAGTGAATAGGTAAGGTAGACTCAATACCATACACCAATTGAAATGGAGAATATCCGGTGGAAGTCTTCATAGTTGTCCTATACTCCCACAAAACTGCATGAATCCTCTTGTCCTAATGATGTTTAGCCCCCTCCATTTCTGCATCTTTGGCCAACATCATGCACAAGGTCTGATTGGTTCTCTCTACCAAGCCATTGGAATTTGGCTTATAGGATGTAGTTACTCTATGTGTGATAGAGAAATGTCGTAGCATGGCTGTAGTAATGCTTCCTATAAACTCTCCTCCTCTATCAAAAATCAACTCCAAAGGGCATCCAAACCTGGTGATAATGCGTTCATAAAGAAATCTACCCACTTCATCTTCATTCTTGTCCCTCAATGGTCTAGCCTCAACCCACTTGGTAAGGTAATTAGTAACTACCACAATGTACCAATTGTTCTTTGGGTTTCTATTGAGAGGTCCTACAAAATCAATTCCCCACTTCTCAAAAGGTCCTAGCAATGGAATTGATCTAAGTGGTGGAGTGGATGTAGACTTTCTAGCAAAAGCTTGACAAACATGACAAGTTTTGCAATAATCAAGACAATCCTTGAAAATCCCTCTCCAATGGTAACCTGCATCTAGAATCTTGAAAGCAGTCACCTTTCCTGCAAAGTGTCCTCCACATACTAAACCTTCATGAAACTCCTTTATGAGTAGGATAGACTCTTCCTTACCCACTGCTCTTCAAAGTAGACCATCTGCTCCTTGGTGAAAAAGAATATCCTCCACCATTGTGTAAGGTCTAGATCTTGCTGCAAGGGCCTTCCTCTCCCTAGCATGCATCCCTTCTGGATAGTTACCTCTTGTCACAAAATCCACAATCTCCTTGTACTCCATTGGAACCTCTTGAGTGACTGAGATTGTCACGAGCTCCTCATCCGGGAAGGAATCATCCACTGGCTCATCTCCATCATGATCATAGGCTCTAGATAACAAATCAGCATTTGCATGTTTCTTTCCTGGCCTATCCTCAATGGTGTAGTCATACTCAGACAAGAGTATCATCCACCTTGCTAGTCTCCCTTCAACATTAGGCTTGTTGAAGATGTAATTCAAAGCCTTGTGATCCATGACAATGGTGGCTTTCCCTCCAATCAAGTAGTGTCTAAACTTCTTGAGACCAAAGATCACTGCCAACCCTTCTCTCTCTGTGACAGAGTAGTTCTTCTCTGCTGAAACCATCTGCCTACTAGCATAAGCTATTGGATGATCATGCCCATCTTGGTCTAATTGACTAAGGTGCATCCTATAGCTACATTAGAAGCATCAGTGTAGAGGATGAAAGGCTTACTCCAATCAGGTTTAGCAAGAATTGGAGCTACAACAAGGGATTGCTTGAGCTCCTCAAAAGCTTTGAGAGCCTCCTTGTCCTCCAAAATCACCATGTAATCTACACCCTTCTTCATGTAGATGGTCAATACATAAGCCTTGTTGGAAAATGAGGAGATAAACCTCCTATAGTATCCAACCATCCCCAAGAATTGGCATAACTTTGTCAAGCTTGAAGGGAATGGAAGGTCTGAGATTTTCCTCACCTTCTCAAGATCAACTGCTATTCCATCCTTGGAGATGATGTGCCCCAAAAGTAGACCTTCTTCACATCTAAAAATGCACTTCTCTAGGTTGAGTGATGCATTTGCCTCATCCAAGCATTGCAAGACTTTGATTAGGTGCTCAAAGTGCTCCTCCTTGCTCCCATAGACACAAAAGTCATCAATGAAGTCCCTCATAAATTTCCCAATGAAAGGTTCAAATACCTTTTTCATGAACCGTTGGAATGTGACTGGAGCATTGCAAAGCCCAAAAGGCATGACCTTGAAAGCGTAAGTTCCCCAAGGTGTGGTGAATGTGGTGAGTTGTTGATGCTCTGGTGCAATCTTGATTTGGTTATATCCACTATATCTATCTCCAAAACTGTACCTCTCATGACCTGCAACCTCCTCCAAGATCTCATCAATGAATGGCAATGGGTAGTAGTCCTTTTTGGTAACAGCATTGAGCTTCTTGTAATCCTCACATACCCGTAGCTTGCCATTCTTTTTCTTCACAATGACAATTGGAGACACCTATTCTGAATTCTCCACCTCAAAGATAAATCCAGCCTCCTTGAGCTTATCAATCTCCTCCTTCACAACCAAAGATATTGGTGGGCTAATGCAACGTTGCTTTTGGCGGATTGGTCTTGCATGTGACACCACCTCTTTCTTGTGTTCCTCCAAGGTGACTTCCTTCAAATCCCTGTAACTAAAAGCAAACACATGGATGAACTTGCGGAAAATCTCCTCAAATCTCACCTTCTCCTCCTTGGTAACATTTGGACCATACTTGAGGGTAGCTAACCTTCTCTCTACCTCCTCAAGTGTCAATGGTGATTTGTCTGGGTCCTTCAAAACCTCTGGCTTAGGTGAAAAATCCATAGCACACAAAGGATACACATCTGAATCAGATTCAAATTCATCCTCCTCCATGGAAGTCTCCTCCTCCACGCTTGTGTTCACACCTGAAGCTCCTTCTTCAGAATCTGATTCCCAATAATCAGAAGATGGTGTATCTGAATGTGAAGTGTTGGTGGTGTTAGTCACAAGAACTGTGACTCGATGGTTTGATGGCCCAATCCTCAAGTACCCTTTGTGCCATTGATCAGTTGTGTGTGCTGCTCTCAACCATGGCCTCCCAAGAAGTAAGTCATAGCTTGAATCCTTCAAGACTTGGACAGTCATGAGATTTTGAACTCCCATAACTGAAACTACCACCTTGTTGCGCTTAGGTTCTTTCATTCTAGGAGTACTTTGTATTTCTCCTTGGTAATGTGGGAAGTGACCAATAGACTAGGAGTGCATGTTGTGATGACAAGTTAGGTTGCATGTCACTACCCTACTCGATAGCAAGAATATTAGTTACAAGAGTGGAGGGTTCTGATTATTAGACAACACGTGTGTTCAAATGAGTAGTTATAGGTTTACCTACAGCCTCTAATCTACAATCTCCACAGCTAGGCACCGTATCTGTTCCCAAAGAGAGAAAAGAAAAGTACAACAACATGTATATCCCTGACATGGCCATCCAAAAGTCACCAAGTGAACAGGCAAATGTCTCTCCAGATCATGCGCCCCAATAAGGAAATGTCTGTTGGTAGGGCCTTTTGGTAACCTCTGACTACTGACACCGGTAGTAACTCTGGATACTGATAGACCAAGTGTGCCAGATGATGTAGAGAGACTCGCCTAGTAGTCTCATCTCTCTCCACATACAAGTACCTCTGTACTCGTATACCCGCCTATAGGACCGTAGCTAGTTTGGTGCTAATCCCACCAAACAACTCCAATAGACATACTCCCTCTATTGGATACTGCCAAGCAATGAATGTTGTATCTAGAGGTGTCAACGTAATTAACTCTGGAGGCCTATCCTCACACTCATCTCCTGATGGTACAAAGGCTCCACTCCAAGCCCATTGTACCAATTAATTTGCATATTGTTGCAATGCCTCCTCTGAATTCCACAATGGAACAATCCCACTTGTACTCCAAATCCAAGTGATTTCCTCTAGTATTGGAGTATCTTCTACATGGGCGTTCCTCTCCAACAAGTCACCAAGCCAAGTAACTACACCACTGAAAGCTGAAATTGATGTTCCCATGGTCTCGGACTATAGTGAGCCAAGACTACCACTACTGAAGCGTACTGGTAGGCGACATACTTGTCCTTCACTAGACTGCCAACGTGGTCTATAGGAGGTTGTCCCCTCCCAATAGTCAATACTAAAACCCATGGGGTATAACACTACTCCCCAAACTAGCACATCATATGACTCAACTATTGTTGCAATAGCATGAGCTATCACAACCGAGCTATTAGTTGGATGACCAGGTTGAACCTGGACAACAAGCTCCCCATGTGTGATGTACTGTGTCGAACCACCACCTAGAGATGTTTGGATCTGAAATGGACACCTCTCCACATCAATCTTCCGTAACTCCAGACCGACAATTGCAACCTTCCCCAACATAAGGGGCTGTGCACCAAAGTCTAACAAGACTCTTTGTGGTGTATAGACCTTCCCTAAAGGTCCTACCAAACAGAAAATCCCCTTCTGGTTATCCAATAAGACAACACTAGGTGTGAACCGTGTTCTCTCAAAGGCCGGTCTAGCTAGCAACTCCTGCAGTCTAGCCATTGTTGCCTACCATAAACCATTGGTTGCTGAACGGATCCCATGCTCCTCAATCAAATCAGCTCCTCTATCAACCACCTCTGATCTAGTAGTAGAAATTGCATCATCCTTACTCTCACAAAGTGTGGCAGCCAACCGGAACACTGGATCTAGGTCAACTCCCAATGTAAACGTGTCACTGGTTGAAAACAAAGGGCAATGTATAATCAGCTTAGCTGCCCTCAACATCGTGCTATACTCAGTTTGTGTAGTAGCAGGTGATTGACTAGTAAGTAGTCCATCATGCACTCCATCACCACCTACCATACTTGCATTGGGACGTCTAGGAGCCATGGATGTTGTCTGCAATGCCTCAGATAGCATGAAAGACTGGGGAAGTCTGACCTATCTCCCAACCTCTCCTCTCTATGGGTCTTACTCCATTGATGCTCCTCTAGGCTCTGGAACACGTACTACACTCCTAGTCATTGTTGTAGATGCATCAACCTAAGCTGCTCCGCACATGAAGTCCAAAGCATCTCTATCACCAACATATGAGGTGGAAGCCTCAACACCCAGATTTAATCTCCTCTAAGCAATGGCCATACTAGCCAATCTCTACTCCAATTGCTCAATCCGAGTAGCCATAGTTGTATCAAGAGTAAGGGCAGGTACTGCACCTCTACTAGGTGTAGATCCTCTACCACCACCTCTACCACCTTGTCCTCCATGAGTTGGAGCTTCTCTACTATTTTCCATAGCAGCCTTACCACTCTGTAACTCCAGGTGTAGGTCAAAGCATCAATCACTAGTGTGACCAAATCTATGGCAATGCTCACACTGCCTCTAAGCTGGCTGTGATGCACCAAAGGTATCAGGTCCATTGCCCTAAGTACACTCTTTCCTATGGTGAGGTCCACCACAAGTCCAACAAGCAACACTATCACTCACTGGTTGTTGCTGACCCAAAAATGAAGGGTCTAACTACAATAGGCCCTCCACTTGCTCCATAGGATTTGGTCTGTCCACCCTGTCCTCAAAAACCAACTGGACGTGATGCACTCTGCTTCACTCTAAAAGAAGTTACAACTATGGATGAGGTCTCCCTACCAAATCCAGATATCACCACCCTCTCCTCCACCATGTTGAGCTCAATATGCTCAGCCAAACCAAAGACCACTACCAAAGTAGGTGAAGTAGCCTATAACAACATAGCATCACAAACTCAACATTGCAACTCCTTGTCCAATATCCGATACCAAAACTAGATTGCCTAGGCCTCAGTAACTCCCTGAGTGAAAGTGATCAACTGCCTCATACGAGTGGATGCCTTGCATAGGCTCTCTCCAACCTTCCATTGGAACTCTTGCAAGCTCCTTAGCTTGTAATCCATACTCATTGGTAATTCTGCCTCAAACACTATAAGAACTCCACCATGGGGTTAAACCCCAATACCACACCACCTCCTGCAGCGGTACCTCCACTCATGGTAGCACTATCTCTATCTAGTGTACCTCTACTAGCTCTACCAACACTACTTGAGCTAGAATTCATGGGTACAACCAATCTACTCTTGGCAACCAAGCCTAAAGTGATAGAGACATAGTTTGGAGACCAATATTGTCTCCATAACTCAATCTCCTCCAAATGAGCTCTCTTGAACTCATGGTAGTTGTCCATTGGTGGACCCTCCAAGTGATGAAACAACCTCTTCCATACCATGAAAGGTGTAAAAAAAGTCAGGTTCCGCATCTGCTGCAAATCACACCAACTATCAAACTCCTGGATGAAGTCATCCAACTCAATGGTACCCACTTTACCAAAATAATGCCTAGGGCATTTGGAGACCCCATAAATCTCATCCATGTCCTACAACAATAGTGCGGACATGCCAAGTGCACTCTCAACAAAATTAGCTCTTGTGTCAAACTCCAACTTAGAGTCAATCTCCTCCCTTATTGGGACTTGAGATATAGGCTGATAATGAGCACTACTTCGTGTAAACGCATTGTGTACTACAGGGCTATCTCCTCTAGAATCTTCAAAGAACTCCGTCGTGACAAAGTAACCGCAACCACAACCACAAGTACCCCACTACCAAGTGCCAACACCAACCAAGCACCACCAAGTGCCAAAATTAACGGAACACTACACACTAATGTAACTCTAACTAACAAAACTACACTAGGGGCAAGGGTGACCTATAACATGCCATCACAATATGCATGCTCATGGTCTGCAAATTATCACTTCTTGCCTCACCGGAGAGAAACAAAGATAGAATGACTGGTCATCTCTCTAGCCTCACTACCAAGAGCACACCAAAGCACCAATGCTCAAAATTCAAGGCACCTCATACAAACACGGTGCACAAATAGGAAGCAAAGAATGGAAGGAGTCCAATCACAAGATTGCTAAACAAAAACCCTTCATCTCGTAAATCAACACAGGATTGACTCTACCACCATTTAGCATTTGACATAATTGAAGTACTTATCTACTTCTTGAGTATCACTTAGGATCATCGAGGATCGGATCAAATTTCTTCTCGGAGCCAAAATTTGACGTAAATCCTTCACAAAACTAACGTAAAATTTGATGTAAATCCCTAAAAATGGTTGATCATTAAATCCTCTACTAACTCTTCACTCAAGTCAAATTGGAAAAGTGGGATTCATCCAATCTCTAATTTGTGAGGATCTGCTCTTAAGTCTACCTTCAATTTCAGTTTTTGAGCTCAACTCGCAACAAATTGATCCTAAGCTCAAAATCACAACTATTGCTTGAAAATTGCTTCTCCTTGGCTCCAAATTTTGCCAATGCTTCTGCACATACTCTCTCTTAGGGAAATCTGAACTACTCAATTGGGACACCACGATCCACCGAGCTTGGAGATACCACCAACACTTGCAGTTCCTTCATCCAATTTCCCCCTGATTGACTTCTCTGATGTAATCAGATCATTTATAACTCAAATCAATGAAACTCAAATCAATACTTGATTTGTTCCTCAACAACTTGCCAACAACACGGCAATCATTACAATCAAGCCACACCCACTCTAGCTAAGAGAGAAGGGTCACGCTCGCCAGCTTTCTATCCACTCTAGCTAGGAACTTGAAGGCTCAACATTAGAGAAGTGAGCTCTTTGGTGCTGCACTTCCAGAGTATACTCCTAGTTTGACATAGGTCTCATCCCAACGGTCCCATTGATGGCACACCTGACGGTAGGCCCCACCATGAAGTTAGTACTCTAAATGCAAAATTTGACTCTTGAAAAGTAGTCTATGAGTAACTGCCAAATGCCTCTAACTACAATCATTGGAACTCTAGTGTACGAGCAATCTAGATGTGACACTACAAATGGCGTGACAAATTGTAGTGTTGGTAGTACCTTGCAATTATGATCATAATGTGGGATTGATGCAAAGCAACTTTGATTGAGGAAGTTGTGCCTTCAATAGAAGGGTGGAACATAATTCCAAGGTGAAGTCATTTTGTGGTGGAGTTGCCTACTTTGAAGTAATTGAATCATCACAATTAGCATCAATTTGGAAAGGATTTGGATAATTGTGATTAAAGGTGATATTTATTTGTGATAAGATTGCTATTGAGTGCTTGTTACTCTTTTCTAGGTGGTTTCTACCCAAGAGGCTAAAGATGCAACCAAGAAGAACTACTTGTTATTGTTTATTTTGTGTTTGACCATTCTTGACTCGCATCTTTGTGGGAACAAACAATTACCAATCAATTATTGCAAAAGTGATACTTGTTGGGTTATCACACCCTACAATAGGAAATTTTAGATAACACCGATATGAGCATCAAAACCATGAGAGGAAATCTTGTTTTGTGGACAAAAGACTATTGGCAATGAGTGTTAGGATCTGAGTGCTCACTCTTTGGCCAAATGTAAATGGACATTCTTCATGGTCGTCTTAGCAAGAGCCTCAAAGGCAACATAGAAAACTAGTTTGTTAAAGAGAACTCAACAAACAAATACAAGGTAGAAGACCTCAAAGATCCTACTTGATGAGTTGTCATAAAGATAATCATGAAAATATTAAGGTCTAAACAAATAGCACATGTAAACTTGAATACAACTTTTACACAAAAGGAAACATGTAAGGTAGTAAAATGAAGGAAGAATATTCTATATGAAGGAGATTATAAGACAAGAGAGAAGATATAGATGCAATTAACAATATGTCCAAAGCACATGAGGAGACAAAAAAAAATCTTAAGGATTAGCCTATGGGCCAATGGCCAGAATAAAATGAACAAATGAGGACCACTAACACACAGAGGACATATGACGTTGCCTAAAATATGACAACAACTCACTTCCATGGCTGATGGTTGTATACACCATCAACATGGCAAAGCCAATGGTAGAGGTTATGAGTTTATGTTAGTTTACTAGGAACTTGACCATACTATAGCTGACTTAGAAATGCTTATATGATACCTACACAATCTAGCCCAAACAATTGCCAAGGAGAAGGCCTTCCTTTGAATTGAACAAAGCTAAAAAGTAGGTTGAGGAGGAAGTAAATGCTTCAAAGGACTTCAAAAGACATAATATTGGAGAAATTCCAAAAAGATGAATTCAAGAGCAAAACAAGGTAGTTCTGCAATGTTGAAATTAGAAGTCAAAAACCTTGATGCTAAGGTCTTCTTGCAACAAAATGAACACAAAGATGAATTAGGATCATAAAATGACAAATTGATCATAATAAGGTTGAACTAGATTTGGCTTACATGAAGAAAATGATGGTGGAAACACAACACAAGAATTTGAAGTAACCAACCAATCTTTGGATCCAAGACTGTACACCACAAGCCTCAAATGCTAATGAGAGGAGGAAAACCAACAAACAAACATACAAAATGAGCTGATAAAGGAACTCCAAGATGACCAAACAAATCTGGAGAATGAACAAATGGGGCTACTAGTAACAATAGGTCACACAACAACTCAACTCCTAAACCAATTGGAACACATGGCCAATAAGAACCCTCAAAAACAAAGATGAAGGACATCAAGACACAAATTGATGTGCTAGATAGGAAGGTATGTATGAACAAACAACTCAAGGCAATCGATCAAGTAGGAAGGCCATACTAACTCCAAGTTCAAAAAAACTAAGACTAGCTTTGCATAAGTAGTTATTGGTTATAGGTTGCTCCAAACTATGCAAGGGAGAAGGAAATTCATTACAAGTGCTACTATCTTGTGAAGTGGATTTTTTCTAGGATGAATTTGAGTATGAGTTATCTCATCAAGTAACTGCCAATAAAGTCTTCTTCCTTGCAAGTGTGGGAACCTTAAACAACACTCCAAGAGGGTGATGTCTTCTTCTATCAGCCATACGTATGAAGGTACAAGTCTTCAGCATCCTTTCAGCCCTAAGGTTTCCATCACACTCTTGATCATTATGTTCATAGAGGACCCAGAGTCAATATGAAAATTTGGAATAATACTTCCATGGATTGTTACAAGAATATTTTGGTCATGAACCTTTGTATAAATCATGACAATTGGAATTTTCTCAGCCAAGGTATCGTTCAATACACCTATAGTTAAAAGTGATTGATTATCTATAGGAACAAATTCTTGTAGCTACGAGACAACATTCTCAATAAGCAGATCCTTGAAGGAAACTATGGGCTACATTTTCATGGGGAATTTTGCTTCCTATGCTATGTAGATCATACTTTGCATAGTTGCTTCAAGGTAATATTGGCTTTCATGTGTGCCAAATTAGCAATAATAGCATAATTATGTATGATAGAAGTTGGAGTCTACTTTACCAACATATGAAACATAGGGATTACAGATCTGTACATTTGTAGAGTGGGTCAAGGTATTTCATTATGCATTGCCCCTTTATTTAAGCTCTTGGAGAGATAGCTTTCCAAATTGGGGTTGCTGCCCAGAATGGGTATTGGGTGCTTCATATGTGCGGGACCGTGTTGTAAGGAACACATTTGTCTTTGGAATAACACCTTTATTAGGAATTCTACTTCTCCCACAGTTGATCTTTCCTCAACGGCAATAAAGTGCATGTTATTATTAGGACATGCATGCATTTGCTGTTCATTCTATACATGTGCTCTTCATGAAGTTCTTGAACTCCAAGAGTTGTACCATGGTGTGTGTTCCATACTTCACATCTTGTTACATTCAAGATTGGGAAGGAGTATTTTGAGTGTATGAGGTTTGTAGTAATGCCCCTAGACTATGATGTCATTCTAGGTCTACCTTGGCTTGATTATCATAAGCTTTAATTTGATTAGACCTGATGACAAATTCAGGTACAACATCAAGGTAAATATTACCAATTAGATTATTTGGCACCTTTGAGTAAGACACCTAAGAATAATCAGTTCAAAAATGAGAAGTTTATTAGTAAAGTAACCATAGAGTAAGCTTTGGAGGAAGATATTCTTTTTTTGCAATGTGAATCAAGCCAATTAAGTAAGGAGAATCTGATGAGAGCCAAAAGCCTCATCAAGTAGTGGTTGATCAAATAGTTCAAGAGTTTTCAAATGTGTTTGTGGATGATCTGCCAAAAGGGTTACCCTTTGATTGTGGTATGCCTTTCAAGATTGAGTTATTGCCAATAAGTACTCCAATGAGTAGACCATCTTATGTCTCTCACCAAAAGAGTTGGAAGAGATTCAAATAACATTAATAGGGTTTTTGGAGAAGGATTTTAAACAACATAGTGCATCCCTTTGGGAAGCACCAATAATATTTTCTTGAAGAAAGATAGACAACTAAATGCAAAAGAAAGGAACTACTCCACTCAAGATCAAGAAAAATTGGTAATGGTGTATGTAACAAAAGTGTGGCAACATCATCTCTTGGTGAAACAAGTGATAATGCAGACCAATCACAAAATCTTGTTGTAAACCTTACCTTTGGAGCATATGAAGGGTTAGCATCATCAATAAGAAGAACAACTACAATCTTTTGAAAGTAAGCTTGACTATAAACCCAAAAAGTTCCATGTCATTCCCAATGCCCTATCTTGGCAACCTGACTTGAAAATTCTTCCTGTATCTCCCATGATAGTAGAAATCACCATAGTGTCAATTGACTCACAAGTACACAGAGTTCAAGCTTGCTTTACAATGAGATCCCTTCCTTCATGTGTTGCAAAGTTGTCTTGCAACACATGATAAGAAGTACAACACCTTTTTAATCAATGATGGAATTCTATATTGCAAGAACCACATCTGTCTTCCAACTATGGGAGATCTACACTTTATGGAACTTGAAAAGGTGCATGACTTACCAATTGTGGGACACAAGGAGTAGACAAGACCTTGAGTACTCACAATGATAATGGTGGTGGCCAAACATGGCATATGAAGTTTGAGGACTTGTCCAATCTTGTGAGAGTTGCAAGCACAACAAATCAAACAACTTGAAACCGAGCAAACAACTCCAACTACTTCCCATCCCATCTGCTCAATGAAAACATGTGAGCTTCAATCTCATCACTTTCTTTCCAATGACAAACCAAGATCATATGGCAATTGTGGTGTTTGTTGATAAGCTTAGAGAGAAAATTCATACAATGGATAATCTAACTTTGGTTGAATTCTCCTTTGATAATTTCTTCAAGCATCATGGGATGCTCCATGTCGTTATCTTCAATTTTGATCCTCAATTCATTGGTAAATTTTGGCAAATGTTGTTCAAAATCCTTTGCACCAAGCTTGATTTATCTATAGCCTATCATCCTCAAAATGATAGGCAAACTAAATGTGAAAATTACACCTTGGAAGATATATTGTGTGCCCTTGTCATTGTTCACCATACTAACTAGGACACTTGTCTTGTGGCTATTGAGTTTTCCTACAATAATTCCAAACATATAAGCATTTGGTTCCCTCCCTTCTTCCTTAATCTTGGACAAGAACCACTTGGTCTAGATCCCTTTCTTGTGCCCCTACCATCTCATATTCCTCATACTTCCACCTTCTTGTTCATGTTATCTAAATCCTTACACCAAGCCAAGTCTCATCATCTTGTTGCTTAGAATTGGCAACGCAATATGTTGACCAACATTGTCAAGATCTCACCTTTCAATTAGGTGATAAGCATATTCTCTCTTCCAATAACCTTCCTCTCTTACTTGATACCCAAGTTTGTAAACTTGCTCCTAATTAGATAGGTCTCTTTGATGTTACTCAGATTATTTCTCTTGTTGCCTATCAACTTGCCTTACCTAGTCATATGTAAATTCATCTTATCTTCCATGTTTCAAAGTTAAAACCCTTTGTTTCTAATCCATCTTCCTTGTCCACTCATGTCCAACCTCCTCCTCCTCCCATCCCTATCAATGATCATGATGAATACAAAGTCAAGCATATACTTGCACATTGTGATATCCAACGGAGTTGTTCACGCCAAAGAGAATATAAGCTTCTTTGGAAAGGGTATCTTTTACACAATGCTACATAGAAGCCTCTTTCTCACCTCCAAAATGCTCAATCAGCCATCCAAGCATTTGAAGACTCCTTGATGTCACCAAAGTTGATCTTGTAGGATTACAAAACTTGTAATGCAAACACAATACTCAGATAGCCTCTATGACTCAATGACACTAATTTGAGTATCTACTTAATCTTCTATACTCAGCTAAGTGCCATGGCCAATTGCAATTTGTAGAAATATTTGTCCTTCCAATTTTTTGAATGTTACATCATCTCTAGAAGATACCAAATCTACAACAATATCATACTATTTCACCCCAAGTATAAAGATAAGTTTCCTTCATTTCTTGTTTATATATCTCTCATCCTTTGGAGTGCAACTCTTCTAAATAGGAGCCTTTGGAGTAGGGTTCTTCCAAGTAGGATCCTTTGGGAGTACCATCTTTGGGAGTAACTCTAGTTCTCACCTCAATATAGTGATAGCATAAACATACTGTATAGCCAAAGTATCAAGTTATGCCTTCCCAATTGCCTCTTGTAGCAAGTCTAAGACCTCTCCCCATACATCTAATGGGAATTGTAATACCAAGAGCTAGCCATATGATCTAGATGTGAAATTTGGTTTGGTAATATCTAGAATGATGTTATACATGATGGTCAAAATAGATCAGATAGAAGTATCACCAAAAGAGTACTTCTACTAATAGAGTTGAAATCAAAATAGACTTGAGAACCTTAGAACCAATAATTAGACATATGATTTAAAAGTGAGAATTGGTTTGGTAACATCTGGAAGGATGTTACACATGGTGGACTTAATAGATCAAGCCTAAATGAATGAATTAGGCCTCAAAAATGTGCAGATTGCACCCCCAATGGAGCAGAGGTTGGCCTACCCTCCCCTTGGTTTGTCTTGTCAAGAGCTTTCCAACAGTACCTTACTCACGTGATTCTGAGACTCCTACAAGAAGATTCCCTAAAATATTCCCTCTGGTCAAAGCTTGTTTTGACCATCCAGATAGGACCTAAACCGACATGTCATCCATTCAAGTAAATAATGCAAGGGTGGAGCTTGCTGACATGTCATCTATCTGTGTGCCTAATCCTATGCTAGAGCTTCCTTGGAGGAGATCCTCTTTGTCTATATAATAAAGAGAAGGTGTTCCTTTGGGGCACCGGATATTGAGTGTGTTGTCTTTTTTTTTGTCTTCTCTTGTCCTCGGAGTATTACAATGGTATCAGAGCAAGTGTCTTAGTCCAAGAGAGTGGATCACCCCTCTTGGAAGAGCACGAACTACTAAAATTGAGTAATTTGAGGTGGAGAACAATTCATAGATAGAGTGATGAGCTCACCAAACCTGGTGATTCAACCTGTGGCGATATATGATAGATGTACAATTTGACAATCTACATTCTATTATGATAAAATGGATGTGAATGTCCCAAATCCTCTCCCTTTCAACACTCAAGTAGAAATCCATTATGTAGTGAGACAAAAAGTGATGTTTAGAGATTTTGTGGTTAGGAATTTTGGCAAGGAGTATTATCAACAAGTGAGAACATTTGAGGTCCCAATGGTAGTTCCAATAGTTTGTGCGCCTTTCAGAGTGATCATATTGACTCTGTATCAAAGTAGACAATAGCAATTGAGTGTTGTAGGAACAATGGATCCACAATTGCAAGAGCTGGTGCAAGGAATGCAAGGGATGTTGAATGAATTTTGAGAGATTAAAATGACCATGGAGACATTATAAATTCAAGTGCAAATCCTCAGGAACAATCAAGCCATGCAAGAAGAAGAGCCATCTCAAACCCAGTACTTGCGACTAAAGTACTTGGAGAGGCATCTATGCCTACAAACCCTATCAATAATGAAGCCACATTGCTACTCCGGATGAAGAAGACCTGCAACATCGAGCCTTATAAGGGGCAGCATATGATGGGAGTAGTGGAAAATTAGATCTTGAGAATGAATCAATATTTTTGATTGTTCTCAACAGAGATCACGGAGCATGTTGCAAGTGTGTTTGCATGTGCGTACTTGACTGATAAAGCCCTCACATGGTATGATGATTGGGAATGATCCATGTTGGTAGAGAGAAGAGAGGTCACGTGGACAGCAATGCAAGAAGGATTGTTGAAGAATTTCCAATTGGTGGATATTGTGCAAATGGCTTGAACTTGACTATGGGAATTGAGACATGGTGCGCTACCATAATAGCCATAAGTTTCATCTTGAGTGAGAGACAGGCTGGCTCACATTTTTGGTTCCGTTGTCGGGACCTCTCTAGAAGGCAAGATAATGTTATGCGTTCAATTAGACAGAAGGAGGTTATGAGAGCTCACTTGGAGATAACATTAGGAGAGGAGAGTGTTGAACTTGTGTTAGAGAACCAAGATCTATTTGTATACCCTGTAGTTCATTATGATGTCTTTGAGGTGATTTTTTACATCTTGTACACATGAGAGGATTTGGAGAGATTGTGTGAGGTGGATTGCAGATTTTGGGGATTAAGGTGATTTTGGGCAAAATCTCAAGTTTGAGATCTGGACTTGAGATTTCTACACATGATAGCTTGGGTTATCTTTCAGTTAGCACATATGAAATTATTGTGAGAGCTTCTATGCGCACTGGGCTAGAATTTTTGAAAGTTGATAGGGTAAAGTGCTCCCGCAACTGCATGCTCTCTGGAAAATTGTACAGAGTCTGCCATTTCTTCAATTTTTAGTGAATTGTCCTGAAAATTTCTGAGATAATTCAATGCATTGTATCCTATCTGCTGCCACATAAATTAGAGAGAGATCATTCTTGCGCAAGGAGTTATGAGTTTTTGAAGTGAGGGGGGTGGTTTTCAGACCAAATCTGAAATTTGTGTGCTGAATAGAAAGGTGTCCAGGCCAAATGGCTCAATGAAAAGATCTAAAATTTTTCAAGGAGCGATATCATGGAGTTATGATCAAGTGTAAAAAATTTCAGACGACTGTCACATACTGGTTGGGAGATTTGAGTGATATTGTGAGGAAGGGTCAATTCTGTAGAGTGGAGATCTCATGCATGAGGAGTTTGAGATCAACAAAAAGCATGTTTGAGTGTTTAGATTCATCTTGGGAACATGGAGGGTCATCAAGAGTGGAAATTGAGATTATGCAAGGTTCCCCAAGGGTTTGAGGTGATTGTAGGGGTGGATTTGAGGAAAAGAGAGTTTACAATAGAATTTGAAGAGAGTGTTGAGAGGATCCAAAAACCTACACCACTTGGAAGAAAGAGTGAGTCTAAGTGCTTTCTATGTGGAGAGAAGGGACATAAGGCAAGTTCATGTCCATTGACCTTTGAGAGCAAGAGATTGAGGGAAAGGAGAGGCTTACTTGACTTGGGTTTGCATGTTGGACCTTCTTCACCAAGATTGGGAGGGAGAAGATCTAAGACCAAGGAGTTGTGTGAGGTTTGTGAAGTTGAAGGACTTCCAAAAGGACATGAGTGTAGTGGAGTAAAATCACTTTGGAAACTTTGGTGAAGGATCTTGGAGAGAGTCTTAGTACAGCTACAGAAATACTACCACCTTCATCAGCTAGTTCTCAAGATTAGTGATGGAGATAATCTTTCAACTTATGGATAAACTATCCATGAGAGTTAGATTAATATGCACACTAGGATTTGATGTTGCTATAGAAATCTTGGAGCAACCTGAACCTTTTGTGTTCCCTAGAGTGGATTATTCTCAGATGGTGTTAGTCATGTATATACTCAATTAGTAATAGAGTGAGAGAAAAGAAAAAAAAATTGAGAGAAAAGAAAGATAGCTAACATCACAGTGGGCCAATTAATTGCTTTGAACCCTACCTTGAGAAAGGAGCTTAGAGGTGGTTTGAGTTCTACAAGGAGCAAGAAGAAGAAGAAGGCAAAAAGTTCCAGTATCAATGGGGGTGGTGGATGCCAAGCCAGCACCATGGGAGGCTTGTGAATATGCCTCCAAGATTGATGTGAGAGTGAATGGTCACAACATCAAGGATGCATTGGTTGATGGAGGATCAGCAGTGAATGCCATGTCAGAAAGGTTGATGAAGAAGTTGGGTATGATACCCTCAAGACCTTCAACATTTGTGGTGAGCATGGCAAACAAGCAACAAGTTCGACCAGTAGGAGTGATGGATAAGGTGGTAGTTTTAGTTATGGGAGTTCAAAATCTCATGACTTTCCAAGTCTTGAAGGATTCAAGCTATGACTTACTTCTTGGGAGGCCATGGCTGAGAGCAGCACGCACAACTGATTGATGGCACAAAGGGTACTTAAGGATTGGGCCATCAAACCATAGAGTCACTATTCTTGTGACTAACACCACCAACACTTCACATTCAGATACCCCATCTTCTGATTATTGGGAATCAGATTCTGAAGGAGGAGCTTCAGGTGTGGACACAAGCATGGAAGAGGAGACTTCCATGGAGGAGGATGAATCTGAATCTGATTCAGATGTGTATCCTTTGTGTGCTATGGATTTTGCACCTAAGCCAGAGGTTTTGAAGGACCCAGATAAATCACCATTGACACTTGAGGAGGTAGAGAGAAGGTTATCTACCCTCAAGTATGGCCCAAATGTTACCAAGGAGGAGAAGGTGAGATTTGAGGAGATTTTCCGCAAGTTCATCCATGTTTTTGCTTTTAGTTACAAGGATTTGAAGGAAGTCACCTTGGAGGAGCACAAGATAGAGGTGGAGTTACATGCAAGACCAATCCGCCAAAAGCAACGTCACATTAGCCCACCAATATCTTTGGTTGTGAAGGAGGAGATTGATAAGCTCAAGGAGGCTGGATTTATCTTTGAGGTGGAGAATTCAGAATGGGTGTCTCCAATTGTCATTGTGAAGAAAAAGAATGGCAAGCTTTGGGTATGTGTGGATTACAAGAAGCTCAATGCTGTTACCAAGAAGGACTACTACCCATTGCCATTCATTGATGAGATCTTGGAGGAGGTTGCAGGTCATGAGAGGTACAGTTTTGGAGATGGTTATAGTGGATATAACTAAATCAAGATTGCACCAGAGCATCAACAACTCACCACATTCACCACACCTTGGGGAACTTACGCTTTCAAGGTCATGCCTTTTGGGCTTTGCAATGCTCCAGCCACATTCCAACGGTTCATGAACAAGGTATTTGAACCTTTCATTGGGAAATTTTTGAGAGATTTCATTGATGACTTTTGTGTCTATGGGAGCAAGGAGGAGCACTTTGAGCACCTAATCAAAGTCTTGCAACGCTTGGATGAGGCAAATGCATCACTCAACCCAAAGAAGTGCATTTTTGGATGTGAAGAAGGTCTACTTTTGGGGCACATCATCTCCAAGGATGGAATAGAAGTTGATCCTGAGAAGGTGAGGAAAATCTCAGACCTTCCATTCCCTTCAAGCTTGACAAAGTTACGCCAATTCTTGGGGATGGTTGGGTACTATAGGAGGTTCATCTTCTCATTTTCCAACAAGGCTTATGCATTGACCATCTACATGAAGAAGGGTGTAGATTACATGGTGATTTTGGAAGACAAGGAGGCTCTCAAAGCTTTTGAGGAGCTCAAGCAATCCCTTGTTGTAGCTCCAATTCTTGCTAAACCTGATTGGAGTAAGCCTTTCATCCTCTACACTGATGCTTCTAATGTAGCTATAGGATGCACTCTTAGTCAATTAGACCAAGATGGGCATGATCATCCAATAGCTTATGCTAGTAGGCAGATGGTTTCAGCAGAGAAGAACTACTCTGTCACAGAGAGAGAAGGGTTGGCAGTGATCTTTGGTCTCAAGAAGTTTAGACACTACTTGATTGGAGGGAAAGCCACAATTGTCACGGATCACAAGGCTTTGAAGTACATCTTCAACAAGCCTAATGTTGAAGGGAGACTAGCAAGGTGGATGATACTCTTGTCTGAGTATGACTACACAATTGAGGATAGGCCAGGAAAGAAACATGCAAATGCTGATTTGTTATCTAGAGCCTATGATCATGATGGAGATGAGCCAGTAGATGATTCCTTCCCGGATGAGGAGCTCATGACAATCTCAGTCACTCAAGAGGTTCCAATGGAGTACAAGGAGATTGTGGATTTTGTGACAAGAGGTAACTATCCAGAAGGGATGCATGCTAGGGAGAGGAAGGCCCTTGCAGCAAGATCTAGACCTTACACAATGGTGGAGGATATTCTTTTTCACCAAGGAGCAGATGGTCTACTTCGAAGAGCAGTGGGTAAGGAAGAGTCTATCCTACTCATAAAGGAGTTTCATGAAGGTTTAGTATGTGGAGGACACTTTGCAGGAAAGGTGATTGCTTTCAAGATTCTAGATGCAGGTTACCATTGGAGAGGGATTTTCAAGGATTGTCTTGATTATTGCAAAACTTGTCATGTTTGTCAAGCTTTTGCTAGAAAGTCTACATCTACTCCACCACTTAGATCAATTCCATTGCTAGGACCCTTTGAGAAGTGGGGAATTGATTTTGTAGGACCTCTCAATAGAACCCCAAGGAACAATCGGTACATTGTGGTAGTTACTGATTACCTTACCAAGTGGGTTGAGGCTAGACCATTGAGGGACAAGAATGAAGATGAAGTGGGTAGATTTCTTTATGAACGCATTATCACTAGGTTTGGATGCCCTTTGGAGTTGGTTTTTGATAGAGGAGGAGAGTTTACAGGAAGCATTACTACAGCCATGCTACGACATTTCTCTATCACACATAGAGTAACTACATCCTATAAGCCAAATTCCAATGGCTTGGCAGAGAGAACCAATCAGACCTTGTGCATGATGTTGGGCAAAGATGCAGAAATGGAGGGGGCTAAACATCATTGGGACAAGAGGATTCATGCAGTTTTGTGGGAGTATAGGACAACCATGAAGACTTCCACTAGATATTCTCCATTCCAATTGGTGTATGGTATTGAGTCTACCTTACCTATTCACTTTGATCTTCCTACCTTCCAAAGCATTCATAGGAGATTGAAGAAAGCACAAGGAAGTGATGCAGAGAAGTCAAGGAAGGATCAACTCATGGAGTTGGAAGAGGCAAGAGCAGTTGCTATGGTTCGAGTGGAGCAAGCCCAAAGGAAACAAAAGGAGAGCTATGACAAGAGGCAAGGCAAGAAGAAGGTGGAGCCTTTCAAAGAAGGTGATTGGGTAATGTTGTTTGATTCCATTCAATTCAAGAGAGTGCAAAAGAAGTTTTTGCCTAAGTACTTTGGACCTTTCATAGTAGAGAAGGTGTGGGGAAATTACACTTATGATCTCAAGGAGTTGGGAGGAAGACACTTTGATAGGATTAACCATGATAAGTTGAAGATGTACCATAGAAGGTAGAGAGACCTTCACTTTGAGGACAAAGTGAAAACTTAGTCCGGGGGTAAATGTAACACCCATTTGTGCATGTGTGTGGTATTGTGATATTTAGCTTGGTATTACAAGTACTTAAGAGATATTATTTATATAGAGATAAAGGATGGTTCTATATTAGTCATGGTTAGCTAAAGTTAGTCATAGCTAAGATAGATGGGACCTTACTTTAGAGGAAGTAGAAAAGATGAGCACCACTATTTTGGATTTTAGTGTGTTGACTTGGTATTATTCCTAGGTGTTTGGCTTTGGGGAAAGAGTTGAGAACTCTTGGGCCCGCAAGCCTTTTTGTTTTGGATTCTTCTTTAGTCCAAGGATAGCCCATGTGAAGGAATCCTTGCTTTAGAGGTTGGGTCAGGATAAGACCTCATGCTTAAGGGAATATGCCCATGTGAATGGATATTCCTTTCTACTTTTTGACTTTACTTGACTTTTAGTCTAGTAACTTGAGTTACAACGGTAATTAGTAACTTTGGTACGTAACTATTTCACAAGTATATAAACAAGGGGTGAGGAGGTACTCATCATCCTTTCATTTGCAACTATCTCTCTCTCATTGAGTTCTCTAGTGAGCAATGTCTTGATTCTTGGAGTGTTAGCCTTGGAGGAGTATGATGAAGTTGGGGTTCCTTGCCTTCTTAGTCCATGGTGCGCTACCATAATAGCCATCAGAGGTTCATCCTGAGTGAGAGACAGGCCGGCTCATAGACCTAACCTTTAAGTCAAGGATTCCTTCACATGGGCTATCCTTGGACTAAAGAAGAATCCAAAACAAAAAGGCTTGCGGGCCCAAGAGTTCTCAACTCTTTCCTCAAAGCCAAACACCTAGGAATAATACCAAGTCAACACACTAAAATCCAAAATAGTGGTGCTCATCTTTTCTACTCCCTCTAAAGTAAGGTCCCCTCTATCTTAGCTATGCCTAAATTTAGCTTACCATGACTAATATAGAACCATCCTTTATCCCTATATAAATAATATCTCTTAAGTACTTGTAATACCAAGCTAAATATCACAATACCACACACATGCACAAATGGGTGTTACATTTACCCCCAGACTAAGTTTTCACTTTGTCCTCAAAGTGAAGGTCTCTCTACCTTTTATGATACATCTTCAACTTATCATGGTTAATCCTATCAAAGTGTCTTCCTCCCAACTCCTTGAGATCATAGGTGTAATTTCCCCACACCTTCTCCACTATGAAAGGTCCAAAGTACTTAGGCAAAAACTTCTTTTGCACTCTCTTGAATCAAATGGAATCAAACAACATTACCCAATCACCTTCTTTAAAAGTCTCCACCTTCTTCTTGCCTTGCCTCTTGTCATAGCTCTCCTTTTGTTTCCTTTGGGCTTGCTCTACTCGAACCATAGCAAATGCTCTTGCCTCTTCCAACTCCATGAGTTGATCCTTCCTTGACTTCTCTGCATCACCTCCTTGTGCTTTCTTCAAACTCCTATGAATGCTTTGGAATGTAGGAAGATCAAAGTGAATAGGTAAGGTAGACTCAATACCATACACCAATTAAAATGGAGAATATCCAGTGGAAGTCTTCATGGTTGTCCTATACTCCCACAAAATTGCATGAATCCTCTTGTCCCAATGATGTTTAGCCCCCTCTATTTCTGCATCTTTGGCCAACATCATGCACAAGGTCTGATTGGTTCTCTCTGCCAAGCCATTGGAATTTGGCATATAGGATGTAGTTACTCTATGTGTGATAGAGAAATTTCATAGCATGGCTGTAGTAATGCTTCCTATAAACTCTCCTCCTCTATCATAAACCAACTCCAAAGGGCATCCAAACCTAATGATAATGTGTTCATAAAGAAATCTACCCACTTCATCTTCATTCTTGTCCCTCAATGGTCTAGCCTCAATCCACTTGGTAAGGTAATCAGTAACTACCACAATGTACCAACTGTTCCTTGAGGTTCTATTGAGAGGACCTACAAAATAAATTCCCCACTTCTCAAAAGGTCCTAGCAATGGAATTGATCTAAGTGCTAGTGTAACAATATGGAGTTTAGCGACAAAGTTAGTCGGGCTTACAAAGTAGCACATAAGACAAAGTAGCCTAGAATATTCCGGAAGTATCTAGGAAGCTTCTTGGGAAGCTTCCCGGTTAACTTAGCTTGCACCTTAAGTAAGTAGCTTTGAGAAGAAAGCTTCTAGAAGCTTCCAACTAGCTTAGCTTGCACGCCAAGTAGGCGGCTTCTAGAAGGAAGCTTCTTGAGAAGCTTCTCAAGGGCCTTGTATGCTACCTATAAATACCAAAGCCAAAGCTCATGCTAGGCATTTGGAGTTTTCCCTCATTCAAGTGTCCCAATGTGAGTTTCCATTCTCCTATTTCTCTCCTTGGATTCGGTCTTTTACATTGGTATCAGAGTAGGAATGGGATGGATGGAATTTATGGACCACCAAATCCACTTCCACCAAACCATTGGGATTTTTGCGTCCAAATACTACCCAAGCATCGTTTCACACAGTTCATCACCTTGCACTTTGGACAAGATTTTTTGCATATGATCACCATATCTGAGGAACCCTTGGTGCTTCCGGTTGTAACTTATGGAGAACGGTGGACGTGTTGTTTCTATATGTTAATAAATTAGATATATTGGGAGTGGTGTGATAGAGGAGCAACCATGGCGGCAATACCTGATGTTATCCTTGCTATGCAACAACAAATCGAGCACCTTACTCGATTGTTGGATGAACGAGATCTCCGACGACAAGAGCAAGTGGAGAGAGTACCAATTTGAGAAGGAGAAGATTGGATCAAATTCCCTAAACCCAAGGTATTTGAAAGTAAGAATCTCCCGGGTGCAGTGGAGAATTTTGTGTTTGATTGTGAATGTTATTTTGAAGCTACCAATCTACAAGATGAGCGAAAACAGATTCTCTTTGCTTCTAGCCAATTGGATGGAGTAGCAAAGCTATGGTGGAGATTTCAAGTGGAGCAAGCCGAACGACAAATGGTTGCACCGATCTTGACATGTGCAGAATTCAAGAGCGCAATAATCAGTTGGTTCCAAGCTATAAATGTCACACGAGCTGCACGAGATAAGTTGGCAGAGTTGGAACAGATTGGCTCTGTAAGAAGTTACATCACATAGTTCCAAAACACCATCATGCAAATTCCAAATATTTTGGAAGGTGAAGCTCTGGATCGATTCATGAGGGGCTTGAAGGCAAGAACCAAATTAGAGGTAACCATGCTAGAGCCACAACACTTGGAGGAAACCATGCGGTTGGCTGAACATTTTGATTCCTTGGTGGTAACAACTTGGTCTCGACCTCAAACCCCACAAAGCTTGCCAATACACTACACACAAGTGGAGGAGCCAACACCAATGGAGATTGATGCAATTCAACAAAGACCACTGGGCATGGTAGACACGGAGAAACTATGACAAAATGGTGGTTGTTTTTATTGTCGCCAGTAGGTGCATTGCATTGCTGAATGTCTACTTAAGAATGGACGACCTCGACAAGTTGCCCAAGTGGAGGTTGTGGAGCGGAATGATCAGGGAAATGAGGAATCCCAGTAGGAGATTTTGAGCCGCCCACTAGGAGCTTGATTAGTTCCAATGGGATTGAAGGCTCAACCTATGCAAGTCTGTTTCACTTGCAAGGTATGATATCTAATAGGGGTTGTAGGATTTTGGTTGATTCTGGAAGTTTAGAGAATTGTATGTCTATGCAAGTAGCAAAGGAATTGGGTATTCTTATCAAGCCAGTGATTGGAAGTAGTTTGATGATGGCGGATGGTAGAAAGGGTTCTGCATTCCGCACCTCACATCCTGTTACCTTCAAGATTGGGAAGGAGTATTTGGAGTGTATGAGGTTTGTGGTGGCACCTCTACACTATGATATCATTGTGGGTCTACCTTGGCTTGAATGTCATAAGGTTCAATTCAATTGGACCCAATGCCAAATTCAAGTACAACACCAAGGTAGGAATTTCCGATTAGGTTGTCTGGCACCTCTGAGTAAGACACCTAAGAATAGTAAGTCCCAAGATGGAAAGTTTGTTGAGAAGGTAGCCATAGAGCAAATCTGGAAGGGAGATGAGTCCCAAGATGGGAAGTTTGCCATGAAGGCAACCATGGAGCAAGCTTGGAAGAGAGATGAGTCCCTAAAAGGGAAGTTTGTTAAGGAAGAAACCATAGCGTAAGCTTTGGAGGAAGATAAGTCTATATTCGTGGTGTGGATCAAGCCGATTGCACAAGAACAATCTGAGGAGGGCCAAGTGCCGCATCAAGTGATGGTTGATCAGATAGTTCAAGAGTTTGCAGATGTGTTTCCGGATGATCTGCCAGAGGGATTACCCTCCGACTGAGGTATGCTCTTCAAGATCAAGTTATTGCCAAGGAGTACTCTAGTGAGTAGATCAATCTATCGGCTCTCACCAAAGGAGTTGGAGGAGTTGCGAACAACACTTACAGAGTTGTTGGAGAAGGATTTTATACGACATAGTACCTCTCCTTGGGGAGCACCGGTACTATTTGTTCCAAAGAAGGATGGAAGACTTTGTTTCTGTATTGATTACCATGGGCTCAATAAGCAAACCGTGAAGAATGCATATCCCTTGCCTCGGATCGATGACTTACTTGATCAACTAAGTGGAGCATGTTACTTTTCCAAGTTGGATCTTTGTAGCGGCTATTGGCAAATTCCGATTGATAGAGAAGATGTGCAAAAGACTGCCTTTTGCACAAGGTATGGACATTTTGAGTGGAGAGTTCTACCTTTCGGACTCATTAATGCTCTAGCAGTGTTCATGGATCAGATGCATCGGGTGTTGGATGGACTATTGGATCGGTCAGTGGTGGTGTTCTTGGATGATATCTTAATCTATAGCAAGACAGAGGCAGAACACGTGAATCATGTGCGAGAAGTCCTAAGACGACTACGACAATGGAAATTTTACTACAAGAAGTCAAAGTGTGCTTTTTGGCAGAAGGAGGTTACCTTCTTGGGTCATAAGATCTCATCAGAGGGGATCAAGATGGAGGAAGAGAAGATCAAGGCCATTACTGATTGGCCTACCCCAAAGGATGCTACAGAAGTACGAGCATTCAATGGATTGGCCAGTTTTTACCGGCGGTTCATCCACTATTATGCTCATGTGGCTGCACCATTGACTAACCTCTTGGGAAAGAACTCGAGCTTCTAGTGGAACACCAAACATGAAGAAGCATTCCAGAAGTTGAAACATATGGTGTCTTCAAGACCCATTCTTCAACCATATGATCCTCAACTACCTTGTGTGGTTGATTTTGATGTTTCTAACTTTGCAATTGGAGCTGTGTTGCAACAAGAATTTCTGGATGGACTACATCCCATTGCCTTTGTGTCTCGCCAACTAAATACAGCTGAAAGAAATTACTCTGCTCAAGATTGGGAACAACTTGCAATGGTATATGCCACCAAGGTATGGAGGCATTATCTCTTGGGGAAACAAGTGATCATGCGAACTGATCACAAGCCATTGTTACAGACCTTACACCTGGAGCACATGAAGAGTTGACATCATCGATGGGAAGAGCAACTTCAATTGTTTGACATCAAACTTGAGTACAAACCAGGTCGGTTCCATGTCATCCCTAATGCTCTATCATGACGACCTGATTTGAAGTCCCTTCCTCTCATTGCGGCAGCAATTATGACGGTGTCAATTGACCCCAAGATCCATAACGAGTTTTGGTTAGCTCTACAACAAGATCCCTTCTTCCAAATGGTACATGGTCGTCTAACAATAGGTGAGAAGGAGTACAACACCTTCTCCTTCAAGGAAGGCCTTCTATTCCATGCGGACCGGATCTATGTTCCAGCCAAAGGTGATCTTCAACTTGTGTGCCTTCAAGAAGCCCATGATTTACCCATCGCTGGTCACATGGGTGTGGACAAGACCTTGGGTACCCTCCAACGTCAATGGTGGTGGCCCAACATGACACGAGATGTTCAAGAATTTGTCAGATCGTGTGAGAGCTGCCAACGTAACAAGGCCAGTAACCAGAAGCCGAGTGGACTCCTTCAACCACTCGCCATTCCATCCGCTTGCTGGGAGCATGTGAGCTTGGATCTCATCACATCCTTGCCAAAGACAAAACAAGGACACACCACAATCGTGGTGTTTGTGGATAAGCTTAGTAAGCAAATCCACTTGACACCAACCTATGATACCGTGGATGCTCCAACCTTAGCACGAATCTAGTTTGACAATGTCTTCAAGCATCATGGGATGCCATGTGTACTCATCTCTGACCGTGATCCTTGATTTACCGGGAAGTTTTGGCAAGCACTCTTCTAGATACTCGGCACCAAGCTTGCTTTAACCACGGCCTATCATCCTCAAACTGATGGACAAACCAAACGTGCAAATCGTACATTGGAGGATATGTTGCGGGCCTTTGTCAATGTCCACCATACCAATTGAGATGAATGTCTTGCAGTTGTAGAATTTGCCTACAACAATTCCAAACATGCAAGCACCAGATTTTCTCCCTTCTTTCTCAATTTTGGCCAAGATCTGCTTGTTCTAGATTCTCTTCTTGCTCCCCCTCTATCTTAGGTTCCTCATACTTCCACATTCTTGACCACTATATCCAAATCGCTCCAACGAGCCAAGTCTCACCTCCTTGTTGCTCAGAATTGCCAAAAACAATATGCGGACCACCATTGTCGTGATCTCACCTTTGAAGTTGGTGATAAAGCCATGCTATCCTCCAGTAACCTCCCTCTCCCACTTGATACCCAAGTTTGTAAACTTGCCCCTAATTGGATAGGACCCTTTGATATCACCCAAATTGTCTCTCCTGTTGCTTATCGACTTGCCTTACCTTGTCACATGCGTATCCATCCTGTCTTTCATGTTTCCAAGTTGAAACCCTTTGTTCCTAACCCCTCTTCCTTTTCCTATCGAGTCCAACCTCCCCCTCTTCCTGTCCCTATCCATGATCATGAGGAGTACAAAGTTGATCGTATCCTTGCACGTCGCCATATCCAACAAGGCCGTCGCCAACATACAGAGTACAAAGTCCTTTGGAAAGGGTATCCCCTTCATGATGCCACCTGGGAGCCTCTTTCTCACCTCCAGAATGCACAAACGGCCATCCAGGAATTCGAAGCTTCATTGGCGATGAGGACATCACCAACAAGTGGCGGGGGAATATGTAACAATATGGAGTTTACCGACAAAGTTAGTTGGGCTTACAAAGTAGCACATAAGACAAAGTAGCCTAGAATATTCCAGAAGTATCTAAGAAGCTTCTTGGGAAGCTTCCCGGTTAACTTAGTTTGCACCTTAAATAAGTAGCTTCTAGAAGGAAGCTTCTAGAAGCTTCTAACTAGCTTAGCTTGCACACCAAGTAGGCGGCTTCCAGAAGGAAGCTTCTTGAGAAGCTTCTTAGTTAACTTGGCTTGCACTCTAAGAAAGCGGCTTGAGGAAACTTTCTTGAGAAGCTTCTCAAGGGCCTTGTATGCTACCTATAAATACCAAAGCCAAAGCTCATGCTAGGCATTCGGAGTTTTCCCTCATTCAAGTGTCCCAATGTGAGTTTCCATTCTCCTATTTCTCTCCTCGGATTTGGTCTTTTATAGCTAGAGTGGATGTAGACTTTCTAGCAAAAGCTTGAAAAACATGACAAGTTTTGCAATAATCAAGACAATCCTTGAAAATCCCTCTCCAATGATAACCTACATCTAGAATCTTGAAAGTAGTCACCTTTCTTGCAAAGTGTCCTCCACATACTAGTCTTCATGAAACTCCTTTATGAGTAGGATAGACTCTTCCTTACCCACTGCTCTTCGAAGTAGACCATCTGCTCCTTGGTGAAAAAGAATATCCTCCGCCATTGTGTAAGGTCTAGATCTTGCTGCAAGGGCCTTCCTCTCCCTAGCATGCATCCCTTTTGGATAGTTACCTCTTGTCACAAAATCCACAATCTCCTTGTACTCCATTGGAACCTCTTGAGTGACTGAGATTGTCATGAGCTTCTCATCCGGGAAGGAATCATCCACTGGCTCATCTTCATCATGATCATAGGCTCTAGATAACAAATCAGCATTTGCATGTTTCTTTCCTGGCCTATCTTCAATGGTATAGTCATACTCAAACAAGAGTATCATCCACCTTGCTAGTCTCCCTTCAACATTAGGCTTGTTGAAGATGTACTTCAAAGCCTTGTGATTTGTGAAAATGGTGGCTTTCCCTCCAATCAAGTAGTGTCTAAACTTCTTGAGACCAAAGCTCATTGCCAACCCTTCTCTCTCCGTGATAGAGTAGTTCTTCTCTGCTGAAACCATCTGCTTACTAGCATAAGCTATTGGATGATCATGCCCATCTTGGTCTAATTGACTAAGAGTGCATCCTATAGCTACATAAGAAGCATCAGTGTAGAGGATGAAAGGCTTACTCCAATCAGGTTTAGCAAGAATTGGAGCTACAACAAGGGATTGCTTGAGCTCCTCAAAAGCTTTGAGAGCCTCCTTGTCCTTGAAAATCACCATGTAATCTACACCCTTCTTCATGTAGATGGTCAATGCATAAGCCTTGTTGGAAAATGAGAAGATGAACCTCCTATAGTATCCAACCATCCCCAAGAATTGGCGTAACTTTGTCAAGCTTGAAGGGAATGGAAGGTCTGAGATTTTCCTCACCTTCTCAAGAACAACTGCTATTCCATCCTTGGAGATGATGTGCCCCAAAAGTAGACCTTCTTCACATCCAAAAATGCACTTCTTTGGGTTGAGTGATGCATTTGCCTTATCCAAGTGTTGCAAGACTTTGATTAGGTGCTCAAAGTGCTCCTCCTTGCTCCCATAGACACAAAAGTCATCAATGAAGTCTCTCACAAATTTCCCAATGAAAGGTTCAAATACCTTGTTCATGAACCGTTGGAATGTGGCTGGAGCATTGCAAAGCCCAAAAGGCATGACCTTGAAAGCTTTAGTTCCCCAAGGCATGGTGAATGTGGTGAGTTGTTGATGCTTTGGTGCAATCTTGATTTGGTTATATCCACTATAACCATCTTGAAAACTGTACCTCTCATGACCTACAACCTCCTCCAAGATCTCATCAATGAATGGCAATGGGTAGTAGTCCTTCTTGGTAACAACATTGAGCTTCTTGTAATCCACACATACCCAAAGCTTGCCATTCTTTTTCTTCACAATGACAATTGGAGACACCCATTCTGAATTCTCTACCTCAAAGATAAATCCAGCCTCCTTGAGCTTATCAATCTCCTCCTTCACAACCAAAGATATTGGTGGGCTATTGCGACGTTGCTTTTGGCGGATTGGTCTTGCATGTGAGTCCACCTCTATCTTGTGCTCCTCCAAGGTGACTTCCTTCAAATCCCTATAACTAAAAGCAAAAACATGGATGAACTTGCGGAAAATCTCCTCAAATCTCACCTTCTCCTCCTTGGTAACATTTGGACCATACTTGAGGGTAGATAACCTTCTCTCTACCTTCTCAAGTGTCAATGGTGATTTATCTGGGTCCTTCAAAACCTCTCGCTTAGGTGCAAAATCCATAGCACACAAAGGATACACATCTGAATCAGATTCAAATTCATCCTCCTCCGTGGAAGTCTCCTCTTCCATGCTTGTGTCCACACCTGAAGCTCCTTCTTCAGAATCTGATTCCCAATAATCAGAAGATGGGGTATCTGAATGTGAAGTGTTGGTGGTGTTAGTCACAGGAACTATAACTCTATGGTTTGATGGCCCAATCCTCAAGTACCCTTTGTGCCATTGATCAGTTGTGCGTGCTGCTCTCAACCATGGCCTCCCAAGAAGTAAGTCATAGCTTGAATCCTTCAAGACTTGGAAAGTCATGAGATTTTGAACTCCCATAAATGAAACTATCACTTTATCCATCACCCCTATTGGTCAAACTTGTTGCTTGTTTTCCATGCTCACCACAAATGTTGAAGGTCTTCAGGGTATAATACCCAACTTCTTCATCAACCTTTCTGACATGGCATTTACTGATGATGCTGCCAAACACCTAGGAATAATACCAAGTTAACACACTAAAATCCAAAATAGTGGTGCTCATCTTTTCTACTTCCTCTAAAGTAAGGTCCCCTCTATCTTAGCTATGACTAACTTTAGCTAACCATGACTAATATAGAACTATCCTTTATCTCTATATAAATAATATCTCTTAAGTACTTGTAATACCAAGCTAAATATCACAATACCACACACATGCACAAATGGGTGTTACAGGCCGCATTGGGCACATATCTAGCAACTATTGCACTCGTTTCCCTAGAGGCACTCGGCCTTTATACAAGCGGACTTTGAACAACATAGAAAGGCACATTGAAGAGGAGGAGGTGGAAAATCACTTTGGAAAACAAAGATTGCCAATAAATGTACCTTACGGCCTTACTGGCTCAATAAGGAAGAAGAGACGTGAGAGAAGGAAGAAGACTAGTGTGCAAAGATCCCAAAATTGATTGTTGTGAATGGAGTCCTAGAAGGCAATCAAGTGAGAGTATTTATCAATCCGGGAGCAACAGAAAATTTCTTATCTCACTCTGTTGCAATAAGATTGAGAATGGATCTAGAAAGAGATAGGAGTGAAGAAGTAGAGTTGCCTAACGTGCAAATAGAGAGGATTGAAGCATTACCTAGACGGGTAACACTCTCTATAGGAGAATATCAAGAAGCAATTGAGTGGCAAGTGATACAACTAGCTTGTTATGATGCAATCTTAGGCATGCCATGGATGGAGTATTACAACCCTATGGTAAATTGGAGGAAGAAAGTAGTGAGAACCCACCAATAGTCAATCATTGGGGTTAATGAAAAATCACCCAGGCAGGATCTGTCTCGATATATCATAGGGATGGCAACTCTCTATAAGACCAATAGATGTTTCATGGGTCTAATTAGAGAAGTCCAGAGTGCACAACTCGATGGACAAGTTCTTGAGAAATTGAAGGCTGTGGTGGATGAATTTCAAGATGTCTTTCCCCATGATCTACCCTCAGGATTACCACTAAAAAGGAGAGTAGATCATAAAATTGAGATACTCCCAAGGAAGACACCTCCTTGTAAGGCCCCATATTGCCTATCACCTCGTGAGTTGGAGGAGTGTAAGACTCAAATTGAGGAGATGTTATAGAAGGGTTTCATCCAACCTAGCGTATCACCATATGGGGCTCCCATCTTGTTTGTGAAGAAGAAGGATGGTACAATGCACATGTGCATTGACTATCGAGGTCTCAATCAGCAAACAGTGAAGAACAAATACTCCTTACCTCGCATGGATGACCTATTTGATCAACTTCAGTAGTGAGATACTTCATCAAATTGGACTTGCGGAGTAGTTACAATCAAATCCAAATTGTAGAAGAGGATGTGTACAAAACTGCCTTTTGAACCAGGTATGGCCACTTTGAGTATCTTGTGATGCCTTTTGGCCTCACCAATGCACCTGCCACTTTCATGAGTCTAATGAATGACATATTTTGTCCATACTTGGGTAAGTCTATTATCATCTTCTTGGATGATATCTTAGTATACAGTAGCACAATGACCAAACACAAACAACATCTACAAGAGGTCCTCCAGATTCTAAGATAAAATTGATTGTATGCCAAAATCTCAAAGTGTGGTTTTGGCAAGTCTGAAGTAGACTACTTGGGGCATAAACTAAGTGCAAATGGCATTCAAGTATTGACAGATAAAATAGAGGTCATTCAAAAATAGCATGCCCTAGAAGATCAAACTCAACTCAAGAGCTTCTTGGGGTTGACAGGATTCTATCATAGATTTGTCAAGGACTCTCCAAGGTTGCACAGCCTTTAACGGCACTACTTGGCAAGGAGAAGAAGTGGACATGGGGAACCGCACAAGAGTTGGCCTTTCAAGAATTGAAAGCCACCTTGCTACATGCACCAATCTTGAAGTGGTATGACCCAAAACGACCAATCAAGTTGGCTATAGATGCATCAAGCGTAGCAATAGGAGTAGTCCTACAACAAGAGTGACATGATAGATGGCATCCAATTGCATATTTCTCTTGAAATTTGTGATCGGCAAAGTGTAACTTCCACACCACAGAACAAGAAGAATTGGCCATTGTTCTGGCAACCAAGCATTGGAAGCACTATTTGGGCAAGAAGGCATTTGTAGTAGAGATAGACCACAAACCACTAGTCTACCTTGAGACATAGAAGGATCTATCTCATTGCCAGATTTGGTGGGCAAAGTGGCACCAACGCTTCAACATGTCAATCACCTATATGGAAGGTAAGAAGCAACTTGCAGATGCATTCACCCGTATGCCAATGGCAAACAACTTGGTGGTAGAGGTTAAGATTAACCTTGAATTCTGGCCAGAGATTTTGGCTACTACAAAAACTGATCCCTAGATTGTAGAAGCGCAATCATCCAAAGGCATCACCAACACCCACGGACTCACCTTTTGTGATGGCAAATTATGAATCTTAAATGTCCCAGAATTATGCACCACCATTCTAGCGGAATGTCATGATTTGGCCATTGTAGGTCATGTCGGAGTGGACAAGACCTTGGATGTAGTCCAACGCCATTACTATTGGCCCAAGATGAACAACGATGTGATGGACTACGTGTGCAACTGCCTACTTTGTCAATAGAACAAAGCTTCTAATCAAGCTCCTATAAGGCTCCTTCAACCTCTCCCTGCACCTACCCAACATTGGGAACAAGTGAGTATGGATCTTGTCTATGAATTACCCAAGACCACCTCAAGGTTTGACTCCATCGTGGTCTTTGTGGACTGGCTCAGCAAAATGATTCATGTATGCACTTCCTCCAAGGATGTGACCGCTCCACAACTAGCTCAATTATACTTAGATGTAGTCTTTGCTTACCATGGCTTGTCTAGAATACTTATCACCGATAGAGGCACTCAATTCACCAGTTTGTTTTGGCGAACACTCTTTGGTTTCTTCAGAACCAAGTAGGCCATGTCCCCAGCTTACCACCCACAAATAGATGGCCAAACAGAGTGGGCTAATTGCACGATTGAAGACATGTTACACTGCTTCACCTTAGAAGAGCAAGAGAGGTGGGACACCCTACTCCCATTGGTGGAATTTGCTTACAACAATTCAGTGAATGCATCCACCCAGGTCACTCCATTCTTCCTCATGTATGGTGAGCATCCCTTCACACCTTCTAGCTTGATGAAGATCCATCCAATGGCTACCAAGGTCAATGCAGTCAACACATTCGTTTCTAGAATCCAACATAGTGTGTAGAGCACAAAGCACAGATTACAGATTACACAAAATCAACAGAAGCAATATGTTGATGCACACCATAGGCACATGGAGTTCAATGTTGGGGATCAAGTGTGGCTATCAACAACCAACCTCACATTAGTTGGACTTTGTAAGCTCAGACCTCATTTTATTGGGCATTTCTTGATTCTTTGTCACGTTGGCGTTGTGGCCTATCACCTTGAGCTACCACCACACATGAAAATCCATCTAGTGTTCCATGTTTCCCTACTACACAGAAATGCTCCCTGATCAGGCCAAGGTCATTCCACATGAGACATTTCACCTTGTCCGACACTCATTGATGGCACAGAGGAATATGAAGTGGAGTGTATTCTCCTAAAATACATGCATAGTACTTGCCATCCGCGGGTGAACTATCTAGTACAATGGAAAGGTTACCTCCTCTATGAAGAAACATGGGAGCCCACTGCCAATTTGATACATGCACTGGTGTTGGTGCAAGCATTTGAGCAACAATTGCACAACAAAGACGTTGCGTCTTAAAACAAGTGAGGTCTATGAGCCAGCCTGTCTCTCACTCAAGATGAATCTCTAATGGCTATTATAGTAGCACACCATAGACTAAGAAGGCAAGGAACCTCAACTCCATCATACTCCTCCAAGGCTAACACTCCAAGACTCAAGACATTGCTCACTAGAGAACTCAATGAGAGAGAGATAGTTGCAAATGAAAGGATGATGAGTACCTCTTCAACCCTTGTTTATATACTTGTGAAATAGTTATGTACCAAAGTTACTAATTACCATATTAACTCAAGTTACTAGACTAAAAGTCAAGTAAAGTCAAAAAGTAGAAAGGAATATCCATTCACTTGGGCATATTCCACTAACTCCCATAACTAAAACTACCACCTTATCCATCACCCCTACTGGTCAAACTTGTTGCTTGTTTGCCATGCTCACCACAAATGTTGAAGGTCTTGAGGGTAGCCTACCCAACTTCTTCATCAACCTTTCTGACATGGCATTTACTACTGATCCTCCATCAACCAATGCATCCTCGATGTTGTGACCATTCACTCTCACATCAATCTTGGAGGCATATTAACAAGCCTCCCGTGGTGATGGCTTGGCATCCACCACTCCAATTGATACTTGAGCTTCTGCCTTCTTCTTCCTCTTGCTCCTTGTAGAACTCAAACCACCTCTAAGCTCTTTTCTCAAGGTAGGGTTCAAAGAAATCAATTAGCCCACTATGATGTTATTCTTGTGGCTACCAACATCCTTCAACACATTGTAGTTCCACTGTTGCTTTGAAATCAAGAAATCCTCCATCCCCAACTTCTTCCTTGGAGTCTTTGTTGTTGATGGTGTTGAGGTGCAAGTGCTCCTAGCAGACATAGGAGTATCCTTGCTTTGAGTAAATCCTTGAAAAGAGTGAACATCCTCTGCAAAACGAGCTCTCTTCTTCTCTTGTGCCAAAAGCTCCAAATTAAGACCCTTGGAGTTTGAGCACTCTCCCTTCTCATACTTGCTCTCAACCACATCTATGGATGCTATCCCCTTACCTTTGTTTGGATTAGGAGCCACTTGGGTTTCACTACCTCCCTCTTTCCCTCTATTGGCTCCCTCATAACCCCTTCCTCCATGGTAAGTGGAATTTAAGCAATTCCTTTGGATATGGCCTCTTCCTCCACAACCAAAACAATTTCTATCATTGAAATTCTTGGCTGGTTGGTCTCCTCTATATGGATAGTTTCTATAACTCCTAGGCCCTCTCCCTACATTCTGATCTACCTCTCTCTTCTCCCATAGTTGCACCACATTGATTTTGAGATCTGCAAGTTGTTCTGTGATGGTTTGAAGTGGATCCTTTGGTGGAGGTGCAAGAACTAGAGCAACTACTACTTGTGGTGAAACCCTTGCCACCAAAGTATCCGAAGTTCCACCATACTTGTAGCCTTGAGGAGGATGCACAACCTTCTTCACCACCAAATCACTCTCATCTCCTTCCAAACTCTCCTCCATACGAATTGCAATCTTGATAGCTTCAACCTTGGAAGAAAGTTTCTCATATCTCACCTTGCTTCTAATTTTTGATCTCAACCCTCCCACAAAATTCTTGGTGAGCATGGCCACTATTTCAATCAAAGTAGTCTCCACATCATCCCCACCCTTCCTCAACACTATGCTAAATTTGGACTCTAACTTGTCCACTCTTTCTACATAGACTCTCACTTTCTCTCCATCTCCTTGTTTGAGAAAGGTAACCTCACTCATCAATCTCTCATAACTCTCATCTGGGAGAAATTTCTCAATGAGTGCTAAAGCCAAACTCTCCCAAGACTCTTCTTCCCCATCTTCCTCTCTCTCTTTTGATATTTTGACTCATACCATGTAAGTGTTGCATCCTCAAAGAAATCTGGTAATAATGAGGCCCAATCATTCTTCCTCCTCTTATTGTTTCCTATGCAAGCTCTCTTGAAGTCTCTCACAAAGGCCTCCACATCTTCTCCATCCTTGCCAAAGAAAACTAGAAGTTTCCACATCTTAACCTCTCACTATCTTTCTTTTCTCTCAATTTGTTTTCTTCTTTTTTTCTTTTTTTTCTCTCACTCTATAACTAATAGATTATATACATGAATAACACCATCTGATAATAATCCACTCTAGGGAACACAAAAGGTTCAGGTTGCTCCAAGATTTCTATAGCAACATCAAATCCTAGAGTGCATATTAATCTAACTCTCATAGATAGTTTATCCATAAGTTGAAAAATTATCTCCATCACTAATCTTGAGAACTAGCTGATGTAGGTAGTAGTATTTCTGTAGTTGTACTAAGACTCTCTCCAAGATCTTTCACCAAATTCTCCAAAAGTGCTTTTACTCCACTACACTCATATCTTTTTGGAAGTCCTTCCACTCCACAAACCTCACACAACTTCTTGGTCTTAGATCTTTCCCTCCCAATCTTGGTGAAGAATGTCCAACATGCAAACCCAAGTCAAGTAAGCCTCTCCTTTCCCTCAATCTCTTGCTCTCAAAGGTCAATGGACATGAACTTGCCTTATGCCCCTTCTCTCCACATAGAAAGCACTTAGACTCACTCTTTCCTCCAAGTGGCATAGATTTTTGCATCCTCTCAACACTCTCTTCAAATTCTATTGTAAACTCTCTTTTCCTCAAATCCACCCCTACAATCACCTCAAACCCTTGGGGAACCTTGCATAGTCTCAACTTCCACTCTTGATGACCCTCCATGTTCCCAAGATGAATCTAAACACTCAAACATACTTTTGTTGCTCTCAAAAGTGATTTTGAGAATTAAGGTGATTTTGAGAGCAACAAAAGTATGTTTGAGTGTTTAGATTAATACCTGCTCACCTTAATTCCCAAAATCACCTTAATTCCCAAAATTTGCAATCCACCTCACACAATCTCTCCAAATCCTCTCATGTGTACAAGATGTACAAAATCACTTCAAGGACATCATAATGAACTAGAGTGTATACAAATGGATCTTGGTTCTCTCACATAAGTTCAGCCCTCTCCTCTCCTAATGAGCCCTCATAGCCTCCTTCTACCTAATGTAAAATTGAACACGGAACATTATTTTGCCTTCTAGAGAGGTCCATGGAATGGACCCAAAAATGTGAGACGGTCTGTCTCTCACTCAAGATGAACCTCTGATGGCTATTATGGTAGCACACCATGGACTAAGAAGGCAAGGAACCCCAACTCCATCATACTCCTCCAAGACTCAAGACATTGCTCACTAGAGAACTCAATGAGACAGAGAAAGTTGCAAATGAAAGGATGATGAGTACCTCCTCACTCCTTGTTTATATACTTATGAAATAGTTACGTGCCAAAGTTACTAATTACCATAGTAACTCAAGTTACTAGACTAAAAGTCAAGTAAAGTCAAAAAGTAGAAAGGAATATCTATTCACATGGGCATATTCCACTAGCATGTGATCTTATCTTGACCCAACCACTAAATCAAGGATTCCTTCACATAGGCTATCCTTGGACTATAGAAGAATCCAAAACAAAAAGGCTTGTGGGCCCAAGAGTTCTCAACTCGTTCCTCAAAGCCAAACACTTAGGAATAATACCAAGTCAACACACTAGAATCCAAAATAGTGGTGCTCATCTTTTCCACCTCCTCTAAATTAAGGTGCCCACTATCTTAGCTATGACTAACTCTAGCTAATCATGACTAATGGAGAAGCATCCTTTATCTCTATATAATTAATATCTCTCAAGTACTTGTAATACCAAGTTAAATATCATAATACCACACACATGCACAAATGGGTGTTATAGGTTGTAATACCAAGAACTAGCCATATGATCTAGATGTGAAATTTGGTTTGGTAACATCTACAATGATTTTATACATGATGTTCAAAATAGATCAGATAGAAGTATCAGCAAAAGAGTACTTCTACTAATAGAGAAAAAACCAAAATAGACTTGAGAACCTTAGAACCAATAGCTAGACATATGATTTAAAGGTGAAAATTGGTTTGTCCTTGTGAAACATCTCAAAAGATGTTACACAAGGACTAAACAGATCAGAAAGAGGTATCACCAAAAGGGGACTCTACTAATAGATTAGGAACCAAAATATACCTAAAATCTTTGAAGGCAATTTCGGAGGCCTAAACGAATGAATTAGGCCTCAAAAATGTGTAGATTCCACCCCCAATGGAGCAAAGGCTAGCCAACCCTCCCCCTAGTTTTTCTTGTTGAGAGCTTTCCAATGGTACCTTACTCACATGATTATGAGACTTCTACAAGAAGATTCTCTAAAAGATTATCTCCGGTCAAAGCTTGTTTGACCAACCAGATAGGACCTAAACCGACATATCAATCATCCAAGTAAGTAATCCAAGGATGGAGCTTGCTGACATGTCACCTATTTGTATGCCTTATCCTATGGTAGAGCTTCCTTGGAGGAGATCCTCTTTGTCTATATAATAAAGAGAAGGTGTTCCTTTGAGGCACCAGATGTTGAGTGTGTAATCTGTGTTTTCTCTCTTCTCTTGTCCTAGGAGTATTATAGGAATATAGGGAAGTTTCTTCTAGACGCTCAAGTTGTTATATTTATTTACACTTAAAAATCACGTCACATTTTTCCTCACTTTGTTGTTTCTTTGACTTGCCTTTGTGGTACCAAGGATTATGGACTTCTTTTATTTCTTCTTTCTCTTATTGATTTATATAGAAATGTAGGGAGATTTCCCTATTTTAGAGAAGAATCTCTTTTTTTGGGAGTAATTTGTGGTGGTCTTTGTATTTGGACCATAAGAGTGAAGTATAAAGTATGAAAATCCTACTCCAAAAAGTGGTCCAAAGAGCTGAGGAGTGACCCAAACAACACTTGTCCAAAGGGTGAGTTGAAGACAAATAAGTTCTACTTTGAAGAGCAACCAAAGTATAAAGACACTTTTTTACAAAGTCCAAACACCCAAATTCCAAAGTACAAAGACCTCCATTACAAAGAAATTCTACACCAAAGACCCAAAGTAAGAAGGATCTTGACCCAAAGGAAGTTTGATCCAAAGGAATTTCATAGCATGCACTTTGGGGTTATTATCTTTCTGTTTATATATCCAAGTGGTCTTTATCTTGTTGGAGTGTTCTATATCTTGTTGGAGTGTTCTATATCTTGTTGGAAGTGTCTTATCAAGGGCTTCTCATTGATACCAAAATTTTGGAGTTTGGATGTTTGTAGCCAAAGGTATAAGTATTTAAAGTTTTGGTTTTAGTGTTGAAAGGAGAGCAGATTCAATGGACCATATCCTTACCATCACAAGTCCAATTCAAGTATTCTTTACCTTGTTGGAATTTTCTTTCCAAGAGCTTTTTGATTAAGTCTAAGATCGCCTTGGTTAGAGTTTTTTAGCACAATTTATGAATATCTAAACATCTTGAATTTTTCTTGATTATGGACATTCTTAAGAATATGTTCTTTAGTGTATTATTAGTTACTTAAAATCTAGTAGTGAATCGTGCAAATAAGAGCATAACAAAGAAGAAGGTTTTTAGATGGAAAAACTTTTGTAGATGGTAAGAAATATGCAATAGCAAAGAATTATAACATGTGAAGACTAAGAGTTAGAGCAAAAACATCTTCCAAAGGAAGTTGATTAGGCAATTTCCTTTGTAGTTGTAGATCAAACATTCGAGAAGTTAGATGATTGGTAGCTTTTGTAATTGTTGTATACCCCTCAAAATGTGCACCCAAAGTACTTTATCATTCAGTTGACCATGAGATGAATAAAGTGATATAGCATTATGCTCTATGTCACTTTTCATAATGCTTGTGAGAAATTCTTGTTTCTTTGCATTGAGTTGGCTAAGGAATCTTCATAGTGAGTTATGAGAATGCCTTTTGTGTTTGATCTTGAGTTCAATCCTCCTATCATGATTGTAACAATATGGAGTTTAGCGATGAAGTTAGTCGGGCTTACGAAGTAGCACATAAGACAAAGTAGCCTAGAATATTCCGGAAGTATCTAAGAAGCTTCTTGGGAAGCTTCTCGGTTAGCTTAGCTTACACCTTAAGTAAGTAGCTTCTAGAAGGAAGCTTCTAGAAGCTTCCAACTAGCTTAGCTTGCACACTAAGTAGGCGGCTTCTAGAAGGAAGCTTCTTGAGAAGCTTCTCAAGGGCCTTGTATGCTACCTATAAATACCAAAGCCAAAGCTCATGCTAGGCATTCAAAGTTTTCCCTCATTCTAGTGTCCCAATGTGAGTTTCCATTCTCCTATTTCTCTCCTCGAATTCAGTCTTTTACAATGATGCCTTGATGGATTGATTTTTGGTATGGACAGTATTTAACGAAGGGAAGGCAAAGAACAAGTGATTTTGGCAAAGTTTCTTTGGAAGTAAGCATGCCTTTGGAGAAGGATACTACACTGTTCTTTGGATCTTCATATTTATTTTTATTTTAATTAGTATCCTTGTGAGAATGACCAATTACTAACTTATAATTTGTATTTGTAACATTGGTGGGTTATCATAGCCTTCTCGAACCACTTCCTTTCTTTCCTACTGAGAACATCCTTCATCAGCTTTGATTACTCTTCTAGTCCAAAGAAAGAATTGACTCTACCAAGTTGAACCTCCTTCCTCATAGTTATCATATTCATCAAACTCCACCAAAGTAACATTGTGAACATTGGTATCCATCTTCATAATAGGCAACATAGGTGCAAACCATACCAATGGCAATTTGCCACAATAGGGTTTGTAGCTTTACAAGTTGAACAAAGTGATGTATTTCAAATCTACTCTCTAGGCTGTAGGCAATAAGTAGACCAATGACCTAGAGCTCCACAATTGTAACAAGCTCCAAGATTTGTATTTTGACTAGGCTGCATGATTCTTCATTGAGTTTCATTCTTAGCATAATCTCTTGGCACATACCTCAAGATATGAATTGGAGGAATTAAAGTAGGGTTAAGTATCTCTTGGACTGAAAAGACTAGTTCATCTTTCTCCATACAATAGTCCTATTCTTCCCATGTAGAATCCCATTCCACTTGTTGCACCAAGTAAGAGATATGTGTAGTCAACATTCAATATTAGTGTGCACACACTTCCAACAAGTAGTATAGTCAAGTATACAAAGGGGATCTTTGCCTTTTCTTTGCTCCTATTACTTGAATTTTGAAGTAAGAAAATTCCTTAATGAGTTCATCTAACTTTGTACCTAGATGCATAGAGGTCTTTGGAGTTGGAGCTATCTTTTGTCTTTGACTACCCCATCTTTCTCTTTTCCATTCTTTCTCATCTTTGGACAAGAATGAATCTGGTGATAAAGACATACTAGATAAGTCCAAAGACAAATAAGCAGATCTTTGGGTTGGCCTCTTCTTTTCTTTCCTTGAGCTTCTTCCTCTATATTGCTTCCCTAAGGGATTTTGGCAGGATGATTCATACAATTTGGTAGACTTCACCACTTTCTCTAATGTATCATGATCGTGTTCTTTGGCAAAGATCTATAGTTTTGCAAGAAGTACTTCCAAGAACCACATGATTGCCTATGCACTTGAATAACATAAGGTGGCACCACTACTTGGCACTCTACACAAAAGGATTTGGAATAATTATATGTATTTCTACAACTTCTTATTTCTCTTGCATTCCAAGTCTTTTAGTATGGCAAAGACATTTGTAGGAGTAATGTAAAAGGTTCATTTCAGTTAAGATCCATCAAGGCATTATGTAACAATATGAAGTTTACCGATGAGTTTGTCAAGGCTAATGAAGTAACAAATAGGCCAAATTAGTCTAGAATATCCTAGAAGTATCTAAGAAGCTACTTGCTACCTTCCAAGTATTGGGTAATGTGTATGCCAAGTGGTGACTTCTAGGAAGAAGCTTCTTGGCTAGCTTAGCTTGCACCTCAAGTAGGTAACTTCTTGGAAAACTTTTGATTAGTTTAGCTTGTATGCCAAGTAGGTAACTTTTAGAAGGAAGCTTCTTGAGAAGCTTCACAATTAACTTGGTTTTCATTCCAAGAAAGTGGCTTTAGGAAGCTTCTTGAGAAGCTTATCAAGAGGCTTGTATGGTCCCTATTAACACCAAATCCCAAGTTCATGTTAGGCATTCAGAGTTTCTCTTATTTCTCTCTTTGGTCTTAGTCTTTTACATTGGTATCAAAGCAAGAATAGGATGGATGGATGGATGGACCACCAAATCCATTTCTGCCAAAACCATTGGGACTTTTTTGTCCATGTACTACCCAAGCATCATTTCATGTAATTTATCACCTCACGCTTTGGGCAAAATTTTCTGAATATGATCACCTTATGCGAGGAACCCTTGGTACTTCTAGTTGTAACTTATAGAGAATGGTGGACATGTTGCATCTATGTGTTAATTTAAATAAATTAAGGGTAGTGTGATAGAGTAGTAGCCATGGCAACAATGCTTGAGGTTATTTTTGCTATGCAATAACAATTGAGCACCTAACTCAATTGTTGGATGAACGAGACTATCAACAACAAGAACACATAGAGAGAGCACCATTTCAAGAAGGAGAAGAGCAAATCCACTTTCCAAAACCCAAGGTATTTGATGGTCAAAATCTCTCAAGCACATTGGAGAATGTTGTATTTGATTGTGAATGTTATTTTGAGGCTACAAATCTTCAAGATGAACAAAAACAAATTCTCTTAGCTTCAAGCCAATTGGATGGAGTGGCAAAACTATGGTGGCAATTCTGAGTGGCAAGCTGAATAGCAATTTGTTACACCAATCTTGACATGGGAAGAATTCAAAGGTGCAATAATTGGGTGATTCCAAGCAAGAAATGCCATACAAACCACATAAGATAAGTTAGCAGAGTTGAAAAAAAATGTTTCTATAAGAATCTATATCATGCAATTCCAAAACACTATTGTGCAAATTCTAGATATATTGGATGGTGAAGCTTTGGATTGATTTGTGAGGGGCTTGAACTCATGAATCAAATTGGAAGTGACTATGCAAAAGCCAAAATACTTAGAAGGAGCCATGCAGTTAGCTGAGCACTTTGATTTTTTGTTGCAACAACGTTGTCTTGACATCAACCTTCACAAAACCTACCAACACATTACATACAAGTGGAAGAGTTAGCACCAATGGAGATTGATGCCATCCAATATAGACCACTTGACACAATAGATCTAGAAAGATTATGGCAAAATGGTGGTTGTTTTCATTGTTGCTAAATTAGATATCACCTTGTTGAATGTCCACTGAAGAATGGGTGATCTCAACAAATTTCCCAAATGGAGTTTTTGGAATGGAATGATCAAGAAAACAAGGGATCCCAATAGGAGATTTTGAGTCATCTATTGGGAGCTTGATTAGTTCCAACGGGATTGAAGGCTCAAGCTATGCAAGTCTGCTTCACTTGCAAGGTATGATATCTGATTGTGATTGTAGTATTTTGGTTGATTTTGGATGTTCAAAGAATTGCATATCTAAGCAATTAGCAAAGGAATAAAATATTCCTGTCAAGCCAATAATTGAAATTAAATTAATGATGGCGGATGGTAGAAAGAGTTCTGCATTTTGAACCTTGCATCTTGTTACCTTCAAGATCGGGAAGGAGTATTTGGAGTGTATGAGATTTGTAGTGGCATCTCTAAATTGTGATGTCATTCTAGGGCTACCTTGGCTTGAACATCATAAGGTTCAATTTGATTGGAACCAATGAAAACTTCAAGTACAGCACCAAGGTATGATTTTCCAATTAGGTTCCTTTGCACCTTTGAGTAAGACATCTAAGAATAGACAATCCCAAGATGAGAAGTTTTTCAAGAAAGTAGCCATGAAATAAGCTTTGCAAGAAGATACGTCCCAAGATCTGAAGTTTATCAATGAAGCAACCATAAAGCAAGCTTCAAGATTGGGAAAGAGTATTTGGAGTGTATGAGGTTTGTAGTGGCACCTCTACATTGTGAGGTTGTACCTTGACTTGAACATCATAAGGTTCAATTTGATTAGAACCAATTAAAAATTCAAGTACAACACCAAGGTAGAAAGTTCCGATTAGGTTCCTTGGCACCTTTGAGTAAGACACCTAAGGATAGACAATCCCAAGATGGGTAGTTTGTCAAGAAAGTAGCCATGAAATAAGCTTTGCAAGAAGATACTTCCCAAGATGTGAAGTTTGTCAATGAAGTAGCCATAGAGCAAGCTTTGGAGGAAGATAAGTCTCATTTTGCGGCATGGATCAAGCCCATTGCACATGGAGGATCTGAGGAGGATCAAAAGTCTCATCAAGCAATGGTTGATCAAATAGTCCAGGAGTTTTTAAATGTGTTTCTAGATGATTTGCTAAAAGGACTACCCTCCAATCATGGTATACCCTTCAAGATTGAGTTATTACCAAGAAGTACTCCAATGAGTGGACCAATCTATTAGCTTACCAAAGGAGTTGGATGAGCTCCAAATAACATTAACAAAGTTGTTGGAGAAGGATTTCATACAACATAGTATGTCTCCTTGGGGAGCACCAATATTATTTGTTCAAAAGAAGGATGGAGGACTTCCCTTTTGTATTGATTATTGTGGTCTCAATAAAAAAAATAGTGAAGAATGCATATCCCTTGCCTCAAATTGATGACTAGCTTTATCAATTGACTGGTGCACAATACTTCTCTAAGTTGGGGTCTTCAAAGCGGCTCTTAGCAGATTCTCATTGATAAAGAAGATGTACAAAAGACTACCTTTTGCACAAGGTATGGGTATTTTGAGTGGAGAGTTCTACCTTTTGGGCTCACTAATGTTGCATAAGTCTTCATGGATCAAATGCATTGGGTGTTAGATGGGTTATTGGATTAGTATATGGTGTTATTCTCATGATATTTTAATCTATAACAAGATGAAGGCAGAACACACAAAGCATGTGCAAGAAGTCCTCAAATGACTAAGTCAATGGAAGTTTTACTACAAGAAGTCAAAGTGTGCCTTTTAGCAAAAGGAAATTACCTCTTGGGTCACAAGATTTCATCGGAGGAGATCAAGATGGAAAAGGAGAAAATCAATGACATTATTGATTGGTCTACTCTGAAAGATGCTATAGAACTATGAGCATTTAATGGATTAGCAAGTTTTTACCAATGGTTTATCCACTATTATGTTCATGTTGTTGAACCATTGATTGACCTCTTGGTGAAGAACTTGAGCTTTCAATGGACCACCAAGCACAAAGTGTAACACCTTTTTGTGCATGTTTTTGCTATTATGATATTTTGTTTGGTATCATAAGTACTTGAGAGATATTATTTATATGTAGATAATTGATAGTTCTACATTAGTCATGATTAGCTAAAGTTAATCATAGCTAAAATAGATGAGACCTTACTTTGGAGGAAGTGGGACAGATAAGCACCACTACTTTGGATTCTAGTGTATTGACTTGGTATTATTCTTAAGTGTTTGAGCCTTGCTCATTGAATATTTAATGAGCAATGCTTTGAGCCTTGGAGAGTTAGCCTTTGAGGAGTATGATAGAGTTGGGATTCTTTGCCTTCTTAGTCCATGGTGCGCTACCATTATAGCCATTAGAGGATCATCTTGAGTAAGAGACAAGCCCGCCCACATAAGAAGCATTCCAAAAGTTGAAACCTATGGTGTCATCAAGACACATTCTTCAAGCATATGACCCTCAACTACCTTGTGTGGTTGATTTTGATGCTTCTTAACTTTGTGATTAGAGTTGTCTTGCAACAAGAATTCCCATATGGATTACATCCCATTGCCTTTGTGTCCTATCAACTAAATACCACAAAAAGGAATTACTCTGCTCAAGATTAGGAACAACTATCAATGGTATATACCACAAAGGTATGGAAACATTATCTCTTGGAGAAACAAGTGATCATGCAAACTGATGACAAGCCCTTGTTGTAGACATTATATTTGGAAAACATGAAGAGTAGACATTGTGGTACCCACATTTTTTGTTTTTTTAGGATAGGTAGTGTTTAAGAGACGAAGTAAGCACGAAAAAGTTGAATTACGGACAAAGAATGGACGGAAGTAACTTCGGAGGAAAGCCGAAGAAGTTGACATTGGATCCGATGATGGAGGTACTCGGAAGAGAAGTATGCCAGGAACAGTCCAAAGATCACCATCTTCGGGTTGGAAAACATAGGGAAGACAAAGACCGTTTAACAACCTCTGTACGTGGCAAGAAAGTACATTTCAAGAAACAGCGGGGGCAGGAGAATCATGTCTTGATAGTGACCGAGAGTGCACGCAGAAGAGAGAAAAGCACTGACAAAATCGACTGAAGAATGACTGCAATTTGGGGCAATATAAAATTGCAATTGCGCAGGAGGAATTCAAACACCCTGAGTAAATTTCCAATACCTTTGAGTAGTCGTCCTGCAGTAATGCATGTCCAGAAGCCCGTCGAGAGTGAAATTTTCTGGAACCCTGAGGGAGTTAGAGTGTCTCGTCCAAGAGAGGGTCTGATCTTCCAACAGCGTAGAACGAGAGAACAAATCATGGCAAAGAAGGTGGCCAACACGCTGGCAGTGAGAGGTTTTGCAATCCAAAGAGTAGATGTAGTAGCTAGGATCGAAGTCTTGGTAAGACTTTGGATTACCTTTTTAGCATGGAACTGGAATTTCAGTTTCCCGGGAGTGATGGCAGAGATCGCTGCCAGTAATTGTGAGGAGGGTCCCGAGGTGGAGGGGAAGAGAGGCAATCCGGCTTGATGGATTGAGTCAGATTGGAAATTAGTATTGGGGAGAGAAGCAGGAGAGCCGACAAGGGTCACCTTCTATCGGAAGTGTGATGCTGCAGAGGAGACGGCAGAGATTCGTAACTCATTTTTTGCTCCAAGAACTATGAATGTTACAAGGTGGAATCCTATCGGGACCCGATCCAAAGAAGTATTGTGGGGGCGATGATGGCCATGTACAAGCCGGAGCAAACGACCTACGTAACCATGCAGCAGGCAGTCTTCTTCCATCAGATGTTTGCAGGAGTACCAATGAATTGGGCAAAGTACTTCCATCACCAAACAAGGCAGATGGTGGTGAATTGGAGAACGGGCTTGCCACCGCATTATTTTGCACCGTTCGTGGCTCATTTCTACTTCAGGCTGAACTTGCTGTCCAAAGACGAGCGTCATTGTATGGTCTCGCACATGCACCCTGATTTGAGACAAGAAGCAGACAAAGAGGAGCGTCAGTATATGTTGCATCTACGAGCGAATGACAAATACTTTGCAAGGACGGGACAGTGGAAGATCTAAGATGTTACCAGTCCGAAGACAAAGAAGCAAAGTAAACCCGAAGAAGCCAAGTCATCGCCCATACAAAGAAAGACTCGGAGGCTGATGTTGAAGACCGCTAAAGTCATAAGAGAGGCATCATCGGGATCGGGATCAGAGTTGGATGAAGAAACTGAGTCGCAGGAAGACTCGGAAGAAGAAGAGCTCACATTGAAAAGTGAGGAGTCTGGGAGCAAAAGTGAGGGAGAGCCAGAAGTCCAACAATCGGTGGTAGTAAGTGAGGTTGGTGAGGCGATGACGGAGAACAAGCCAAGACCCAAAGCGAAGGAGGAGTATCCCGCGGGGCCCAGTTCAAGAGGCAAAGATGAAGACAGTGTTGACGCAATGAAGATACAAAGATTGTGACTTTGGATGAAGGAGCCAATGACGGGGGAGAAGGCTCCAGATGAAGGTGGCAAGGAAGAAGCAGACCACTTCGTTGGAATATCATATTTAACAAGGATAGTCATCCCATTGCTGGAGCTGCTACAGGAGAATCGTAGTGTAATTCCCCAAGATCGACGGAAAGGGATGAACAAATTGCAGATGGTGAAGTATCTGTTGAATGAAGTGCAAGAGCTGCAAGAGCATCAAGTCCAAAGAAATAAAGAAATTGAAGATCTTTGGAGGGAGGAAGACTCAAGGAAGAAAATGCTGAGTCTGATACAAGGAAGCTGCACAAAGAAGGAGAAAGAATTGCAGAAGCAAGCCGGAGAGTTGAAGGAGCAGGTGATGTGGCTGAGCAAGATGAAGGAGGAAGTGAGTGATGTGCGCATTGAAAATGTTCATTTGAAGGCGATGACCATCGTGATGGAGCAGGAGTTGGACAGCTTGAAGAAGAGTGCCGCAACAAAAGATCAAGCATGGCAGAGAGAGTTGGCGGCCCGACAAGAAGAAGAAGAGCGATTGCGAGAACTTGTCAAGAGTGCGGAACAGCAGAAGATGCAGTATGCAGAGGAGAAGAAGATGCTCGCTGTAGACTACAAAGACGAGTTGGAGATGTATAGAGTGGAGTTGAAGGTAGAACGTTCTCAAGGATATGCATCGGAATCAGTAGGAGACATTGCAGGGAAATTACGAGCACTCTTAAGCATGGAGGCTGAAGGAAGATTAGAAGAAGCTTGTCTGCATGAGTTGAAGTTACTTGTGTAGGAGACTCGTAAACAAAAAGCCAAAGACATGGACATGAACACCTTGTTGATCCAATTGAGGGAACGTGTAGATAGGAAAATGTTAGAAGTAGAGAACAATGTTAGTCTTAGACTGGATTTAGTCAATTTGGAGTTAGAGAAAATTTGGAATAGTGTGACAGTGGAGAAGAAACCCGATGTCGTAGACGTAGGAGTACAAGTGTCATCGGACTTGAGGATTGACACATTAGAGAAGAGTGGGTCGAAAAATAAGAGTGTAGATAGATTACCCGTGAACTCAATTGTAGATTGTAGTGAAGAAGTTGTAGAATTAGTGAAGAAATTAGTAGAATCCGTCATACTCGAAGAATGAGAAATAGTAGGAAGATCATCGGGTTTGGAAGCTGATGATGAGGTAGACATCGGATCGGGCTAAGTGTTGATTTTGAGATAGGAAAAGGCAGATATGAAATGATAGACTGTCACTTGGGATCTGTAGGTAGGAAAAGATGTTAGGAAGAGGTGTCTAGGTAGGTAAATCTGCCATTTGCTTCAGTATTTAAGTGGAGCAATTGCAGTATGATGTTATTCAGTATTCATATTTCTGAAGATAGATAAAGCAAAGTGCTGTTCTCAGTACTTGTCGCTTAAGCTTGATTCCGATGGTCAATTTTGTGTTTGTATTTGTGAGTGTGTGGAGAATTCCAAAGAGCAAGTCAGTGTGTCTGTGGATGTGGGAATCTATAGCCTTGATCTTCATTCTGTGTGTTTGATCCTGAGTGAAGTGCATCGGAGCAATGCCTTGACAGATCAGAGAGGAATTGTAGTGTTGGTAGTATTCTGCATTTGTGATTGCAGCACGAAGTTGATGTGAAGCAATTTTGATCGAGGAAGTTGTGCCTTCAATGGAGGGGTGGAACACAATTCTGAGGCAAAATTGGTCTTCGCAGTGAAGTGCCATCTTCGAGAGAATCTGAATCATCACAATCAAGAGTTGTTTGGACAGAATTTACTATGATGTGATTATATGTGTGTATTCGTGACAAGTTGTCAAGATTGTGAGCTTGTTACTCTCTTTTGGGTGTAGTTTCTACCTGAGAGATTAAAGAAGACATCAAGAAGAACTGCAATTGTGACTTTTGACTTCGTATTTGACCAATTCTGGATAGTATCTCTGCGGGAACAAACTTTACTTACCCGATTACCGCAAAAGTGGTATTTGCCAGGTTGTCACAAACATCATCAATGGGAGGAACAACTGCAATTGTTTGACATCAATCTTAAGTATAAACCTAGTTGGTTCCATGTCATCCCCAATGCCCTATCACAATGACTTGATTTGAAGTCTTTTCGTCTCATCACCGCAATTACAATGGATTAGTTGACTCCAAAGTCCAAATTGAGTTTTAGACAACTTTACAATAAGATCCTTTCTTTCAAATGGTACAAGGTTGTCTTCCAGCATGCAATGAAGAGTACAACACCTTCTCCTTCAAGGAAGGCCTTCCATTCTATGAGAATCGGATCTATGTTCCAGCCAAGGGTGATCTCCAACTTGTGTGCCTTCAAGAAGCCCATGACTTACCAATTGTTGGCCACATAGGTGTGGACAAGACCTTGGATACCCTTTAACGCCAATGGTGGTGGCCCAACATGGCATCAAATGTTAAAGAGTTTGTTTGATCTTGTGAGAGCTGCCAAGGCAACAAGGCTAGCAACCAAAAATTGAGTGGACTTCATCAACCACTCCCCATTCTATATGCTTGATGGGAACACATGAGCTTGGATCTCATCACATCCTTGCCCAAGTCAAAAGCAAGGTCATACAACAATCATGGTGTTTGTAGATAAGCTTAGTAAGCAAATCCATTTTGCATCAACCTTTGATATTGTAGATGCTCTAACATTGGCACAAATCTACTTTGAAAATGTCTTCAAGCATCACAGGATGCCTTGCATACTTATCTTCAACCATCATCTTAGATTCACAAGCAAATTTTGGCGAGCACTCTCCCAAATACTTGGCACCAAGCTTGCTTTGTCCACGGCCTATCATCCTCAAATTGATGGACAAACTAAATGTGGAAATTGCACCTTGGAGGATATACTTCATGCTTTCATCAACATTCATCTACCAACTAGGATGAATGTCTTGCAACTATTGAGTTTACATATAATAATAACAAATAAACAAGAACTAGATTCTCTTCTTTTGTCCTTAATTTTGGCCAAGATCCACTTGTTCCAAATTCACTTCTTGATCCTCCTCCATGTCATGTCCCTCATACTTCCACCTTCTTAACCACCATATCCCAATCTCTCCAACAAGCCAAATCTCATCTCCTTGTTGTTCAAAATCATCAAAATGGGCTCACTGACCACCATCACTATGATCTCACCTTTCAACTTGGTGATAAGATCATATTCTCCTCTAGTAACCTACCCCTCCCACTTGATACCCAAGTCCATAAACTTGTCCATAAACTTAATTGGATACGACTCTTTGATGTCAACCAAATCATGTTTGTTGTTGCTTATTGACTTGCCTTGCCTTGTCACATGCGCATCCACCCTATCTTTCATGTTTCCAAGTTGAAACCCTTTGTTCCTAATCTATCTTATTTTTCCTCTTGTGTCCAACCTCCTCCTTCTCCTCCTCCTCCTCCTCTTCTATCAATGATCATGAGGAATATGAAGTTGATCATATCCTTACGCATCACCACATTCAACAAGGCCGCCAACAACATATAGAGTACAAAGTCCTTTGGAAATCATTTGGTATCTCTTTCAAGATGCCACTTGGGAGCCTCTTTCTCATCTCCAGAATGGACAAACTACCATCTAGTAGTTTGAAGCTTCAATGGTGATGAAGACATCACCAACTAGCAATGGAAGAATCTGTAACCATATGGAGTGTACCAATGAGTTTGTCAAGGCTAATTAAGTAGAAAGTAGGCCAAATTAGCCTAGAATATTCTAGAAGTATGAAGGAAGCTACTTTGGCACCTTCTAAGTATTGAGTAATATGCATGCCAAGTGATGACTTCTAGGAAGAAGCTTCCCAGCTAGCTTAGCTTGCACCTCAAGTTGGTAGCTTCTAGGAGGAAATTTCTTGTGAGCTTCCAACTAGCTTAGCTTGCATGTCAGGTAGGCAACTTCTAGAAGAAAGCTTCTTAAGAAGCTTCTCGGTTAACTTGACTTGCATTCCAAGAAAGCAACTTTAGGAAGCTTCTTGAGAAGCTTCTTAAGAGCCTTGTTTGCTCCCTACAAATACCAAAGCCCAAGCTCATGCTAGGCATTTGGAGTTTCTCTCATTCAAGTATCCCAATATGATCTTCAATTCTCCTATTTCTCTCCTTGGTCTTAATCTTTACACATTGCTTCAAATGAGTTACTAAGGATCACACATCTTAGCTACAAATACTAGTGATCACACACACTTAACACTTTGTACTCCCACTACAAAGATTCCTTAACAATCACTCAACAAAGAAATGACACCAATACTTCAAATTGAGCATAGCAATGAATCTCCTTTAACCATTTCACTTTATTTGTCCTTGAATAATTGAATGAATATTTACATGGAATGGCTACTTTGAGTTGTAAATGGCATTTAGATCCTAAGAAATCTAATGGTTAATAGGAAAAAACTACACAAATATCTTCTAAAAGTACAAGTGTCAAAGTTTATATTCAAGATTTCCTAATCTTTTTAATATTTTACAATTATTTATCCTGGTTACCTATATTTATTACCAACTTGTCTTTGGAGTATAATAATTCCTCTGCAAAGAAACTTCTTACTTTTTACTTTCTTTGGGTTACTACTCCAAAGATCCTACTAAGAAGACTCATAACTATGTAGGACTCTTCAAAAAACCTTATTGCAAAGAACTAGCTTTGCTTCTTGTTGTCCAAAGGAGAAGTTGTATCTTCTCTTGTAGTATGTAATTTCTAGGACTAAGGTATGACAAGACTACAGTAAATTTCTTGTCTATATGTCCTCTAAGATTTACAACTAAATGGTCTATCCTTGGGTCTTCAAATCTCTTCTTGTTGAGATTTGGACCTACAACTTCAGCTTATGTACTTTTCTCTTCATCATTTGCCCCTCCATTGCTTCTTTGGCAAGGTACACCAATTGGTCTTGAAGTTCCTCCAAGTTCTTGGCGTTGATATCTTCCATCATCTTGGCCCAAGTTGCTATTTGTTCTTCTTCCTCCTTTTGTAATTCTTCTTGCAAGGATTCCATCTTGAGGTTATTCTCCTTTTGGTACTCCTCCATCATGGATTCTAAGGTGTATACTTACCCTACTCGGTCTCCACTTCTTGCTTGAATTTAAGAACTTGTTCACTCTTCTTTTAACTCACCTTCCAACCACTTTTAGCACTCATTACTTGCTATCCAAAGAGAACTTATTTCTTCTCTTAGTCTTTGGATTTCTTCTCCTTGAACTTTATTTGCACCTTCTAGCAACCACTTCTCCCTCTTTAACTCCTCCACCTCCTATGACAAGGTATTCTCTCTTGCATTCTTCCTTATATAGGTAACTATGCTTCTATATCTCCTCTTTCCAATGGTTGCTCATTGCACTCATTGCATACTCATGTGAATGAGTCTTCTTTACCAACAAGGTATAATCTTCTATCTCCAACCAGTTCTCCTTATACTATGGATGGATCCCTTTGAAGTATTTAAGCAAAGGACCAATCCAATTTATCACAAAGTCTACTCTATCAAACTTGTGCACTATCTTCTCTTTGGTCACCATATCATCTTCATGGCAAACTCATCTAGGGACATCTTCTTCCTAAATCTCTACATATTCTTCTTTGGCTTCTTTACCTTGTACATCTTGCATGTTCAACTCCAGAGGTGAAGCTAGTTGAAATTGTCTAGTAGGATCTTTGCTCCAAAGATATTCTTGATCATCAACTTTGGAGCTTCCCTCCACTTCATCTTTAGTCCTTGCAAGTGTAGACTTTGCATCTTCTTGCTCTTGCTCTCCTTTTGACTTTATCTCAATCTCTTCCAAGGTTAGCTCCTCCTCTTCATCTTCATTTTCTTTATCTTCAACTTTTGTGACCATTTCACAAGGCCAAGAAGAAAACTTGTTTTCTTTCCTTGCTTTTGCACTTCATCTGCTTTGTGGCTAAATAAAAGATATGGGCTTGGAGGTACTAAAGGTCCTCTAACTTCCAGCCAAGGATTTATTTCCCCATTGGATCTCATTGGTGTAGCATGTGGTTTTTGGTGTCTTGAGATATTGTTTTGTTAATTGTCCCCAAAGAGTTGGGTAATCAGCTCCCATGCAGTTTCTAGCTCCAATCTAGACCTTGTCACCTTTTCACCTTGACAAGCAAGAAGCACACCAATGTGCATTTGGCTTCCTCCTCTTTGGAGGATAGCTCTACCACTTGAGGATTTCTTCATGGCTTCTTTTTGCTTTGTAGGGATCTGATCCCTATTTACCTCCACATACTTTCTTATCTTGGCTAACTTTGCATAAGCTCCCAAATAGCTTTTGTAATCCTTTTCCCATCTAGTTGGATAATGAAGTATTCAACAATCTTGTAATGGGTAGGGAACCACTTTTTCTCTTTATTGTTGAGCAGGGTGAGCCCCTTGTAGAAGTGAATGGCAAGTGGGGGCATACAAGTTGCTCTTCTATCTTCTTTCAAGTCCCTCAACATAGCCCAAACTTGCAAGTAGAAAATTTGAGCCCAATTAATAACCACTCCTTGATAAACATCCTCAAAGAAGATCACTTGGTTGATAGTTTAATATGCCATTTTATTGGGGCAAAATAGTTTTATGAGGGAAGAGAAAATTGCTTGGTGTGCAAGATCCTTAAAATTTAGTACCTTCCAACCATTACTTGTAGATCTCTCTTTGTTGAAAGACCCTATGATCGTTGTATTCATTTCTTTTCTTACATCCTTAAACTTGGTGATGAAGGTGAATCCTTGAGAGATACCCATGTCTAGTATGAGCACTATCCTCTAGTGCTCTTTGGACCATATTGGACCACATATTGCCAACTTCCCAATTGCTCATCTTCAATTAAAGTTACCAAGAGGTGGTAATATGGATTGGGGGCCAGAATGTGAGTCCTCATGTGACATTCTTGTTGATGATTAATTTCAAAAAGTGGACTAATAAGGAGCATGAAAACCTCCTAAAACTAAGGATTGCTCCTATCACCATGGTAGAAGTAGAAGAGTTGTAGGAACTAAGTAATCCCTAGAAGAAGAAGTGGCACATAGCTAGAGAAAGAAGGCAACCACCCTTGATAAGCACATGATGGCATCCCTATCCTTACCAAAAGAGAATAAGAAATTGAAGGTGAGGATAAAGATTTGTAGTAATCTTTTTTGTAGTTTGATATGCCTATAAAGCAATGTGCAAATTACATAAGCATATTTGATAGTCACTTTGTTGAGGATCTTACACAACAATCTATTTGACTTTTGCATCAATTCATTGGACTTTGAGTTGTATGGTGTAGTCTTCTTTTGTTTAACTTGGGAGTACTTTGTAAGTGCCTCAAAGAAGGTAATTTATGAAATGATTCCTTGGTTATTTACCAACTCCAAAGGATAGCCATAATGAGAAATGGTATTTTGGAAGAAATTCTATCATCATCTTTTTGAGTGGCTTTTACCTCAACCATCTTCTTAGCATAATCCATGTAGACAAGAATATATCTTTTCCAAATGGGCCTTGTAGCAAGTTGGATGAGCTCAATGAAATCAATTCCACATTTCTCAAATAGAACCAAAGGATAAATTGGCTTCAAGGCCATTGAGAACTACAAATTAGTTTGCCAATATGTTAATATGTATCTTATTTTGATGAAATTATGCATGTTCTTGTATATTATTTGCAACCAATACCTATTTATCAATATCTCCTTTGCTATATTCTTCAAAAGATAATGGTTTTAAAAGACCAAGGAGAGAAATAGGAGAATGGAAGATCACATTGGGACTCTTGAACAAAGAAAAACTCCAAATGCCTACCATGAGCTTGGGCTTTGGTATTTATAGAAAATATACTAGCTTCTTGAGAAGCTTCTCAAGAAGTGTTTCTCAAAATTTCCTTCTTAGAGTGCAAGCAAAGCAAACCAAAAAGCTTCTCAAGAAGCTTCCTTCTAGAATCCATCTACTTGGTGTCAAGCTAAGCTCATTGAGAAGCTTCCCAAGAACCTTCCTTCTAAAATTTGCCCACTTGGCATGCAAGCTAAGCTAGCCGGGAAGTTTCCCAAGAAGCTTCCCCCTAGAAGTCACCACTTGGCATGCACATTACCCAATACTTGGAATTTACCAAGTAGCTTCCTAGATGCTTTTATAATATTTTTATAACTCTTGGCTAATTTGGCCTATTTGCTACTTCATTAGCCTCAACTAACTCATTTATAAACTCAATATTGTAACATATTCTCCCACTGCTACTTGGTGATGTCTTCATCACTGTGGAAGCTTCAAACTCTTGGATAACCAATTTTTTCATTTTGGAGATGAAAAAGAGGTTCCCAAGTGGCATTATGAAAGGGATACCTTTTCCAAAGGACCTTGTACTCAATATATTGTTGGCAGCCACGTTGAATGTGGCAACGTGCAAGGATATGATCAACTTTATACTCCTCATTATCATTGATAGGGATAGGATGAGGAGGAGGTTGGACACAAGAAGAAAAGGAAGATGGATTAGAAACAAAGGGTTTCAACTTGGAAACATGAAAGATATGATGGATTTGTATATGAAAAGGCAAGGCAAGTCAATAGGCAACAAGAGAAATGATTTAGGTGATATCAAATGGACCTATTATATTTATAGAATTTTTATTATATTTACTCATATTTATGGAATATGAGCTGGCTTGTCTCTCACTTAGGACAAACCTCTGATGGCTATTATAGTAGCGCACCATGGACTAAGAAGGCAAGGAATCTCAACTCCATTATACTCTTCCAAGGCTAACTCCAAGACTCAAGATATTGTTCACTAGAGAAATCAATGAGAGAGAAATAGTTGCAAATGAAATGATGATAAATACCTCCTCATCCTTAGTTTATATACTTATGAAATAATTATGGACCAAAGTTACTAATCACCAGAGTAACTCAAGTTACTAGGCTAAAAGTCAAATAAAGTCTAAGTCTAAAAGAATATCCATACTCATAGGAATATTCTCCTAAACATGTGATCTTCTCTTGACCCAACTACTAAGTCAAGGATTCCTTCACATGAGCTATCCTTTGATATAGAAGAATCCAAAACAAAAAGGCTTGTGGGTCCAAGAGTTCTCAATTCTTTCCTCAAAGCCAAATACCTATGAATAATACCAAGTCAATACACTAAAATCCAAAATAGTGATGCTCATCTTTTCCACTTCCTCTAAAGTAAGGTCTACTCTATCTTAGCTATGACTAACTATAGCTAATCATGACTAATGTAGAACCATCCTTTATCTCTATATAAATAATATCTATCAAGTACTTGTAATACTAAACTAAATATCATAATAGTACATACATGCACAAATGGGTGTTATATTTATCCCCAAACTAAGATTTCACTTTGTCCTTGGAGTGAAGGTTTCTTTATCTTCTATGATATATCTTCAACATATCATGGTTAATCCTATCAAAGTGTCTCCCTCTCAATTCCTTGAGATTGTAGGTGTAATTGACCCACACCTTCTCTATTATGAAAGGTCAAAAGTACTTAAGCAAAAAAAAAATTTGCACTCTCTTGAATCAAATGGAATCAAATAGTATATCCAATCACTTTCTTTGAAGAGCTCCACCTCCTTCTTGCTTGCCTCCTTTCATAGCTCTATTTTGTTTCCTTTGGGCTTGCTCCACTCAAACCATAGTAACTACTCTTGCTTCCTCCAATTCCATAAGTTGATCCTTTCTTGACTTCTCTACATTGCCTCCTTGTGTTTTCTTCAATCTTCTATGAATGTTTTGGAAGGTAGGAAGATTAAAGTGAATAGGTAAGATAGACTCAATACCATATACCAAATGAAATGGAGAATATCTTGTGGAAGTCTTCATGGTTATCCTTTACTCCCACAAAACTGCATGAATTCTCTTGTCCCAATGATGTTTAACGTCCTCCATTTTGCATCGTTGGATTTTGCATCTTCCTAAACATCATGCACAAGGTTTAATTAGTTCTCTCTACCAAGCCATTAGAATTTGGCTTACAGGATATAGTTACTCTATGTGTGATAGATAAATGGCATAGCATGGTTATAGTGATGCTCCTTGTAAACTCTCCTCATCTATCAAAAACCAACTCCAAAGGGCACCCTAACCTAATGATAATGCATTCATAAAGAAATCTACCAACTTCATCTTCATTCTTGTTCATTCTTGACTCAATGATCTAGCCTCAACCCACTTGGTAAGGTAATCAATAACTATCACAATGTATTGATTGTTCCTTGGGGTTCTATTGAAGACCTACAAAGTCAATTCCCCATTTCTCAAAAGGTCCTAGAAATGGAATTGATCTAAGAGGGAGAGTGGAAGTAGACTTTCTAGCAAAAGCTTGAAAAACATGATAAGTTTTGCAATAATCAAGACAATCCTTGAAAATCCCTCTCCAATGGTAACTTGTATCTAGAATCTTGAAAGCAATCACCTTTCTTACAAAGTGTCCTCCACACACTAAAACTTCATAAAACTCCTTTATGAGTAGGATAGACTCCTCCTTACCCACTTCTCTTCATAGTAGACCATATGCTCCTTGGTGAAAAATAATATCCTCCACCATTGTGTAAGGTCTAGACCTTGCTATAAGGGCCTTCCTCTCCCTAGCATGCACCCCTCTATATAATTACATTTTATAACAAGCCCACAATCTCCTTGTACTCCATTGGAACCTCTTGAGTGATTGAGATTGCCATGAGCTCCTCATCTGGGAAGGAATCATCCATTGGTTCAACTCCATCATGATCATAGGCCCTAGATAACAAATTAGCATTTGCATATTTCTTCCCTGGGCTATTATTAATGGTATAGTCATACTTACACAAGAGTATCATCCACCTTGTTAGCCTCTCTTCCACATTAGGCTTATTGAAGATGTACTTCAAAGCCTTGTGATCTATGAACAATGGTGGCTTTCCCTCCAATCAAGTAGTATCTAAACTTCTTGAGACCAAAGATCATTGCCAACCCTTCTTTCTTTGTGATTGAGTAGTTCTTTTCTACTAAAGCCATTTGCCTATTAGCATAAGCTATTGGATGATCATGCACATCTTGGTCTAATTGACTAAGAGTGCATGCTATAGCTACATTGAAAGCATCAGTGTAGAGGATGAAAGGCTTACTCCAATCAGGTTTAGCAAGAATTAGAGCTACAACAAGGGATTCCTTGAGCTCCTCAAAAGCTTTGAGAGCCTCCTTGTCCTCAAAATCATGTAGATGGCCGATGCATAAGCCTTGTTGGAAAATAAAAAGATGAACCTCCTATAGTACCCAACCATCCCCAAGAATTGGTGTAACTTTGTCAAGCTTGAAGGGAATGGAAGGTTTGAGATTTTTATCACCTTCTTAGGATCAACTGCTACTCCATCCTTGGAGATGATATGCTCCAAAAGTAGACCTTCTTCACAACCAAAAATACACTTCTATGGGTTGAGTGATGTACTTGCTTCATCTAAGCATTGCAAGACCTTGATCAGGTGCTCAAAATGCTCCTCCTTTCTCCCATAGACACAAAAGTCATCAATGAAGTCTCTCATAAATTTCCCAATGAAAGGTTCAAATACCTTGTTCATAAACAGTTGGACAGTGGCTTGAGCATTGCAAAGCCCAAAAGGCATGACCTTGAAAGCATAAGTTCTCCAAGGTGTGGTGACTGTGGTGAGTTATTTATGCTTTGGTGCAATCTTGATTTGGTTATACCCACTATAACCATCTCCAAAATGATACTTCTCATGACCTACAACTTGTTCCAAGATCTCATCAATGAATGGCAAATAGTCCTTCCTAGTACCACATTGAGCTTGTTGTAATCCACACATACCTAAAGCTTACCATTCTTTTTCTTCAGAATCACATTGTGTGGTACCCACATTTTTTGTTTTTTTTGCAATTTGGAAGAAGAAGTGTATAGAGAGGTCAAATTGCGCCTCTATGGCCAAAGAAGGCAAAGAAAAGTGTCATCGGGATGAAACCCAAGGTAACGTGACTTTGGGTCATAAGGCGAGGTACTCTGAATTGCCCTATCAGCATACAACCTAAAGGAGTCTTCATATCAGGGATGCTCAACCCGAGGCGAGGACAGTGTAACAACTTTTTGTCGAGGTGAGACATTCAAGAAGGGACCATTCTAAAACAACGGTCATACACGTGAGGGACACTTGATTGTGACAAGAGCATGCAAGAGGTGTGATTTCTTGGTAGAAACTCGATTTGAAGAAAGACAAAGAAGATGCGACTCTATAAAAATTGGGCTAAAGACAAAGCAATGACAAGTAATTTTCCATTGACATTAAGAAGTTGTCCTATAGGAGATTGTGGGAAGGAAAGTAGAGTCAACAACGTGTTGGTGTGTCAAGAGGAAATCAAGAGAGTTAATCCAGGAATCAGTAGGAAGAATAGTCCCCATCCCAAAGTGGAAGGGAGAAAGATAGCAGGTGGGAAGAAGAACTCCAAATTTGTAGTGAGAAATCATGTGATTCGGAGGTTAGATGTGATCTCAAGAATTGAGGTCTTGAGCATGCTTTGGATCACATTCTTGGCATGGAACTGGAATGGTAGCTTTCCAAGGTTCATGATTGAGATCATCAAGAGTAAGTGTCTCGATGGCCTTGAGGAAGAAGGGAAGAGAGGTAATCCGGCTCAATGGACAGAGTCGGATTGGAGGTTAGTACTTGGGAGAGAAGCAAGCATGGAGCATGGTGCCATGTTCTTGGGAAAGGGAGAAGTAGCCAAAGAAACCCAGGAAGTGAGAGATGCCTTCTCTTTGAAGTGCACAAAGAATGGTAACAAAGTAGAGAGCTACAAGGATCCTATCAAGAGAGGGATCGTGAGTGCTCTAATGGTGATCTTGAAGCCAAAGAGAACGACTTATGTGATGAAGCACCAAGTAGTGTTCTTCCATAAGATGTTTGCAAGAGAGCCAATTAACTGGGCAAAGTGTCTTCATGAGAGGACAAGACAGATGGTGTGGAATTTGCGGGACAAGTTGCCTTCACATTACATTGTGCCATTTGCAGCCCATTTCTATTTGAGGCTAAACTTGCTCAATGCGGTGGAGTGTAACAAGATGGTGTTGCATTTCCATCCTGACTTAAGAGGAGATTTCGATGCGGAGGGCCAGCAATACATTCTTCAGATCAAGAGCAGTGATGAATACTACGCACAGATGGGGAAGAATGTGTAGTTGGAAGTGAGTACTCTGAAGTCAAAGAAGAAGAGTCGACAAGGAGAAGAAGAAGTAGAGAAAGCAAGACCTCGGAAGGCTAGAAGGGTAAACCCGAGGAAAGGAATGGTGGTAATCACGTTGTCGGAAGAAGAATTGGAAGGCAAAGCCAAGTGCAAGTCCAAAGGTTTGGAGAGAGAGGAAGAACCCAAGTTCACACTATAGAGTGGAGACACAAGAAGTGATAGCAACAATGGAGTGGAGACGACATCGGTACCCAAGGACAAGGAAGCCAAGATGGAGATGGAAGAGAAAAGTAACTCAAAACTGGAAGACAAGGTTCCAGAGCAAGAGGAAAAGAGAGTTACCATTCAAAGAGGAATTTGGTCTAGATGGAAGGTGAAGTGTGGAGCGGGGCCAAGTAAGGTAAGAGAAGAGGAGGATGGAAGTTTGGGGAGCGAAGAATCCATTCCTATAAGGCGACTATGGCTTAGAAGGCGAGTGTCAAGTGAAGAAGAGGTGAAGAAGGAGATAAGTCCGCAAGTCGAGGTAACTCCAAGTGAAGGAGTAGAGTACTTGCTGGAGGTTGTGTGCTCATTGTTGGTAAAGTTAGAGCACAAGAAGAAGGAGATGTAGTCAAAGTGTCCAAAGGAGAAGATTGTGTTGCAAGTGTTAGCTCGATTAGAAGAAGAGAACTCGGAATTAAAGAGGGGTATGATCCAAGATGAGGAGGAAAAGGAAGTGCTAAGAGTAGATGCAGTAGTACAAAATCAAGTGATTGAGAACTTGAGGAGATAAGTGAGCAATACGGAGGAACTAATAGAGCAGAATGTCATAGCAAGGAAAAGACAAGTAGCTAAGTATGAAATTTTGAAGCAGTAGTTTGTTGATTCGAGATTAGAAATTATCCATGTTATGGCAAGAAAAGCAAAAAAAGAGCAAGAGCTCGATAGAGTGATGGATAGTGTAGAGGAGAAGAAGCAACTTTGGCAAAGAGAGTTGACAGTGAGATATAGAGAGGAAGAAAGGTTGAGAGAGTTACTTCGCAATCAGGAGGAGAAGATTATATAGAAGAAGAAGGAGAAGGAAATTGTGAAAGCCGAGTTCAAAGCAGAATTGGCAATGTACAAAAAAGATTGGCTTGCAGATCAAGAACAGGAAAGAAAAATGAGATTGGAGCCATTGAAGGAGATCGTGATCAAGATGAACGCGATGCTGAGTACAGAGGCCAACGTGCACATTGAAGAAACGAGACTGCATGAGTTTAAGTTGTTGGTGCAAGAGACAAGGAAGAGAAATGCAAAGGACAAAGACTTGAATGCCTTACTCATCAGTCTAAGAACTCGTGTAGATAGGAAGATATTGGAGGTAGAAGACAATATTACAATTAGATTAGACTTAGTAAAATTAGAGATAGATAAAATTTGGAAGGATGTCAGAGCAAACCCAAAGTAGATAACCTAGGAGTGTAGATGTCTTCGGAGTTACCATCGGAGATATTAGAGAGGAGTGGGTTGGGAGATAAGGAGTTTGAGAGATTACCTGCAAGTGGAATTGCAGATCAGGAAAGAGAACTGTTAGAATTGGTAGAGGAGTTAGGAGTTATGAAACCCAAGGATAGAGTAGTGAGTGAAGTTACTTTGGGATCATGTTTGAAAGCCAAGGAAGAAGTAGACATTGGATCGGATTAAAAACCGTTTTGAGATTTGAAGAGGTAGATATGAAGAGGTGCATCCTCATTTTGGATTTTCATGTTCAAAGAGTTGTTGTAGAACGGTATAGTTGTTAGAACTGTTGTTTGCTTCACTATTTAAGAGTGGCATTCATAGGAAATTGTTGTTCAGTGCTCATAATTTCTAAGAATAGATAAAGCAAAGTGTTGTGTAGTAGTGCTTGTTGCTTGAGCTTGATTCCAAGTATCAACATTGTGCTTGTGTTTGTGAGTGTGTGGAGAAATTTGAAGTGCAAATCATTGTACTTGTTGGATGTTGGATTCCACATCCTTGATCTTCATTCAATGTGTTTGATCCTAAGTGAAGTGCAATTGGAGCAATGCCTTGATAGATCTGAGAGGAATTGTAGTGTTGGTAGTATTCTGCATTTGTGAGTGCAGCATAGAGTTGATGTGAAGCAATTTTGATAGAGGAAGTTGTGCTTTCAGTGGAAGGGTAGAACACAATTCTGAGGCAAAGTTATTTTGCAATGAAGTGCCATTTTTGGGAGAGCCTGAATCATCACAATCAAGATTGTTTGGAAAGAATTGAAGGAGTTGTTATTAAGACGTGTTAATTTGTGACAAGACTGCAGATCAATGCATATTACTCTCTTTTGGGTGTGGTTTCTACCTAAGAGATTAAAGACAAAACCAAGAAGAACTACATTGTGACATTTGACTTTGTATTTAACCAATTTTGAATTGTATCTCTGCATGAACTAACTTTACTTACTTGATTACCGCAAAAGTGATATTTGCCGGGTTGTCACACATTGGAACACCCTTTATGAATTCTCCACCTCAAAGATAAATCTAGCTTCCTTGAGCTTATCAATCTCCTCTTTCATAACCAAAGCTATTGGTGGGCTAATGCAATGTTGCTTTTGGTGTATTGGTCTTGCATGTGATTCCACCTCTATCTTGTGCTCCTCCAAGTTTACTTCCTTTAGATCCTTGTAACTAAAAGCAGACACATGGATGAACTTGCAAAAAATCTCCTCAAATCTCACCTTTCTCCTCCTTGGTAACATTTGGACCATAATTGAGGATAGATAACCTCCTCTCTATCTCCTCAAGAGTCAGTGGTGATTTATTTGGGTCTTTCAAAACCTTTGGCTTAGGTACAAAATCTATAGCACACAGGGATACACATTTGAATCAGATTTAGATTCATCCTCTTCCATGGAAGTCTCGTCTTCCATGCTTGTGTCCACATCTAAAGCTCCTTCTTGGGAATCTGATTCTCAATAATCAGAAGATGGTGTATTTGAATGTGAAATGTTGATGGTATTAGTCACAAGAATTATGACTCCATGGTTTGATGGTCCAATCTTCAAGTACACTTTGTGGCATTGATCAGTTGTACATGCTACTCTCAACCATGGTCTCCCAAGAAGCAAATCATAGCTTGAAACCTTCAAGACTTGCAAAGTCATGAGATTTTGAACTCCAATAACTAAAACTACTACCTTATCCATCACCCCTATTGGTCAAAATTGTTGCTTGTTTGTTGTGCTCACCACAAATGTTGAAGATCTAGAGGGTAACATACCCAACTTCTTCATCAACCTCTTTGACATGGCATTCATTATAGATCCTCCATCAACAAGACTTGGGAAGTCATGAGATTTTGAGCTCCCATAATTGAAACTACCACCTTATCCATCACCCCTATTGGTCAAACTTGTTACTTGTTTGCCATGCTCACCATAAATGTTGAGGTCTTAAGTGTATCATACCCAAATTCTTCATCAACCTCTCTAACATGGCATTCATTGTAGATCTTCCATTAACAAGTGCATCCTTGATGTTGTGACCATTCACTCTCCCATCAATCTTGGAAGTATATTCACAAGCCTCCCATGGTGTTGGTTTAGCATCCACCACCCCCATTGATACTAAAGCTTTTGCTTTCTTCTTCCTCTTGCTCCTTGTAGAACTCAAACCACCTGTAACCTCCTTTCTTAAGGTAGGATTCAAAGTAATTAGTTGGCTCACTATGATGTTAGCCTTATCACTACCAATATCCTCCAAAACATTGTGGTTTCATTGTTGCTTTCAGATCAAGAAGTCCTCCATCTCCAACTTCTTCCTTGGAGTCTTGTTGTTGATGGTGTTGAGCTGCTATTGCAAGTGCTCCTAGTAAACATAAGAGTATCCTTGCTAAGAGTAAATCCTTGAGAAGAATAAACATCCTCCAAAATGACTTCTCTTCTTCTCTAGCGCCAAAAGTTCCAAATTAAGACCTTTAGAGTTTGAGCACTCCTCCTTCTCATAGTTGCTCTCAACCACATCTATGGATGCTATTCCCTTACCTTTGTTTGGATTAGGAGCCACTTGGGTTTCACTACCTTCCTCTTTCCTTCTATTGGTTCCCTCATAACCCCTTCGTCCATGGTAAGTGGAATTTGGGCAATTCCTTTGGATGTGACCTCTTCCTCCACAACCAAAACAATTTCTATCATTAAAATTGTTAGTTGGTTGGCCTATTCTATATAGATAGTTTCCATAACTCCTATGCCCTCTCCCCAAATTCTGATCTACCTCTTTCCTCTCCCATAGTTGCATTACATTGATCTTGAGATCTGCAAGTTATTTGTGATGGTTTGAAGTGGATCTTTTGGTTGAGGTGCAAGAACCAAAACCACTACTACTTGTGATGCAACCCTTTCCACCAAAGTATCAGAAGTTCCACCATACTTGTAGCCTTGAGGAGGATTCACAACCTCCTTCATCACCAAATCACTCTCATCCCTTTCCAAGCTCTCCTCCATATGTATTGCAATCTTGATAGCTTCACCTTGAAAGAAGATTTCTCATATCTCACCTTGCTTCTAATCTATGGTCTCAACCCTCCCACAAAATTCTTGGTGAGCATGGCTCCTATGCAAATCAAGTAGTCTCCATATCATCCACACTCTTCTTCAACACTACGCAAAATCTTGCCTCTAATTTCTCCACTCTTTCTAAAAAGACTCTCAGTTTCTCTCCATCTCCTTGTTTGAGGAAGGTAACCTCACTCATCAATCTCTCATAACTCTCATCTAGAAGAAAAATCTCAATGATTATTGAAGTCAAACTCTTCTAAAGCTCTTCTTGCCCATCTCTCCTCTCTCTCTTTTGGTATTTTGACTCATACTATGTAAATGTTGCATCCTCAGAGAAATCTGGTAATAATGTGGCCCACTCATTCTTCTTCCTTTCATTGTTTCCTACACAAGCTCTCTTGAAATCTCTCACAAGGGCCTCCATATTTGTTCCATCTTTGCCAAAGAAAACCGAAAGTTTCCTCATTTTAGCCCTTCATTATCTTTCTCTTTTCTCTCAATCTTTTTTTTCTTTCCTTTTCTCTCACTCTATAACTAATAAAGTATATACATGACTAACACCCATTTAAGAGTAATTCACTCTAGGAAACATAAAAAGTTTAGGTTACTCCAAGATTTCTATGGCAACATCAAATCCTAGATTGCATATTAATCAAACCCTCATGGATAATTTATCCATAAGTTGAAAGATTATCTCCATCACTAACCTTGAGAACTAGTTGATGAAAGTGATAGTTTCTCTATAGCTATACTCAGACACTCTCCAAGATCTTTCACCAAAGTCTCCAAAAGTAATGTTACTCTATGACTCTCATATCCTTTGGAAGTCCTTCCACTCCACAAGCCTCACACAACTCCTTAGTCTTAGATCTCCTCCCTCCCAATCTTGGTGAAGAAATTCCAACATGAAAACCTAAGTCAAGTAAGCATCTCCTTTCTCTCAATCTCTCAATCTCTCACTCTCTCAATCTCTCAATCTCTTGCTCTCAAATATCAATGGATATGAACTTGCCTTATTTCCCTTCTCTCCATATAAAAAGCACTTAGACTCACTCTTTCCTTCAAGTAGTGTATATTTCTGAATCTCTACACTCTTCTCAAATTCTATTCAAAATTTTCTCTTTTTCTCAAATTCACCTTTACAATCACTTCAAACCCTGAGTGAACCTTACATAGCCTTAGTTTCCACTCTTGCTGACCCTCCATGTTCCCAAGATGAATCTAAACACTCAAACATGCTTTTGGTTGCTCTCATGCTCCTCATGCATGAGATCTCAACTCTCCTGAATTTACTCCTCCTCACAATGTCACCAAATACTTTCAACTATTATGTCATATTCCTTTGAAATTTTTCACACTCAAATACAACCATAGGTCATCCTTTCTTGCAAAATTCTAGATCTTTTCATCGAGCCATTTGGCCTAAGCACCTTTCTATTCATCATACATATTTCAGATTTGGTTTGAAAACCACCCCTTTCACTTTAAAAACTCATAACTTCATGTGCAAGAATGTTTTCTCCCTAATTCTTAAGCCAAAAGGTAAAATACTATGCACTGAATTTTCTTGTAAAATTTCAAAGCAATCCAACTAAAATTGAAGAAATAGAAAACTTTGTACAAAATTCCAAAGAGCATGTAGTTTGTGACAGTTTACCCTACCACCCTCTAAAACATTATAGTAATGGCATATAGAAGACCACTTCCTCTAAGTAAGGTCCCCTCTATCTTAGCTATGACTAACTTTAGCTAATCATGACTAATGTAGAACCATCCTTTATCTCTATATAAATAATATCTCTCAAGTATTTGTAATACCAAACTAAATATCACAATAGCACATACATGCACAAATTGGTGTTACATGGCTTGGGTATCAAGTCGGAGGGGTGGATTACTAGAAGAAAGCATAACCTTATCATCAAGTTGAGAGGTGAGATCACATTGATGATAGTCTATGTATTGTTTTTGACAATTTTGAGCAACAAGGAGATGAGATTTGGCTTGTTGTAGGGATAAGGATATTATGGTCAAGAAACTAGAAGTATGAAGGACATGAGATAGAGGAAGAGCAAGAAGGGAATTTGGAACAAATAGGTCTTGGCCAAAATTAAGGAAGAAGAGAAAGAGTCCATTGCTTGCCTATTTGAAATTATTGTAGGTAAACTCAGAAGATGCAAGATATTAATCCCAATTGGTACGGTGAATGTTGACAAAGGCACAAAGGATATCCTCCAATGTGCAATTTTCATACTTGGTTTTTCCATAAATTTGAGGATGAGAGTGCATGGACAAAGTAATTTTGGTGTCAAGTATCTAGAAAAGCTTGCTAAAATTTTCTAATAAATCAAGGATCATGGTTGGAAATGAGTACACAAGGTATCCTATGATGCTTGAAGACATTTCCAAAGTAGATCTTGCCTAATGTTGGAGCATCCATTATATCAAAGGTTGTTGCCAAATGGATTTGCTTACTAAGCTTATCCATAAATGCCATCATTATTGTGTGATCTTGCTTTGTCTTGGGTAATGACGTGATGAAATCTAAGCTCACATGTTCCCATTGAGTAGATGATATGGGAAGTGGTTGAAGAAAGCCACTAGATTTTTGGTTGTTGGTCTTGTTGCATTGGTAGTTCTCTTGGACAAACTCTCAAACATCTTGTGCCATGCTGGGACACCACCATTAGTATTATAGAGTACCCAAGGTCTTGTCCATACCCATGCGACCAATGATTGTTAAGTCATGGGCTTCTTGAAGGTGCACAAGTTGTAGATCATCCTTGGCTAGAATATAGATCTGGTTCTCATAGAATAGAAGATTTTACTTGAAGGCAAAGATATTTATTCCTTGTCATGTGTTGCAAGATGATCTTGTACCATCTGAAAGAAGTGGTCTTGTTGTACAATAGTCCTGGACTTTTGAGTCAACTGACATTGTTGTAAATGCCGTTATGATGAAAGGAAGAGTGTTCAAATCATATTATCATGATAGTGCATTAGGGATACATGAAGTCTACCATGTTTGTACTCAAGTTTGATGTCAAAAAATTGTAGTTGTTTCTTCTATCAATGATGTTGACTCTTTATGTACCCCAAATGTAATTTTTGCAACTAGAGTTTGTGATCAAATTGCATGGTTACTTGTTTCTCCAAAAGATACTGACTTCATACCTTGGTAGCATATAGCATTGTTAGCTGTTCTTGATCTTGAGCAAAGTAATTTCTTTCTATGGTATTTAGTCGGCAAGACACCAAGGCAATGGAATGTAACCCATCTGGAAATTCTTACTACAACATAACTCCAATGGCAAAGTTAGAAGCATCAAAGTCAACCACACAATGTAGTTGAGGATCATTTGTTTGAAGAATGGGTCTTGAAGACAACATATGTTTCACCTTCTAGAATGCTCCTTTGTGCTTGGTGGTCCAATGAAAGCTTGAGGTCTTCTCCAAGAGGTTAGTCAATGGTGCAGTAACATGAGTATAATAGTGGATGAATCATTGGTAAAAACTTGCCAATCCATTAAATTTCTACACTTATGTGGCATTGTAACAATATGGAGTTTAGCGACAAAGTTAGTCGGGCTTACGAAGTAGCACATAAGACAAAGTAGCCTAGAATATTCTGGAAGTATCTAGGAAGCTTCTTGGGAAGCTTCCCGGTTAACTTAGCTTGCACCTTAAGTAAGTAGCTTCTAGAAGCTTCCAACTAGCTTAGCTTGCACGCCAAGTAGGCGGCTTCTAGAAGGAAGCTTCTTGAGAAGCTTCCTATTTAACTTGGCTTGCACTCTAAGAAAGTGGCGTGAGGAAGCTTCTTGAGAAGCTTCTCAAGGGCCTTGTATGCTACCTATAAATACCAAAGCCAAAGCTCATGCTAGGCATTCGGAGTTTTCCCTCATTCAAGTGTCCCAATGTGAATTTCCATTCTCCTATTTCTCTCCTCGGATTTGGTCTTTTACAGGCATCCTTTAGAGTAGGGCTAATCAATAATGGCCTTGATTTTGTCCTCTTCCATCTTGATCTCCTCTCATGTGTTCTTATGACCCAAGAAGGTAACTTACTTCTACTAAAAGCTACAATTTGGCTTCTTGCAATAGAACTTCCATTGACATAGTCATCTTAGGACTTCTTGCACATGATTTGTGTGTTCTACCTTTGTCTTGCTACATATTAAAATATCACTCAAGAACACAACTACATACCAATCCAATAGCCCATCCAACACTTGATGCATCTGATCCATGAAGACTACTAGAGCATTAGTGAGTCCAAAAGGTAGAACTCTCCATTCAAAATGCCCATACCTTGTGCAAAAGGTAGTCTTTTGCACAATGGGAATCTGCCAATAGTCACTTTGCATATCCAACTTGGAGAATTATTATACTCCACTTAATTGATTTAGCAAGTCATCAATTCAAGGCAAGGGATATGCATTTCTCATTGTTTGTTTATTGAGGCAATGGTAATCAATAGAAAAGCAAAGTCCTTTTTTGGGACAAATAGTACCAATGTTCCCTAAGTAAATATACTATGTCGTATGAAATCCTTCTCTAACAACTTTGTTAGTGTTATTCAAAGCTCATCCAACTCCTTTGGTGAGAGCCTATAAATTGGTCTACTCATTGGAGTATTTCTTGGCAATAACTCAATCTTGAATGGTATAGCACAATGGAAGGGTAACCCCTTTGGCAGATCATCCAAAAATACATCTAAAAACTCTTGAATTATTTGATCAACCATTGCTTGATGAGAATTTTGGCCCTTGTAAGATTCTCCAAGTGCAATTGGCTTGATCTATATTGCAAAAATAGACTTATCTTCCTCCAAAGCTTGCTCTATGGCTACTATACTGATAAACTTCACAACTTGGGATTGACTATTCTTAGATATCTTACTCAAAGGTGCCAAACAACCTAATTGGTATTCCTACCTTGGTGTTGTATTTGAATTTCTCATCAAATCCAATCAAATTGAACCTTATGATGTCAAGCTAAGGAAAACTTAGAATGATATTATAGTGTAGAGGTCCCACTACAAACCTCATACACTCCAAATACTCATTCCAATCTTGAATGTAATAATATATGAAGTACAAAATGAAAAACTCTTTCTACCATCCGCCATCATAAATCTACTTCCAATTATTGGCTTGAAAAATACTTAATTTCTTTGGTAATTGCATGGACATATAATTCTCTAAACTTCCAAAATCAACAAAATCTTATAACCATGATCAAATATCATACCTTGCAAGTAAAGCAAACTTATATAGGTCAAGTCCATCGGAATCCTAATCTTCAATCCCATTAGAACTAATCAAGTTCCTAATAGGTGGCTCAAGTTCTTTTACTAGGATTCCTCATTTCCTTGATCATCAAGCTCCACAATTCTATTTGAGTAATTTTTCAAGATCATCCATTCTTGAACGGACATTCAACAATGCAATGCCCAATTTGATGACAATAAAAGAAACCACCATTTTGTGACAATCTTTCCCTATCTATAAGGCCAAGTGGTTTTCTTTGGATGGCATCAATCTCCATTGATGTTGGCTCCTCTACTTGTGTGTAGTGTGTGGGTAGGTTTTTTGAAGATAGAGGTCAAGACCAAGTTGTTCCCACCAAGGAATCAAAGAACTCAGCCAACTACATAGCTTCCTCTAAGTGCTTGGGTTCTTGCATGGTCTCCAATTTGGTCTATGACATCAAGCCCCTCACAAATTGATCCAGAGCTTCACCTCCTAATATATCTGGAATATTCATTATGGTGTTTTGGAATTGAGTAATGTAGCTCCTTATAGAACCAATCTGCTTCAATTCTACCAACCTATCTTGTGTAGCTCATGTGACATTTATCAATTAGAATTGTACAATTATTTTTCTTGAGTTCTTCCCCTATTGAGATTGGTGTAAAACACTGCCATTCAACTCACTCCATTTGGAATTGCTAGCATAGTTTTGCCACTCCATTCAATTAGCTTGAAGCCAAGAGAATTTGTCTCCGTTCATCTTGAAGATTTGTAATTTCAAAATAACATTCACAATTCAACATAAAATTCTCCACTATGCTTGGGAGGTTCTTGCCTTCAAATATCTTGGGATTCAAAAATTGGATTTGCTCTTCTCCTTCTCAAAATGATACTCTCTCTACATGCTCTTGTCATTGATGATCTTGTTCTTCCAACAATCAAGTAAGATATTCAACTTTTTGTTGCATAAAAATGATAACTTCAAGCATTGCCACCATGGCTACTACTATATCAAACTACTTACAATTTATCTTAGTTAACATGTAGATGCAACATGTGCACCATTCTCAGTAAGTTACAATCAGAAATACTAAGGGTTTATCAGACAAGGTGATTACATTCAAAAAAAATCTGCCAAAGCATGAGATGATGAACTGTAGGAAATGATACTTGGGTAGTACATGGACACAAAAATCCTAATGGTTTGATGGAAATGTATTTGGTGGTCCATAAATACCATCCATCCCATTCCTACTCTAGTACCAATATAAAAAGACAGAGGAGAGAAATAGGAGAATAGAAGATTGGAGTGAAAGATCACATTGAGACTCTTGCATGAAGGAAAAATTTGAATGTCTAGCACTAGCTTGGACTTTGGTATCTAAAGGAAATATAAAAGCCTCTTGAGAAGCTTATCAAGAAGCTTTTAAAAGCCACTTTCTTAGAGTGCAAGCCAAGCTAACCGGGATACTTCTCAAGAAGTTTCCTTCTAGAAGTTGGCTACTTGGCATGCAAGCTAAGATAGTTAGGTAGCGTCTCAAGAAGCTTCCTTCTCGAAGCCACCAACTTGGTGTGCAAGCTAAGCTAATCAAGAAGCTTCTTGGGAAGATTCCACCTAGAAGTCACCACTTGGCATGCACATTACCAAATACTTGGAAGGTGCCAATTAGCTTCCTAGATGCTTCTAGAATATTTTTATAACTCTTGGCTGATTTGGTCTATTTGCTACTTTGTTAGTCTTGACTAACTTATTTCTAAACTTCATATTGTTTCAATGGATTTTGGAGGCTTTAGCATGTAGAGAATGATACACCCTATTTCATAAGATTCTAGGCATTGCAAAAGAACTTTGTTTACACCTATTTGAATAGAATATCACTTCTCAATTAGTAAGCGCACATTTGATGGAAGAAGGTAGCTCCCTTTGCTCAAGGTTCATACCTTCAAAACACTAAAAGATACAAAGATAATGGTATTCTTCCAAATAAATAAGTTCCTTGTGACATAATCAATTGGATTAGGTTTTAAGTCATCCTTTAGATTTTGGCTTCATCTTTGGTTTCTTTTCTAAAGAGGAAATCTGTATTCTCATGATGAGCATCCTTTCTCACCTAAACAATATATGTGAACTATTGTAATAGAAAAATCTACCTTGCTACTTGTGTAGATAAGTCAATATTGCATATATTGCAAGGCATAATGGTCAACATGAAAAACAAAGTAGTAATCCAAAAGATAATTGAAAAACTTCCTATAGGCATACACCATGCCCAAGGCTTCTTGCTTTAACATAAAATAATTTCTCTCTAGAGTAGAGAATTATCTACTTGCATAATTTGTGGATAATCCTTCTTATTGTCATCCTTTTGGTTAAAGATAACCCCAATAGCCAAACATGAGGTATCCACATACACATGAAAAACTTGTTCCCAATCACAAGCTTGCAGAATCGATGCTCCAACCAATTTTACCTTCAACATAAAAAAGGAATATTGCCATTTCTTTGTCCATATATAGTCTTTGGAATTCTTGAGTAACTCAATGAGGTGCTACCAAGCTTGCATAATTTGTAACAAATCTTCAATAAGAACCCACATGCCCAAGAAAGGACCAAAGTTCTTGTATGATCTTTAGAGCTTTGATGATTTTAATATCTTCAATGTCTACCTCAGTCCCTCTCTTTGACACTTGATGTCCAAGCAATATCTCTTTAGTCAAACCAAAGAAGCATTTAAGGTAGAGGAAAAAGCTTCTATTTTGGCATTACTCACAAGTTTTCCAAAGGAAATGAAGATTATCTTTCCTTGGCCACAAAAACAAAATAAATCAATAAAGACCTTTAGAAATTTCCAAAAAAATTCTTGAATATTACATTCTTCAATCTTTGGAAGGTTGTAAGAGCATTATAAAGGTCAAAAGAAAAAAATTTTCTTTGCATAAGTCTCCCAATTGTAGTCTTATTCTTACCTTCTCACAAATGGATACTTGATTGTATTTCCAAAAGCCATCCAAAAAGCTATAACAATTATGGCCAGCAACTTGATCCAAGATAATGTCAATAAACGGCAATGGATGATAATCTTTCTTGTCATTGCATTCAACTTCTCAAGATCTTCACACACTTTATTTTTTTGGTCTTCTTCTTGGGTACCATCACAACTAGAGATACTCATTCTCTATAGAGAATAGGGAAAGTAATCTCAACTTAAAGGTACTTGTCAATTTCAGCTTTTACCAACTGAGTACTTTGAGCTCAATCTATATAGTCTATGCCAAACATATATTTCTTACTCCACCAAATCAATTTGTTAGTCTCTAAATTATTATGGGATACCAAGGATTTGCTCAATCTTCCACGCAAAGATGTCTTGAAATTCATGTGACAAAGAGACATATGTTTCATAAATAATTTAAGATCTTCATCCCATTACACTTTGCTAAGATTATGTCTTGATAGTCATCCAAGTTTATTGTCTCATTGATGTAACTTATATGGCATACTTCTAACATAGCTCAACATTGCTTATCTTTTTCAAGGCCATTACCTTTGGCTTCAAATTCTTCAAATTGGTTTTCTTCATCTTTGTCAATGTCATAACACTCAATGTAATTAACTATGTCTTTTTCTAAAGACACACCAGATGTAACAAAGACACATGTGACAACCCAATAAGTATCACTTTTGCAGTAATTGATGAGTAATTTTTTGTTCCCATAGAGATACAAGTCAAGAATGGTCAAATACAAAGTAAAAAAATAACAAAGAAATTCTTATTGATTGTGTCTTTAGCCTCTTGGGTAGAAACCACATCCAAAAGAGAGTAACAAGCTCTCAATAGCAGCCTTATCACAAATTAAAAGTCACCCAAAATCACAATTCTTCACATCTTTGAGATTGATATTGATTGTGATGATTCAATTGCTTTGAAGAAGGCTACTTCACCACAAAGTGACTTAGCCTTGGAATTTTATTCCACCCCTTTACTGAAGGTACAACTTCCTTAGTCAAAATTTCTTTGTACCAATCCAACAATGCGCACACAAATGAAAAATATTACCAACACAACAATTCCTCACAAATTCATCAAGACATTGCCTTGCTTGCACTCTACTTAGAATCAAACACACAAAATGGAAATCAGAGTTGTAGAATCCAAAATCTAACACACTCCAATTGCAATTCACACTTCTCCAAACACTCACAAACACACAAACAAGATTGATACTCAAAATCAAGCTAAAATGACAAGCACTGAGTATCAGCGCTTTGCTTTACTCAACTTCAAAATTGAATGCTGAATACCTAACATTGTGAATGGTTGCTTTAAATAGGCAAAGCACTCAAAAATTAGAAAAGCTACCTAAATTGCTTCAACTACTTCCTCCAAATCTTTAGATCCAAATCAACACTCAATCACCTCAAATCTACCTCTTTAGATCTCAATTAGTTACTCCTAATCCAATCCAACTTCTACTTTTACTTTGGCTTCTACTTTTGATGTACCTACAAGTGTCTCTTGCACTTTGGGTTCATCCGCTCTGTCTACATCTTCATCTACTTCTTTCCTTTCCTGTCTGAATTATGACTGATTTCATAACCCTACTAATTACAATCTTGCCAATTCTCATTGCCAAGCCCAATCCTTCTCTACTATAACCAATCACAACTTCTCCAACTCCTGCTCACTTATTAATGTTATGGCCTAAGAGTATTTCACTTCGTATTGAGCATCATTGAACTTTCTTCAAGCTTCCCAAATGTTGCCTTTTGCTCCTTCAACTCTTCTTCTCAACGTTCCAGATCACTTCTAGATCATGTTCTAGATTGCACTTCTGAAAACTCTCTTGCAGATTTTCTAAACTCTTCTTAAAAAGTACCGGATCAACTTGAAGTACTTTGGCTTCTTCTCCTCCTTGGGTCAATTGTTCCTTTAATTGTAGGACTTCATCGCCCAAATACTTCACCACATACAACTCATCCTTCACCTTTGGATGAGTCTCTGCATCTCCTTCTTCTTCTACTACAATAGCAGCAATAAAGGATAGACAATCTTGGACAGATAGTTCAAACCTCCACACTCTTCCTCTTCATCGTCTTTGTCTTTGACTTTGATAGGCAATTCCTCCATTGGTGCCTTACCTTGAAGTCTTGATCTCCTTACCTTCAGGTTTACCTCCTCCCAGCTTTCTTCATCTTCCTCGGCTTGCTTGGTCTTGCACTTGCAGGCTGTAGCCTTCTTCTTGATCTTACCTCTCTCTAGAATACAAGTCTTGGCTCTTCATCATTTTCCTCTAGTATATCCACCTCAAGTAACTCCAGATATTAGGCATCTCCTCCCTTCATGTGTTCAATCTCCGCATGGAACTCCCTGTCCTCTTCCTTAGCCACTTCTTCTACTGATTGTTGGACCTTAGGTTCTCTCTCATTTTCATTGCTTGACTCCTTGCTCTACAAAGTAAGCTCCTTCTCAACCATTCTAAAGATTATTTCTATGGCTAATTGGTAGAGTTTCTTGTAGATTTTTACATCTTCTCAAAAGTGACACTTAGTATTCCTCCATAGTTCTCCACCAAAGAGTTAAGTTACAAATACTCCATTGCACTCATGTCCACTTTGAACTCCTTGCACTCCAAAATACAAGTACAAGTTCAACTCCTTCTTTATGTCCTTGGGTAAAAGGTCTAACATGCAAGACAAGATCAATTATATTCCTCCTCTCTTGGGTATTCTTGCTTCTAGATGTGTAAGCTTTAACTTTCTATCCCCTCTCCCATCTTGAGCACCAATTTTTGCAAGGCATAGAAATTTGCACTTGGGTCTATACTTGATTCTCTTCAAACTAGCTTTCTCTCTCCCTAATTGACTTAACTATAATATTGACTTAATTATAACCTCAAGTCCTAGAGGAATTTTGCATAACAATGCACCGATCATTCTTTTCCATCACTCCTTGGAGTCATGACTTTGCTAAAACATCAAAAATATGTCTCTCAAACACTCAATTTTAACCACTATAACTTCTAGAACTTGAAAATTTATTTCCTTTTATGCACAAACTAGAAATATTTTATCTTCCATACTATATGCCTACAAAATTTAGCTCTTTTGAATAAAAATAATTAGAGAAATTACCAAAATCTACCTTACATCCAACTTGTACGTGATAGAGATACACACTTTAAAAAGCTCTTTCTTTTTGTCAAAATTAATCTCTTTCTAAGTTTTGTGAAACTAGGTAGCCTATTCTACCAAGAGAGAGGATATATATATAAGACTTGGATTCCACCTTGTTCCTTTAGCAGTGCCGGAATATGGTCCTTAATGGTGGTCAGATTCTGGTGTTCTGGCAGACAAATGGATGTGCATTAGCATGCAGCAGTCTGATTTTGGTGTCACAACATACAGAAAAATTGTTTCATATCATGGTGACCAGAAGACATGAAATAGCCTAGTACCTTATAATACAATTAAATCAAATATTGAAATATAAAGAAAATGGTAGAATCATTATAGAAAACCAAGGAATATCACCTTTTGTCTATGACAACTCCCTCAAATTTAGAAATTTTTATTTAGTAAGCTTTTGGAATCTATCTCCCATAACTCATAGGTTGCTCATCTTCCCTTTTATTATCTATAGGTTGTTGTATCTTCCCTTTCAGTGTTATGCAAAGTTATGTCTCAATGTACATGTTTACCTCTAAGATATTTTGGTGAGCTAGACAATTTCTGCTCATTCTCCTTAATCACATTGCTTCTATCTTCCTCAAGGTAACTCAACATGTATGTTACACTCAGAAATTATTCCAAGCTTATCTCTCATCCAAGGGATATCTCTAGTCATAGTTTCTATATGCACTATGTACTAGAAGGAATAGAAAAGCTAGTATCAATCACTATCAAGGATAAGAACTCAAGAAGGATTCTCTTATTCACTCCTCAAGCCACTCATTCTTTCTCTTATGCTAAAGCTACTCCAAAAGGGGAAACACTTCATTAATATCATCATAAAGGGTCCTTCTCTTGCACTCACAAAAGGATCATCTAAACCTAGAGATTCTTCCAAGATCAACACCATAGTATTGGTACTCTCAATTAGAAAATCTCACCCTTTACTTAGCAAATATAGGTGGCATTCAAAAACCTCATTCCATTCAATCACTTCATATTCCAAACTGACTAAAATATGGACCCTTTCCACTCCTTGTATAATCACCAGAATTATTATTGTAAGTGCCTTGGTAAAATACTTTGCCTAAATTACACTATGGGATTAATCTTTTGTCAATGGATCATCACATGGGGTTTTTGGCTTCACATTCCTATCTTTAGAAGCTTCTAAGCATATTCTCTAGGAATACATGACCTTCTACTATACAAATTATATTCAAGATAAAATCAAATCTACCTAACTTGACCTACTTGTACTACAAAAGGTTACCTAACTTGGTCAAGCCAATAGGATTTTGACATCTCCTATGTACTATGTTAATTTGACACCAGTATGTACCAAGTTAATTTGACAATGCAAAGTCTAAGATATAGGTCTCACTCCAACATAATTTAATATAAAATTCACTAACAGGTCTTGCTCAAAGTTTAAAATATTTCTAAGAATTCCCCATCCTAATATAATTTAATTTACAATTCACTAGGAGGTCCAATTAAGTATCTGCCTATTAAATATTAAATCTTCCTCCTTATTATGCCATACTAACTTAGCTAGAGATATCTCTAATATCACTAAACTTCACTTGTTATAACTACCAAAATATAGTGTGTACCCTAATGTGTTATAGTACTACCTCTTTCCTAATATAATTTAATTTACAATTCACTAGGAGGTCCAATTAAGTACCTGCCTATTAAATATTAAATCTTCCTCCTTATTATGCCATACTAACTTAGCTAGAGATATCTCTAATTATCAGTAAACTTCACTTGTTATAACTACCAAAATATAGTGTGTACCCTAATGTGTTATAGTACTACCTCTTTCCTACAATGGAGAGGACCTAGGGCTATCTCTCCTGCCATGTTCGCCTCATATTTTAGATAGAGAGTCTATGTCACTTTGCAGCCCTCTCAAGCATTGGGTCTTTATAGACAGGCAGGGGAGATAGGAGCTCACACTCAATCCTCATTTGGATATATCATTGGAGTCCATGTATCATTCAATTCAGCAGCAGATTACTTTGTCTCTTACATCCTTGTTTTTCTTTGAGGCCGTATGTCAGCATAAGGATTTAACACTTCTCTTTGTGACCTTGCTAGTTTCCCTTTTTGCACTTCTTGGTACATTGTATTCCTTTTTCTTTTTGGTGTGTATACTACTTGGTCTCTTTTGGAGATTTTTCAGGGGAATTCACCATTGTATATAATTTTTTTCTTTGTCCTTCAGGGTATACTACTTGGCCTCTTTTGGGTCTTTTCCCGTTGGCATTCATTTCAGAAAAAATTCTTATGTGCAACATATATATTTCTACTGGTTGCAGTTGGCAGCTGAATAGAACCACTAGGGACAGGGTACTTAATTTCCCTTTTCTTCCGTGTATCGTTGGTTTAATCATCCAAACTAATAAATTTAAGGAGCGTGTCCTCTCGCGGTTTTCATCTGTGTCAATTGCCCCCCCCCCCCCCCCCCCCCCCCGTTGAGAGGACCGTTACTGTACCTAGTGACCCACTCATCGGTTTACTCCTCGTTGTGGTCAACGGTGGTCCTCGGGTTCTACAATGTAGACATATTAAAAGTTCTATGACGCATAACATGCTGACGTGCATGCTTTCGTTCCTCAAACTCTGTACCGTGAAATGTTTGCGTTCCTCCATTCAATTCCACTGCAACACTTTTCGACTAAGGAAGCTTTTCAACTACAGAATCTGCACATGTGTCAGAATAAATCGTTGTCAGATGCTTCACTGGTTCGGGCAGTCGATGTCGGCAGGATATCCTGAACTCAAAATTCAACTCGGAATCAGATCAGAAGATGTTATGTGATTGGTTGAGTTCCGTGGTTCGCGAGTGTTCGGGTGGATCTGTGATATGTATTTCGATTAGCTTGGTACTTCACATGCTCTTGCCAACTGAGTTTATACCTGATAAGATCCGTGTTTAATGATCTTGGACAGTTAGACTCAGAATGTCTGGGTAGATCAGTGACTCGTATTTAGTTCCTTTGCTACCCTACATAAGCGGAGTTTGGGACCTGACAAGAGCGCCTGTTAAATGGTCGCGGACAATTAGATCACAAACAAAAAATTAGATCGCAATAAAATTTCAACTTTTACAGAGATTGACAACTTGTAATCACGTCAACAACCACGCAATCATTCGATGAATTCTTAACATAAAACGGTTCTTTATTAGTAAATCAATGACCTGTAGATCTTGGCCCTAAACATTGTCACAATTGTGGTCATATTGTCCACTATGATATACCTAGCGGTAATTTTGCTGCGGTCTTTTCGTGTGATGCGAAGTGCATTCTAAGGTGCGCGCGCATTCTAAGGTGATATGAGGATGATATAGATTTCGCCAGCTCGGATCTTTTAACCTTTTAGCCAAAAAGCGGATCTTATGTCAATCTGGTAGCGGATGATAGATCGACTGGTTGTACATAAAGATGAGGGACTCCGGTGGGAAAATGATGATTCTTTCGCAAATTCGGGAAGTGGAACAAGTTCCTTAGAAGATTATTTACAGGTTTGCACCCTTCCTTCCCTGCGATGAATGGCACTCAGGAGACTCCATTTAGCATCAACATTTTCCTTCTGGGATTTTTCATGTTGCAGCGGTCCCAGGCTTTTCTCAAATCTAAATTCTAAACCAACACATGAAAGGCTAGAGTTTTTTGGAGTGTGAGCCAAGAAATGATTTCAGAGCTTTGTGGAAAAGAAGACTGAAGTTTCCAACCGGGTAACTATAAGTTCTCCGGTACTCCCAAGCATCTAAGACCGTTGCGCAATCTGGAGGGTGTGGGGCGAAAAGTTGATAGCCGCAAGATTTTTATTTAATTTGTTCCACTTGAGTAAGATAGAGATCCCCAGTATCTCTTGGAAATTTCAACATCAAAATCTTCTCCCTTGTTCTGGTTGGTTGGAAAGAAACATTATAATGACAATTCTGTCAACTGAACGTTTTTCAACAACATTCTCCTGTCTCTCGATTTAATGTGACCAATCTCCTCACTAATTCAATGCGTGTGTACTAGAATACTTGTAAGATCCACTGTGCAATAGACGAGATTGGAGAACCATTTCCACCGGCGTCTGCTTTCAAACGCAGAGAAGACAGTACTGGAAGCACAACGACAGAATCCGGCCTCTGCGGATACTATAGAACACTAGTACTCTCAAGATGTGATATAACTTCAAACATCCAGTTTGAAGGGATTCCTGAATGAAATCCTGATTGCGTGGTAGTTTGTTGAGGTTGTTGGACTGCTTTTCTTTGTCGGCGCTACAGGGCTGTCTCATGGACTTGTCAATCTGGCCATGAATTGATTCCCTCTTGCCTAATATCGGTCATTGAGTCGCACTGTGCGTTGCAAGTTGAAGCATTACCTTTTTAGCACTCGTATCAAGCGCTATCCGATGGGGGTGGAAGTTTAGTTTAACCTTAAACCTTTCAATTCCCATCCTTCTTGTTATCCTACGCGGTCGACTTCTTCCTCCTGAGACAATTAGTGCTTTGATACACTTGATTCTCAGGCTAGATTGCATGCGATGAGGTGCAGCCCCGGAGGAACGAGCTGTAAACTCAAGATTTCGTTAAGTTTATGATCTTCTGGCGAGGAGGAGAGAAAGATGGCAAATATACTAGACAGGGTTAATTTATTCAAATACCTTTACAACCGGCTCTGCGCCATGTATACCTTGACAGGCCTCTTGACTTCTTATAGGAGCAATTCGGCTAATGGTGTCGCCATGCAGGCTGTTAAAAGAACATAATGAGACGGTGAACGAGTTCACAGTCATAAAAGCCACATTTTGAAGAGACAATAATGGGTTGAAGTGGTGAGTAAAATGCGTACGACGAAGAATGTGCTTTTTTACCCTAACTATGCAAGTAATCACGTCAATTGCATTGCACGCTCGGTCCGCAAGTGGCCGATTACAGTTGACTGGAAGAAGTCGTAGGCTTTATCCAGAAGAATAAATGGCTAGTGGCCAGTTGGGAGCATGTTTGAGCACAAGGGCCTGGTATATCTCTGCTCAAGATAATTGTGAAACCTATGCATCAAAAAATAACCGAGTTCGAAAGGCAAATACTCTCGATCGAAATCTTCTCTCCGCTGCCGCAGTGATCCACCAACTAGAAGAGCTGACACGCTCGTGTGTTTGTGATGAAGGGGCCGGGAAATGATTTTTTTGATAGACGGTAGTTAGTACTGAAGAGACTGCTGCCTCGCAACGGGCGATTAGCACGCTTCTCGCGATGAACTTTAGATAAAATCAAGTACCAGCGTCCTGATTAATGAGTATGCAGCATAGTTTGAGTTGACTGCGGGTTAATCAGTCTCCAGCTTCTTGGAGCTGATTCATGCGCTAATCGTTTTTATCTGTACGCAGCCTTGTGTCCGGTTATGCAAAAAGCCGACTAAAACTGTCGATGTTGATCGTTGGGCACGGAAGTCACTGTTTCTGATAAGACTCAAGTTGTGTTGCCACTTGCTTTTCACGTGTCCGCGTATGGAGGAAGAAAGTTGAAATTTTGACAATTTGGCTTAAAGTCAAAACAATAGTTCATAGATATGTACTTCTGTCCCGTTTGCGTGTTTACTGACTTGTCCTGGGTAATCATCCAAGGTCACACGTATTCAACACGCGTGGAAGGACGAGTTCCGTGTTTGTGGCGAGGCCTCCCTGGGCGGGTCTCCTGTTACTGTGGATTGCAACAGTTTAATATCAGGGTCCGCTGGATTATCTCGGATCGTATGTCCACCAAGTGTACAAGGCATAATCAGTATAAAGTCGATACTTATTTATTTATTTATTTATTTATAATTTTGCAAATACTATATGTGGTTAAAGTGAAAGTTATTCCGGAGATAAACGTGAAAAGAAAAAGTGCATTGCTAGACAAGTGGTAAAGTTTTCAGCTTTTTATTCGTTTTTATACTGTTAGAAGTCTGTGAGTTGAAAATGATTTATTTGAAATTTTAAATGTTTTTTCATAGGTGAAATATCATAATTAATGAGATTTAAATTATGAATAAAATTGAATGCTCAGATAAATTTACCACAGAAGTCCTGGTTATATATGTGAACCCATGCGTTTACCTACAATGGCCCATTGTTGCCGTGCATTTATACAGATTCTACTGAACATTAGCCAATAATAATCGACATTCTTTCCGTACTATCCGAATCATGAATGCGCGGTCGTCTACATGAACAAAAGACACCATAAAGTTTCCAAAGCATGAACTATTGTTCTAACACGATGCTTCTCGGATCCATTTGATTGCATGAGTCACCGAATGGGTTTCAACAAATTTGATAACTGTTTTAGATTGATAAAATAGGATAAGGCAATCGCCTAGAAAACTCGGAGGATGGGAAGACCCCATCAAGCCGTACAAGGGTGATAAAAGACAGGAAATGAGGCTAACTCTATATACTAACGATATGAAAAATCTGCCCAAGACTAACAAAATTGGGTCTTAACTCCACTTTACCTCCTGTCTTCCCATGTTACTGGTTATTCTCCGCGGTCGCCTGCGTTCTTTCAGACTTACAATTCAAACATCAGTCATACGGGGATGCTTGAAACGTCTCTAGCCCCATTCACATCGTCACTTGCTAAGAGTATTGAGGTATGTCAAGCCAAATTGCAACTAATTTGTTCACTCGAGATAATTTACCAATGGGGAACTTTTACCACACAGTTCAGGGATAGACCAGTCCTCCTTACTTCGTGTTGTTGCTCTTTCTCCCTCCGGACCCTGCTAGTGTAAGTCTTTGTTTTTGGTCGCTTGTGAATGTTATGCCCTGAGCTCGTCTATCCTTCCACACCTGTTTGTGTCTTGTCCTCCTTCCCTCTTTCCTTATGGGTACTTTATATATATTTCCCGATTGCAGCGTTCGTTGCGTGACTTGGTCCGAAACTAACACTAATTAAGCAATCGGTTGTATCTGATATCGGGAGTGGACGAGGAGTAAAAGTGGGACTGGACTTAAGTCAGATCGCCTGACGGACAGGGTACGCATGTACGCCAAGCCAGCCGCTATACGTCAGCTCGCGGTTGACGTATAGCGGCTCGCTTGACGTACATGCCTCCTGCCATACCTGTCCATCAGGACGTAGCTTGTCATGTAGCGACTTGAAATCCACACGACGATGTGAATGACCTATTCTTCTGGAAGTTGTTCTCTCCCATTTCGTTCAACAGGAGTAGAAACGGCCTCGGGGAAGAAATACTTGCCACGACGCCTACAGTGACGGGTGCTCTCACGATATGCTGCATGGTTGTAGGGGGCGCATCCTGTAGTACGCATCTCATTACTACGTACGCCGGGCGAGGTACAGTCCGAATAGCAAATGTTGTAACTCACAGCCTCAAATTCGATAGCCCTTTCAAAAGTTAGGCTGGGAGTGTCCCCAAAGTGTCATCCTCCACTTATTGTTTTGTAGGTGAGATTTCGCCACTTAAGTGATACAAGGTTGCTATAATATCCAAGTCTGTCCAAGTTTTGTCTGCACCTGCTGCCTTTGTCGTCAACATCCGTGGGGATTGAATTCAGGAGAAGGCTAGGATTATCTTATTCTCTTCTCAGAGGCGGACAACATTCAACCGGATAGGGATTGCTTTATCAGGTCGCCAAGACGTCGACTAGAAGGCCTCAGCGTTATCGATTCTCTACCAGGATTGACGGACGGGATTCGAAGCCAGATAAGATCCCTATACCATACTTCCACTCTATCTCCCAGATGTATATCTTTTACCTTTTTCTTCTCTCCCTTGTACGGCTTGATGGGGTCTTCCCATCCTTCATTTTTCTTACGCGGTCGTCCTTTTCCAAGATGTATATCTGGGAGATATATATCTTCCACAACATTGTTCCTACATACGGTATGCTCGCAGAGCATACCGTATGCATGAAAGTGAAATGGAGACCAGGACGCCGCATACAGAGGAGCGTATGCGCTCGAGGGGCGTGCCGTTCCGCGAAAACACTCCGATGAAAGTCAGGTTAGAGCCTCGTGTGATCCGCCACAATTTCGCAGGGTCCGTAGGTTATTTCCCTCACCTATCAGAGCAGTAGCCCTGATAGGTGAGGGAAATAACCTACGGCCGTCATGCACCTGGATGCGTAGTGCGGGAATATCCGGTAATGCGGCAAATCATAAACGTTTGCGGAATATTTACACCTTCACGCGTTCTAAAAAGGAGACGCGTTTCTACAATGCATTGGAAGGTTTACCTTGGTATAGAGCGTAGTCTTGGGTTGATTTGAGGGAAGGCGACCGGTCCTGAGCAAAGTTTGAATCTTCAAACCGGTGAGCTAATCAAATATAAAAAGAATGAAGAAAGAGCCTATTTTTCTGCACTGAATTCAATTTTTATGAATTGACTGCAAACAATCATTGAAATCCTCTTATGGATTCAACCATTTCTATACATCATTCTGAATATTAAATTTAGCTTTAACATGTAAATCAGTAAAGAGTACTTGAGACCATTGAAGGAGTGCCAAAGAGAGGTAGGATACAGGAAAACATTAATTCAATTTATTGCAGTCACTGCTTCTTTTTTCAATAAGTTGTATATTTCCCTTAAACCAGCTCATTGATTTCTAAAATTTGACTATCTTGCCTTATTCTATGTTTATTGTGTTTAACCTTGGGTATATAATTAAAAATTTTTAAATAGGTAGCAAGTAAGAAAGAGAATATTCAATTGCTATCAAAAGGGGAAAGTGGATCTGATCAAGGTAAGGAAATATAATTTTTTTTCATTTATGATTAGAAACAGATAAATATATAGCAAATAGAGTATTATATACTCAACCTCTTGTAGAAACTTGATGTCAATAGAAGTAAGGTGGAACTAGGAAAAAAAAGGTTACTTTGAGTTCTTTTTATTCCTTTGGAGAAAGATAATAGATAGGTATAGTGATAGTTAGTGACAAAATTTGTTCTAAGTTGCATTCCTTGACAAAAATTTAAATTAAACCCTAAAGTGAATCATCTACAAACACATTTGCAAACTCATATAGATTTTAATCCACTATCTTGGAATTTGATGTCTTTATTTCTTTTTAATCAAAAATTACTCTTGTTTGATATGAAATGAAATTTTGGTTTTTTTACAAAGCTTGCTCAAATAAAAGCTAAATTGATATATTAATTTTTTTATTTCAAGTGTTGCAATAAACCACATCTTCACCAAGATGCAAACTATCCAAATGTAGTACTTTGTCTTATATAATCATTAGAGTTTTAGTCAATTGACTAGAGCATAACTAAAGCATAAGGACTATCAAGAGAAGGCAATTATAGAATAATATCATAGCAAAAAGATTTAACTATGAATTTCATTGATTTTAAAGATAAGATAAGGTCTTTATCTTGTCTTACAGTTTATAGATTGAGAGTTTGAAAAGTAATTTATTCCCTTCTATGCACTATCATAAGGTACTATACTTCATTGGTACAAGAGAAGCTCTCATCTTTGCAAATAATATTGACATGTAATTTATTGAAGTACCAAAATTCACCAAGATATTTGAAGTGAAGAATGATTCTAAATCATATTAAGGATACAAAATATGCTTGTGTGTTAAACTCTCAACCTATATGAACTAGCTGTGCTCCTAATAATTTGCTCAATTTATAGTATTAGAAATTAGTATTGTCTCAATTAATCATCTACTCCACAAATTGAACTTGAGTAATTTGTTGATTTTTTACCATGCAATTTGGACAATTGATAGTGTAATACTTAAATTGTTGATATTAATAGTGTCTTAAATAATATCTTATATTTTGATATGCTCCTTTTTTTCACCTTGACAAATAATTTGTGCTATATAGCCTCAAACTCCATAAGACCATTTCATTTCTATGTATATAATAGGCTTGTATCACACGTGGATAGATGTTATGGATACATAAGTTTGTAAAATATTTTAGCCATTTGTATGGATTTTTCTACTTGCTTAGGTTCTCTCATGATTATAGCCATATCTTTTAAGGTAAAAAGAACAATCATTTTCTTTCATTGATCTCCAAAATATGTATAAGTATATTTTGAAATTGGATTACAAACATCTTCATTGAATCAACATGCTTTAGCTTCCAAGATAATTCCTTACTTCTCTTGCTATGAAGATGCATTGAAATCCAAATATTAGTGTTCTCTTCAACACTTACATAGAACAAATTAGTCTACAAGCTTACTTTATGCTTGCTCTACTTGATATTTCCATTAAGATTTAGCAAAACATATTAGTTGGCTAGTAGTAAATAGGAATTAGTGGTTATCATCTTGTATGTTGGTGGCACAAGGCATATTGCTCTTAATAAAATAAAAAATTTCTCCAATTCATTTCTAATAATTTTCCATTAAAATATTTTGACTTAAGAATATGGATATAATTCTCTTATTCTTAAAATTCCCCTTTTTCCACTTGTTGTGATTGAGTTTAATCATCCAATGCTAAAGTAAGATGCTCAAGTTTTATTGCATTACATGAATCATAAGATTTTTCATTATATATACCATTACTATCACTATCAAAGTAAAATGAATCAACTATTAAGTCACAATCAATAGCACTAGCCCATTCTAGACTAAAAGTGAAACCAAAAGTACTAAATCATCTTGTATAAGAATAATATCTAAGAAAATTTGACCAAAATAAGATATTATGGCCTAACAAAAATAGTACTTACACATAACAAGGATGTAAAATCACAATGCTTTAAACATTTATTTTGTAGTTTTCCTATAAAACAAGAAAAGGTAGAAGTAAAGAGAATATCTTTACTTCTACCTTTTCTTGTTTTATAGGAAAACTACAAAATATATGTTTAAAGCATTGTGATTTTACATCCTTGTTATGTGTAAGTACTATTTTTTTTAGGCCATAATATCTTATTTTAATCTAGGGTATCAATTGCAAAAGATAGCAAATTCTTCATCCAAGATACTAATGTTCTTTTGGTAAATACAACCCATTTCACAATTGCATGAAGTATATAATATACAAAATCATCTCATTAAGAAGTTAGTTGGAACATAAAAACCTCATTGTGATACACAATGTATGATTGTTCATATATTATCCAGGAGTTTAGTTACCCAAAAATAAAGCTTTTGTACCATGTTTGGATTATTAAATAGTTGAACATAAATACCATATTTTAATATGAGTGGTGGAATATTGCTTTGATAGTGTACTATTAGTAATTCTTCAACTTGATAGTTCGCGTAATTCATCATTCTTAGTAGTAAACTCTAGAGTGATAGTGATCTGTAAGGTTAGAACCCGTAGCGATTAGGGCGTACCACAAAGGTTTGGCCTATACAATTTGTTCACTGTACAGTAGTTACAGATTGATGTTTAAGGTCATTGTCATGTGAAACACTTGAACAAAAGTGTCCTGTACAAGTGCCTCAAATTTTAGTTCTGAAGTCAACTCAGATATAATGTTGATGACACATATAAGTGGGTTTCAACAAACAATTAAATGGGATGTATTTTGAATATCAAAGATAGCTTAAGGTTTTGTCTATTTCTACTTAAGGTGTAATATAGGTCTACATCTTAACCATAAATATCTAAACCAAGTTACTAGATCCTTAAATTAGTAAATCCTTTGGAAGGTTCTTCAACAACTTGTAGCCCAAAATAAATTTTGAGTACTTTACTAGCAAATTCAACCACTAATAAGGTTGCTAAGTATTGTATAAATAAATGTTTTATGAAACTTCTTAGGTACTTTTTGGAGTATCTTGCATAATTTTCTAACTAGTCACTTCCATGATTGCATTCCACTAAATTATTGTGGTGAATTGAAATTTTTTGTTGTAGGAAGCTTACATGCAATAAGTTGTAATCTTTGCACTATATTAGCAATCACTATGTTGAACCTCTCTCTATATAGCATATTGAAATAGTATATTAGTGTGGAACACATCCACCAATACAAAATAATGCCTAGGTTAAGCACAATTTTCCCTTTGAATTCAAAAATATTGAACTTATGATGCTTAATCTTTAGTTTTGATAGTATATCTCATTCAAATTCAAATTCAAATGCCGACTATTCATCCTTAACAACTCTTTCTAGTTTGAATGTAAGTTCTTCTTTAAGAATGTATAAAATTTTAAATAAATTTTAGTTCCAAAAATATATCTTTAAGATGAGAAATAACTCTTAGTCTCAAATATAGTGCCTACTTAATAGATACTTGAAGATTCTCATACTTTATGAGTACAATTTGCTTTAAAGTTCATTGTGGTCATATAGTCTCCATCATTATTAGTAGTTGTTTTTTAGTAACTTTGCTCCAAAAGTAGTTTAAGAATAAAATCTAAAATATAACATAGTTTTGTAATATGATCTATGTTAATAAAAAAAGATCATGAATACTAACTCAAGATTTCATCTTGCATTTTGCTCTTTATTTCTGCAATAGACAAGATCAAAATCCGACTCTCAACCATCTTAAGCATCTTTATAAGATCCATTGTTTTGAAATACTTTTACTTAAAAAAAATTAATAAGTGTTATAGGCTTTTTGTATTTTGGGTAGTTGGTTCACCTTGAGTTTCTTGAAAGGTTTTTTGGAATAATTTTTGCTGATATTAATTACACTTCAGAAATTTTTTTGGTAGAACATGAACATTTATCTTTCATTTCCTTATTAGGTTTTTCATGTGTTCCTTTTTGTCTCATTTCTTTTTTTCTATATCATCTTTCAATCAACAATAAAATCTTCTTTGCTTCAAAGTAGGACTGCATAGTATTAACTAAGTTCTAATTTTATATTGAACCTTTAAGGTTCTTATAAGTGTTCCAGGTGTAAGTAATATTAAGCGAGGTTTTTATTTGTATACCATTGATCATATTTATTTTTTCATAAAACAAGTTGCAAGTAAATTTTTATATTCTTTTGATCTTTCAAGATTCCCCTACATTCTTGTAGTGGTATATCCTTTGGACCTATGGAATGGTATATGATGGACTTCTTGCAAAACTTATGTTAATATTTATTTTAATATTAAATACAGAAGAAACTTTCTATTGGAGATATGTTGTAGAATTATTTAAAAGCGCTAAAATCCATAACAGATCGTTTTATATTGTAGACTCTAACTTATATTGTCCGTATGGGGATTCCTTGCAGCTTGGATCATATAAAATTACGTTTGAAGAGTTTGTGAAGGACCCAAATATATGAATTGAATTGGAACCTTTGATTGTTTTCATCAAAATTTATTATCTAATTCTCAATAATGTAATAATGTCCATCCTTCCATTTCCATGGGAAGAGAAAATGTTCGGTAGAACCTAACGCGATAATAATTATAGTGATTCAGATTATTTTTGACCGAAAAATACATAACGAATAATAATTATATATTTCGTACCATGATAACAACTTCCAATCACTTCATCTGTAATTTAACTTGATGAGTAGAGTGTACAATTACCGAAAAGTTCAAAACATGTAGGAATATACATGAACCCAAAGCTAGAGTCAAGTACTTTTCTAGAATGAAAAAACTGTTCCTCTTTTTGATTAAGATCTCATGCAGGTTTCTGGTCAAACATAGCACACTCGTTGTTTGTGATGTAGGACAAGGGTATATTCTGCTATATTTCATTAAAAGAGGTGAAGGCTACCGCGTAGGAAAAACGAAGAATGGGAAGGCCCCATCGAGCCAGCCGTACAAGGGAGAGACAAAACTTGTGATTAAAATGATCCGGAACTTCTTTTTGTGCTTCTCGGAAACATCGGGCACCTTTTCCCCGAGGTTTTCCTTTCGCAACTTTAATGCGACAATCGTTATCCTTAAAGTCCTTTTTTGTCTTATCCTACGCGGTCTCCTTCTCTTGTTTGTCTATACAGTTTTATTGTAAACCCACTCACCTTTTCTGCTCGTCGATCTCACCCCTCTACGGTACTTTACAGACGCAAATACACCAATGAAATCGCTATGTTATGAACTTGGCTACAATACTAGAATACGATGTAGAAATCCTATGACCATGTCACGGCATGCTGCAACGATCAACTCACACGATTAACCCATCTGATTGGCTGGAAATGCTAGAATAGAAAGGGTGAGCTGGTAGAGCAGAAAAGGGTGAGGTGGAAGAGTGAGGGTGAGGTGGGTGAGCAGAAAGTGGGTTTACAGTTTCCCATTTGTTAAATTAAATGTGCGCAATATATTGTGCCCAACTCTACTACCCGGTAAAAGCAGGTCACAGGTTTCCCAGATCGTATGTGCGTGTCGCTTCAAGATACAGCGTAGCATTTTGATTTCCACTCAAAACCGAAGTTCTCGTAACTACGCTCCTCCCGCTAACGATTGGTAACCCGGGGAGATTTAGCCAGCAGGGGCAGAATCGTGTGGAATCTTCCTGAAGGAATTTCCGGACTGATAGACCGAATTCGCCCCAAAAGACGCAATCATGAATAGCAATAATAGTAGCATGCCCGGCACAAGTAGACGAATACAATGGCTGAAGTTGATCTGCTGAACGCAACAGCTGGACGCGATCCCGATCTCTGAAATGGTAGAGGCCATAGGCGACTCTCGGTCTCGACCACTCTTTTGCGCATACGTCCAAACAATTGCCAAGGTATAGCCACCGGGTCTGCCAACTGTAAACTATGTTGTGCTAGGTCCGCCTAGTCTTTAGTTATCTAGTTTAATGGTTACACTTGAGAAGATCGTACGAATTTATGGAGCACTTTATAACTTTCATGGAGCACTTTTTGTTGCGGTTGTATTGCTACATTCGGACGAATCGAATGGCAACATTTTACTGCTGTTGTTCTCATTGTATTATCTTCGTGTTTTCTACGCGGTCGCCTTTCCTGCCTTGTTGTTATCCCACGTCGCGATTATTATTGTATGATCGCTAGTTTAGAGTTGAAAAGCTGAAAGGGCCAACAGGCCCAATAATATACCCGGCAGGAAAAGGAAAAAAGGGCACACCAAAAAGTGTAAACAAAAAGGAAGAATCCAAGACTGAAAATGAGCAAATATAGGCATAGAGAAACAAAGGTCTATGCACAATTGGCATAAAGAACAAAGCACTATGTAGAGTAACCTACATTAGAAATATTTACAATGAGCAATATAGGAACCTATGACTGCACAATGGTGTAATAGAGATCCTCCAAGGGTAAATGTGAAGGGAGAAAGCCAAGACTCCTCTCTTCTGTAGTGATGAGCCTAGTTTTACCTCTCTAAGAAGACCATCAAACTGATGAAGGTGGCAAAAAAGGTACATTGTTAAGATAAATATGTCGGAGGTAAGCCATCGGGCATAGTGGTCTTCCTCCCCCCGGTAGTGGTGGCAATGATTGCTATGGCTCCTGTCTAGATGCTAGCTCGCACCAAGTACTCTGGTCAAAGTGGGTTCCACACTACAACATCATACAACATAAGTCAGCCATCCCTATATTGATTATATTTTTCCACACCCTCCGCTGAGGTGAGCATGTTAGTAATATCTATTGCTCAATCTAAACCTATGAGTGAGTAGATTGTAGGATCTTGGCCATCGCATCTTTAATGGCTTCATGGACTCTAGTAGCTCTCCTCTTATGGCACATCATAAGATGTGGATGCCCTCAACATTAAATGTAGAATCGTATGGACATTGGTTCGATAGACCCAAGAGTGTTGATGTGGTAGACCTAGCCAAAGCTGAAGTGCCGTGGTGAATTACTCCGGTATGAACCAAAAGTCCTCAATCAAAGGAGAAGTATGAAGCCAACCTCTAGTGCCTTTCTTGCCGCAAAAAGAGATCCTAGCTCTATTAGGTAAAGCACATCCATGAGGATGCTAGAAAGTGTGAGTGTGAATATGCTCACTAAGCTCCACTTGGATCTTCTTACAATCTATAGATACAAAGTCTGTAAAGAGTGGAAGTGTTGTATGTGCATGTCTTAGCAATAATCATGAGCCAATCAAAGATATATTTGGAAAGCATGGTTGCTTGAATTGACTATTGTGATAGGTCGTAATAAAAACAATACCCTTGAGTAAGAACCTATCTACCATAAGAGGAACCACTATTTTCCATGCTACTATGTAAATTACCGGTGTAATAGCCTCCTTTGATGTGATACTATATCCTCCCTTGGTTATGGAAGAGCTATCTACAATACTTATTAGTCATTTGATAATTGTGGGAGAATACAAGGTCCTAAGAATGTAGAGAAACTATAGCGCATAGTATTATCAAAGGAACATAAATGTGGTAGGAGTACCTCTATGGGAGGATATGTATGTGCTAAATAGGACGCTCTTGTGACATAACATTTCAAAAGGATGGAAGAGGCCACTTGTGTGGAGAGTAGATGAAAGTGTGCAATAGCCTGAATCAAAGTATTGGAGATAAATGAGTTACAAAAATCCTCATCTTCAAGAGGGAGCACATAACACTCAAACCTCCTATTGGGAATTTGAATCTTGATGAGAAGTTAGAGGGAGTGATGATTTTATGTTGGCTCCAGACTTTGCATTTATGAGTGTGAACTCATAAACCCAAGGTCTCAAGACTAAGTAAAAACCTACACCACTTGGATTACAATCTCCAAGGAGCAAGATATGTGTATCATCTGATAGGGATGGAAAAGTACATGTGGAAAAGATGGTTATAACCTCATACAAATTGTGTAGTGAGCTATGGCAAATAATTGCTATGGCAAAGGATCTCACTAGCATGTACTTTTTGCAGATGCTAATTGAGTGAATTGTCTTGTTGTAGTATGGTGGATGTAGAACAACAAGGTCTCAATGCCATAAAAATTATGCACAAAACAAATCAAGGAGGGGACTTGATCCACTATCAAACAAAGGGCTTGTAACAAGGCTAGACTAGAAATGGTATTGAAGGCATTTGAGACATTCACTTGGATGACCACCAACTCAAAGTGGATGTCCAAGGAAGCTCTAATGCTCACAATAAACATCTCTCAACCACCTTGTATGGCTACTACACATTGATGAGGAGATAAAGAAGATGAAAAGGAGCGGTGAAGCCATAGACAAATGGTGTGTGAGACTAAACGTAGGAAAATATCCCCTATAGTTATGGGATGAACACACCAAGTTTCCTTTGACAAAGTAAGGAGATGAGATACACCAAACCCAAGGCAATATGCTAGTAGAAAGCAAAGAGAAGAGTAAAACTTGAGTGTGGCATATTGAGAGTAAGACAATCCAATTAATGCTCACAAACTAGTACTAGTACTGAAAAGGATTGCACCTAATTATCTACCTCCGCTAGTTTATACTTGAAAAGGTGAAAAGGATTGCACCAATTTGAAATTTTTCTACATGTGAAAAGTTAAACAATCAAACCTCTTCCAACTCATTCCCAAACAATATGGTGTCCAGTAGCTTTTCAATTATAACTTTGAAAATTTTCAAGTTTTTCATGCATTAGGTTATCTTACCTATGGTCTCCTTAAACTCAAGCACTCGCTTTAATTCCAAAACTCCTTTCCGACCTTATCCTTCATGGTCATATCCAATATCGGTTTCTTCACGAGATACGATCATTTTATCCCACAATAGCGCATCTGTTCATTATGGATGCCAATCTAAACCATGCAGATTGGTCGAACTAGAAGTGGGAGCAACTAATGTCATTTCACCGACATTTGACACATATCACGTCTGAGAGCTTTTGATAGGAGGATTATGGGAGTCTTTGGTGATATTATTGGACCAGGGACTTTTGAGTGTGTGACAGGGGATTTGGCACGTAGACAAACGGCTCTACCAATCTCATGTGGTGGGGTTGGCTCGCTTTCTATGCAAGAGATGGCACTTATAGCATTTTTGGGTAGTTGGGCCCTCTCGGCACCAGCAAACCCTAAAACTCTAAACCCTAAACCCTACTTTCCTCTTGTTTTGTGGTTGCTAATAGGCCGGTTTTGGAGACTTATGTGATAGAGGTGGAGGGAGGATCCTTTTCTCTCCAGGTGTTATTGCGGCTAACGAGAGATAGTCTATCCCTATGAGCACAAGAGGATTTTCCACCTTTTGCTTCACTATCGTCAGATTGGACTAGAGGTTTACAGTCTTCCTTGATGGAGCGACAGTGTGAGCATACGCTACATTCTCTCTTAGTCTACTCGTCCATTCCTCAGGCTACTAGAGCACATCTTTGCTCTTGCTCCGGCAAGGATGCAGGCTCTTGGATCCTAGCTTGACTGTGCATTCGGGCTTTTCGACTCGCACTAGCTACTTTCTCTACAGCGATGAAGTTTTGCCTAGGTTTGGTCCACCCATCTGCATCTTCATTACTCACTTGTGAGTGTGGTTCCACACTAGATGCAACAGCGGTTCACATGACACGCTGTCCTTTTGGAGGATAGAGGATAGAGGATAGTTACCCATGATGCCATTAGAGACATAGTGTTTGCTATGGCACGTGAGAGGGAGCGTTTGTATGTTTTGCAGATGACACGTGTCAGGGCAGACTTATACTTGGTCCGAGATGATCAAGTGACAATAACGGATGTCGTGGTTACGGACCCTACGCGGGATACAGTTTCACAAGGTCGCAAGGTCGCAGGTTGCAAGGTCTCCAAGTATAGGGGCATGCAGCAAGGTCACCTCTTTGTTCCTCTAGCCTTGGAGTTATATGGAGCGATGGACACGGCATTTGACACATTTGTCAAGGAGTGCGCGAGAGCTTATCACGTTAGGCGTCAAGGGGTACCACTCTCACTCTCATACTTTGTAGCATATTTTAGACAGCGTGTGTCCATTGTCTGCAGAGGGCAGTGGCTAGTGCAATCCATACGAGAGCAATCACATTAGGTGATGTTTCTTTAGATGCTCCAGTTGTGTGTAGACCATACGACTTGCATAGCTCGGATATCTTAGGTGCGGTAGGGTAGATTTCTCATATAGACTCTATTGGGGCTTAGCCCCACGTTACCTTTTTTGTCTCTCCCTTGTACGGCTTGATGGGGTCTTCCAATCCTTCGTTTTTCGTACGCGGTTGCCCTTTTTATTTCGTAGACATTCACACACCCGGTATTGAGTGACTTGGTGTCGATATAACTTGGTGCTGAACTCTCCATCTGCATGATAATGTCAAGTACTTTTGGCAGCAAGATACGAATATGTACGTTAAGTGAAAGTGATTGTTATGAATGATAATTATAAATCAATTCCTTCAAGAACCCTTCAACCGGAATGAATTTTCAACATCAACTAAAGCATTTTTAAATACAATTCCCGTAGCATTTTTAAATGAAACACTAGTGATAAGACATATTTGAACATCATTCAAGTTATCACGAAGTGGGAATCTGTACAGAATTGAAATCTATTCATTTATTGCGATCCCTTGTTTTCGAAATAGACTAGAGGATATATAATGGTTATCCCACTAAAAAGATTACATAGTATATTTGTTGAAAGGTTTGCATATCAGAGAGGGGTAGTGCTAGTTATTGTCTCTTGCTGGTAATTGTTATACAATGATGTGTTAGTGCGTGGTATCCTGAAATGGTTACAGAATGAATAAATTGCATAATGAAGCGCTTTTGTGATTGCTATTTATTCTTTCAATCTCTTGACGTTGGTACAAAATTCTTCAGAGCCTTTTTCCGCTCAAAGAATCAAATTAAGGCCACTCATGACTGGATATCTGACCGTGGTCAAGAGTACCAACATTCAATTAAAGTTAAATCAATTGAAGGTAAAGTGACATAACCGAGCTATTGAATTATATTTGTATAAAGATGAAATTAACTCAGTTGCTGACCTAAATTCAAAATAAAACTAAGATTTTGACCAATAATCAATGGATCGCCGACGTCTCTTAACAACGATTAAGTGTCCAAACCTTGAAAAATAGAGTAAAGAAAATATTATCTATAATCTTTTATGAGTCAGTCTCAAAAAAAAAATGTGTATAATTAAAATTCTCTCCTGATGCCGTGGTTTCACTCGAAAAATTCCATATCTAAAAGCTTAAAAAAGAAAAATTTAGTAGTGTAATAAGGTATTAGAGAATGCTTTCACAATGTACAACTTTACAACGAATTGCCTGTTGAAACATTGCGTTATCCTCAAGTAACGTATACCTCTATACGTATGATTATTTTATACTAGAGAGCTATTAACAACTCTAATATATAAAAGTGGTTTGGTTCAATAGCTAGGACATCCCTACATAGATTGTTAGAGAAAATTATTTAAGGGTGGATTCAGTATGGTACCTAATTGTTACTATGAGATTGAAGATAAGATATTTGCTTTCAGCTCGTTACATCTTTATCAGCTTTTCCCTTTAAAATACAGAAAAATCATCCATGAAGAAGATCATATTGAATGCATGTAGATTTTTGATGTATTGAGTGCGGTAATAACTGATTATGCCAATTTTATTTGGAGCATGGTAATATGGTGTTTCAAAGAATATCTTAAATAATTTCCTAATTGTGATAATTTATGTCAAATTTTTTTCCTTCAAGAAATACAGCTTTTGAGTAATCTTCTTTTATATTTTGAATCTTTAAATTTGATCAGTTCTCTTAATCTTAGTTTTCTTATCTTGAGAGTGTGGTATTTTACTCAAAAGAAGTAAATCTTCATGTTAGAGATGTCTAGTAAGGTCTAGTAGCTTAACGTCAAGTAATTTGCACTTATAAATAAATTTTTCTTGTATAGAATACACTTAGATGCATACGGTGAAGAGAAAATTTTGGTGGTTATCTCCTACGCCCAATGACTAGGGTTTAAATCCCACTAGATGATAGGGTAAAGGCTTTTGTGGTGAGGGACACGGGATATGATAGAATGGACGTAATGATAGAAAAGTTTATCGTCTCTTGAGCGATTCCAAAAAACAAGAAAGTTAACGAAAAGGAGTTCACATGGACATGATTTTACTATTAGAAAAGCCTCGACGATTTTTCCAGGAGTTATATACTTTGAAGGATTTTATAAAGTTGGATGTTTTAAAAGATTTATAGACAAAAATAAATTTAAGTCTGGGTAGTTAATACAAAGCTTTTCATTGATCTATTCTGAAAATCATGATTTAAAATTTGATTTGGAATCTCCGTTCGCGTTTTCACCAAATTTAGGGTGTTTTTCATGTGAATCCAAATTAGCAGATGATGTGCCTAGATATATTGAAATCTCTTAACTTTATTGTATTCAATAGAGAAAGAACTTTCAGTCATTCAATCCACAAAGCGAGAGGAGTTTTTCAGAAGTTTTATGAAGGAAGCGCTTAATCTACCATGGTGTACAAGATTTACAAGAATGTATGCATTTGAAGTCCCGTGCTGATTAGTGACGGAAATCCACCTAGGTATCTAAACGGGTATGCAAACTCCATGCATGTATCGATCAGTATGCTCGATAGTCAATATGTGATATCTTAAGCTTAATAAGTGTCAAGTGCAATGTGACAGCACACATTGCACTCAGAAGCACTTATGAGATTTTCTAGTTCGAAAGGGAGGTAATGTTAGTAAGTACTTCATCGAAAGAAAGGGAAGTAGAATTTCTTTCCAAACGGGGAGGAGGAGGAGGAGTCCGGGGATAGAAGTCTGCTAACGTCAACCCTAACCGGTCAGCTCGTATTATCCAGGAGATCCCAGCGTGCATGCGGTGCCGTTCAGTTCAATCTGCTGTGCTACGGTAGCCAAGGATGAATAAAGAGTCAGAACTTCAGGAGGTGGCAGGCAGTAAGCGTCGCCCTCCCAATCCGGCTTTCAGACAGAAGTGGAAGGAGCAAATGTGCTTTCGACCAGGCGTCACTTTCACTCTTGTAACGGCAAATAAGAGGCACATGTGACGGTAAGCTGCATGGCATCTCCTAAGTTTACTAGCTAGCCAGTCTTTGAGATTTAACCCCAAAGAGAAGGCCCTTCGAGAAGCATACATTTGCGAGGTGCCAAATGAACGCAAATGCATGCATGTGACTGGAATTGCCCCTTTCTTCTTCATTAACCAGTATATTGGCATTCTCAGAGCAGCTCAAATTCAATATAAGACGTCGCTCGCTTGATTGGTTATATATGAATCAGATATGACTGTAGACAGTAACAGTACCGCCAGTCCACATCGATATGGTTCTCCTCCTTCGAAGAAGCAACAACTCTCCTCTCTACTCTACCATATGAGTGTGATACTCTCGCCAGACATTGTGCAACCTATGAAGAACAGTGGTCAGCGCTGTTCTTACATCTGGCCTGCAACCTAGAAGATTGAGAGGTTGCTGGCTTAGCTAACAATCGATTGACCGATCGTTCGCAAGGGCCTGTTGAAGTTGCAGTAGAGTTTCGCAGTCTAGAGTGTGAGGACCTCACATGCTGTTGTCTACCATTGGCATGAACGTCGAATCTGGTAGTCCGTGAACATGTGAGGGGCTCAGGAGCATCTCTTCTTTCCTCTTGTTGGTTGAAGCTCTGAGGCAGAACTCCAAGTGTTCAGCCTTCACCTCCACACTGCAACCGAAGTGTTACGCAACAGATCTGGTCTTGATTGCGGTACTCTTGATCTCCAAGTTTGGCTTTTCTTCTACCCGAACTCATGATGCCCTCGGTAATCATGACGATGTCTAATCGCATGTTCATGTAGAGCAGTTTCTATTTCATAGTACCCTGCACTTACAGAAAGCTACAGATACGCAGGTGGGTTTACTGCCGACTAGTAACCATCAATTTTGCTCTTACCTACACAACCGTCCTATCAGAAACGTTTCGAGCCTGGTGTAAAGAAACACTGCTGATTGCGAGAAAGTAACCAGCCGGCGATTTCTCACAACAAACTGGAAGATCCAGAGTAAATCTCCACACGGAGCGGTGTCGCCTCGTCGCTTACTGAACCTATCTAACGCTGACTGAGAGATGTTCGCAGATGTGGTGATACATAGATGGAGGGCGTCTTGCCTGTGAAACAATCCTTATTCGACGAACTCTAGGTTGGGTCAACTTCTAGCCCAGCCCATTTTCATGATCTTTGTGTGGTTCCCGTTCTCACCTGCAGGAGCAGCATGATGATCAGGAAGCATTCAACTCTTCAATTGCAAGTTAGTAGCCACTCTCTTCCATTCGTTGAGCTATGCAAAGGTTCAGAAGCTGTGCTAGTGAGCCAAATGATGACAGGGTTACAAACTTCTCAAGCCTTTCTCGGTGCACAGCGGATCGGATCTGTTCAGTTCGATTCCTCATGTGTTGTGAGCAGTCCGTTCATAAAGTATCACGTTTCAGATCTTCTGACCTTGGGTGCAGGGAGTGAACCGTTCCTCTATCAAAGATTGGAAGATCAATTCACGTCTTCAAAGACATTCTCAACAATCACTGTTCCGAAATCAATCGGCATTGGTCTCGGGCATCACCGCATGTGTCTCCGATCTTGCTGTAAGTTACTCTTTCCGCAGCTGTATTTCTCTTCCGGGTACGTGCGCTCCCTTTAAATATGCACCTATGTTCAGTAGGTAGCAATCTGCCTTACAATCATTGAAAAAATTTGTCACAAAACTAACGACCATGCTAGATCCGGATTTCCGCTCTATCACCCAGGAAAGTGCAACTAAAGGAAAATAGCCAACATGCACGTGATAGCAGGCAGACCGGGATATCAGTCTGACCAGCTTCATGCTGTTATGGATAATAGTTTTATAAAGAAATTGGATCATTTCCCGGTAAAGATCAAACTGATCTTTATAGGGAACTGATCCTGGTAAATATCACAGTTTGATCTTTACTGAGATTGATCTAATTTATGGGGGATGATTTTTTTTCCACATCAGACAAGCAGATGACACGGGGTCAAAAAGTGCATGGGAGAATAATCAACAACAAAAAGTGAAGGGGAGCAACTCAATGAATGAGTATATGTATATGGATTTTGATTTGTCCTTATGATGAGAAAATGTTTTGACATTTGTTTCATGTTGTTCACAAGTTGAAGCGATTGCATATATGCTAAAATAATGACTTGACATTTGGCTTTTGTTTTGCACAAGGTGGAGTTTAGTCTTCCCAAAAAGAATGATCTTCAAAAAAATCATTAATGAAATGAAAAAATAACTTATCATGATTGGCCATTTTTTTAGATTTGAGGTTAATAATTTGTATATTATCTTTTTATTAAATTGTCTTGAGATATATAGAGTATCGTGTATGGAGATGAACATTGGTTAAATATATTTCTATAATTTAACCAATGCTCATTGACATGCACGTTTTTTTTTATATTTTTAGATAATTTTATAATTTTAATATATCAAAATCATAAACTTTATATCTAAAAAATTGCCAATCATTGAAAAGTGTCTCCCCTACAGGATGCAAAATCCAAATCATAATGAATTTCCTGACAACAAAACTTTTACAATTTACCTTTGGAGATTCAAGTAGAGTAATTCAAAGAAACCAAAAACCTTTGACTTTCTCCATCGTTTCAAGTATGGGGCGACAATTACCGATACATGTCTCTTGTGGGGTACACAAAACCGGACTTCGTATAGGCATAGATGGCCTTCGGTGCACTTGGCAGATCCGTGGTAAATATCCTCGTTTACGAGATGCAATGGTCCTTCGGACCTGGTTCATGAGCTGCAGCATACTTGCTCCATCGCATGTAGAAGGAATGCCGTAGCGATGAGCAAATGAAAGAGTCCATACTCTGGTCATAATTCCGACACAACGGTATGGTACCTTAACTTATCCATTCCTACCATCTAGAACTGCATCAGGTAGTTGCTGCAGGTGAGGATACTACTAAGGACTGAAGATCTACACGTACAGGTGAAGGCGAGCATTGCTCCAAGTTGTTGCCTCCAAATCTCGTTTTCCTCAGGAGACCTGCTAACACAGATATAGCTGGCTATTCCCGAGGAGCAAGGCTTTCAGATCCACAATGTCAAATGCTTCTTGGCCTCCGTGGCTGGTCTCTAGCTAGGTGCAGGCATGCATTGCTCCAAGTTGTTGCCTCCAAATCTCGTTTTTCTCACCAGACGTGCTAATACAGATATAGCTGGCTATTCCCGAGGAGGAAGACTTTCAGATCCACAATGTCAAATGCTTCTTGGCCTCCGCGGCTGGTCTCTAGCTGCGGTAAGACTGGCCCTCAGCTTCTCTTTCCCAAGAAACCGACGTACGTATCTTTCTATTCCCCGGAACTGTCGCCTTGCGAATTTCCAACCTCTGGCAACTATGCATTCTCTGTCCAGGTTTTCTAGTAAAATACAGATACAGTGCCAAGTCATATCTTCTTTAGCAATAAGATTAGATACAAACATGTTAGTGAGAATAACGGTTCCGGTTGGATCTTCTGCAAATGCATGTCACTCACAGGTCTCGACTTGCTTAAGTTCCGTTGAGCTCATGTACGTGTGTTTTCTTTTCTGTTACAGAGGTCATGCTCCGCAGATAACATCTCTGTTGGTAGGAATTCTACCGCTAACTACAGTCTTTTAATTTTTTCTACCTTTAAGATTTGCATTCTCTGGTGCAATGAACAACATATTTGCATTTCTCTGGGGCTGTAAGCGCGCGCTCAATGTCTTGCAGCTGCATGCTTTCCAAGATTTTCCTTTTTAACATGCAGACTTCTTGTTGATTGACGCAGATAATCGTGTTCTCCAAGAGGTACGTGCGGTTTATGTTACTATGGATTCGGGACGTGTATATCGCCAGCGAATTGATCCCATAGCCTCTGAAATCTAGGTGTGCGAGATACAAGTGATATTGCGTGCATTTCCTAAGTGTAGATTTAGATGAGAGGATTCTTAGATATTCACGTTCTTGCATTCAATTTACTGGAATTTTCAGATTTTTGTATAATGTAACTCTTAGAGTGACAGGGAATAAGACCATATATCTATATTCGATTTGAGAAAAAGCTTTTCACGTTGAGTGGAGTTCATTTCATTTACTATACATATATATATTCAATATATCTGATAGATTATAAATATTTTAAAAATTGCATGCGAACACTGTCTACTTCAATATCGAAACCCAAAACTAACAGATATCCTCCTTGAAAACAAACATATATAGAGATCACCTTGTCATCATTACCCTGCAATTATGATGATCTTTTCATGACAACTACCCGTTTGTACTCATCTTCCCTGTAGGTTTCCTTTCCAATGTAGTCTCACATAAGTCTCTTCATCATTACTCACGCGCGATATTGAAATGTTGCATGTAGATTCAAACTTTATTTTAGAATTTTAGAGTTTTAGAGGGCATCCCTACCTCTCTACTCTAATGCGGTCGTCCTTTCCTCTCTACTCCTATGTGCTCGATATACAATCGTGACTAAAGAAGGTGAGACTTAGTCCGCTCTGAAACCCTATTTACCTCCCCTTCCGCTCGAGTTCGTTGAACCTGTCCTTAAGTTTCAGCATTTTCTCATGCACACCTTCATAAGATCTACCCATTCCGTGCGTTCACTGTCTGTGGCGTCTCTTTCGTCTTACAGACCTACTTGCTCAGGCTGCAGTCACATGGGAGACATCTTTTTTCTGTCGTGAGTTTGCAAGTTGTTGTTTTCTTTTCAGGAAGCGTGGAGTAGTATGTTACGGAGCTTACACTGGCTTCACGCCCATGCACAAAATCTTTGAACTGAATTCTATTTCCTTCTTTGAACTTGAATCTTACGGAGGTCCCAGATACAGTTAGTACATTCTGTCAAGATTCTTGTTGCATTCTTAGTCTTCAGCCACTGGAAGAGCTTTAGATGACTGAGTTGTGGTTTGAAATCAGATATCGGATCATTGTCTTTAGTTTCAACTTGCAAACTGCCTGGCCAAAACATGGCAATGTGTCAACCAGCAATGAAGGTCGTCCTGAGCATACACATCATGCAGAGATTCCTCATATAGAAATTCTTTCAACGAAGCTGATCGTCGTCATTACAGAATTGAGAGACTGACTCCAGTATGTTATCTGCAGGACTTTAAAGTGGAGTGTAAGAAAGAATATCCAGCAGAGAAGGTTGAGTTCCAGATATGTGGTCAGCAGCCCATCTTGGATTATAAATCTCGATACCAGCGGTGACCACATGAAACGCTGGAGCACACGAGAACAAGAATCAGACGAGGCTCTTTCCTTTCTCCATCTCTGACTATGGACTGCAACATGGCATGCAAACGTCACATCTAGTCAGAAACTTACAGGTGTAAGCTACCCCGGAAAACGTTCATTGCAAGTCTGCCTAGAAGATACTCATATTCTGCATCGATCGATGTATTATGCTATGCCATTTGAACTCGAAATTAGTCTTTTTCCGAAGTCAAAGTACGGGAACTCGTCACGACCAATTTTCTGATGCAATGCAAACCTGGGAATTCAATGCAGATATGCAGGAAGACGCTGCACATGCTAAACATGAGAGCACAAGAATCGGTGTGACAAGTCCCCGAATGGAAACAAGTGATTGACTACCGCAAGACCATTTGTAAATGATGCTTAACCGGGAGCTGGTGTAAGGTGAGGATTGATCCTGAATGCGCTATCACAGAAACACTAGGATGTGCAAATTACAGTACCTTGAAGAAGGTTGCTTCTGTCTTCTTGCATTTGACACATGGAACTCCTTTTGAGCACGGGAGGACAGGGTCTGTCTTCCCTTGTATAGGCTCGCCAGTGATGGTAGTACCAAATTTTCTCAAGAAGATAATGTTCTTCTCCACTGGAACCTACAAGAATGGATGTCCAAACGAAGTCCACTGTCATCAGCCACCTATAACTTGAAGAAGATACTACCTGTTCTCTCCGTCGAATTTTCTTGACAAGAACACTTGCAGGAGCTACTCATTCTAGAGACCGCGGTGACTCGATCCCATATTTTTGAGGTAGGCTGCTGTTTCAATAAGCCAAACACTGTGAGTCAGCCAGGTGGAATTTATCCCGGCTGCGGTGCTGCAAATCCATTCCTCTGCATCCTCTGTGCAAATTTTTCGGATCGAGTTCCCGACGAGGTATGACGGTGAAATCTGAATTATACATGCGCTCGTAAGCAGAACTAGTACATTGAGCAGTAAATGTTGTAGTATCTAGGTAGTCACTACACAGAAAACATCGGAGTTTAGGGTTTAGGGAACGGTTTAGGGTTTAGGAGGATACGTAAGCGAGACGCTTTCATAATGTAGGGTTTAGGGTTTCGGAGGTTACGTAGCGGATAAGTTTTCATAAAATAATAAGAATCAATGTTTTACATGTTGACATGGTACGTGTTGACAGGAAAGTTGGAACAGATGCTGAATATGCTGGGTGCAGTGTGAGATATGGACCTGATAGCCGCAACTGTTGCAAGCGAGTATCAGACAGCCCTGAGGTTTATCCAGTCTCGGGTACAACGCATTGTTACTGCACCAATATCCACACTCCAACTTCCAAGGTTAGACATCCATCCAGTACACCGCTAATTGATGTTCTAATGCGGTTCTCATCTTGAGAACGATTTACTAGCTAATGTAGAGCTAGACTTGGTAAACCTACGCGTTTGGGGACCGTAAACGTACATGTGCCGACCACTGGCGACGTCATTTTAGTTACTACAAAAAAGAACTGATGTTGACACCACGTGGTAGATAGAGAGTCGAGAACATGGTAAAGTGTTATCTGAGAGTTCATCAGGAGTGGCAAGGAATTGACGTTAGGGTGCAGTGCACTTAATAGTACCATATCGAACAGAACTCCTTTGATTCCATGTTCCCTGTTTCCTGCAGATAATGCATCAACACAGATAGGTAAAGTAATACGCGGACTCGACTTCGAGCAGTGTTTCAAGTCTCGATGACACATGAATATGATCTATTTATTAGTCACTGGCATTCATCTGGGAAGCAGTTGTGTCCTGCTTCTCTACTGACTCAGCCTCGTCAAAGCCTCTTGCCCACACCAGTATGAGCAGACTGAATTCATGGCTCAATCCCTCAGAATCTTCAAGAAAGTTCCCTGGATTTAGTTAGGATTCGACTGATGGTGGAGGCTAGAGACCTTTTGCAAATCAAATTATGCACCTGTCTGGACAGTGGGTAACTCTTGCTTACATTCGAAGGTGTGTAGTTTTAAGTTTAATCTTGTCATCTCTCCACTTTGTTCAGTGATTCAAGGTCACATACGAGGAAGTGCTCTCGTGATACAGATTACGCTTTTATCATTTTCTGTCCTGTCGACTCGACTTCTTTACTCATGATGACAATTCAATCTATTGCTGCGTGTTCTTGTATTGCTGTGGCGCTTGATCAGGTTGACGGACAGTTAGAGGAAGTAATGAACACGAACACCTCTTGAGAATTATGTCGGAATGAGTGCAGTGATGTAACTATGATTTGCTGTAGCAGTCATCCCATTGATACTGTAGGAGCTCTCTAATCATGATGACGGATTGCACCTGTATTACCAGACACTGATATTTTGTTTCTCAGTACTGTGCGGTTTTTCCTCAATGTTTCCTATATTACGTTCTTTCATTCGTTGGAGGATACGTACTCGGTTACTCCAACTCTCCTGGAAGTCGTGTTCTAATGCTCACCGGAACCCGCTATAAACAATGCCATGTTCCGGTTCAGTTATTACGCACTCACACGTATGATGTAGCTAGCCTAGGCACAGCAAGACGCGCAATTATACTGGAGAGTTGCTCCCTCTCTCTCTCTCTCTCTCTCTCTCTCTCTCAGGAAACCGCACAATGTAATTGGCAGGCAACGGGACAGAATAGCGTGAAGGCTGTTTGCCGTATCTAGGTGGCCATACTCTTATCCGCATATGATTGAGTCATTTATCCTCAGTGCGTAGCCGGCTTTAGGTGGAACAAATTTGGAATTGATCATTTTCGAGGCCTTAGATACGGTGGACCTGATCGGAATTGAGCATTCTCCTGTGCATTCTTCTGAGTGTATGGGAGGCAATGGTTATTAAACCAACTGTATGTGAAGTGGTCTCGGTAGATGAGAACCAACGGTAACTCGGACATTCAAGAGTAGGTATTCTCACCGAGTGACACAAATAGCGATATAAATAACAATTCAAATGACCTGAAACGACCGGAAGTTCATCATCCCCTAAGGTGAATGATAATCTCTGTTTGTGCATCGGGTTGAAGCTAAACTGAAGAGCCAGTCACCTGAAGATATTCTTGGATCCCGATGGAACATATAGACCTGTTAGCGAAGAGAATGGGCTTCGGCTCCGTGTACATCGAGTTCACAGAGTCTTTAATCTCAAAAGGTTGCAGTAATAACTGACGGACATAAACAGCGCTTTAACCATCTCTCCGTTTTTCCTTACCTCTTACTTGCAAATTTTTTTACTCAAAACCTTTTTATTGACATTTCATGGCCAATGGCAGCGAGGCTTTGATTTCCAGCTGACTGACCAATAGTGGGTTTGAAAGCTAGTGATTACAGTTCCATGTGCAGTATGTAGGGACAGAGTAACAGGCAGACAGGATATACTGCAAACGAATATGGGTATATGGTCTGATGATTCCCACCTGCAGTAAAATCACGGAGGAAGAAGTCAAGTTGATACTACAAACACTCATAGTTAGAATTACAACCATGACTAATTTCAATAAGGCGAATCTCTTCCAATAGCCAAGGCTAAGTTTCTTAGTGGAGGTGCAGGTCAGAATTTACGACGTTCTCAAGTCAAGCTCGTCTCACACCTACGCAACTGCAACGTTTTAACATCGTAAAATTTCAAAGAACCCGACTCCCGCCTGCATGCAATATAGCCATACACTCTTCGTATACAAACCTACTTGAAAACCAGATAGAAATTCAGACAGTCACGTCTTTGCAATGCATAAGCTTTTGTCAGGTCATTTCAATATTGTCAGAATTTTCCTCCACGTTGATCTCACGGTGTCTCACCACAGAACTGCACAGGTTCGTATGGTACTTCCTCTAATGTGGTAAGTAATGGATGTTTGAACCGTTCAAGCGGGGTTCCAATACTCGAATAAGGTATTTTCTACATACACTAGTGGAATCGCAATCTTCATGGAGATGTCATGAGCATGGACCGCAAAGAATAGATGCGGTCTATCAGAGTTCGAGAACAATGTCTAATCCGGGCTGCCACAAAAATTCACACGACAGAAAACATTCAACCTCCGAAACTCCGAGAGAACCGATTCTGAGCATGAGATATACCGCTATTCGCCGCGAACAAAATTAAAGAGGACAATATATTCGGACTCGAGATGAATGGCAAAAACAGCCAACGTCTTTCTCATTATCAAAGTAGAAACTTCCTTCTCTCGACATGCCCTCGTAAAAAGCATCCACCATGATCTGGGGCATAAAGACTACTCTCTCCCAGGTCTGAGTGAGTTCATGGTACCGCCATATATGCACATAAAATGGCGCCTGTCTAGGTTCTTCCGTCCCACTCATAAGCATGAGAGAACCATGATATTGAAAAATTTGAACAATTTGAATGCCATGTGTGAAACTAAATGAGATTTCAACCATATCTGGCGTAAGCTTTGAAGACGCGGTGAAAATTGGCAAGAATACCGTACTGGGACTTTTAAAGAAAGTAAAAGCAACTTTCTATCAGAGTCGCAGAAGTACCAATTTCGAGACGATTGCCAGGCAAGTCAGTTCACAGCAATTCCTTGCAAAATCGTAAACATGAATGATCCATAGCACCACTTCAGCATATCCGATCAGAGTTTCTCGAAACTGCAAGCACACTATCCTGATTGTGCCAGTAACGTCTACAACCATCCAAGTTTCAAGATGATGAAGTTTTGTCCATGGGCTGTCTGGTTGCTCCAACGGTGATGGTGGAGCGGGGGGTAGCAGTTAAGGACTTCAGTTCAGAGGCTTGAAAAGATACCCGTCTCGGCATCTAAGTGATAACTGCATCAAGAATAGGCCACCTGCGGTTGCCTGAAGTTGGAAGCGACTTACCTCAGGATGATGTAGTGGACACATACATTCTCGAGGGATGGCGCGACATGGGGATCTTCAATTCACAGGGTTTGAGTTGATGACTGTGTAGTAGGATCTATGATAACTCACGATACAGCTAGCGAAGCATGGCCAACGGTTTCGTGGAAAAAACTGGAACCGGAGAGCAGTGTATGCCATGCCTTGCTCACAGCCGAAATGCCAGACAACTCCACCACGGTAAGCGCGCGAGGATGTGAGAAGAACTTCCTCCCCATATTTGCTCCATTCATCTTTGTTTTCCCACTGCGCTGGGAAAACACAACCTATTCAGAAGCAGACCGATATTTCCCAATCTGACTCACATCGTGTTCTAAGATTCAGCAAGATTCCCAGGAGCAAATTGGGCAACCGTATAGATGTGGATCCTCATAATCTCCACTCGGGCAGTTTCAGAGAGAATGTGGACGTCAGAGAGAATGTGGACCAATATAAACTACGAATATCGCTTAGAGCCGGGTCAGCCAACTTCCCCAACGATTATCCTTATATCGCGTTTATCCAGCAATCCAGCCAGCAAAATCTTGAACGCGAGATTGGCAATTCATCAACTACCTCCACGTCTAACAGCATACATCGAAACTTAGGGATTACCCTTGTCTGGTTTCCACGTGTTGGAATAGTCACAAACGTTGCCAAACGACCTAGAATGAACAAGTAAGCAATGAATCTTCTACTGAAAAGTGGAGATTCTGGCGACGCTTCCAGATACCAAATGGCGTATCTCGGAGGTTCAATCCAATCTCCTATTGGAAAGTGGAGATTCTGGCGACGCTTCCAGAAACCAAATGACCTATCTCGGAGCTTTAAACACCTAGTTGAACAGAACCACTCTATCTAAACTTGACAGCAAAGATGTGGGTGAGATCTCGCACAAGCCACGCAGGTATGAGTCGATTATCACACATAAGAATAAATAAAAAAGCGGCACAGCTGGGTATTCTGGAAAGGTTCCCATCTCATCCCAGCGTAGGGACTGCTCGCAACCACCGGTGGTTCTTATGCATTAGTCCTGGGGTTTACCCGAGTAAGTACATACAAGACGATCCTTCCAGCTTCCATGTGTTTGCGGTTGCCGTCTGCCTTACTGTAGCGTCACTCATGATAACCCGGTTTCTAGAAAGGGCCAGAGACGGCGATTTATGTCCACCATTCTCGCATGAAAAGTGCGTGTTCACCTTAATGACCAGTTCCATCTCAGACAAACCCGACACGATCCTCTCTCATTGTGAAGGTGGGAGTTCGATTCGACCTGAGAAATGTCAAGCCGTACTGATTTAGTGAGTCACCCCGCAAAGGTGACGCGAATCTGCTGCGTCTGTCGCTCAATCACGACACCAAATCCAAATCTATCTGCTTGTTCCGGTTAGGATCCTGTACCCTCCTGTAAGCTAATTAGAAGAGAACAAAACCTATGGGAATGCTAGAGAGCTTTTCGCATATGAAACACCTGGCATTCTTATTGAGGAACTTGGATAGGCATGGTCTTTTCTTAAAGTTAAGTTTTATTGTGAATAACTTGCACAGCTTGTTGTGAATAACTTGAATAGCTCTGCTTTGTCGTGGTGAATACAAGGCGGATGTCATTTATATCCACGGGAGGCTGTGTCCTCGTCACAGACGATTGGCTGCCAGAGGACACAGCGGCCCCAAATGTAAGATCAGGCCGGGTTCAGTCCAATCGTCTGTGACGAGGACTGAACCCGGACAGTCCAATCCTCGCGAGGACAGAAACGGGAACCGAATACAAGGACCGCTAAAGAAGAAAAATCTGAACACTATAAGAGGAGGACTCGGGAAACGATCCAAAGGAGAAGTTCGGAGAACTGTCAGTAGTGAAGCCCTTAAAGATTCCCCCTAGTTTCGAGTCCATGTAGAAACAGAACGCCTTGTCAATGTAGATCAATCCCTCAAATGGAGAGCATCACAAGGGATGGGGTCCGAACCTCTTATTTACGACTAAAACTAAACCCAATCCAACGTACAATAGGAGTGACCATTTCTGCCTTCGTCCAGGATCCAACTCCCTTTCTATCAATGCACCTACTGGTCGGTCAATAACGATCGTGTAAATTATGAACTGTGGTAGATAACAAATGGGTAGAATACTTGGAAAATTACTTTTCTTTGCACTAGAGGGCGATACACCGTTCTCATCTTCGAGAGAGAGATTTTTTTAAATGAAAATTGGAGGAGTTATTTCGCTTAATCTATAAATTAATTTTATATCTCTAATGGACTTGGATGGTGTGTATTTCGCTATGCCGGAACATGATTTTTAGTGACAGTCTGATTTTGATGGTCCGACATACATATTTCCTTTCATGGTGTTCGCTATATATATATATATATATAAGTTTCTATGAGAGAGGTAGTTTGCAGACTTCATTTGTGATTTATATAAAGGTAAATATTTCATTTGAAAGATGACGCCTGTGGATAAATGTTAAGAAACGTCTCCCTTCCTCTAGTACACATTTTGCATATATTACCAAATGCAAATTGAGGAGTTAAGCAAGTATTGATAAAGAACATGCATTATGAAAATCTTCACCAAAGTATCTACTGTTGAGCGACAGTGGAAATCGGTGATGTCTATCTGGGGTGACATCCACAAGTTCAATTTATGACGACATTCTAGAGTTATTCCTAAGGAATGTAATTTTTCTTCTTGAATTGCTCATATAAGGTCACTTATAACTAAATAATTCTTTCAAAATCTAACTAAAGTAGCAGGTTTGATGAGTCAACTACACTTCTTACAGCTATATTAATGCCTCAAAGCCCACATATTATATTTTTGACCATCTTGCTTAGTTTTTCCCCTTTTTGCTATTCACTTATCAGCATAGCTAAACCTTAGATGCAATAGAGATAGGAATAGATAATGCTATTAAAGATAGGTTTTCAAGGGACACCAAAAAGTGGATATTTGACATGAAGGAAACATTGATATATTTTGTAAACTACATACCTCCAAGAAATTTGTATATGGTCTACGATACTCAGTTATCAGTAATAGATGTTGTAGAGGGGTTGATTACTCATCCTCTCCTCTTAAATGTGCACCGATTGGAGCTTATACAGCCAAGATCTTTTCATGTAAAGTAAATTTATGTTTGATTTAAGAAATAGGGGTTTTCAGTTCTAGGTTTACGGGCACCCAGAAAATTCGAGTAGTGTTCGTGCGTCTAAAAATACTTATGCACGTAGAGTTCCCACAACTGTAGAATCTTCACGTAAAATCAAGTTTGTAAACCGTACAAGTTATGACCCACAAAAATTAATGAATATAAAGTTGATGGACATTCCATAAGATTATATTAGGGAAGAAGGTGCCCTTGTAGGAAAAACATCCAAAGGGATGTGTAATCACTCCCTCCAAAACTGTATCCTACATAGGGTCCATAATCATGACATCCGCTATTATCACCTAATCATCTCGGACCAAGTATAAGTCTGCCCTGACACGCGTCGTCTGCAAAGCATACAAACGCTCCTTCCAAGCCAAGTATCCACTCTCTCGTGCCATAGCAAACACTATGTCCCTAATGGCATCATGGGTAGCTATCTTTTGTCCTCCAAAAAGACATTGTGTCATGTGGACCGCTGTTGCATCTAGTGTAGAACCACACTCACAAGTGAGTAATGAAGATGCAGATGGGTGGACAAAACCTAAGCAAAACCTCATCATTGTAGAGAAAGTAGCTGGTGCAAGTCGAAATGTCCTAATGCACGGTCGAGCTAGGATCCAAGAGCCTGCACCCTTGCCAAAGCAAGAGCAAAGATGTGCTCTAGTAGTCTGAGGAATGGACGAGTCTACTAAGAGAGAATGTAGCGTATGCTCACACTATCGCTCCATCAAGGAAGACTATAAACCTCTAGTCCAATCTGACGATAGTGAAGCAAAAGGTGGAAAATCCTCTTGTGCTCGTGGGGATAGACTATCTCTTGTCTACCGCAATAACACCTGGAGAGAAAAGGATCCTCCCTCCACCTTTATCACATAAGTCTCCAAAACCGGCCTATCAGCAACCACAAAACACGAGGAAAGTAGGGGTGCCGAGAGAGCCCAACTACCCAAAAATGCTATAGGTGTCGTCTCCTCCATAGATAGCAAGCCAACCCCACCACATGAGATCGGTAGAGCCATTTTTCTACGTGCCAAATCCCTTGTCACACACTCAAAAGTCCCTGGTCTAATAATAGCACCAAAGACTCTCATAATCCTCCTATCAAATGCTCTTAGATGTGAAAGGAAGGACGATGAGGGGGGAACTATACGGATGAGGTAGGATGGTCAAAGAGCAATATTGGGGGAGAGTATACTAAATGCCACCTGTGGATCTCCTAGTAATGGAAGGTCATTCACATGGAGAACATCCTCTACAAGAGAAACATCTAAGAAGCGTGTGACAAAATCCTCCGATCCTATTGGCACTCCAAGAGCACAAATTCCATCTATGGATGTGATACACTCCTCTGGAAGCTCAAGGTGGGGAGGATTACCTAAAGGGGACCATGCCCTACACTTTGGCACCTTGACTCTCAAGCCTACTAGATGTAGCTTGGTAGTCAAGTAGTCAAAGGCCTGCCTAATCTGATCTATAGGGCCTACAATGTGTGTATCATCTACCAAGGAGAGAAATACACAACATGGCTGGCCAAAGTAGTAGATAAGAGAGCTCTAAATTGAGCCATGGCAAATAAGGGCTCTCCCAAAGGATCTCCCTGATGTGTACCAACAGCTGACTCCAAGACGGTGACTCCCTCTTCTAAACTACCATGCTGGTAGTAAAGAGAAGCAAGAGAGCTATAAAAAGACTGCACAAAAGGAATGAGACTCGCCAAGGATCCACCTGCCTCCCTAAGCTCTCTAAAGATGGATGCTTGTGAGACGCTATTAAAAGCGTTCTCAACATCCACCTATAGGACGATCCACTCTAGATGGATATTTAGGAGTGCTCTAATGCCTAAAGATATAGCCTCACATCCTCTAGGTGTAGCTACTCCAAACTGATGTGGACTGAGGTGTTGTCAAAAGTGAGAACAATGTTGAAGGACAATGATACGATTGACTAAATGCAAAAAGATCTCTCCAATAGCAATCGGTCTAATTCCATTCGTGTCCTTCTCCATCACGAGAAGTCAACTAGCTCCTAACACCCAACTAACAAACATGGGAATGTCTCCTCTTGCTATTGTTACAACCACTTGAAACAACTCGATAAAACTACTAGAAGGATCATTTGCCTGGAAGCAAACTCTAAGGTGCTCATAAACCATCCCTAACAAGTCTCTTGAGGAAAGGCGAGGAGCATTGCACAATGCTTGTGCAAATAGTGACCTATTAAGACATAAAGACTACTCAGGCTGATAATCTAAGACCTCTAGTGGTAGTCCTTCTATTGCTATAGGATATAGTGAGCATAGGGAAGAGATAGTCTCATCAGTAGCACTCGCCATAGACAAAGGGTGTAGCGCTTATGCCGCTCTACTAAACTCTCCTCCTTGACCCAATGTCCTACATCGTCGTAATCGAGTGGACTTTGTGGTATCCTGTGGTGATACATATCTCATAAATCATGTAGCCCTAAGAGACTCCTTCTAAAGGGCAGCCCAATCCCCCGCTCAGAATTGACAAAATCTAGTAGCCACCTCTCTATGCTCCACACGTCCTCCTCTAGCATAACGAAGACACCATCGACGGAGTAAGAGTAATAGGAACCATGTTAACTCGTCCAAGGGATCACATGGCAAACAATCAAGTGGTAGGAAAAAATCCTCTTTAGTCTCATCATGGAGTGTGCCTATGGAATAGATGTGGACATGGAAAACTAGTCTCAAATAACCCCAAAATGCAACCCGCTTGAGAAGCTAACCACTCCCACAACTTGATTGGTATCCCTAGAACGATCAACAAAGAGATAGAAGAAGCGTGTGTAATCCCAAGTGTCATTGTTGTTGATGTGGTTGCTAGTCTCATGTGTGCATCCCAAGTTGTCCAATCATAGTCTTTGTGCATCCTTCCCACATGGGTCTTTACCTCTTACAAGATAAAGCGTCGGTGACATACCGGGCATGGTGTATCCCGAGCCGCTCTAGATGACCCCACATGGGAAAGTGTAGCCATGGCTAGCACAAGAATAATGACAGTAACACATGATGCTCCTCTCCATATCTCCCCAGATTTGCAAAACCACAACCCCACACATCCCAACTCACGTAAGGAAACAATCTTTCCAAACCCTAAAATCTATAAACTCTCATAACTTTCAATTTCCATCTCCAAAATTTTCAAACTAAATTTCCATGTAACTTAATCATGAAAACCAAGAGATTGGAAATGAAAATTCCAAACCCATCACTCTCAATGTGTAATGATCACTCTAAACCCTAAAAAGGCTAAAAATCCTCATAACTTTCTACTCCATTCTCCATAGTCTTCAATCTAGGTACCAATGGAACCAAAATTGAAAAACAAAGAGAATTGACTATTCACTCGAGTGATATAGGCTAGAGAGCCCTAAGGAATTATAGATGTCTTCTCATGTCACTCCCTCTCCTCTCCGGTCTCCACACTCTCCCGTAGCTCCCAAATATCCTCTTCACTATTAGGACATACTCAAGTCCACGTGGTATTATTTATATACTTCTTACCTTTTGTATGCATGAATTCCATAAAAAATTGTCAGATAATGTAACTCACCTATCCAGTACAGGTACTTCATTTAATACATTCTATCTCTTGAAATTGAATTTTATCAACCCAAAATCTTTTACGAGTGCGTTCAGTTCTACACACTTTTTATTTTAATATCTGTAAATTGATTTGTTTACGAATGTCATTACTCCATATAAATCCATGGATCTTATACCTAAATGAGCCCCTAGTCATCTCATCCTATCATAGTAAAGCGTGTATGAGTATGCTTACATAATTAAACTTGTTTATTTTATGTTTTATGCTTCTTGGACTATATTACTTGTTCATATATGCATGAAAGTCCTTGAACATTATAATTGTGTCATAATGAAGATATTAAACCCTTACTATTCATTTCTAAATATTATATTTTCATCACATTCAAAAGCTACAAAAATTATATTGTATTTTGATTGTGTTTCATATGTTCATCCAATAGTGTTATTTCTAAATACTTTTCTTATGAAATATAATTTATTACTATTTTATAGCCTTTATCTCATATTTTTACAAAATCTATCAAGTGAATCTACTTTATACTTCTAAAAACTTCAAAAGGTGCAATTCATATCAAGAAAATACTCCTTTCCTTACATAGTGCAATTTTTTGCTTATTTTTTAACAATTTAAGTAGAGGGTAGTTTGAGTTAATTTTATAACTTTATATATATAGATAATACAATTATCTAATAAATAAATTTAATATTGTATTATCATTTAAAAAAATTGAATTATTTTATCATTTATTTATTTTCAATTATCAATTAATGGTTATTGACAAGCCCAACAACTTGAAGTTACACTTGGGAGTTGAAGTTTAGGAGGAGAAGGAAAGAATGTATATTTGGATGATGAAAATTGAGTTGATTTTTTAGGTGTTCATAAGATTATTGAAGTTCACAAATATGAACTTATTTTTTTTATTTTTATTTTTTTATTTTTTTTATCATTATATATTGAGTTGAAATTTATTTAGAAATCCTATATATATATATATATATATATATATATATATATATAAGTGTCTAAGAATGTATATTTGATAAATAATTGTTATTAATTAGCCCAAAAAACCTCAATTTGTTCCATTAACACTAATAGTGAAGAATATTCCATAATAAGTAGAGTTTCAATTTTAGAGTGTAGTATCTAAAAAGCAAAACTTATGCTTGATAAAATAAACTTCCACAATTCTATTAGAAGAACAATGGATAAAACTAAAATAAAAAATGTTAGTAGGGAACTTCCGACAAGACAAGAGGTACACCAACAAATCCACATTTTCACTATACTCTTAAAAATTATCAATTTTTTATAAGTCAATGTTAAGACATTATTAAAGGTTACTAGATCTCTCTATTTATATCTTTTTAATATGAATTTAATCTAGACTCAAAACTCTTCATTACATAATAACATAACAACAAGCTATCATATTCTTAACTAATATTGATATGATTTTATTTATAAAATTTTAATATAAATTAGATCTAAATATTAGACTTTCAAATAGGATGATACTAGTAAGTTAAACCAATGTAGGCTTAGGTGCTTGAAATGGTTTAGGAAAAAAAAGTACTATACTCATTTAAATATCTATCTATTTGCCAAAAATAGACTCTCAGTCTTATTACTTGATACTTGGTTCCTAATTCAAAATATTTAACTTTTTGATATTGGATATTTTACTTATTCTAATTGAAAAGATTTAGTTCTTTTACTTGATATATGAGTTTCCTTTTTGAAATTTCTGGCATATTTTGGTTTCTGCCCTATTAGTAGAAATACTCTTTTGGTGATATCACTATCTAATCTACTTAGTACATCATGTGCAACATCCTTCCAGATGTTACCAAACCAAATTTCACCTCTAGATCATATGCCTAGCTATTGGTTCTAAGGTCTAACCATATTTTGATTTCTATCCTATTAGTAGAAGTACTCTTTTAGTGATATCCATATCCGATCTATTTAGTACATCATGTATAACATCCTTCCAGATGTTACCAAACCAAATTTCACCTCTAGATCATATGTCTAGCTATTAGTATTACAATTATATAATCAACTTATTTGAAGTCTAACGTTAGGTAGCAATGTCAAATTCATATGAAATTATATCATTATACAAGTATATAACTCTTGACAAATATATTATGAATGTTAAAGTAAAGAAAATCTTTTCATATTATCTCAAGTCAACAATTTTACACTTATCAACATGCATTACTTAGCCATTTATTGAATATCTTCTCTTACTAAAATAGATTCACCATCAATAATAGATTTTGTGCAAAAGGGAAAAAAATTCATCATATTTAGAATCCTATGTTCTCAAAAAGGAATCACTTATAGCAAATGAGTATGAACTAGCTAATGCCCATGGCTTCACCACTGGGTTTAAATAGCTCTTGTATCACACTCAGTGTAAATACTATCCAATAAATACAATCCAATATGATTCCTTGTAATCCTTTTTCATTTACTATTGTGTATATTGTTGAGCTTTGACCTTGCTTCTCTTAAATTGAGTTAGAGTAGTTGAAAAATTAAGAGGTTCATCTTGTCAAATATGCATTTGGAAACAAAATGAAAAGTGAAGTTGATTATGTTCATTAGTCAAGTTCTGTCTTATAGAAAAGGGGCCAACAAGCCCAAGAATATTCCCTATAGGAAAAAGAAAAAAGGAATACAAGTACACCAAAAGGTGCATAAAGAAAGGAAGAGCACACAAAAAGGGCAAAAAGGCAAGGAGAAACCAAAGCCAATGCCCACATGGTATAAAGAACAAAACAACACAAAGAGTAGTCAACACTAGAAATATGCAAACTAAGCGACAAAGGAGCTATAATTGCATGGTGTGATATAGATCCTCCAATAGTATGCTTGGCAAAAGTGAAGAGAGAGAGGACCATTGATGGACCGGATCTGCACACTATTGATGCTCATCAATGAAGACTCAGAGCCTATGATCTCTATAAGGTGACATATACCATTTGCCAAAATTATGAGGTAAGCATGGCAGGTGAGAAAGTCAAGGCATGTCTCTTGTATTTTGAGCTCCATGTCGCTTCTCAAAGAAGACCATCATCAAAGTGATGATGAAGGTGGCCAAAACGCTCCATTGGTAAGAGGACAAAGGTGTCAGAGGCAAGCCATAGGGGTAGTCCTTCTTTCCTTTAGTGGTAATGATCATTGTAGTGCCTACTTTGAGGTGAGCTCATGCTAAGGACTTTGATCAGAGTAGATTTGCCACCACAACATCATACAACATACGTTGGTCATCTTTGAAGGTGACAATATTTATGCAAACACTCCAATGAGGTGGACCTGATAGGACCATCCAATCTGAACTTGTGAGCATGTAGATCATATGATTTGGGCCACCGCACCTCTAGCGGCATCATGGACTCTAATAAGCTCTCCTCCTATGGCACATTGTAAGATATGTATGCCCTCAACATCCAATGTAGGACCACACAAGTAGAGTTATGGTAAGCTTAAGAGTGATGGATGTGGTAGGCCTAGTTGAAGCCAAAGGGCCATATTGAACTCCTCCAATGCAAATCAAAAGTCTACAATCAAAGAGAAGCATGAAGCCAAGCTTTGATGCCCTTCTTGTTCCAAGAGAGGATCCTAGCTCTATTAAGTAAAAGTGCATCATTGAGGATGCTAAAAAGGGTGTGAGTGTGCATAAGCTCATTGAGATCTGCTTGAAACCTCATAGAGTCTAAGGATACAAAGTCTGCAAAGGAAGTAGTGTGGTACGTGTAGGGTTGAAGCCAATTGAAGAGATATCTAGAAATCATAGATGACTAGTCAACTATCGCAATAGGTGGCAATAGAGATGAGTTACCCTTGTGTAAGAACCAATTTGAAAATAAAGGAGCCACTAGTGCCTATGCTCCTAGGTAAGCTATTGTTGCAATAACTACTTGTGATATGATACCACATCCTTCCATGCTTACGAGAAGAGTTATTTGTAATTGCCTCCAATCATCTAATAATTGTGAGAGCATACAAGGTCCTAAGAGTGTTGAGAAGGTATGCCACAAGATATTATCAAAGGACCATAGATGTGGTAGGAGTACATATGTGGGAGGATATGTACATACCAAATAGGATGCTCTTGGGACATAATATCTCAAAAAGAGGGAGTAGGCCACTAGTGTGTTCCTCAAATGAGAGAGGAGATGAGCGTGGGCAATATCTTGAATCAAGTATCCAAGATAAAGGAGCTATCAAGCTTCATCTTTGAAAGAGGAGTCCAATACTCTCAAACCTCCCATTGGGAATTAGAATCCTAATGGGAAGTCAAAGAAGGTGAAGATTATGTGTGGGCTCCAGACCTTGCAAGTTCAGACTTGTAAATACAAGTTTGAACTTGTAAACCTAAGGACTCAAGACTAAGTGTGAAAGCTTAGATTGCACAGACTACTTCCTCTAAGGGGCCCAAGATATGGGTACCATCTAATAAGGATAGAAAAAGACATGAAGAAGAGGCGGCTATAGCCTAACACAAAGTTGTGTAGTGAGTTGTGGCAAACATAGACAAACAATCTGATGCAAATTGAGGAACACACTTAAGAACAAACACACACAAGAACAAAACAAAAAATGGATATGAAGGGAGCTTATCTACTATTGAAGGAGATAAACCATTTTTTAAGCTCTATCACATATGGTACATAAACCCTTTGGTACATGAACTCTTTGATATATAATACTTTGGTACAAGAACCTTGGATACAATAACATTTTCTACAAGAACTCTTCATACAAGAACTTTTTGTATAGAAAAATCCCTTATCAAGCTCATCGAAATCTGTAAACAAGCCATACAAAAACCCCTGATCAGACCCTGTGATAATGACCTGCCATAGTTTCACTACACTATATTTTCCTTTCCCATCTTCTTCTTTTTATGTTTTTTCCCCCACTAATTTCCGATCCAAGTTGCATATATCAAAAAGCTTAAGGGAGTGTTCTCTCCATGCTTAATTATCAATATGGAGTTCATTTTTCTCTAGATTTTTGTGTCAAACAATCAACTTAGCAATGATCTTACATGATGTCATTTGTTTACTATATTGATTGAGTGGTGAAGTGTTGGTATGTACACACTATCCATTAAGAGAGTATTGTCTAGAAATTTTTTTAACGGATTGTGGTCCATGAGAAACCTTGGTCATGTTACTCCAAGCTCAACCTTTCGAGTGAGCTGCAATTTGCCAAAATTTAGATAGAGGACTTTGTTTTTTTTATCTATTATACACTTTGTGCAAGCATAACTGCCCTTGGGTTTCCTCTACTTCATTTTATTTACTCCCAACATCATACAATTTTGGCTATTGCCTACTCTTCTTGGGTTTCATGGCCCTAATTTTCTCCCAAGTTTTATTCCATCACTTGCTTTCATCTCTTGTTTCCCAATAGTCTTATTTCCTCTGTCCTCCAAGGCAAATAAAGGCTACTTACCTCATTATAAATAATCAATTCAATCTAATTTCACTTTTATTATAAAAAGTCAATTCAACCTGATTTCACTTTGATTTTAGTCAACCAAGTCTAATTTTACTTTGATTCCTAAATTGTATTGGACTTTCTTTGTATTAATATGGAGTTTAGCGATGTAGTTAGTAAGGCTAATGAACTAGAGAATAAGCCAAATTAACCCAAAATCTTCCAAAAGCATCTAAGAAGCTTCTTGGGAAGCTTCATGACTAGCTTAACTTTCACTCTAAGTAGGTAACTTCTAGAAAGAAACTTCTAGAAGCTTCCAACTAGCTTAGCTTGCATGCAAAGTAGGAGGCTTCTTGAGAAGCTTCTTGGTTAACTTGGCTTGCACTCTAAGAAAGTAGGTCAAGGAAGCTTCTTGTAAAAGACCAAGATCGAGGAGAGAAATAGTAAAATGGAAGCTCACATTGGGACACTTGAATGAGTGAAAACTCTGAATGCCTAACATGAGCTTTGGCTTTGGTATTTATAGGTAGCATACAAGGCCCTTGAGAAGCTTCTCAAGAAGCTTCCTCAAGCCGCTTTCTTAGAGTGCAAGCCAAGTTAACTAGGAAGCTTCTCAAGAAGCTTCCTTCTAGAAGCCGTCTACTTGGCATGCAAGCTAAGCTAGTTGGAAGCTCGTAGAAGTTTCCTTCTAGAAGCTACTTACTTGAGGTGCAAGCTAAGCTAACTGAGAAGCTTCCCAAGAAGCTTCCTATACTTCCAGAATATTCTAGGCTAATTTGTCTTATTTGCTACTTTGTAAGCCCGACTAACTTCATTGCTAAAATCCATATTGTTACATATTCCCCCACCACTAGTTGGTGACATCCTTGTTGCCAGTGAAGCTTCAAATTCCTGGATGGCCGTCAGTGCATTCTAAAGGTGAGAAAGAGGTTCCCATATAGCATCATGAAGGGGATACCCTTTCCAAAGGACCTTGTACTCCGTATGTTGGCGACAGCCTCGTTGAATATGGTGACATGCAAGGATACAATCAACTTTGTACTCCTCATGATCATTGATAGGGACAAGAAGAAGGGGGGGGGTTGAACTCGAGAGGAAAAGGAAGAAGGGTTAGGAACAAAGGGTTTCAACTTGGGAACATGAAAGACAAGATGGATACACATATGACAAGGCAAAGCAAGTCGATAAGCAATCAGAGAGACAATTTGGGTGATATCAAAGGGTCCTATCCAATTAGGGGCAAGTTTACAAACGTGGGTATCAAGTGGGAGAGTGAGGTTACTAGAATATAACATGACTTTATCACCAACTTCAAAGGTGAGATCACGACGATGGTGGTCCGCATATTGTTTTTGGCGATTCTGAGCAACAAGGAGGTGAGACTTGGCTTGTTGGAGAGATTGGGATATAGTGGTCAAGAATGTGGAAGTATGAGGAACTTGAGATAGAGGAGGAGCAAGAAGAGAATCTGGAACAAGCGGATCTTGGCTAAAATTGAGAAAGAAAGGAGAAAATCCGGTGCTTGCCTGTTTGGAATTGTTGTAGGCAAATTCTATAGCTGCAAGCCATTCATCCTAATTGGTATGGTGGACATTGATGAAGGCACACAACATATCCTCCAATGTACGATTTGCACGTTTGGTTTGTCCATCGGTTTGAGATGATAGGCCATGGACAAAGCAAGCTTGGTGCCGAGTATTTGGAAGAGCGCTTGCCAAAACTTCCTAGTGAATTGAGGGTCACGGTTGGAGATGAGTATACATGACATTCCATGATGCTTGAAGACATTGTCAAAGTAGATTCGGACTAAGGTTGGAGCATCCATGGTATCACAAGTTGGTGCCAAGTGGATTTGCTTACTAAGCTTATCCACAAACACCACGATTGCAATGTGTCTTTGTTTTGTCTTTGGCAAAGATGTGATGAGATCCAAGCTCACATGCTCCTAGTGAGCGGATGGAATGGCGAGTGGTTGAAGGAGTCCACTCAGCTTCTAGTTGTTGGTCTTGTTACGTTGGTAGGTCTCATACAATCAAACAAATTCTCAAACATCTTGTGTCATGTTGGGCCACCATCATTGATGTTGGAGGGTACCCAAGGTCTTGTCCACACCTAGTGACCAGCAATGGGTAAATCATGGGCTTCTTGAAGGCGCACAAGTCAAAGATCACCTTTAGCTGGAACATAGATCCAAACCTCATGGAATAAAAGGCCCTCCTTGATGGAGAAGGTGTTGTACTACTTATTGCATGCCGTAAGGCGACCATGTACCATTTGGAAGAAGAGATCTTGGTGTAGAGCTGACTGAAACTCATTTTGGACTTTGGTCAACTGACACTATTGAAATGCCACTATGATGAGAGGAAGAGACTTCAAATCAGGTCGTCATGATAAAGCATCAAGGATGACATGGAACCAACCTAGTTTATACTCAAGTTTGACGTCATATAGTTGGAGTTGTTCCTCCTATCGATGATGTCGACTCTTCATGTGTTCTAAGTATAAGGTCTGCAACAATGGTTTGTGATCAATTTGCATGATCACTTGTTTCCCCAAGAGGTAATGCTTCCATACCTTGGTGGCGTATACCATTGCAAGTTGTTATTTATCTCAAGCAAAGTAGTTTTGTTCAGCCATATTGAGTCGGCGAGACACAAAGGCAATGGGATGGAGTCCATCTAGGAATTCTTATTGCAGCACGGCTCCAATTGCAAAGTTAGAAGCATCAAAATCAAGCACACAAGGAAGTTGAGGATCATATGGTTGAAGAATGGGTCTTGAAGACACCATATGCTTTAACTTATAGAATGCTTTTTCATGCTTGGTGGTACACTGGAAGCTTGAGTTCTTTCCCAAGAGGTCAGTCAATGGTGCAGCCACATGAGCATAATAGTAGATGAACCGTCGGTAAAAATTGGTCAATCCATTGAATGCCCATACTTTTGTAGCATCCTTCAGGGTAGGCCAATCAATAATGGCCTTGATTTCCTCTTCTTCCATCTTGATCCCCTCTGATGAGATCTTATGACCTAAGAAGGTAACCTCCTTCTGCCAAAAGGCACACTTCGACTTCTTGTAGTAAAATTTCCATTATCATAGTTGTCTTAGGACTTCTTGCACATGATTCACGTGTTCTACCGCTGTCTTACTATAAATTAAGATATCATCCAAGAACACCATCACGGACCAATCCAATAGTCCATCCAAAACCTGATGCATCTAATCCATGAAGACTACTGGAGCATTAGTGAGTCTGAAAGGTAGAACTCTCAACTCAAAATGCCCATACCTTGTACAAAAGGCAATCTTTTGCACATCCTCTCTATCAATAGGAATTTGCCAATAGCCGCTGCAAAGATCCAACTTGGAAAAGTAGCGTGCTCTACTTAGTTGATCAAGAATGTCATCAATCCAAGGCAAGGGATATGCATTCTTCATGGTTTGCTTATTGAGCCCACGGTAATAAATACAAAAATGAAGTCCTCTATCCTTCTTTGGAACAAATAGTATCGATGCTCCCCAAGGAGAGGTACTATGTTGTATGAAGTCCTTCTCCAACAACTCTGTAAGTGATGTTTGCAACTCCTCCAACTCCTTCAACTCCTTTGGTGAGAGCCGATAGATTGGTCTACTCATTGGAGTACATTAGCAATAACTCAATCTTGAAGGGCATACCTTGATCAGAGTGTAATCCCTTTGGCAAATCATCCAAAAACATGTCTGCAAACTCCTGAACTATCCAATCAACCATTGCTTGATGAGGCTCTTGGCCCTTGGTAGATTGTTCTTGTACAATCGGCTTGATCCACACTGCAAATACAGACTTATCTTCCTCCAAAGCTTGCTCTATGGCTACTTTACTAACCAACTTTCCTTCCATGGACTCATCTCTCTTCCAAGCTTGCTCCATGGTTGCCTTCTTGGCAAACTTCCCATCTTGGGACTCCACTCCTTTCAAGGTTTGCTCTATGGCTACCTTCTTGACAAACTTCCCATCTTGGGACTGACTATTCTTAGGTGTCTTATTCAGTGGTGTTAGACAACCTAATTGGAAATTCCTACCTTGGTGTTGTACTTGAATTTGGCATTGGGTCCAATCAAATTGAACCTTATGCCGTTCAAGCCAAGGTAGACCCAAAATGATATCATAGTGTAGAGGTGCCATTACAAACCTCATACACTCCAAATACTCCTTCCCAATCTTGAAGGTAACAAGATGCAAGGTGCGGAATGTAGAACTCTTTCTACCATCTGCCATCATCAAACTACTTCCAATCATTGGTTTGATAGGAATACTCAATTCCTTTGCTACTTGCATAGACATGCAATTCTCTGAACTTCCAAAATCAACCAAAATTCTATAACTCCAATTAGATATCATACCTTGCAAGTGAAGCAAACTTGCACAGGTCGAGCCTTCAATCCCATTGGAACTAATCAAGCTCCCAATAGGCGGCTCAAAATCTCCTATTGGGATTCTTTGTTTCCTTGATCATTTGGTCCCACAAACTCCATCTAGAAAACTGGTCGAGGTTGCCCATTCCTAAGTGGACATTCAACAATGCAATGTCCAACTTGGCAACAATAAAAACAACCTCTATTTTGTCATAATCTTTCTCTATCTGTTGCACCAAGTGGCATGTGTTGGATAGCATCAATCTCCATTGGTGTTGGTTCTTCCACCCGTGTGCAATGTATTGATAAGCTTGGTCTAAGTCGAGGTTGAGACCAAGTTGTGGCAACCAAGGAATCAAAGCGCTCAGCTAATTGCATGGCATCTTCTATGTTTTGTGGTTCTCATATGGTCACCTCCAATTTGGTTCTTGACTTCAATTCCCACACAAACCAATCCAAAACTTCTCCTTCTTGTATATTTTGAATTTGCATGATGATGCTCTGAAATTGTGTGATGTAGCCTCTTACTGAGCCAATCTGCTTCAATTGTGCTAATTTATCCCGTGCGGCTTGGGTGGCATTTATAGTTTGAAATCGACCAAGTATTGCATCCTTGAATTCTGTCTATGTCAAGATTGGTGCAACAATTTGTCATTCAGCTTGCTTCACTTGGAATCACCACCAAAGTTTTGCCACACCATCCAATTGGCTAGAAGCCAAGAGAATCTGTTTCCGGTCATCTTGAAGATTGGTGGCTTCAAAGTAACATTCACAATCAAACAAAAAATTCTCCACTGTGCACAAAAGATTCTTGCCTTCAAACACCTTGGGTTTTGGAAATTGAATATGATCTTCTCCATCTTGGACTGGCGTTCTCTCTATATGTTCTTGTTGTTGTTGGCCTTGTTCATCCAACAATCAAGTAAGGTGCTTGATCTGTTGCTACATTGCAAGGATAATATCTAGTATTTCCGCCATAGGTACTACTCTATCCTATTACTCCTAATTTATCTAATTGATTAACACATAGATACAACACATCCACCTTTCTCCATAAGTGACAATCTGAAGTATCAAGGTTTCCTCAGACACGGTGATCATATGTAGAAAATCCTACCCAAAGCATGAGGTGATGAATTGTGTGAAGCGGTGCTTGGGTAATATCTTGACATGAAATCCCAATGGTTTGGTGGAAGTAGATTTGGTGGTCCATAAATCCCATCCATCCCATTCTTGCTCTAATACCAATGTAAAAGACCAAGACCGAGGAGAGAAATAGGAGAATTGAAGCTCACATTGGGACACTTGAATGAGGGAAAATTCCAAATGCCTAGCATGAGCTTTGGCTTTGGTATTTATAGGTAGCATACAAGGCCCTTGAGAAGCTTCTCAAGAAGCTTCCTCAAGCCGCTTTCTTAGAGTGCAAGCCAAGCTAACTAGGAAGTTTCTCAAGAAGCTTCTTTCTAGAAGCCAACTACTTGGCGTGCAAGCTAAGCTAGTTGGAAGCTTGTAGAAGTTTCCTTCTAGAAGCTTCTTACTTGAGGTGCAAGCTAAGCTAGCCGAGAAGCTTCTTAAGAAGCTTCCTAGATACTTCCAAAATATTCTAGGCTAATTTGTCTTATTTGCTACTTTGTAAGTCTAACTAACTTTGGCACTAAACTCCATATTGTTACACTTCTTGAGAAGCTTCTCAAGGGCCTTGTATGCTGCTTATAAATACCAAGGCCTAAGCTCATGTTAGGCATTCAAAATTTCCCACATTCAAGTGTCCCAATATGAATTTCCATTCTCTTATTTCTCTCCTTGGGCTTAGTCTTTTACATTGGTATCAGAGCAGGAATGAGATGGATGGAATTTATGGACCACCAAATCCATTTCCACCAAACTACTGGGATTTTTGTGTCCAAGTGCTACCCAAGCATCTTCTCACACAATTCATCACCTCACACTTTGGACAAGATTTTCTATATATGATCAACCATATCTGAGGAACCCTTGGTGCTTCCGACGGTAACTTATGGAGAATGGTGGACGTGATGATTCTATGTGTTAATAAATTAAATAGATTAGGGATGACATGATGGAGTAGAAACCATGGCGGCAATGCATGATGTTATCCTTGCTATGCAGTAACAAATTGAGCACCTTACTTGATTTTTGGATGAAGAAGATCTTTGACGACAAGAGCACGTAGATAGAGTACCAGTTCAAGAAGGAGAAGATCAAATCCTATTCCCTAAGCCCAAGGTATTTGAAGGCAAGAATCTCTTGGGTGCAGTGGGGAAGTTTGTGTTTGACTGTGAGTGTTATTTTGAAGCTACTAATCTGCAAGATGAGCAAAAACAAATTCTCTTTGTTTCTAGCCAATTGGATGGAGTAGCAAAGCTATGGTGTAGATTCCGAGTGGAGCAAGCTGAATGACAAATTTTTGCACCAATCTTGACATGGGCAGAATTCAAGAGTGCAATAATTAGTTGGTTCCAAGCTATAAATGTCACACAAGCTGCATGGGATAGGTTGGTAGAGTTGAAATAGATTGGCTCTATAAGAAGTTACATCATGCAATTCAAGAACACCATCATACAAATTCTAGATATATTGGAAAGTGAAGCTCTAGATCGATTTGTGAGGGACTTGAAGTCAAGAACCAATTTAGAAGTAACAATGTGATAGCCACAACACTTGGAGGAAGCCATGCAATTGGCCAAACATTTTGATTCCTTGGTTGCAAGAACTTGGTCTCGACCTCCACCTCCACAGAACCTACTGATACATAACATGCAGGTGGACACTAATGGAGATTGATGCCATTCAATGGAGACCACTTGGCACTATAGATGGAGAGAAACTACGACAAAATGATGGTTGTTTTTTATTGTCACCAATTGGGACATCGTATTGTTGAATGTCCACTCAAGAATGGGTGACCTTGACAAGTTGCCCAGATGGATTTTGTGGAGCAAAATGATCAAGAAACAAGAAATCCCAATAGGAGATTTTGAGCCACCTATTAGGAGCTTGATTAATTCCAATGGGATTGAAGACTAGACCTATGCAAGTTTGCTTCACTTGCAAGGTATGATATCTAATCGGGGTTGTAGGATTTTGGTTGATTTTGGAAGTTCGTGGAATTGCATGCCTATGCAAGTAGTAAAGGAATTGGATATTCTTATCAAGCCAGTAATTGGAAATAGATTGATGACGGTGGATGGTAGAAAGAGTTCTGCATTCTGTACCTCGCATCTTGTTACTTTCAATATTGGGAAGGAGTATTTGGAGTGTATGAGGTTTGTAGTGGCACCTCTACACTACGATGTCATTTTAGGACTACCTTGGCTTGAATGCCATAAGGTTCAATTTTATTGGACACAACGACAAATTCAAGTACAACACCAAGGTAGGAATTTCTGGTTAGGTTGTCTGGCAACTCTAAGTAAGACATTTAAAATAGTCAATCCCAAGATGAGAAGTTTGTCAAGAAGGTAGCCATAGAGCAAGCCTTGAAGGGAGATGAGTCCCAAGATGGGAAGTTTACCAAGGAAGTAGCCATGGAGCAAGCTTTGAAGAAAGATGAGTCCTTAGATGGGAAGTTTATTAGCGAAACAACCATAGAGCAAGCTTTGGAGGAAGATAAGTCTATTTTTGTGGTGTGGATCAAGCCAATTGCACAAGGACAATCTGGGGAGGGCAAAGAGCCTCATCAAGCAATGGTTGATCAGATAGTTCAAGAGTTTGTGGATATGTTTCTAGATGATGTTGCTTAAGGGATTACCTTTGATCATGGTATGCTCTTCAAGATTGAGTTATTGCCAAGGAGTACTCTAGTGAGTAGACCAATCTATCGGCTCTCACCAAAGGAGTTGGAGGAGTTGCAAACAACACTTATGGAGTTTTTGGAGACGGACTTCATATGACATAGTACCTCTCCTTGGGAAGTACCGGTACTATTTGTTCCAAAGAAGGATGGAGGACTTTGTTTTTGTATTGATTACCGTAGGCTCAATAAGCAAGCAATAAAGAAAGCATATCCCTTACTTCGGATTGATGACTTGCTTGATCAACTAAGTGGAGCACGATACTTTTCCAATTTGGATCTCCTTAGTGGCTACTAGAAAATCCCCATTGATGGGAAGGATGGGCAAAAAATTACCTTTCATATGAGGTATGGGTATTTTGAGTAGAGAGTTCTACCTTTCGGACTCACTAATGCTCCAATAGTCTTGATAGATCAAATGCATTGGGTGTTGGATGGACTATTGGATTGGTACGTGGTGGTGTTCTTGGATGATATCTTATTCTATAGTAAGATAGAGGCACAACACATGAATCACATGCAAGAAATCCTAAGACAACTACGACAATGGAAATTTTATTGCAAGAAGTCAAAGTGTGCCTTTTGGCAGAAGGAAGTCACCTTCTTGGGTCACAAGATCTCATAGGAAGGGATCAAGATGGAAGAGGAGAAAATCAAGGCCATTATTGATTGGCCTACTCTAAAGGATGCTATAGAAGTACATGCATTTAATAGATTGGCTAGTTTTTACCTATGGTTCATTCATTATTATGCTCATGTGGTTGCACCATTGACTGATCTCTTGGGGAAGAACTCAAGTCCAATGGACCACCAAGCATGAAGAAGCATTCCAAAAGCTGAAACATATGGTGTCTTCAAGACCCATCCTTCAAACATATGATCCTTAGCTACCGTGCGTTGTTGATTTTGATGCTTCTAACTTTGCAATTGGAGTAGTGTTGTAACAAGAATTCTCATATGGACTACATCTTATTGCCTTTGTGTCTTGCCGACTAAATACAACTAAAAGAAATTACTCTACTTGAGATCGGGAACAACTTGCAATGGTATATACCACCAAGGTATGGAGACATTATCTTGGGGAAACAAGTGATCATGCAAATTGATCACAAACCATTGTTGCAAACCTTACGCTTGCATCACATGACGAGTAGACATCATCAATGGGAGGAGCAACTCCAACTGTTCAACATCAAAATTGAGTACAAACCAGGTTGGTTCTATATCATCACTGATGCTCTATCACAAAGATCTGATTTGAAGTCTTTTCCTCTCATCATGGCGGCAATTACAATGGTTTCAATTGACTCTAAGGTCCAAAATGAGTTTTGGTCAACTCTACAACAAGATCTCTTCAACCAAATGGTACATGGTTGTCTTATAGCATGTAACAAGGAGTACAACACCTTCTCCTTCAAGGAAGGTCTTCTATTCCATGAGGACAAATCTATGTTCCAACCAAAGGTGATCTCCGACTATTTCATCTTCAAGAAGCCCATGATTTACCAATAGTTGGTCACATGGGTGTGGACAAGACCTTGGGTACTCTCTAACGCCAATGGTGGTAGCCCAACATGACACAAGATGTTCAAGAGTTTGTTCAATCGTGTGAAAGTTGCCAGTGTAACAAGGCCAGCAACCAAAAGCCAAGTGGACTCCTTCAACCACTCCCTATTCTATCTGCTCGATGGGAACATGTAAGTTTGGATCTCATCACATCCTTGCCCAAGACAAAGCAAGGACACATAACAATCATGGTGTTTGTAGATAAGCTTAGTAAGCAAACCCAGTTGGCACCCACCTTTGATACCATGGATGCTCCAATCTTAGTGAAAATCTACTTTGACAATGTCTTCAAGCATCATGAGATGCCATGTATACTCATCTCCAACCGTGATCCTTAATTCACTAGGAAGTTTTGGCAAGCACTCTTCCAGATACTTGGCACCAAACTTGCTTTGTCCACGGTCTATCATCCTCAAATTGATGGACAAATCAAACATGCAAATTGTACCTTGGAAGATATGTTATGTGCCTTTGTCAATGTCCACTATACCAATTGGGATGAATGTCTTGCAATTGCAAAATTTACCTACAACAATTCCAAACAAGCAAGCACCAGATTTTCTCCTTTCTTTCTCAATTTTGGCCAAGATCCGCTTGTTCCAAGTTCTCTTCTTTCTCCTCCCCTATCTTAGGTCCCTCATACTTCAACCTTCTTGACCACCATCTCCCATTCTCTCCAACAAGCCAAATCTCACCTCTTTGTTGCCCAAAATCATCAGAAACAATATGCAAACCACCATCGTCGTGATCTCACCTTTGAAGTTGGTGATAAAGTCATGTTATCCTCTAGTAACCTACCCCCACTTGACACCCAAGTTTGTAAACTTGCCCCTAATTAGATAGGACCCTTTGATGTCACCCAAATCATCTCTCTTGTTGCTTATTGACTTGCCTTACCTTGTCATATGCGCATCCACCTTGTCTTTCATATTTCCAAGTTAAAACACTTTTTTCCTAACCCATCTTCATTTTCCTCTTGTGTCCAACTTCCCTATCAATGATCATGAGGAGTACAAAGTTGATCATATTCTTGCACATCACCACATTCAACAAGGATGCCGACAACATACAGAGTACAAGGTCCTTTGGAAAAGATATCTCCTTCATGATGCCACATGGGAACCTCTTCCTCACCTCCAGAATGCATAGACAATCATCCAAGAGTTTGAAGCTTCAATGGTGATGAGAATGTCACCAACTAGCGGTGGGGGAATATATAACAATATGGAGTTTAGCAACGTAGTTAGTAAGGCTAATGAAGTAGAGAATAAACCAAATTAGCCCAAAATATTCCAAGTGTATCTAGGAAGTTTCTTGGGAAGCTTCCTAACTAGCTTAACTTGCATCCCAAGCAGGTAGCTTCTAGAAGGAAGCTTCTAAAAGCTTCCAACTAGCTTAGCTTGCACACCAAGTAGACGACTTCTAGAAGGAAGCTTCTTGAGAAGCTTCTTGGTTAACTTGGCTTGCACTCTAAGAAAGCGGCTCAAGGAAGCTTCTTGAGAAGCTTCTCAAGGGCCTTGTATGTTACCTATAAATACCAAAGCTCATGCTAGGTATTTGGAGATTTCCCACATTCAAGTGTCCCAATGTGAGTTTCTATTCTCCTATTTCTCTCCTTGGGCTTGGTCTTTTACATTCCTCATCTTGTATGATTTCTTGAAGCTCTCTCGCTTTCTCCCAGATTGGATGTTCCCTAAAATTCTTTGAAATATTACTCACAAATTGGACAAGAGTTGGGTGGCAATGGTCCCAACACTCAAGCATGGGTGCTTTAAGAAAAATTGACTCTAATCCTTAAAGGGGAAAATGTCTTGTGGTGCTCCAAAGAAGTTGATTATGTTCACTTGTCTAGTTCTATCTTGTGATGCACTTTTGGAGTAGAGTTGAGTTAGTGAAGTTGATCAAGTTAAGTTGTTAATTTAATGCCTTCTTGATTACCACATTTCTAAAATGAAAAGAAAAAATTGACTTGAGAAAATGATTGATTCTATCAAGGATAAAAACTTTAAATCTTGAATATCTTTAGTTACTTGGTTTTGCTTTTCTCATTGACTACTAAGACTATTGCATTCTATATTTATCACTTGAAAAGAAAGAAGGTACTTATATACACATGGAAGTTGCTAATGGTATGGAAATTGACTAATGAAGGCCAAGCTATTCATAAAGTACTTCTTATCTTTGGAGTGTTTGTGCATGCAAGAAGAAGTCACTATTGTATGCATTTTTGGGTGCAAGAGATGTAACTCCCATGTTGCATTGAATGTAAAGATTCTCCAATAGATGCAAAAATCTATGATAAAAATAATTGAAGAAACATATAAGAAGTTAAGAATCTTTATGTAATAATTGTGTTGCTAGTGTACCACATCACATTGAGAAAATAATAAAAGGGAAAATACCAAGTAAATTGCTAAAATAATTAAGGAGAGAGAATTTAAGGAGAACAGATGGAAAGGGAAAATTATTATGTAGATTTTCAAAAAAATTAAGGAGACATCATTTGAGGAGAAATAATTTAAGGAATATGCATAATTATAAATGATCTATAAGTTCTTTGAAAGGAGCAATGTCAATGTTTGACCATTACAATGTGTTTGGAAGCATTGAAGTTTCAATGAACACCCTCTTGGAATGAACTCAATAGATGTTGTTTGCATGTTGATTGGATAAACACATCTACAAGGATGAAAGCCTCTAATTTTCCCAAACCTTTTATCTTTCAACTATCAGTTTTTCCTTGGCACTCATGAGCTTTAAAACAAAAATTTGGTCTAAGGAGTACTAACATTTGCTTTGCTATTTTGGCATTGATGAAGTCGTACATGCTTTTGGGAAGGCTTTTTATGGCCACCTTTCTACTTCCTCTAATTGTTTCATTGTTTTAGGGCTCATGCATCAATAGCACATGAAGTGATATACTCTATCCAATTAATTTAATGCTTTGCTCTAATTCACCATTCTTTGAAAAATTTCCCCTCTACTTTTTCATACTCAAAACTAGATATAAAATCTTACTCTCCTTGACTTCTTATTCTTATTACTTGATTTTGACTCATAATTTAGGATTAGTCAATATCCAACTTAATTAGGTTTTATTCACAAGTGGTTTAGTAATTCTTGATTTTTTTTTCTTTATATTAAACTTGGTTTCAAGTTTTATGTCATTTGAAATTAATATATTAGTCTTAATTTACAATTTTCATTTGATTGATTCAAAATTTTTTTGAAAGTTTCACATTTTTTACTTTGCAATTTTCTTGATATGACTTGACTCTTCATCTTCTTAGTACACATTGGTTCATAAATTCTCTACATGTAGTGTTATATCTTTGTTGCTTGATAATGCATGCTTTTTATGAATTAGATTTCATCTCCTATTTGCATATTTTATAGTCAATTTTGCTTCCATTTCATCTACATTTCATATGCATTTAATGAATTTGGACTCATTCCTCAAATGGCTTCTATCCGCATATTTCTAATACTAGTTTGAACTTTCAAATGCAGAAATGATAAGAAATTTTGTTTCAATCATCAAGGAGATTGGAATCAAACAAATAAAACCAATTTGGACATCTAGAGCTTCATATGTTTGAGAAGTATTCAGACTATTCTAGAAGTTAAGAATTTTCCTATACTAATAGTGCCACTACCACTATACTACCGCACATTAAGAAAAGATGGAAAGGGAAAATACCAAGTAAATTGCCCAAAGAATAAAGTAAGAATCAAAGAGAAAGAGAAAGAATTTAACGAGATATACTCTAGAATGAATAATTTGTAAGGACTTTGCAAGGAGTAATGTTAGTGTTTGACCATTACAATGTATGTATCTGGAACATTGAAGTTCTAACCATTATTTTTCACAATGTTGATTAGATGAACATATCTTCAAGGATGAAACATATGATCTTCCCATCCACTTTGTCTTTCAACACACCGGTTTAAACCTCCAAACATAATAATGTTAGAGGACCATGCTTCAATCATCTCATTGATAAATCTTCACTAATGCTAACCAATTTCTTAATAATCATGGTTTGAACTTCCAAAAAACTATTATTAGTTAATCTTGCTTCAATCATCTCATCAATAAATTCTCATTGAAACTAATCATTCTTTCAATAACCCCAGTTTGAGCTTCCAGACACAACAATGTTAGGAACCTTACTTCAATCATCTCATTGATAAATCCTCATTAATGCTAATTGATGACATCTCACCAATGCTAACCTATTAGGCTTCCTCCTGGCCTAAAATATGGCATAAATGGCATTAATGTCAAAAAAGCATCCATGAAAGTGCTAAAAAAACACTACAAACAAAATTTATAGGAACTACACCTTGATAACTTGATATTGAACCACATCTATCTCTTTGATGGGGCTAGAGCTCAAGTGCAACTATGTGCAAGTTATGTACCATGTCTAAAATCATATCTCTCATCAAGAAAATAAGTATTGTAGTAACTTCACCTCTATATCTTTGTACTAAATTACATCCCCCTCTACAACAAATGCTGGAGTTGAGGTGCAACCACATCCATCTCTACAATGGAAGCTATAATTGAGGTGCAATCATGTCCATGATGTGTCAAGCATGGGGTTTTGGCCGACCCAATGGTTTTGGATATCCAAAAAAATATAAGTTTAGGGTCTAGCATTAGGGTAAATAAGTGTTACTATATACAAAAAGAACCAATTTGTACATCTAAAGCTTCAGATCTTTCACTTGAGACCTTTCACATAAAATCTATGAAAAACTTATGAGGAGTTGATTGTAATAAAAATTGTTTAATATTTTAGTAATAAAGATTCCTTCTCTCTTCTTGTACAATTTCACTTCTCTTTTTAGCTTGTATTAAATTACCCTAAATACCACAAATGGGAAATATAATATGGAATTGGTACTATTTCCACACAAATTTGAACTTTTGGACTATTATTTTATAAATTTACTTAGAATCTTAACGATAAAGTAATCAATATCAACTAAATAAAATAGAGAAATAAATGGACGGTTTTCTGAATAACATTGAAGAGCAAGAAGGTAATAAAAAAGAAATATGAATCATAAAAAAACCTGCATTTTTACTAAAAATTATTATACTTTGACTCTTAGTAACCACTTTTATTTACTAGAAAATGTCTCATACTTTTATATTACTTTAGGCTCTCCACTTAAAAATTAAAAAGTAAAATAGTCTACATACAATGAACATGGGCAATTTTTATATGAATAAAATTCAGTTTTATTACTGAATTTTTACAAATACATAAAATAGAATCAAAACTTCATAATCTAATCTTCGTCCATTCAACATCAAATCATAGAGATTTTCAAACTAGTGAATAAGAATTTTCACTTCACATTTCTTTCTTAGTTGCATTAATATTAATAATGAAACCCTAGATATTTTCAAAGTAGTGATTAATAAATTTCCTCCAATAAGCTTTTCATTACTTTACTTAACTCTGTAAATTTCATTATGCTTGAAATATGAATTTCTACAACTAAATATAGATTTAATGGAAATGACTATAAATTTAATAAAGACCACATTACTAGTTGGCAAGGTAATGCTCTCAAATACACACTGATGAATCTAGATGTCAAGAAAAGGCAATAACATAGGATGATAAGAAGGATGGGAAGACCCAATCAAGTTGTATAGGAAACATGGGATGTAAATTTGTGCTAAGCTCCAATAGTATCAATAGGAAGAATCTACATGTAATGCTCCGAGGACAAGAGAAGAGAGAAAACACAGATTGCACACTCAAACAATAGATGCCCCAAGGGAGCACATTCTCTTTATTATATAGACAAAGAGGATCTCCTCCCAAGGAAGCTCCACCATAGGATTAGAGACACAGATAGGTGACATGTCAGCAAGCTCCACCCTTGGATTACTTACTTGGATGGGTGACATGTCTGGTCTAGGTCCTATCTGGTTGGTCAAACAAGCTTTGACCAGAGGGAATCTTTTAGGGAATCTTCCTGTAGGAATCTCAGAATCACGTGAGTAAGGTACCATTGGAAAGCTTTCGACGAGACAAAGCAAAGGGGAGGGAAGGCCAGCCTTTCCTCTGTTGGAGGGGGGGGGTTGCATATTTTTGAGGCCTAATTCATCCGTTTAGCCTTCCAAAATTGCCTTCAAAGATTTCAGGCATATTTCGGTTCCTACTCTATTAGTAGAAGTCCCCTTTTGGTGATACCTCTTTCTGATCTGTTTAGTCCATCATGTGTAGCATCCTTCCAGATGTTACCAAACCAATTCTCACCTTTAAATCATATGTCTAGCTATTTGTTCTAAGGTTCTCAAGTCTATTTTGGTTTTTGCCCTATTAGTAGAAGTACTCTTGTGGTGATACTTCTATATTATCTATTTTGACCATCATGTATAACATCATTCTAGATGTTACCAAACCAAATTTCACATCTTGATCATATGGCTAGCTCTTGGTATTACACTACACTACAATACCTAAGATATATAAGCTATGCAAGTCATTGTCTACAAACAATTGGACATCTGCATAAGCATCACTTGGTGTGATTGCGCTCTTATAGATTGCACTTGCCAATACTTTCTATAGAGCAATAGAAGAATGCTATATATAGAGAAATCTAAACATGCTATCTAAATATATGGGTGAAATATGAGAGTGAGAGTGGTACCCTTGATGTCTAAATTGATATGCCATTATGCACTTCCTAAAAAAGTGTCAAATGTTGTATCCATTTCTTGACATAACTCCAAGGCTAAAGGAACAAAGAGATGACCTCATCTTGGACCAAGTATAAGTCTACTTTGACTCGTGTTGTTTACAAAGCATACCAATACTCTCTCCAAGCAAGGTATCCACTATCTCATGCAATGGTAAACACTATATCCTTGATAGCATTGTGGGTAACTATCCTTGGTCCTCCAAAAGAACACACTATCATATGGACCGTTGTTGCATCTAATGTAGAACCACCCACAAGTGAGTAACAAAGATGCAAAAGTGTAGATCAAACCCAAGTGGAACCTCATCATTATAAAGAAAGTAGTTGGTGTGAGTAAGAATAAAAAAAGAGGACAATAGAGGTGCAAAGAGAGCTCAACTCACCCAAAACTTCTATAGGTGCCATCTCTTCCATAGATAGTAGGCCTATCCCTTTGCACAAGATTGGTGAAGATATCTATCTACATACCAAATCTCCTATCACACACTCAAATGTCCTCGGTCCAAATGGTATCACTCCAATGACATTGAATGATATCATTTGACCATATCCTTCCTCCCTAAGCTTTTTAAAAGATGGATGTACATGAGATGATATTAAAAGTGTTCTAAACATGCATATATAGAACAAACCACTTTGGATGGATATTTAAGAGTGCTCTAATTCTTAGAGATATAGCTTCACAACCTCTAGGTGTAAAAACTCCAAATTTATATAGACCAAGGTGAAACTACAAGTGAAAAGAATATTGAACTACAATGGTATAGCTAACAAGGTGCAAAAGACCCTCCCAACAACAATTAGTCTAATACTCTTTATATCATTTTACATTGTGAGAAGGCAACTAGAGCACAACACTTAACTAATTGATGTAAGAATCTCTCCTTGCTATTGTTACATCCACTTGAAATAGTCAAACAAACATACATCTTATCGTTGTGTATGTCAAGATATCATTAGTGTATTCAATCCATGGACCTTCACACCAAGCAGATATATATATTATCAATTGATCATCCTTTTCAACGCGAGGCTAAGAATTAAAAAATTTGGGAAGACAAATCAACATACTTTTTATGAAGGAATTATAGTTTTATACCAGAAAAGAAACTACTTAAGATGTACCATTGATATTTCAATAGATATTCTTTGTGAACCTCATTGCCAAAGTTCAAACTTTGTTGCAACAAACATGCTATTCCTTTTGATGAACACTAGCTCCAAATTACTTTGGAGTTACTTTTTCCTTGTTTGAGGATATAAATGTCTCCCAAAATCATCAATTTCCTCATAATTGAATTTACACTAGCTTGAAAAGGTAAATAAGAAATTGGAGAAGAGGCATGCAAATTCACAAATTACCGTAAGAAAGTAGAGCTCCTCACGTCAAACCTTATGAGTGATGTGCAAAAGTTGACCGTGAAATCAAATACAAATGAACCATGGAAGAGAAGATAATGCATAGAATTTGGATAACGCAAGTTGCCTTCAAATTGTTGCATCCCTTGGTGCCCATTGATACAATTCTCTTCAACACTTTGCTTAGGTTGTGGTTACATGTAATCCGCAAATTGGGGATTTGCTCTATGAAAAATCATTTCTACCAAGATTTGTGATGTGATCAAGATATAGAGAAATGAATCTAGAACCGGAAAATAGAAAAGGGATTGTATGGAAATGTAACAAAAAATGGAAACAAAAATGTAAAATTGACTAAAAAAAACTGGAAATGAAATTTTTTTTAATAGAAATGAAATGGAAAATCAAATTCCAATGAACCAATAACTTGAAAAGAGAAATGTAAACAAGAGCTGTACAAATTTTCATCCAATCAAATTAGATCAAAGTGGCTGGGGTGTTAACCTAGTAGGGGACGTGTCATCCTTGCCCGCCTCTTCTTATTCTCGTTACTAAATACAATAAGGGTTTCAGAAATAGTTTTACAAAGCTCAGTATATTTTCATATAAATTATTATGAAGCATTGACTAAATTGGTACGAGTGCAGGCCGGAGGAAGAAACATTGACTAAATTGGTGCGGGTGCGGCCCGAAGGAAGAAAGAGTCCTACTATTGAGTTCTAGCCAAGTTCCTTACTATTAGCAACTCCATAAGAGGTGATTAGTAGAAAATAAGGGATAAAGATTTTTCCATTGTCACACTATAATGCATTAATTACAAATTAGATTTAATAAATTGCCTAGTTTACGGTGAATTGGTCTACGTCGGTTATCGCCAGATGTAATGTGTTAATTTAGAATTAAAAGGGAATTTTCCATCGTTGCTTGTCATTACTCGTTGTTACTTGTTGTTACTCGTCGCTGCTTGATGTTGCTCGATGTTGCTACTCGTCATTGCTCATTGTTGCTTGTAGTCACTCAATGGCACCCGTAGTAGCTTGTTGGTAGTCATAGCCGCTTGACAACGCCATTGGTTTTGTATCTAAATGTGAGACTGCATTGTAATTACGTTCTTACTCCCATTGCTAAATTTTTGTTGCCTTTTTGGAGTAAAATTCATTGATCTTCAATTAATTTCTTGGTTGTCACAAGGCAAAGCAAATCATTTTCCATAACTCGCGCTATCTCCCTTGCCGCACTAATCTATGGGAATGAACCACCACACCAATGTAAAACTACAAAATCCACCAGTTTAGTTTATTTATAGGAACATCTGCACGTAATATTTGCACATTTACAGATGGTGAATGTGAATTTGAATAGTTGAGAGCGGTATTTTGGATCCGCCAAAAAAATTCATAAATTTCACTTTGAGAATCATTCAAGAAGTAGCTTCCTACCTTTTGATAATCATTTATTTCAATACAACTATCTTAAACATACGTAATATAATATAGGGACTAATTTTTATAAATGAAACACAAATTACATGTGATATATCGTAAATCAATTTAGGATGTGTTCATTTATGATCATCTCGTTTCCTACCGGAAAACAATTTACACTTGATTTATATTTTTAAATGAACGCAAGTTGTATATGATATACCATAAATCAATTTAGGATGTGTTCATTTATTATCATCTCGTTTCCTACCGTAAAACAATTTACACCTGACTTTCATTTTTAAATGAACGCAAGTTGTATATGATATACAGTAAATCAATTTAGGATGCGTTCATTTATTATCATCTCGTTTCGTTCCGGAGTTCACTAAAAAGTGAAGTTTATTATTTGTCCCTCATCTCCTTCTAGAGTTCACCGAAAATAGTTATGAATTTTATTATTTATCCTGCGTACACCATTCAAAACTATTTCTGAAACCCTCTACTATTCGCAAGAATGACACCCATCATCTCATCTATATGTTAGTTTTATCTCACGTGTGAGAGTGCGATCTTGCCTTGAAACACAAGGACGGGAGAACCGTTCAGCCCCGCTGGGTGTACAGGAAAAGCTAGTGGCAAAACTTCTCAGTTTCCGCAACTGGAGTAGCAATACAAGTCAGTTTCTAGGTCTGAAAATCGCCTATGTATCATAATCATCTCAACGTTCCCGGCATGTACAGAGAGTATCACATCGGCCGGGCATCAACCGTTTCCCGGGAAATTTCTTCCTGAGCCGTGGATGGGGGACTGATCATCATCTCGAACGCTTTCCCGAAGGTTGCGAAGGAGGTTCTGGTAGGTCACCTTTGATCCCCTTGGAACCCACGTCCTGCCATTGTCGGGCGGTTGCCCGGAGCGGTCCGGAAGTTCAAGAAAGGGAGGGATGTAAAACCCTAGTGGGGTTTGGACAGAGTGTTAGGGTACATCGCTTTCTAGGACAGCAGAGTGCGTGGAATTCACGACGATTGTCACCTTCCGGAATTGTGCGATTTCTTCGGGACTGTCATCACTCCGCTGCACTCTAAATCAATGGCGCGTAATCCAAAAAAGAAGAGGGTCAAGAAGAGTTCTAAGGTATTCATGATCTCTTCTCTAATTCTTTTGGAGTTGCGCTTTAGCTGATTGCCCGTGCGATCCTCCAATTTTTCGCACGGCAATTGGAATTGCGCTTGAACTCATTGCATGTGCGATCCTCTAACTTTTCCGTGGAAGTTTAATTGCGCTTGAACTAACCGAATGTGCTATTTTGCTCTAGGGGCATCAAAATGTGCCCATTCTTGATGGAGAACCATCCGAGCAGCCACTGGATGCCGCAGAACAGCATGAGCAGCAACCAGCCAGGGTGCGTACCTTCATACTCTGCTGTCATACAGTTTGGACATTGTTTTGAAGTTCCTGAGCAAATGAAGCACAATTGAACAGTATTTTGGGCTTGACAATGCGGCTTCTTCATAATTTGATGTGGACGTGAAATTGAATTATTGCGCAATGAGATTCGTAGTTTGTTGTGGTTGGGTTCATTACCATAATCAGTCGAGAACTTGAAACTGACTTGACAGCAGGGGAACAGGTTTGGCGGCCTGGTGTAGACAACTTGGAGGACGGCGAGGAACTACAGTTTGATCCAACAGCCTATGACTGCTTACATGCCTTTCACCTTGGATGGCCGTGTTTGAGGTCACTCTCATGCCCATTCCTGTGCCAAGTCGATTCTTTTATGTCGTTGATCAGTAGCAAAATTGACTAAAATGTTACTAACAAATGACTCTGTCTTGCAGTTTTGACATTGCCCGAGATGCCCTTGGAGTTCTACGAAAGGACTTCCCGCACACAATGTTTTGTGTGGCAGGAACACAGGTAACGAAATTGAAACTGGCTAAATACTTCACCCACGATTGGGACACCAGTCTTCCACATATGCATAAACTACATGTAGAAGAGCTTCTATGCTTTGTACTTCTTGTTACCACGCTGCAGTCAAGCATAAATCTTGTAGAATCTTTAGTCACGAGATTTGCACATTATACATTCCTGGTTTATGAAACATAAACCGTCGAAATATTTCAGGCGGACTCCGGCCCGAACAATTCTGTAATTGTGGCAAAGCTGTCCAACGTCACAGGAGTTCGACGGGGACTCAAGCTCGCAAGTCCTATGGATGCCGACGAAGATGACGGAAGCGATGACGGGAGCAGCAGCGATGAAGAGGAGGACGGCAAAGAAAGTCAGACCCATTCATCGAAAGCTCCTATCCTCCAGGTAGAAGTTACTGCCTCGATGTATTAAAACTTGGAGACTCCGGAACTTGTAGTGTGAGTTCGGAGCTTGTGGCTACTTCAGGAGATAACTGGGCGGAAAATTGAAGCAGATCTTGTTTGTCCTGTGCAGGCTAGGATGATCGCTCATCAGGGATGCGTGAACCGAATTCGAGCTATGCCTCAACAGCCACACATAGTTGCTACATGGGCAGACACTGGCTATGTTCAGGTTCGCTCTCACTCTTGGACTGCTTGGGCCAGGTCCTGGCTTCTACTCAGAAGTCAAACCGCGAAGCTTCGATCTCTTTGCAAAATTTGCTAGACTTCCACACGACGGTTGAATAAAGTCGGTATAACATACACATCATCCTCCTTGTTCAATGTTGAAGGCAACTAATGTAAACAGAGAGAGCTATCATATTGTATATAGAGGCTTGAACTACCGATCGTTGTTTGCTTTACAGTTTCGATTTCACTGCTACAGGTGTGGGATATGTTAGTGCACGTTCGTGCTCTTTCAGCAGACCATCCATCAGAGACCTTAGCAAGGGCTACATCGAATGTGGTGCGTCAAGCACCCCTTCACATTTTTACCGGTCATAAGGACGAAGGTTTTGCTCTTGATTGGAGTCCCATCACCCCAGGACGCCTTGTTACTGGTACTTGTGCCACAATTATCCGCTCTAATGATGTCGCAATTTCATTGTGATGAATGGAGCATAGTTACTCGACTTCTGCCTGTCAAGTTTATCTTCGTTTCAGTTTTAAGTAGTCCATTGTTACGTCAGTGTAGATCAAGACAGATGTGCGAACAGGGAGTCTGAAGTTTAATTATCGAAATTAATGCAGGGGATTGCAAGAGCGGAATTCACCTGTGGGAACCCACAACCTCAGGAAAGTGGAATGTGGATAGAGCTTCGTTTAAGGGTCACACAGCCAGTGTTGAGGACCTGCAGGTATTGCCTTCTACTTCAAGGATCTTTCAGCCTGATGAGATGTTTTTCTCTGGCGACTTTTTTCTTCGAAGTAGGTCTGCTTGTAGATACCCAGGACTATGAAGGCTGATTCCATCCCCACTTGTAATTCGTTGTGTTGCTTTCTATCAGTGGAGTCCTACAGAGGGAGATGTGTTCGCATCTTGCTCTGTGGATGGAACGATAAGAATCTGGGACGCCCGTACACGCAACCAACCAGCTATATCTGTAAAAGCACATGATGCCGATATCAATGTCATATCTTGGAACAGGTATACGCTTCGTTTGTATATGCTGTTGACCCGTTTTAGCTCTCTCATCAAGTGACAAATGATTTGAAGTTTCCAAATTGTAATTGCTTTCTAAATGCTTAACACCTATCTTTGAGCCTGTAGTGTTGCAAGCTGTATGGTTGCATCTGGAAGCGATGATGGAACGTTTCGCATATGGGATCTCCGTTCTTTCAAGGTTTGTTCACCACTTCCCCTGTTTTGTTATCACATACTACTTGTGGTCTTGGGATAGAAGTATGACCTAGGCTTGTGATTTACGGGTAGTAAATCAGAAGGGCCTGTCTTCCATACGTAAACAAGGGCCTGGAATTGTGCGCACAGTTCATAGGTGAACGAAGTTTAGCTTATAGAGGAAATGAAAATTTCAAAAACTCTTGGAGGATGGAGTTGCTCCAAAGGCTATAAATGGAAGTGTTGGTAATTTTAGGTTGACTCCTGCTTTTTCCTTGACGCAGGGGGATTCGTTTGTTGCTCACTTCAAGTACCACACCTCTCCAATTACGTCCATTGAATGGAGTCCGCATGAAGCGTCAACCTTGGCCGTTACCTCTGCAGATAATCAGCTCACGTAAGCAGCCTTTTTTAAGGGGATGAATGTGTAATGTCTTTCTAGTGTCCAAGAAGCAGAAGTGATCAAACAGTTCGTGTTGAAATCTTTTTAGCGGCTGACGCTTGTATCCTTGGATAAAACCTGTCGTCCTCAGTATATGGGACCTATCTTTGGAGAGGGATGAGGAGGAGGAAGCCGAGTATCAATCCAAGCTCAAGCAACTGCAGGCTGAAACTCCGGACGACTTACCGCCTCAGCTTCTGTTTGTGCACCTGGTAAGTCTCCTAATATCTGGAAAACAGCGGAGCCCGCTCCATTGCTACTGTAGAGTTCTCAGCTCGGCAGCTTGAACGGAATCCTGGAACGTTGCAGGTACCCTTGGCGATTGTGTTGTCATCTTCCTATAGAGCTGTGTTTCAGAAGCAAGCCGATCTTTATTTTAATACAGAACTATTGTCTTGCGTCATTTATTTCATCGCTAGAGGTTTGGCATAATCCATTGCCGATACGCGTACACTGATACCTTTGAAATCTACCTCAAAATGTTAAGGATGTGCATTTTCTACAGTCTCAGTCACGGTTAACAGGTGACTTTTTGTTCATTATGAACAGGGGCAAAAGGACATAAAAGAGGCGCATTGGCACCCTCAAATTCAAGGCCTCCTTGTGTCCACTGCTGGGGATGGTTTCAATGTTATAAGACCGTCAAATCTAGAGAATCTGCCCCCTGCAGCTTGAGTGAGAAAGGTTTGGTGACTTCCTGAAATTAGCAAGGTTGGCGTTGTTCTGCTACGCCGCTGCTAATCCCTTCCCGTGCACAGTGGTGTTTCGAGAATGAGTGGATCCCAGAAACTTTGACGAGCTCAACATTATTCGTCTTCACAACGCAGGGTTTAATCAAACCGACTTCCGCGCTTTATCCACGCATAGGAGACAACTCTCTTATGCAAAGTAAAAAGGGGCTGAAGACAATTTTCGGAAGCCGGTTGGCCGCGCCGTAGGAAAAATAGGATAGTACTTACTGGCAGAGTTTTGGACGCTATTTAAATGTCCTCAGGTCTGATGTACGCTGCAGGATTCAAGGGGTTGCATGTTTAGAAATTTGAAGAGATGGTTATATGCAAATTCAGGTGCCAAACCGTTGTGGTTTGATGTGTAATATGATTATTGATTATGTCAATACAAAGAGCTTTAAGCCGCAGTCGGTATTCAGTAGCATTTCCAGCGTTCTTTCTTTAGTTTGAATCGGTCTAGACATCAAGCTGTGAATTTGTCGACCTCGGTATATTTTTCGTTTATTTGTTCTTTTGGTTTTCTATCGTAAAGAGGCAGTGGACTGCATTTCACGCTTCCCTGTGTCGGACCCTTGTTGATATGCTTCACTGTATGATAATGCAAACGTGGTCATTATTCGCTTAGGGAGATTGTTCGACGCATGGGTAAGTAAACTTTTCTGCGGCTAGCTATTAACAGAAGTCGTTCACCCACGGTGGGTGTAATCTTACTGATGGATCGATTTAACTAATCAAGTGCAGTTTCCGTGGCGATGTGGAGTATTGTTCAATAATTCGGAATCACAAGAGCACAAAGGAGCCGCAATTGATGATTGCCAGGCACGAAGTCTCACAGCTGCTGTGTGCGCCATATTACTTGGTCAAGATACTTCAGCCAACCAACGTACCCAGCCGACAAGAAATTAGAAATTAATTTCTTGAGAGCAGGATCGTGTCTCGAGTTTCTTGGATTCTCAAAGTTAAATCGATGGTCTGAACTGAAGTTACGCGTACTTTGCCCAAGTTCGACAGTCCGATTGCCGATTGTTCGATTGTTCAAGCTCATACAATTGTCCATATGGATGGCTTTGCCGGCGGACCCTTTCTTGACAGATAAACGGCCTTAACTGCCTGTCGCTTTCACCCGCGAATGTGTGCCAATGTACTGAAGAGGCAAAGGGAAAGAAATTCTGCTGCAGTTTGAAATTGACGTGGCGTTCTCCTGGCGCTTGTGCTGGCATGCTCTTCTTACCCAATCCGAGTTAGAAAGCTCGCTTTTCCTGCTACCATTCTTGATAGCTCTTTGAATTGATTGGCAGTTTTGCCACGAGTGTAAGTGCAAAATAATGCGTCCTTAAATCAACCGAATCTTCCCTTTCTAATTGGCTTGTTGAAGCCAAGCCCTTTCTATCAACTTTCCTGATATTCGGCGAGGATATTGTAGTATGCTAAAGATGTCGCTTTCAGTCGCCGCGATTCGTATGTTGTTGAGTTCGATCTTTTATCGGGAGATTCAAATTTAACACAAATGAGGAAGAGGTGCCTTTCTTGAGCATCTCCCAGGCAATTGTTAGCGTGGGAAATCAGTTTCTTGAGTGGTTCATACTAAGGTGTAACGAACTGGCGGAGCGAAGGATGGATGAAAGGTCGCTGCCGCAGACAATTCTCTTATAGACATGTCACTAATGGAACATTTGCGCGAAAGGATAGACAATGCTAAAGAACGTGGTCAGTAAACATTGTTAGTGTCGTCTAGCACGAAGTGAAAATGAGGTCTTGTGGTACTGTGGACAAAGCAGGTCCTAGTAGATCAAACCTCTGTCCCACAGGCGAACTATGTGAAGATATGGCTACCTCAGATTCCGAGGAGTTGATCGAGAATCGTCGTAGACTTCTGGCCGAGATTCGGTCATGCTTCCGCGTCCTTTCTATACACTCACGTCTTTGTGGAAATGAAAGTCCTCGGACCAGGCGTATTATTTCGCAAGCCAACAGCAGTCAATCGCTCCATTCGCTGGCGATAGAAAAGTCCACAGATATCAACTGCCCCTGTACTTCGAGAGGAGCTTCTACAGCTGATGAAGTCCAGAGCTGCCTTTTATACAATCAGCTTATCGTAGGTCCTTTCTTCGCCGATGGTCGGGTGTCTCCCACTCCTGTTGACTACCAACATTTGCAAACAGAACAAGGTGAACCTCGCAGTGAAAACATTCGTCAAGTTTCAATGGGGAACTCAACACTTCAGCTCAAACCCAAGGAAGACCTGAGTAAGTCCGACGTTGTGAAAGTTGTGGAGTGGTTGTATCGAGACCACCCAGGGGCAGTCTGGCGAGTATCTTTCTTCTTCACTTCCCCCAGTCTGAACTCCAGTAGCTAGATTGCCTCCATTATTATTGGCTCTCCAGTACCGTATGCTTTCCTGTGTGTCAACTGCAGTCTCGGCCTTGAAGAGCGACTTCCACTCACCCGTCCTTGTCGTCGACAGAATGTCTAGTTATGTAACTCCTTTCCTTTGCGTGCAACTTCATCCGTGCTCTTCCAGGTCAATACGGCAACCTTTTCTAATTACGAAGGAGGTTTCCTATCACCCTTCTTCAATCAAGGGCATAGGAAGGCTTTCTTCATGATAGATGTGGATAAGAATTTTTATCAATTTGGCTTTGACTGCATTGTTGAAGAGAGAACGGTGTTTTGGGAGTTGACACCTTGGTCATATTGTACCAAGCCTTCAGGCTGCCACATTTGGAATGAGCAAACCATAGGATTAACCGTAGACTATGAATTTAACCAAATATACAAGAGAGCAGGTAACTGCATCATCAAGATAGAACAACAGGTCGTTGTAGGGACTTCAATCTTGGATAAATCGTGGCCAACTTGGGACTGTGCTGGTTGAGCGAAACATGCGCAGGCTGCAAGTCGGGATGCTATGACTGTTGGAGAGGACAGTAACTCACTGATTTATGGAGAGGTATCTTCATCACTGTGTTCTCTTGTAAGGCGATACTTCAGAATAAACGGGAATTATCATTGGGAATTGTTGCCCAATGAACTTCAGCAGATGCCCAATTTCTCTTGGTTTGTCTGATCTCTGTATGACAACTAGAATCAAAATAGTGGGTTTATTGTTTAGTGAGGTCCATGCTCATCCTTCTCGCGGAGGCAAACGCAGGTAAGCTTCGTCGCATTTGCGAAGCTGTCAGAAACCTACTTCCCGCAAAGCAGTACAAGTCTGTCGACTAAAACTAAGAAAAGTCAGGCATCTGCAAGCAACTCCGACGGGACGAGCGTCGGATTCAACTTTTATGACTTGGGTTGTGGTGGTGGTCGATGTGTATTCATGGCGTCGCTGCTAAATAAGAACTGCGCAAAAGCATGTGGCATCGAGATTGTCCCAGGTAATCCTAAGAAGCCAGCATTAGACATCAGGCTGAAGCAGACTATGACTCACTTGCTGATCTACTGAATACGATGAGTTTTACTTCTTAAACTTGGGGAAACTAGTCGTATCTACACCTTCCAGACTCTACGAGAGTCCAGAGATTCCGCAGTGTAAAAACAATGAGCTCGCCGCGAAGTTTGTGTTTGAAAAGGCTGCTTGGCGAGAAGTGCTAGAGAATATGTGTCTTGTCCGCTGACACCATGCATCTTTATCTCTCGTATCGCAGGTATGCACGAAATGAACCAAGTACTTTTAAAACTCTTCAAAAAGGAGGTAATGAATCCACTTTCCCTCTCTCATAGGAGCATTTGAGACACGAACTTACCAGATTACGATAAACATTGCCGAATAGTTCAGACATGTTAACTGCTCCCACTATTCCATAATCGAAGCCTGCCTAACTCCGTCCTTCACCGAATTTAGCACGTCTCCAATTGAAATCCTTCGGGTAATTTCATGCAGGTGCAGCCAAATTTGCACCCTGTCAAACAAGCCCAGGAGCTAGTCTTCGTGTTGGGTGATTTTCTCCAAGTAAGCTTTCTCATGGATATCTCCGGAAGTAATGAATCTCTAAAGCTTTCCTTTCCAATTAATCTCGAATGACTACCGAAGTTGTGTCCTTCATATCAACGTGTACGCACAGATTGATTGGTCGGATGCTGACGTGATATTCAGTAATGCGACGTGCTTCGAAGATCCTTTGTTTCACAAATTTGAGGTATCAAATGCCACTTCCATGTAACACCGTTCATGGTCTTTCTCTCATATTACATGTAAAGCCGAACCTTCTTATCAGTGGCACGTTTGTTTGAGTTCTTTCTCTACTTGTGGTCATCTTTAGAAGCCGTACAAAACCTGAGCATGCTTTCAGTTCTCAACTAGCAGCTCACAAACGTAACACGCAAATTAATTACACCCAGAAGGCTCCTCCCGTAGTTTTGCTGGTACAACTAAGCCGATAGCCCAAGTGGTTTGTCACACTGTATTCTATCTTTCAAAGTACTTGAGTATTTGAGTTAGAATATCTTCTACAGGACATGGCTACCAAATGTCTCAAGCCTGGAGCAATAGTTATATCGGTTGCAAGATATTTCACCAACCTTGCGTCATGGGACCTGCTGGAGCAAAAGGAAAGGCGAATGAGTTGGGCTCCAGCAATGGTCAATGTTTACAGGAAAACAAGTTCCCGAATAGATAGCTGTGAGCAAGCTTCAACTTCTTCTACAAAAACGGATGACTTCTCTGATAGGCAACCTTCAGGATAATTTTCAGGTCAAGTCTATCTCGTGTGGGGACTTAGATGACATAGATGACATCGGACCGAGACATATCTTGAATCCCCGCCCGAGGTTTGTATGACTTGCAGACAGGCTCATGTTGACACATTGAACGGCTACAGTGTATGCCACAGTAAGTTTAATGGCCCCCGAATGTGAATGTTATCCGCCACTGCTCTCTGTTCCAAAAAGGTTCTATTCTTCGTGGCTCGTCTCCATCTCGAGCCCTCCCTCCCATTGCAAATCTTATAGAGGTGTGGTCATTTTCATTTCGTTTCATTTTATTTCATTTCGTTTCATTTCCAAGGGGCATATTCAAACAAATATTCTCTATAAATAAATGTCGTGTTAACTTTTCCCTTTAATTTGAGAATTATGAACATTGAGATCCAAGCAAGTATATATATATACAATTAGGGTAGTATATTATGTTGACAATATAGTGGTTTTCTTGGATGATTGTTGAGAGTTGTATGCTCCATCCAGGTTCCATTGCACAATATGGTTTCGGTGAGCCCCTAGTTTTAGATGGTAGAATGCTGAGCCCAAAATCTTATACGTTTGTTGAGACTGATCATCTTTAATTCAACTACTTGAAACACTAGATATTAAATACTATCATTTGTAGAATAATTTTTTTTTTTATAATTTAGACCCGTTATCTCTCGGCCGACTAAGTATAAGATTCACTAGATGAATGCTTTTTTATTTGCAGGAGATGCATTACAGGTTTGATATGTTTATATAAATATAAAATTATATTCAAAGAATATATGAAATTTAAAACCAATAATAAGAATTGAAAACCAAATATTCTACATTTTAAGGCACTTAGTTTCCAAGGCAGTTCAATTTCGTTGAAAATTTATTTTCTAAGCAAGCTTTAAATACGAAATTGACTATTGGATAATAATTTATATTTCTATATCACTTTATCATAAACTTTCTTTGAGAAAAAGAGCTTCAAGCCATATTTTTCCAATTATTTGGATTTTCGTAACTTACTTTCTAATAGAGCGTTTCATAGTAAATAGACACATACATAAGATTCTTTGTTTCAAAAGAATTTTAAACCAATTTTTTTTTATATAAATCAAGCTATAATCTCCTAATATTTAGTATGAAAATTCAACAATGACTAAAATGAAGCACTTTAGTAAGTAGCAGATAGATCCCACGATATCCCATCAGTATATAGTACAAAATGAACAGATATGAAGGAAAAATTCATTATATAGTTCTTTATTGTCTCTTGTTTTACCTCTTGTGGAAAAACCATATTCATAAGAGAATAATTTCACCAACAAAGCAAAATACAACAATATACAAATTTTGTATTTAAAAATCATATAGTATTATTTTTCTAATATCTGAGAGTGCTGTTTCAAATTTAAAATGTAATTTCTTTCTTATCAAACTTATCATTTCTTTATTAGAAGATATCATTTACTTCCCAAATGTACTATCTTTGTACGTAGCTTTTTGATTATCAATAGTACATATCATTATCAAGACATTGCCTCAAGAAGACTAATGACAAAAGATACGATGGATCAAGCACACAAGGCATAGAGTACTTACAATAACTCCAATTTACAAAGATTCATAAAAGCTCATGCAACTATAAAGATAAACACTCTTCATGAAAGAATTCAAAAAGAACAAGGAGTACCCTCCTTCACTTTGTTGATCTTATAATTTGAACAACATAAGTAATAAACTAGGTAGCCTAAATAACTAAGCCAACCTCAAATGCTTACACTTCAAAAATTACCTTATAGCTAACTACCAAAACTAACTAACTACCTTGAAGGAAATTGACTGGCAAAGGAATCTATTAGAAAGTTCCTTTGTCCAAAAAAGAAGTATTTATTGTATCTAACCTACTATTGATATGATGATTATGAAATGATATACTATTGATATGAACTATGATATTTCTAGTTTTATATTCTCCTTATTTCTATTGTCTTTTTTTGAACTCTATATATTAATTCTATTCCTCACACTTTTGGTTCTTTGGACATTATGCACCTCCATTGCATTACACCCTTTTAAGCTACCTCTGCCTTTCACTTGAACTTAAAGATAAGAAACTTTCATTCCTTCTCAAATAAAGCATTCTTCATCTAAAGATTCTCATAATTGTGTTGCGAATTATGAAGTCAAAATAACTATTCTTGCATCACACTTATTTGATCTTTGTTCTCCCTCTATAGTTCTTCAATCTACTCCATCAACTCCATCTTTACCTTTTGGATCTTGTTGAAGTCTTCTTCAATTGCTGGGTGTCCTTGAATGCTGCATTTGCTTTGTAATTAAACAAGATGACATGCATTCTCCTTACAAATCTTGTGCAATTAAGAATATTTGGCTATTGCTCCTCTTACGTTGGATAAATTGACTCTAAGAACTCTAAGATAGATATAATAGAGTCCTTCAACATCTTGGTAACTAACAAATGCAAAGGTTTATTTATTGCCATCAAATGCTCCTTCTTGACAATCTTTGAAAACTCTTGTAGCAATGAAAGCATGCTTGCATAATTGGCTAGGCTCTATCTTTTGCTCTATCTCTATTCAAATTATGGCACTTTAGACATATTGTTAACGCCAATGTCTTTAGTCTTGATGTCTTCCTTCAATATTGGCACATTTTCTTGAGTAGTCATCCTTCTTGTCAAATTTTGTATTCTCTTCCTTTCCTACATCCTACAAAAATGCAGCCTTTGATTAAGAGATTTATTTTGATTCCACTTCCTCCTTAGTAACCACCTTTTGGTGTTTGCTTGATTTCTTGTGAAATATTCTAGCTGAAGGCATTATAGTTCCCTCCTCTTCCCCAAAGACCCCATTGGACCTTTGGCTAACCATCTTCTTGAAACTTTTTGTTACATTCTTTGATTGTTTGATCTACTTTTCATCTTGGTTGTTTTACAGAGTAGCTAAAATTTGAAATGATCCCCAAACTATTCATCATTTGTAGGCAATCTTATCTTTGCATAGAAATAAATTTTAAGGCACCAAGTAATGCGGTCCCTTCTTGCTGAAGGCATTATGCATCTTCTAGGTGTAATTGTGGAAAATGCAAGCACAATCAACCATCTTTTCTACAAACATATTTTCAAAGAAGATTGCTTGGTTGATGGACAAGAAAGTGGTCTGCTGCAATTAAAAATGCTTTCTGGTTGCAATAGCAATGATCTTCCTTGGTAGATTGCGATGTCTCAATGTCAACCAAAATATTGGCAACTATTGGTTAAGAAATAGGTTGTTCCTTTGCGGGCACAACAAAAAATAGATAGATTTGAAGAGAAGTGTCATTATTTTGAGTTCTTTACTATTACTTGTTTAGACTCTTGGGCAAGAACCACTCCTAGAAGAAGGTAATGTCACCATAAAGGCACACTATGACAAATGGAAAAGAAAATATCAAGACCATGAGGATCACAATCATGAAGGTCTTTGCCCTCATAATTCTTAGCTGCAGATGAGCCATGGTGATTTTCTTATATCATCTTCTCATTCTCTTGTATGATTACCTTCTAGGCATATGATAAGTAGCACAACCTTGTATTCTACCCTTAATAGCTTCCTAACCTTTCACTAATCAAACCAAAAATTTAAATTGAAAATTTTTAAATATACCTAACAATGAGAAGGTAGGTCACCTTATATAATAATAAATTTAACCATCTAAGTATTTCAAGTTGTTATATATTTCTAGTTGTTGTGTATTCTTTAGACTTTAGATACTTATATATGAAAATGATATTGTTAAACCAACCCACCCTCTTGTCAAAACATCCTACACCATGTTTATGAACCAAACCAAAGTAGGGATTCCAAGAGATGCATACTATTTTAATACTGCACACAAACATGTTGTTAGGAGATTCATGTGGCACATAACCACAAGGTGTGTTATTTTAACGAGGTGTATATTTAACAATACCTATAAAAGATTTGCTGATTTCTTTTGTGAGTATACATAATAACACTTCAAACCTCACAATTATAATTCAAGTAAGTCATCCATTGGATATAAACTTATTTGATGAATCTTGAAAGAAATAAAATTTTTGTCTTATATATTATATCAAAGAATGAAACTTAAATTCAAATGACACTTTTTTCCCTCAGGTTTCTTAACAATTTCTTACTTACTTTTGTTGTTTAGAGTCAAAATAACTTGGAATTTTATTCTTTGATATTATTATATATAAATAAAAATTTAAATAAAAATTTAAGATTAAGCATAAATTGATTAAGATCTACCTTACATATAAAAGCATCACATAGACCTTAATCCATCTTGGTAAAAAAATGCATTAGATTGATAATGGTTTATATATTCTAATAATACTCTAAAGAGGAAGTAACACAGATTTTTCACAAAAGGACTAACACTATAAGTGTAACAACATGGTGTCATTCAAATTTGTAATATTGCAATAAAAACCGGTCAATCCCACAAGGATATGCATGGATATGACTAAAATTGAGGTAAATGTGTCACAAAGCTAACAATATATTGTTTTGTATTTACTCTCTTGGGTGAAGTCATTTTTAGAAGAGTGTAGTATCACTTGTTTTGGCTTGGCATACTACAAAAATGTCAATGATTACTAATCACTTTCACTATAATTATAGTCCAGAGTACTCTTGAAGAAGATGAATCATTTGCAACAAAGATTACTTTGCCTTGGAAATTCCTTACCTTCCAATATGATTCCAACCTACTACCATCACAACATTTATTTGATCTACCCTCTGCATCACCATTATAAATGTCAGTTCACACAAGATAGTCAGATCTTAAAGTGCCTCACAAATAGAAGGATGATTTGTGTGAACTACATTGGAGTCAGATCTCCCAAGGGTCCTATCTCACGGTCATCTATGATTGTTGCATAGTGTTTTACCCTTCCCAAAAGGCACTAAGTTACATAAGGTTAGAATGATTAATACTACTTGGTTTCCCAATTTTTGTTACTTAATGATACATAGGCCTCTAAAAGTCTATTAAGATATTGTTCTACGTCGAGCACCTAAAGGTCCACACTCCTTCCACACAAATGATTCCTCACTCCAATGCTTACATCTCTATGCCAAGATTCTTCACAACTAAGTCACTAAGTATGTAAACATTCATATGGAGAATAGACATACACATACACTAACTTGATAGTCTTGATGGTATAGCATTTGTCATGCGTATATACATCACTACACAACATACATTGATGTCAACATCATACACTATAGAAGCACAACTCACACATAAGTCATACATAGACTCTAAAGTGCCACAATAATCAGATTGTTTACCACTCTCAACTCAACTCAGATCAAATCAGTACTTGATCTATCACTCTATAAACTACCAACAATTGTGCACTAATTACAGTCAAGCCACATGCACTCCAGCATAAAGAATCTAGGTGACATTTGCCGGCCTTTGTCCACCATAGCCAGGAACTTGAAGGCTCAACATCAGAGAAGTGAGCTCTCTGGAACTGCACTTCAAAAGTATACCTCCTGGACTTGAGCTAGGTCTGAAACCCTAACGGTCCCACTAATGGCACACTTGACGGTGAAAATGGTGCAAAGTGATGGTGGGCTCCACCATCAATACCCTAAACACCAAATCTGACCGTCGGAAAGTAGTCTATGAGAAACTACTGAAATAACTCTAACTACTATCACTGGAACTCCAGTGTCCGAGCAATCTAGATGCGATACTACAAATGGCATGACAACTGTCATGAGTATATACATTGCTACACAACATACATCGCTCACAACATACATCGCTGTCAACATCATAGACTATAGAAACACAACTCATACATAAGTCATACATAGACTCTAAAGTACCACAATTGCCCCCCTAGCTGGCGTTTAGGTCCCTCTAACTCGAGATAGCCATCTACTCTAAGTATATGGTGTACCCTATGATGGGAAAAGATCAAGAGGCTGGGTGCTATGGAGCCCCATTGTTAGTTGCCTACCTGCAATCTATACCATATAAAGAATGAACTAGCTATAGGTCAAGTACATCTAGGACATAACCACTATCCGTGAGGAACCACCGTGAGGAGAGGAGTTGTATATACCATATACCATCCTCTCAAACAACTATCACACACTAACATAATAGCATCTCCACTAGAAGATCCACCTAACATACACCTCAAGCCTGCACGTACTAGTGCCAAGCTTGGGTCCATAGTACCATCAATGTTTGGGAGGTGGCATGGCGCACAATTGCACACATGGTCCTTCCAAACAACACCATCACGTCCTTCCAACACAATGACTCCAGATGGCAAAACCTCACACACTGTCAAGATAGTGCGGCCTAAAGAAACATCAAGTGTTGTTGGTGCGGTCTGCTGTAGATATACATAGTCTCCTGGATGAAATTGACAGACCAAGGGTCTATAACTTCCTCCTTGAATGGTAGCATAATGTAAAGTATCTCTATGCTGAGCAATTGCCAAGTTCTCAAAGGCCATCAACATCACTCTCCAAAAGATCTCTGCCCATTGAGAACATGCGCTCATCCATACATTTGGATCATCCAAGTTCAAAACTATAGTAGCATCTCGACAAATGGCGGTAGGTAAATCTGGATCTCGTCCATAGAGTAGGAAGTAAGGAGAGAAGGATGCTAAGGAAGCTTGATGGTTGAACCAATAGCCCATGGCCAACCAAGGTAATTGAAGATCCCAATCTCCCAAGTGTCCGCTCTGCAAACCAAACTTTTGCAATCCTCTCTTCACTGTCTGAACCACTCTCTTTGCTAAGCCATCTACCTTAGGGTGATCTTGGGATGTAGTACAATGATCAATCAAAGCCTTGTCACACAAGACCTGAAACTCTCCCAAGAACTTTGTACCTTGATCAGTCAAAACCTCAACTGGTGCACCAAAATGACTAAGAACTTGATCTAGGAACGAGTAAGTTGTCCCTTCATTAGACTTGTCAAGAAGTGCCACCAACTCATTCCACTTGGAGAAGTGCTCCACCATCACCAAAACATACTGATGATGTCTCACAGTCAACGGTAAAGGTCTAGTGAAGTCCAAACTCCAACGGTAACCCAATCCCATGATAGGTAATGGGTGTAACTGTGGCATAGGAGCATTGAATGATGCTCTAACTTGGTCACAAACCACACATCTGGCAACAAACTATTGTACCTTGATCTACATACCGTGCCACCAATAATGACTCTGGAGTAAGCTATATGTATGCTTGACTCCAAAATGTCCTAGCTCCTCATGAGCATGACAAACCAACTGTGGTCTCTGAGATGGAAGTGGTACTACTTGTACTCTACCATCCTCCCATACATGCAAAAGGTGTCTACCCTCCAATCTAAACCGTTTGGCTCACTAGAGGACACGGTCTCTTTCCTTGGCCCCAATTGTGCCACCCACAACACCAGTGCAAAGATATTCCATCACTAAGACATCATCATGAATGTCTCGCTGAACTATACAAATATCTTCACTCTTTGGATATGTGACCTCCATAACTCTTCTTGTATGTGCTAAGAGAGATACCACCAAAGCCTCAGAAAATATACATAGAAAGGCAGATGCATGCCAACCTAGCACCATCTCCTCATCTGTCTCACCATGCCAACGTGCTCTGGTTTGATCCTGCTGGCTGGGACATGGGTTTCTACTCAACCCATCTACATCATGGTTCACCACTCCAGGTCTGTGAACAACCGCAAAATCATACTCTTGTAAAATCAAAGCCCATCATGCAAGCTTCCTTGAAAGCTTGTCCAACTCCATCAACCACTTCAATGGCTAATGATCAGTGATGAGAGTGAAGGGGTTACCAAATATGTAACATTGGAAATGTGCTACTGCTCAAACTACTGCCAAGCACTCTCTCTCATATGAACTATACTTTGCCTCCACTGAATTGTTGGAGTGACTAGCATAGGCCACCACAAACTCCTTCCCCTCATCATAATGCAGGGTGAGCACTGCTCCAAGCCCCAACATACTCCAATCAGTATGAACCTGAAATGGTCATCCTCTGATCGGTCTCCTCAAAATAGGAGCAGATATCAACCTCTCCTTGAGCTCTACAAAAGCTCTCTCTTGCTCATCTCCCCAACACCACTCTTGTGTAAGTTTGGTCAGCTTTGTCAAGGCCTTGGCAATGGCACTAAATCCTCTAACATAGCGGTGATAGAAGTTTGCCAACCCAAGGAATGCTTGCACTCTATTCACATCCGTAGGCCAAGGAATACATGCAATAGCCTCCACCTTGGTCTGCTGAACACCAAGTCCTCCGGGGTAGATAGTGTGACCCAAATACTCAACCTGCTTGTGGAAGAACCTAACCTTCCCAGGATGTAATTTGAGTCCATGAGATCTCAACCTCTCAAACACCTCTAACAACTATCTCTTATGCTTCTCCACAGTAGTGCTATAGACCAAAATGTCATCAATATAACACTGAGAAAAATCCAATCCAGCTAGGATCCTATCCATGACCCTTTGGAACTCAGCAGGAGCGTTCTTCAACCCAAATGGTAAGAACCTCCACTGATATAACACATCATTGCTATGAGGATCAATAGCTCAGAATTTTGTCTTGGACTTATCCTCCTCCCTGATCGGCAATTGATGATATCTCGCTCGAAGATCCAAAGTATCGAAGACCTTTGCATGCCCAATTGCATCAAAAATCTCCTCCGGTGTAGGCATGGCATACCAATCAGCCTTGGTCTATCCATTGATAGGACGGTAATCTCCACACATCCGCCTATCTGTGTAGTTGCCATGCATATCCTTCTTGGCTGGCATCAATGTCGCTGATGCATACTCTCTATGTGAAATCTCCACCAAACCAGCCTCAAAAAGGTCATTACTCCGGCTCTAAATCTATGTACTCTCCATGTCACTATAGTGATAAGGACATCAGAAATTTGGTATATCGCTAGTCAACTCAATCCGTATACCATGTCCCTTCAGAGCACCCAAATCCTTCATACTAAAGGCAAAACAACTCGTGTAACTCCTCAAGAACCTCCAAACCTTCCGTCTTTCCTCTCAAACAAGCTTAGGTCCAAGATCTAGCTCCCAAGTATCCTCTATAATTGTCATAGGAGTGGAAGACATGCTGACTGGCTGCTACACTAGGCCCTTGGGAGCAATAGGGTCATGCCTCCAACCACTAGAGGTCCCAACCTCTGTGTGAAAAACTCCCTCCATTTTGGCTGCAAGCTCCACACGTCCTCTAGCTACATCCCAAGTGGACCAAGGGTGTAATCTAAGTAGCACACGCTCACCTAGATAGACTCCAAGTAGACCACTCTCCCTAGTAGCTACTGGTTGTGTCCCAAGAATACCATGTCCACTCGGTCCATTGCCCTCGGCATGTGCCTAAATCATCTCGATAGACATAGGGCTCACAAGTGTCTGAGTGGTGATGCCTATCAAGCATATCCTACGTTGCTTTGCCAAGCCAAGACTCACAATCCATGTTAAACAATTCAGGTCTATAGCCTGATCTAACACCTGATGCCTGGATGCCTTTGACACTACTAGAACAATGGTAATATTGGTGCAAAATCCATCGCATGCTCTCTCTCATCGGCATTGGGCTCCACCACCTATTGTAATTGTGAGTCCCAAACAAGTCTAGGTCCTGCTTCTCAAAAAGCATGAGAGCCTGGGAAACTCATGAGTGTGGGAAATGCAGCTCTATGCTATCCCACTAGGTTCACTACTGCCATAGGTGACCGATCAGCCACTACCACTATTTGAGACTGATGCTCGACATCCAAGATGTCATCAACAAGGATGTGGTTAAGTCACTGAATCCCATCATAAGCATGTTGTAAAACCTCTCTAGGTAAGAGGTTTGTCCACCAAAGACAAAGGCGATAAGCTTGTGATCCCACTCTGGCTGCATCTAACAATACAGCAGGTCCCATCCAACAATGGACCTGATGTGTACTTGCCACCACTCTGGTGCAAGAATCACCCATCAAAGGAACGTTCTCCAAAAGGTAAGCTAGAGAAATGAACTGATGAATCTAGAGATGTTGTAGTATCCGTAACATCTCCCAAAACACACCAGAACAAGGATCCTAAAGACCCAAACCACAACCCGCACGTGTATGTTCCTGACATGGCCATCCAGAAATCACCAAGTGAATAGGCCCATGTCTCTCTAGGTCATGCACCCCTAGTAAGGAAATGTCTGCTGGTAGGGCCTTTTGGTAACCTCTGACTAGTGACATCGGTAATAACACCGGATACCGATAGGCCAAGTGTGCCACATGATGTAGAGAGACTTGCCTAGCAGTTTCATCTCTCTCTACATACAAGTAACTCTGCACTCGTATACCCGCCTGTAATACCACAGCTAGTTCGGTGCTAATCCCACCAAACAAATCTAATAGACATATCTCCTTTACGGATACTGCCAAGCAATGAGTGTGGTATCCAGAGGTGTCAAAGAAATTGACTCTAGAGGCTCATCCTCACACTCATCTCCTGATGGTACAAAGGCTCCACTCCAAGCCTGCTACACCAACCGATCTGCATGCTGTTGCAATGTCTCCTCTGAACTCTACAATGGCACATCCAAGGTGGATGGAACAATCCCACTCATACCCCAAATCCAAGTGATTTCTTGTAATGGAGTATCCTCGGCATGGGCATTCCCCTCCAACAAATCACCAGGCCAAGTAACTGCACCACTAAAAGCTAAAACTGATGTAGCCATTGTCTTGGACTATAGTGAGCGAAGACTACCACTACTAAAGCGTACTAATAGGCAACATACCCATTCCTCACTAGACTGCCAACCTGGTCTATAGGAGGTTGTCTCCTTCCAATAGTCAATGCTGAAACCCATGAGGTATAACACTGCTCCCCCAACTAGCACATCATATGACTCAACTATCATCACAATAGCCTGAGCTCTCACCACTGGGCTATCAATTGGATGACCAGGCTAAACCTGGACAACAAGCTCCCCACATGTGATGTATTGTGTCAAACCACCACCTAGAGATGTCTAGATCTGAAATGGACACCTCTCCACATCGGTCTTTCGTAACTCTAGACCGACAACTATAGCCTTTCCCAACATAAAGGGCTACGCACTAGAGTCTAACAAGACTCTCTGTGGTGTATAGACCTTCCTTGAAGGTCCCACCAAACGGAAAATCCCCCTCTAGTTATCCAATAGGACAACACCAGGTATGAATGGTGCTCTCTCAAAGGCTGGTCTAGTTGGCAACTCCTCTAGTCTAGCCGTTGCTGCCTGCCATAAACCACTGGTCACTGAACAGATCCCATGCTCCTCACCAAGCCAGCTCCACTACCAACCACCTCTGCTCTAGTAGTAGGAACTACATCATCCTCACTCTCACAAAGCGTGGCAGCCAACTAAAACACTAGGGCTAGGTCAACTCCTAATATAAACATGTCACTAGCCAAAAACAAAGGACGCCGCATAATCAGCTGAGCCGCCCCCAACATCATGCTAGACTCAGTCTGTGTAGTAGCAAGTGGCTGACTAGCAGGTAGTCCATCATGTACTCCATCACCACCTACTACACCTGCATTGGGACGTCTAGGAACCATGGATGTCATCTACAATGCCTTAGATAGCATGAAAGATTGGGGAAGTTTGACCTGTCTCCCAACCTCTCCTCTTTGTGGGTCCAACTCCATTGATGCTCCTCTAGGCTTTGGAGCACGTACTACACTCTTGGTCACTACTATAGATGCATCCACCTATGCTGCTCTACACATGAAGTCCAAAGCATCTCTATCATCCGCATATGAGGTGGAAGCCTTAGCACCTAAATCTGATCTCCTCTTAACAATAGTCATACTAGCCAATCTCTGCTCCAACTGCTCAATCCAAGTAGCCACAGTTGTATCAGAAGTAAGGGCAGGTACTGCCCCCCTACTAGGTGTAGATCCTCTACCACCACCTCTACCACCTCGTCCTCCATGAACCGGAGCTCCTCTACTACCTGCCATAGCAACCCTACCACTTTGTAACTCCGGAGTGTAGGTCAAAACACCGGTCACTAGTGTGACCAAATCTATGGCAATGCTCACACTATCTCTATGTTGGTTGTGATGCACCATATGTATCAAGTCCGCTGCCTTGAGTACACTCTCTCTTATGGTGAGGTCCACCACAAGTCCAATAAGCAACACCACCACTCACTGGCTGCTGTTGACCCAAAAATGAAGGTAAGGGTCTAACCACAATAGGCCTTCCACTCGCTCCATAGGATCTAGGATGTCCACCTTGTCCTCAAGAACCAATTGGGCGTGGTGCACTCTGTTGCACTCTAGAAGAAGTCACAACTATGGATGAGGTCTCCCTACCAAATCCAAATGTCACCACTCTCTCCTCTACCATGTTGAGCTCAATACGCTCAACCAAACCAAAGACCACTACCAAAGTAGGTGAAGTAGCTTGTAACAACGTAGCATCATAAACTTTAGGTCACAACTCCCTATCTAGTATCCCATACCAAACCTGGACTGCATGGGCCTCAATAACTCCTTGAGTGAAACTGATCAACTGCCTCATGCAAATGTATGCCTCGCGTAGGCTCTCTCTAGCCTTCCGTTGGAACTTCTACAAGCTCCTTAGCTTATTAGTCCGCACCTTGTGGTGCCCACATTTTTTGTTTTTTCAAAATAGAGAAGAAGAAGTGTATAGAGAAGTCGGATTGCGCCTGTATGGCTGAAGAAGGCGAAGAAAAGAGTCTTTGGGATGAAACCCGAGGTAAAGTGACTTCAGGTCATAAGGCAAAGTACTTGGATATGCCCTGTCAGCATACAACCCAAAGTAAGGAATCTTTGTATCAAGGGGGAGCTCAACTTGAGGCGAAGACAGTGTAACAACCTTTCGTCGGGGCAAGAAATTCAAGAAGGGACCATTCAAAGCTGGCGGCCCATACGCGTGAAGTACAATTGACAATGATAGGCACATGCAAGAGGTGTGATTTCTTTGTAGAAACTCAAATTGAAGAGAGACAAAGAAAGCGCAACTCTATAAAAATCGGGTTAACGACAAAGCAATGTCGAGCAATTTTCCTTCACCTTTGAGAAGTCATCCTGCAAGTGATCGTGGGAAGGAAATAGAGTTGAAGATGCGCTAGTGTGTAGAGGAGAATTTGAGAGAGTGAAACCAAGAGATAGTGAGAAAATAGGAGAGATGGGAGGAGGAAAGAACTCCAAATTCACAGTGAGGAATCATGCGATTCGGAGGCTAGACATGATCGCAAGAATTGAAGTCTTGAGCCGACTTTGGATCACATTCTTGGCATGGAATTGGAATGTGAGTTTTCCAGGTTTCATGATCAAGATTATCGAGAGCAAGTATCTCGATGGCCTCGAGGAAGAGTGGAAGAGAGGAAATCCGGCTCACTGGACAGAGTCGGATTGGAGATTAGTGCTTGGGAGAGAGGCAGGCGCGGAGCAGCGTGCCACATTCTTGGGTAAGGGAGAAGTAGCAGAAGAGACTCAAGAAGTGAGAGATGCTTTCTCTTCAAAGAGAACAAAGAATGGGTATAAGGTCGAGAGTTACAAGGATCCAGTGAAGAGAGGGATCGTGAGTGCTCTCATGGCAATCTTGAAGCCGGAGAGAATGACTTATGTGATGAAACACCAAGCGGTGTTCTTCCATAAGCTATTTGCAGGAGAACCGATTAACTGGGTGAGGTGCTTCCATGGGCGGATGAGACAAATGGTGTGGAATTTGTGGGATAAGTCACCTCCACATTACATCGTGCCATTTGAAGCACACTTCTACCTCAGGTTGAATTTGCTCAATTTGGTGGAGCAAAATTGAATGGTGTCTTACTTCCATCTCGACTTGAGAAAAGAAGTTGATGTGGAGGAACAACAGTACATTCTTCAAATCTAGAGCATGGATGAGTACTACGCAAAGACGGGTAAGAGCGTGGAGATAGAAGCAAGTACTCCAAAGTCAAAGAAGCGGAGTCGGCAAGGAGAAGCTAAAGACAAGACAAGACCTCGGAAGACCAAGAGAGGAAACCCAAGGAAAGGCATGGTGGTGATTGCAACGTCAGATGAAGACTCGGAGGGCAAAGCCGTGTGCAAGTCCAAAGACTCAAAACGTGAGGAAGAACCGGAGCTCACGCTGCAAAGTGGAGATACGAGTAGCAACAGTGATGAAGGTGGAGAAATGACATCAGTACCAGATGTTGCTGCAGAAGAAGAAGAAGAAGAAGAATTTTGGGTGGAGCTCGAGCAAGAAAAGAATGAGAAGTTGGAGGATGAGATACCCAAGCCCAAGGAGAAGAAGTTTATGATCCGGAGGAGAGTTCATTCAAGATGCAAGGCGAAGTGTGAAGCGGGTCTGAGTAAGGCAAAGGAAGAAGCAAAAGCTAGCTCGAGAAGTGAGGCATCTATTCCGATACAAAGACTGTAGAGAAGGAGGCGAGTATCGGGTGAAGAAGAAGTAAGGAGGGAGATCGCTACGCAAGAGGAAGTAGTTGCGAGTGATGGAGTGAAGTACCTGCGGGAGATCGTGTGTCTGTTATTGATGAAATTGGAGCACAAGAAGAAGGAGATGCAGTCAAATGTCCAGAGGTGAAGACTGTCTTGTAGGTATTAGCAAAATTAGAAGAAGAGAACTCGGAGTTGAAGAAGAGTATAACCCAAGGTGAGGAAGAAAGGGAAGTACTACAAGGGGAGGCAGTAGTGCAGAATCAAGTGCTTGAAGACTTGAAGAGAGAAGTGATGTATCGAGAGGAACTTGTTAAGAAGAGTGACATAGCAAGGGAAAGACAAGTAACAGAGTATGAAATCTTGAAGCAGCAGTTTGCTGATTCAAGACTAAAAATTATCCATGCTATGGCGAGGGTAGCAGCAAAGGAACAAGAGCTTGATAGAGTGATGGAGAGTGTAGAAGAGAAGAAGCAACTCTGGGAAAGGGAGTTGGCAGTAAGATATAGGGAAGAAGAGAGATTACAAGAGTTACTTTGTAATCAAGAGGAGAAGATTGAGCAGAAGGAGAAGGAGAAAGAAACAGTGAAGGCCGAGTTCAAGGCAGAATTGGTGATGTACAGAGAAGATTGGCTTGCAGATCGGGAATGAGAAAGGAAGATGCAATTGGAGCCATTGAAGGAGATTAACCTTAGAATGAATGCAATGCTAAGTATAGAGGCTAGCATTTGGATTGAAGAGATGAGGCTGCACGAGTTGAAGTTGTTGGTGCAAGAGATGAGGAGGAAATAGGCGAAAGACACAGATTTGAATGCGCTGTTAATTAGTCTCAGGACTTGTGTAGATAGGAAGATATTAGAAGTAGAAGACAATATCACAATTAGATTAGACTTGGTGAAATTGGAGATAGATAAACTTCAGAAAGACGTTAGAGCCAAACCCAAAGTCAATGAAGTAGGAGTGCAGATGTCTTTAGAGTTACCATTGGAGACAATAGAGAAGAGTGGGTCGGGAGATAAGGAGTTAGATAGATTGTCCACTAGTGAAATTTCAGATTAAGAAAGAGAACTATTAGATCTGGTAGAAGATGTAGGAGATATAAAACCCAAGGACAGAGTAGTAGGAAGTAAAATTACTTCGGGTTTGAGTTTGAAAGCCGAGGAAGAAGTAGACATCGGATCGGATTAGTAATCAATTTGAGATTTGAATAGGCAGATATGAAGAGGTGCATTTTCATTTCGGATCTGCAGGTTTGTAGAGTCATTAGGAAGAGGTACATTAGGAAGATAACTGTCAATTTTTCACTATTTAAGAGTGGCATTTGCAGTCTCATGTTGTTCAGTGCTCATAATTTTGAGAATAGATAAAGCGAAGTGCTGTGAAGCAGTGCTCGTCGCTTAAGCTTGATTTTGAGTATCAACTTTTTGTTTGTGTTTGTGAGTATGTGGAGAATTTTGAAGTGCAAGTCAACGTGCTTGTTGGATGTTGGATTCCGCAGCCTTGATCTTCATTCTGTGTGTTTGATCCTGAGTGAAGTGCAATCGAAGTAATGCCTTGACAGATCTGAGAGGAATTGTAATGTTGGTAGTATTTTGCATTTGTGAGTACAGTGCAAGGTTGATGTGAAGCAATTTTGTCAAGGAAGTTGTGCCTTCAGTGGAGGGGTGGAACACAATTCTGAGGCAAAGTCATTTTGCAATGAAGTGTTGTTTTCAGGAGAGCCTGAATCATCACAATCAAGATTGTTTGGAAAGAATTGAAGGAGTTGTGATTAAGGAGTGTTACTTTATGACAAGACTGAGAATCAATGCTTGTTACTCTCTTCTGGGTGTGGTTTCTACTTGAGAGATTAAAGACAACCAAGAAGAACTGCAATTGTTACTTTGACTTTGTATTTGGACATTTCTGACTCGTATCTCTGCGGGAACAAACTTTACTTACCCAATTACTGCAAAAGTGATATTTGTCGGGTTGTCACACACCCCCTAGTAGTTTTGCCTCAAACACTAGAAGAACTCCACCATGTGGTTAAACCCCAATACCACACCACCTCCTGTAGCGGTACCCCCACTCGTAGTAGCACTATCTCTAGCTAGTGCACTTCCACTAGCTCCACCAACACTACTCGAGCTAGAACTCATAGGTATAGCCGATCTACTCCTGGCCACCAAACCTGATAGAGACATAGTTTGGAGACCAATATTGTCTCCAGAACTCATGGTAGTCATCCATTGGTGGACCCTCCAAGTGCTAAAACAACCTCTTCCATGCCATGAAGGGTGTGAACAAAGTCAGGTTCCGCATCTATTGCAGATCACACCAACTATCAAACTCCTAGATGAAGTCATCCAACTCAGTGGCACCCACTATACCAGAGTAATTCCTAGGGCTTTTGGAGGCCCCATAAATCTTGTCTATGTCCCACAACAACGGTGCGGACACACCAAGTGCACTCTCAACTAAATCAACTCTTGTGTCAAACTCCAACTCAGAGTCAATCTCCTTCTTCACTAGGACCTGAGATAAAGGTTGATATCGAGCACCACTTTGAGTTAACCCATGGTGTACTATAGGGCTATCTCCTCTAGAACCCTCAAAGAACTCTGTTGTGACAAAGTAACCACAAACCGTCAATTGCAAATCGGAACCACAAATTGCAACCGCAAGCCGCAAGTGCTACCACCACCAACCAAGCACCACCAAGTGCCAACCCTAAGAAAACACTACCAATTAATGTAACTCTAATTTAGACAACTACACTAGGGTAAAGAGCGACCTGTAACTTGCCATCACAACATGCATTCTCACGGTCTGCAGATCGTCACTTCCTACCTCACCGGAGAGAAACATAGATAGTCTGACTGGTCATCACTCAAGCTTCACTATCAAGAGCACACCAAAGCACCAACACTCTAAATTCAAGGCACCTCAAACAAAAATGATGCAAAAATGGGCATAGAATGGAGGGAGTCCAATCACAAGAAATCTAAATAAAAACCTTCCATCTCATAAAACAACATTGGAGTGTGAGCCGGCCTATCTCTCACTCAAGATGAACCTCTGATGGCTATTATGGTAGTGCACCATGGACTAAGAAGGCAAAGAACTCCAACTCTATCATACTCCTCTAAGGCTAACACTCCAAGATTCAAGACATTGCTCACTAGAGAACTCAATGAGAGAGAGATAGTTGCAAATGAAAGGATCATGAGTACCTCCTCACCCCTAGTTTATATACTTGTGAAATAGTTATGCACCAAAGTTACTAATTACCACAGTAACTCAAGTTACTAGGCTATGTCATAGGGATGGCAACTATCTATAAGACCGATAGATATTTCATGGGTCTAATAAGAGAAGTCTAGACTGCACAACTCGATGGACAAATTCTTGAGAAATTGAAGGCTGTGGTAAATGAATTTCAAGATGTTTTTCCCGATGATCTACCCTAAGGATTACTACCAAAAAGGAGAGTAAATCATAAAATTGAGACACTCTCAGGGAAGACACCTCCTTGTAAGGCCCCATATCGCCTATCACCTGATGAGTTGGAGGAGTGTAAGACTCAAATTGAGGAGATGTTGCAGAAAAGGTTTATCCCACCTAGCATATCACCATATGGGGCTCTTGTCTTGTTTGTGAAGAAGAAGGATGGTCCAATGCGCATATGCATTGACTATCAAGGTCTCAATCAACAAACAATGAAGAACAAATACCCCTTACCTTGCATGGATGACCTATTTGATCAACTCCATGGAGCGAGATACTTCACCAAATTGGACTTGCAGACTGGTTATAATCCAATCCAAATTGCAGAGGAGGATGTGTACAAAACTGCCTTTTGAACCAAGTATGGCCACTTTGAGTATCTTGTGATTCCTTTTGGCCTCACCAATGCACCTGCCACTTTCATGAGTCTAATGAATGACATATTTTTTCCATACTTGGATAATTCTATTATTGTCTTCTTGGATGATAATCTTAGTATACAGTAGCATGATGACAGAACACAAACAACATCTACGAGAGGTCCTCTAGATTCTAAGACAGAATCAATTGTATGCCAAAATCTCAAAGTGTAAGTTTGGCAAGTCTGAAGTAGAATACTTGGGGCATAGAGTAAGTGCAGAGGGCATTCAAGTATTGATGGATAAAATAGAGGTCATTCAAAAATGGAGTGCCCTAAAAGATCAAACTCAACTCAAGAGCTTCTTGGGGTTGATGGGATTCTATTGTAGATTTGTCAAGGACTTCTCCAAGGTTGCATAGCCTTTAACGGCACTACTTGGCAAGGAGAAGAAGTGGACATGGAGAACCGCACAAGAGTTGGCCTTTCAAGAATTGAAAGCCGCCTTGCTACATGCACCAATCTTGAAGTGGTATGACCCAAAACATCCAATCAAGTTGGCTATAGATGCATCAAGCGTAGAAATAGGAGCAGTCCTACAACAAGAGTGGCATGATGGATGGCATCCAATTGCATATTTCTCTCAAAAGTTGTTACCGGCAGAGCGCAACTACCACACCACAGAACGAGAAGAGTTGGTCATTGTTCTGGCAACCAAGTATTGGAAGCACTATCTGGGTGAGAAGGCATTTGTAGTAAAGATAGACCACAAACCTCTAGTCTACCTCGAGACACAGAAGGATCTATCTCATTGCTAGATTTGGTGGGTAGAGTGGCAACACTTCAACATGACAATCACCTACGTGGAAGGGAAGAAGTAACTTGCAGATGCATTCACCTCCATGCCAATGGCAAACAACTTGGTGACAGAGGTTAAGATTAACCCTAAATTTTGGCCAGAAATTCTGGCTACTACAAAAACTGATTCACACATTGTAGAATCACAATCATCCATAGGCATCACTAGCACCTAAGGACTCACCTTTCATGATGGAAAATTATGGATCCTAAATGTCCCCAAATTACGCACCACTATTCTAGCGGAATGTCATGCTTTAGCCATTGCAGGTCATGTCGGAGTGGACAAGACCTTGGATGCAATCCAGCGCCATTACTATTGGCCTAAGATGAGCAACAACGTGATGGACTACATGCGCAGCTGCCTACTTTGTCAATAGAACAAAGCTTCTAATCAAGCTCCTGTAGTGCTCCTCCAACCTCTCCTCACGCCTACCCAATGTTGGGAACAAGTGAGTATGGATCTCATTTGTAGATTACCCAAGACCACCTCAGGGTTTGACTCCATTGTGGTCTTTGTGGACTGGTTCAAAAAAATGATTCATGTACGCCCTACCACCAAAGATGTGACCGCTCCACAACTAGCTCAATTATACTTAGATGCAGTCTTCTCTCACCATGGCTTGTCTAGAGTACTTATCATTGATAGAGGCACTCAATTCACCAATTTGTTTTGGCAGACACTCTTAGGGTTCTTCAAAACCAAGTTGGCCATATCCACAGCTTACCACCCACAAACAAATGGCCAAACAGAGCGGGCTAATTGCACGATTGAAGACATGTTATGTGGCTTCACCTTAGAAGAGCAAGAAAGGTGGGACACCCTACTCCCGTTGGTGGAATTTGCTTACAACAATTCAGTGAATACATCCACCCAAGTCACTCCATTCTTCCTCATGTATGGTGAGCATTCCTTCACACCTTCTAGCTTGATGAAGATCCGTCCAGTGGCTACCAAGGTTGATGCAGTCAACACGTTTGTTTCTAGAATCCAACAAGGTGTGGAGAGTGCCAAGCACAAATTACAGATTGCACAAAATCTACAAAAGTAGTATGTTGATGCACACTGTAGGCACATGGAGTTCAATGTTAGGGATCAAGTGTGGCTATTGACAACCAACCTCACATTAGTTGGACCTAGTAAGCTCAAACCTCATTTTATTAGGCCTTTCTCAATTCTTCGTCACGTCGGTGCTGTGGCCTATCACCTTGAGCTACCACCACACATGAAGATCCATCCCATGTTCCATGTTTCCCTACTATGCAGGTATGCTTCCCGCTCAGGCCAGGGTCATTCCACCCAAGACATTCTACCTTGTCCGACACTCATTGATGGCACAGAGGAATATGAAGTGGAGCATGTTCTCCAAAAACACATGCATCGTACTCGCCATCCGCTGTTGCTATCTAGTACAGTGGAAAGGTTACCCCCTCTATGAAGCAACTTGGGAACCCGCTGCCAATTTGACACATGCACCGGTGTTGGTGCAAGCATTCGAGCAACAATTGCACAACGAGGACGTTGCGTCTTAAAAGGAGAGAGGTCTATAATACCAAGAGCTAGCCATATGATCTAGATGTGAAATTTGGTTTGGTAACATCTAGAATGATGTTATACATGATAGTCAAAATAGATCAGATAGAAGTATCACCAAAATAGACTTAGAACCTTGGAACCAATAGCTAGACATATGATTTAAAAGTGAGAATTGGTTTGGTAACATGTGGAAGGATGTTACACATGATGGACTAAACAGATCAAAAAGAGGTATCACCAAAAGGGAACTTCTACTAATAGAGTAGGAACTTAAATATGCCTAAAATCTTTGAAGGCAATTTTGGAGGCCTAAACGGATGAATTAGGCCTCAAAAATGTGTAGAAAATGTACCTTACTCATGTGAGTTTGAGACTCCTACAGGAAGATTCTCTAAAAGATTCCCTTTGGTCAAAGCTTATTTGACCAACCAGATAGGACCTAAACTGACATGTCATCCATCCAAGTAAGTAATCCAAGGGTGGAGCTTGTTGACAGGTCACCTATCTGTGTGCCTAATCCTATGGTGGAGCTTCCTTGGAGGAGATCCTCTTTGTCTATATAATAAAGAGAAGGTGCTCCTTTGGGGCACCAAATGTTGAGTGTGTAATTTGTGTTTCTCTCTCTTCTCTTGTCCTTGGAGTATTACAGATATGAAGTACAAGACAAAGTATGAGATACCAAATGAAGTATGAGGGATTAGGTCCATGTATTAGGTTTGTATGGTTGTAAATTTTTCCATTGATTCTCAAATACTACAATTTCATTGTAATTGTAAGCTCATGAATAGGTGCTTCTACCAAAGTAAAGCTCCTTTCATTTGCACACATAACTACAATGATAATAACCTTTTCATGTGCCAAGGTGTTTGGGGTCAATGATGTTCCACTAGGCCAATGGTGTCATTTAAAATCTTTAGCCCTATATTGTCATCACTGTTAAGAAATCATGATCACTAGATCACAAAACAACACAAGAATCATAACCATGAGGATTTTTATCCTTGTCATCCCTGGGAGAGGAGGAGCCAAGGTGTTTTTCTTGTGTCATCTTCTTATCCTCTTGTGCGGTTACCTTGTATATCAATGTTAGATAGCATAATCTCATATTCTAGCCTTAATAGCTTTCTTGAACTCTCATTACTCTATTAAAATTGAAAAAAGTGAAAAATGTATTAGTTGCATGAAGGTGGGTTGCTACACTAAGCTTCCAAATAATCCATATTAAAATATATCTATGAAATCAGAAAATAAACTTTCAATTCAAGTGAAACATGAAAATTATAAAGAAAATACTATTAGCAATTTGTGGATGTTCAAAAATTTAAAATTTAAAATTTAAAATCACCCTCTTATTATTTTCTTAACTATGTACTCCTTTGAAATCAAAATCTTTAATTCAAGTACAATATGGTTTTATCAAGAAAATACTATTATCTAGTTGTTATATCATATATTCAAAACTAAAAGGACATCCTTGTGATATTTATCTTAACTACTTATACCATTGTGTGGAAATCATAGGGCCCATTTTAGATTAGCAAGATTCAATACTAAATATTAGTATAACTAGGACTCCATTAAATAGTAAAGTAGGAAGCTAATTTACAATTACAATATAGATCCAAATAATACTATTTCTAAATTTTTTATAATTTGGATAAATCTTTGAGATCATAAAACAAAATAACTTTTGCCTTGTATAACATCCAATTGTTACTAAGAACAAAGGTGTGTATAGTATAAGTAGGTGAATAACATACGAGTTAAATTATAATCTAATTTGGTAATATAAACACAATTTAAATATGAGATAGCTAAATAGGTCAAGAAGATTATCTAAGTCAATAAGAAGTCCAAAGACCTTTTTTGGTTTATTGTTATTTAAATTATACTCTTGTGCATGCTTAATTAATCCATTATCATGCTTGTAAAAGATTGAGGAAAGAAGAAGTATAATAGAATATCAAAGTGAAAGCTCACTTTGGGACTCTTGAATGAGAGAAATTACAAATGACTAGTATGAGCTTTGATATTTATAGAGAAAATACAAGGCTCTTGAGTAGCTTCTCAAGAAACTTACTAAAAATCATCTTCTTAGAGGACAAGCCAAGCTAACTTGGAATTTTTTTGAGAAGCTGCCTACTTGGCATGCAAGCTAAACTAGTCATGAAACTTCCCAAGATTCCTTTTAGAAGCCACCTACTTGGCGTGCAAGCTAAGCTAGCTGAGAAGTTTCTCAAGAAGCTTCCTCTTAGAAATCACCGCTTTGGATACACATTACCCAATACTTAGAAGGTACCAAGTAACTTCCTAGATGCTTCAAGAATACTCTTATTATACTCTTCTTACTAATTTGGCATATTTCTACTTCATTAGTCTTGACTAACTCATCTATAAATTCCATATAGTTACAATGGTAATATTAAACCATTTATTGTTGTATTTGGCATATAGTGTAATATTTCAAAAAATAAGAGGACCTTCAAGAGAAACATAGGAGAAGAAACACAAAGCTTCACATTCAACACTCCGATGCTCCAAAGGAGCACCTTATCTTTATTATATAGCAAAGAGGATTCACTCAAAAGAAGCTTCACCCTCAAATCAAATACAAGAATTAGTGACATGCAGCAAGCTCCACCCTTAGATTAGTTACATGGATTGGTGACATGTCAATTCTTGTCCTATTTGGTTGGTCAAACAAGTTTGATTGGAGAGAATCTTCAGGAAATCTTCATGTAAGGAGCTCAAAATTGTATAATTGAGATACTATTGGAAAGCTCTCAATGAGATAAATAGTTGGAGGAGAAGGCAAGTCTTTTTTTCTCCAAAGGGGTAGGGTTGAGTCATTTTCAAGGTTTAATTCCTCCATTTAGGCCTCTAAAATTAGCTCTAAAGTTTTTAGTGTGTTTTCAACTCTTGCACTATTAATGGAAGTACTTTTTGGTGACACCTCTATATGATCTACCTTGCCTATCATATATAATATCCTTCCAAATGTTACCAAGCCAAATTTCAACTTTAGATAATATATCTAATTGTATTACATATAGTCTCTTGGTTTTGGTTTTACTTATACATTATATTAAAATTGCAAGACTAATAACATTCCTAAAAGATATAGTTATACAATAGCTTTGATGTAGTCTTGTAATTTGCTTTTCTTCTAATTAATTTATTCTTCTTTGCTAGTATTGTATATTAATTTGAAATTATGAAATTTTGTTTTTACTTACCAAGCAAATCTCTACTCTTCTCTTTACAATGAGCCTTTCAAAAATAACATGCTTAATTTTTATATATAGACCTATTTATTTTCCAATATAAACATATAATAAATTTCTTAGATTTATTATTTCTTAGATTTAAATTTCTTATAAATTTCTTTTTCATTTAAAAATTGTATCATCTTAAAAATATCTTAAAAGAAGCTCAAAAGCAAGTTCTATGGAATATACCATAAAGCACATTATTTTATATCTCAGGAGGATTAAAATATTTATATAATAATTATTAATTTTATGAATAAAAATTAATTTATAATATTAGAAGTTAATTTATAAATTTATATAATTAGAATAAAAAATAAACCATATCATTTCATTTCAAATATTCTCTACAACAAGGAATTTAATTTTATCCTTAATGAGAGATGCATGAAAAATATATTTTTCTTGCTTAAGAATAAAATACAAAGAATATAGAGATGTGCAGAATTATATATTTAATAATCAGTGTGATTTAATATTATACTTAATAGAAGATGGATAGAAAAAGATGATTTATCTAGAATGTAATAAACTTTAACAAGTAAACAGTAAATTTGTTATAGGTAACTTTTTAGAATTTACAAAGTGTCCAAAAATATCAACCATGAAATTTTGTCGAAGTTTATTAACTTGCACAAATCCTCTTGATATTTTCTTTAGTATCCAAATTACTATAATTGTAAATAAAATTTAAAAAGCTATTAAATTTAATAACAACTTTTCTTCATGAAATATTATATTGATATCTATAATGATCATTCTACTCTCATAATTTATTCTTTAAATAAAATTTAAATACTTTGATATTCCTAATTGAACTTGCCTTACAAAATGTTGCTTAAAAATACATTATAGAAAATGGAGATTAAGATTATGTTTATTAGAATTATTATACATAATTAGAAGTCTAATCTCATTGCAAACTCTTATGATCAATTTATTAGATTCTCAAAGTTATTCTTTTTGGAGTTCAAATCAATTTTTTGTAGCATATTTTTCCTCTTTGGTTGACAATAGAAATGCTAATAAGAGAGAACGTCTAAATTCAAGAAAAAATTGAAAGTTAAAATAAAAATATAACTCAAGAAAAAAATTAAGCTAAGCACAATAATTAATCAGTAAAAAAATGATATAGAATTGATGTATAGTCTTTTATACAACCTCTTAATTCTTATCTTTTGTTTCCTTATCTTTATTATTTTTATTATAAATACATTTAATATATCTACAATGTTGGTATATGTAACTTAAATGATTCTTTATTGATTACTATTTGAATCAAACTCACTTCTCTAAGATATATAATAAAGGAAGAAATAAAAATAATAAAATAAATATATTTTTTATGATTAAATAACCTAAAATTAATCAAAAATACAAATTAGCTCCAACTAACCTTATTGAGGGTGTTATAACTTGAAGATGCTCATTGAGTTTAATTTAGAATCAAGTAGATTTGAGTAATCAAGTAGATTACACTCAAATTTACACTCAACACTTCAAATTTTGAAGTCATTATTGATATTATTTGTATCTTATTAAACTTAATGACCTTATAAGTTTTAAAGTAAAAAAAGCTGCTAATATTTACTTAGTGAAAAAAATAAGTTAAAAAAACTCTGACAACAAATAAATAAATTTAAATATATAATACTTAAATTCTAACTATGTTTGGTTAGCAATTCAAATCTCTACTTGGTTCAACAGAAATAGAATCCTTGTTAGAGTATCCTTAGTGGGGTTTTTTAATTTTCATAATCCGCCACAAAAGAGTTGTAAATTTAATTTATTATCCATTTATACAACTTTGCAACTAGGTCAAAATAATTATATGAAAGGAATATAACTTGTATCAATGATATATTATACAATTAAATCAAAAGAGTCAAAATAATTGTATAAAAGAAATATAACATTCATTATTATTATTATCTATATTGCTCTTTATACCAATTAGGCTATCATATCAAGTTCATAAAAAAAATGACCTCACTTAGTAAATATCTATAATTTCATACCAACTTTTCAAGTATAAAAAACATTTATGTATTATATGACATCCTCATTATGTCAATTGTGTATATCTTTACTCATTTGATTTCAAGTCATGGAGAAGCATATAATCAATGGAGGAGTAGTTTTGAAATCTCTTTTACTTTCATGGTTTGACTTATGTCTTAATTCCTCTATTTATGAAGATATAAAATTTTGGTCAAAATAGATTCACATACAACAATTGCTGACCACAACAAGGAACTAAATCTTTGGTCTTGGTTGCTAAATATGACTTCTCCTTGTATAGAGGTGAAATAATGCAAATATTTTTAATTTTTGGGTGGAATAATATTTGTATATCTACCTGAATAATATAAATGCATTTAATGAAAAATAAAATAAAATTTATTTTATAATATGATTGATTGATAAAATCAAAGTTTCATGACAAATGCATAGGTATTAATTGCCTCCCTCTACTTATTTGCCTCATTGAAGTGCATGTATTCAAAATTAAAGCTAATAAATGATAGAATTCTAGAGAAAAAAATTATAGTATTTATCAAGTTTGATTGCCCAGCCACCCACTTATGTGTAGCAAACCTAGTCTTCTACCTACCTAAGGTAAATCTAGGTGCCTATCTATGCAAGGCAAACCCAATTACCTAGCTATGCAATCAAACTTAAGCATCCAATCAAACTTAAACATCCACTATGCATCATAAACCTAAGTGTAGTGTGTACAACATAGATATGTTTCCATTGAAGGAAAATTCAATAAATATAGAAAAGAAGATATATTTTTTTAGTACCTTTACCTTATCCTTTTAGCAAGAAATAATAATACTAACTTGTTAAAGGGTTAAATATAGGTAAATATTATCAAATAATAATAAGAAGATCATCATTTTTAAAGAAATATAAAAGCTTATCCTTTTTGTGCATCTAGCTCTATCTACAAACATAATATATGGTTTCAACCAAAGAGACAATTAGATGCTATATTGCAAAGAAACCAATGCAATTAGTAGAAGATATCATAAAGAAGAAGTAGCCAAAAGATAGAACCATATGCAAAATATTACCTATTATTAAAATTCATTCTACAAATATGTGAAATATTAGCTTTTGATTTACTTTCATGTTTGCTACTTTCCTTAGTGAAACTCTATTGAAGCAAAAATAAGTACAAGTTAATTTTGCACAAACAAGAAGTTGATGCGTAAAACTAGATATGACTTGGAAAGAACAAATTTCTTAGGAGGCAAAAGAAGATACTTAAAAATCTAGGTTTGACTATATAAAAGAAGATTTAACAAAGATGTGATGTGAAGTCTAAATTGTATAAGAGAGTAGGTGTGTTTGACCTTCAAGGCTTATACTTGAACCACACTATTGATATAAAATTTCCATTATTTATAATATTCCATTATAATATTCTTACTTTTTGAGACAGAACTGAGTATATTGAAGAAAAGATCCTTTGCATATAGAAGAAGATACTTAAGGAGGTAGTAAAACTTAGGTTTCTTACTATGAAAGAAAGTTTTGTGTAGAGTATATTTTTTAGGTGACGCCGATATGTATGACTTGTAGTGCATATAGTTCGACAAGCTAAATGTTTATGCTAAATGTTATCTCCTTATAGATGTTGTGCGTTTATATATTGCTACACAACATACATGGTTGTCAACATCACACAACATAGAAACACAACTCACACATAAGTCATACATGGACTCTAAAGTGCCACAATAATCAGTTTTTTCTCAACTCAAATCACACTCAATTAGATTAGTACTTGATATATCACTCAACAATCTGCCAACAATTGGGCACTAACTACAATCAAGCCACACCCACTCTAGCTAAGAGACTCTAGGTGATGCTCATTGGCCTTTGTCCTATGAGCTGGCCTGTCTATCACTCAGGATGAGCCTCTGATGGCTATTATGGTAGCGCACCATGGACTAAGAAGGCCAAGAACCCCAACTCCATCATACTCCTCCAAGGTTAACACTCCAAAACTCAAACCATGGCTCACTAGAGAACTCAATGAAAGAGAGATAGTTGCAAATGAAAGGATGATGAGTACATCTTCACCCCTAGTTTATAGAATTGTAAAATAGTTATGCACCAAAGTTACTAATTACAAGAGTAACTCAAGTTACTTGGCTAAAAGTCAAAGAAAGTCAAAAAGCTAAAGGAATATCCATACTCATGGGAATATTCTCCTAAGCATGTGGTCTTATCTTGATCCAATATAATACCAATAGTTAGATAGATGATCTAGAGATGAAATTTGGTTTGGTAATATTTGGAAGGACTAAGTAGATAAACTAGAGGTATCATCAAAAGAGTACTTCTACTAATAGGCCAGAGATTGAAACATGCTTGGAAACTTTAGAATTGATAAATAAGCATATGATCTAGAGGTGAAACTTTGGGTGGTGACATTTAAAAGGATGTTACACATGATGGAGAATATAGATCAGATAGAGTAATCACCAAAAGAGCACTTCTACTAATAGGGTAGAAGCCAAAATAGACCTAAAAACTTGAGGTAATTTTGAAGGCCTAAACAAATGAATTAGGCCCCAATAATGTGTAGATTCCCTCCCAACAAAGGAAAGGCCAGTCTTTCCTTTGTTGAGGGGGGAATCTACACATGGCTGGCTTCCCTCTCCCATGGTTTGTCTCACCAAGAGCTTTCCAATGGTATCTCAACCACGTTATTCTAAGACTCCTACAAGAAGATTCCCTAAAAGATTCCCTCTAGTCAAAGCCTGTTTGACCAACCAGATGGGACCAAGACCAACATATCACCAATCCAAGCAAGTAATCTAAGGGTGGAGCTTGCTGGCAGGTCACCTATCCATGTACCTAATCCTATGGTGGAGGAGATCCTCCTTGGCTATGTAATAAAGAGAAGGTGCTCCTTTGAGGCATCAAAGGATTGAGTGTGAAATCTGTGTTTTCTCTCTTGTATATCTCTTGAAGAGTTATCTTGTCCTTGGAGTATTACAATGGTATCAGAGCGACTGTTTTAATCCAAGAGAGTGGATCATCCTTCTTGGAAGAGCATGAGCTACTAAAACTAAGTAATTTGAGGTGTAGAACATAATGTAATTGCTAGACTTGGAAAGGGCTTTAGAGAGCAGATGGGATGGATGCATTGGGAGGAAAATTTATTGCACCTAGCTTCCCATTCTTGAATCCATTCCACATCAAGATTATGTACATCTAGCGTGAGCAAATGAGAGTATCACTAGCTTATCACTTTGGAGCAGAATTTATGGGCAGAGTGATGAATTCACCAAACTTGGTGATTCTACCTATGGTGGTATATGACAGAGAGTGGGATTTGACAATCTACATTCTATTATGATGTTATGGATCTGAATGTACCAAATCCTCACCCGTTCAACATGCAAGTAGAAATCTGTTATGTAGTCAGACCAAAAGCGATGATTAGGGATTTTGTAGTCTACAATTTTGGTGAGGAATATTGTCAATGAGTGATGGCCTTTGAGGTCCCAATGGTAGTCCCCCATAGTTTTTGCACCCTCTTGTATGATCATTCTAACCCTCTATTGAAGTAGGAAGTAGGAAGTGAACATCAATTGTGTGTACAAATCATGGATCCACAATTGCAAGAGTTGATGCAAGGAATGCAGGGGATGTTGAACGAGTTTCAAGAAATCAAGATGACCATGGAGGAATTGCAAAATCAAGTATGTGTTGTCAAGAAGGATCAAGTAATGCAAGAAGGGGAGTCTCAACAACCAACACCAACAATCAAAGTACTTGGAGAGTTATGCATGTCGATGACACCGATTCCAATAAACAACCAAGCCACATTGTTACTACAAATGAAGAAGACATACAACATTGAGCATTACAAGGGATAACGTTCCATGGGAGTAGTGGAAAATTGGATTTCAAGAATGAATCAATACCTTTGATTGTTCACAACAGACATCACTAATCATTCTGCATGTGTGTTTGCGTGTGGGTACTTGACCGATAAGGCCCTCACATGGTATGAAGCTTGGGAATGATCACTACTGGTAGAAGGAAGAGAGGTCACTTGGACAGACATGCAAGAAGTGCTGCTCAAGAATTTTATAATCTGTGGATTTTGTGCAAATGGCCCAAACCAGACTCTAGGGGTTAAAGCAAAAGAATAGCATACAAGAATATATGGACACATTTTTGGATCTACATGTTGCAATAACCAATATGAGTCCAACCAAAGCTCTTGAAAATTTCAAGAGAGGATTAGAAGAGCGGATTTGCCAAGAGGTAATGGTGCAAAATCCTCATACTTTTTTTAAAGCCATTGCTTGTGCCCAAAGAACATAAGGGCGCTTGAAAGAGGTGAAGCGATAACACTAATGCAAAACTACGGGGCCAAGACAAACCATTTTGGTGGACTAGTACCTATGGAATTGGGCAACATATGGTTCCAAGATAGAGGAGCAAGACTTCTCCAAGGAGAACGGAGACGGATCAAAGAAAGGAGAGAAGGAGTCTCATAGGGAAAAGGGGCTCGAGTAGAACAATGATGATGTTACAATTGTGGTAGAATTGGGCACATAGCCATCAATTGTTGTGCTTGGCATCTTAAAGGCCCTTGGCCTCCATAAAAGCAACCTCTGAACCACATGGAGAGACAAATTGAAGAGGAAGATATAGAAACTGCATTGGAAAACCAAGATCGTTAGTAAATATACCTTGCGGCTTTATTGGCTCAGTGAAGAAGAGTAAAAGTAGGGGGAGGAAGAGGACAAGTATGCTAGAAGGCAATCTGGTGAGAGTGTTGATAGACCATGGGGCAATAGAGAATTTCTTGTCTTGCTTTGGTGCAATAAGGTTGGAGATGAAACTAGAGAAGGATGAGAAGGACAAAGTAGAGTTACCTAATGGTCAAACAAAGAGGATTGAGTTGTTACCTAGAAAGGTAATACTCTCTATAGGTAAGTATCAAGAAGCAATCAAGTGGCGAGTGATACAATTAGCTCATTATGATGCAATCTTAGGTATGCCGTGGATGGAGCACTACAACCCCACTGTGGATTGGAGAAAGAAAGTAGTGAAAACTAATCAATGGAAGATCTTTGGGATTAAAGGAATATCACAAAGGTAAGAGTTGCCTCTATTTATCATAAAGACCACATCTGTGGGTAAGACAAATAGATGTTTCATGGGCTTAATAAGAGAAGTCTAGAGTGCCCAACATAATGGATAAATTCTTGAGAAATTGAAAGATGTGGTCAATGAGTTCGAAGATGTTTTTTCAGATGAATTACCCGTAGGTTTACCACCAAAAAGGAGAGTAGATCATAAAATTGACATACATCCGGGGAAGACACCTCCTTGCAAGGCCCTATATTGACTATCACCTCAGGAGTTGGAGGAATGTAAGGCTCAAATCAAGGATATGTTGTAAAAGGGGTTTATCCAACCCATTGTATCACCATATGGGGCTCTTGTATTGTTTATGAAGAAGAAAGACGGAACAATAGGTATGTGCATTGACTACCGGTGTCATCGGGAAAATAATCTACATGTAGCATTGGTGCCATTTGGTGTGAGTTTTTCTTGTTATAATGAACTCAACATTTTTTTTAATATTATTGTATCTTGGAAGTCATTTCATGTTATCTTGTCTTGGGATATTTTTTTATGTTGTTGCAAAGCCGGAAGTTGTTTTGTGTTGCTGTAAGCTTGAGAGTTTCTTTTATGTTACATGAGCTCAGGAGTTTTGTGTGTTACACAAGCTTGGGACTTATTTTTGTGTTACATAAGCTCAAGATCTTTTGTTTATGTTATTGGAATCTTTGAGAGGAAGCTTGAACAGGACAAGAGGAGGCTGACAAGGTTTTCCTAAGGAAAGGCTTTGGCTAGGAGGACAAGAAAATTTGAGAAGAGGAGTTTTGGGCTGGACAAGAGGTCTGGGAATGTTTTGGAAGGAGGAGCTGGAGAGTCGAAAGGAGAATGTTGAGTGCTGAAAGAAGAGATCTTTGGGGGGAGAAGACCTACTTGGACAAAAGAGAGGGATTTTTGAATGTGGGGAGTTGGCTGTGTAGGGTTTTGTGCAAGACATAGAGAAGAGGGGGGAATTTTTGAATGTTGAAGGGCTGTGCAAGGGCTTTGTGCAAAACATAAAGAAGGAAAAGGGAATTTTTGAATGTGAAGACTATACAAGAGCTAGAGAGCCTGAGAAGAGAGGGGAATTTTTGAATGTGAGGAGTTGGTTGTGTAGGAGTTGGCTGTGCAGGACATAAAGAAGAAGAAAGAGATTGTTGAATGTGGTGAAGGTTGTGCAGGAGTTGGAGAGCCTAAGAAGAGAAGGGAATTTTTGAATGTGAGGAGTTGGCTGTGTAGGGCTTTGTGTAGGACATAGAGAAGAAGAAAGAGATTTTTGAATGTGGTGAACGGCTGTGCAAGAGCTAGAGAGCCTGGACAGAGAGAGAGAGAGAGAAATTGAATGTGAAGGGTTTTGTGTAGGAGCTTGGACAGAAGGGATTTTAGAATGTGAAGAGCTGGCTGTGAAGGGTTTTGTGCAAGACATAGAGAAGGGAGAGAATTTTTGAATGTGAAGGGCTGTGCAAGGGCTTTGTGTAAGACATAGAAGAGAGAGAGAAATGAATGTGAAGGCCTGGAGAGACTGAATTGCAAGAAGGAATTTTCAAATGTGAAGGGTGGTGCAAGGGTTGTGCAGGACATAGGGATAGAGAGAGATTTTTGAATGTGGTAAAGGGCTGTGCAGGAGTTGGAGAGCCTGGACACAGAGAGAGAATTGAAAGTGAAGGGCTGGGGAGACTGAACTGAAGGAAGGAATTTTTGAATGTGAAGGGCTGTGAAGGGTTGTGCAGGACATAGAGAAGAGAGAGAGAATTGAATGTGAAGGGCTAGAGAGACTGAACTGCAGGAAGGAATTTTTGAATGTGAAGGGCTATGCAAGGGTTGTGTAGGACATAAAGAAGAGAGAGAGAAATGAATGTGAAGGGTTGGAGAGACTGAACTGCAGAAAGGAATTTTTGAATGTGAAGGGCTGTGCAAGACATCGGGGAGAAGAGAGAGAATTTCAAATGTGAAGAGCTTTGTGCAGAACATAGAAAAGAGAGAGTGGAAATAGAAATGTGAGTGCTGGAGAGACTGGACTGCAGGAGGAAGATTTTTGAAGGAAGGCTGGGAACTCTCTCAAAGGAAGAGCTTGTGGCTGCAGGGAAGAAACTTGAGAGAAGAAGCCTGCTAGACGGAGGATTTCTGAAGAGTGAAAGGGTTTGTTAAGACTAAGCTAAAATTGAAGCATCGAATGAGTGAGTGAGGTCTAGATAGGGGAACCCTCGAGGGGAAGGTCAAGACTGAAAGGAGAGAGAAGGAAGAGATATTTGAAGGGTCTGACTGTGCAAAAAATTATGGATTTGAAGGAAAGGGGTTAAGCACTTTGTGATAGGGAAGGCAGAAAATTTTGGGAAAAAGAGCCTGGTATGTAGAGAGAGAGAGGGAAGAAGTTTTGAAGGAACAAGGCTGGACAAGGCTGACTGGAAGATTTCTAGAAGGAGAAGAGCTTGTGCAGGAGAGAAGAAAATTCAAAGTGGCTTTGTGTAGGACAGTTGGAGAGATTAGGTGTGGTCAATGTTTAGTCTAGAGCTGTTTGGTTTCCCCAAAGAGGTTATAAACTGCAAGGCTTGGTATTTTGATGAATGTGATATTTCTTGTGAATGAATGTGTGTATTCTGATCTGTGAATAGTGTCAAGGGAAGGACTCCATGATAGGAGCTCTCCGTCCAGTCTATGTAAATGGAACAAATCAGTGATCTGGATGCTTGGGTTTGAGTCCGGTTAGATCACTTGTGGACTATTCTACAAACACCTCTAGACCCAGTTCTATGAGCCCTACCGGATCCAGAACCACAAACCCCAAATTAACGGAACATGAACAGTCCTGCAAAGGTCAATGTCAACTATGGAACTCAACAAAAAACCCTCAGGAAGAGCCTACCATTGGGAGCAATTGTAAACAAGTTACTCTAGCAAGAAGGAGATTGCCAACCATACAAGGATAAAAGCAATGTGAAACCATGAGAAGCTTTGAGGCATCAACAACAAAGGGATTCAAGGATGAGTAGTCAGGTGCCCAACTCACTCTCAAGACCAAACAATCCACACGACATCAAGGACTGAATCAACAAATGATGAAGAATAAATATCCATTACATTGCATGGATGACTTGTTTGATCAACTCAATGGGGCAAGGCACTTCACCAAACTTGATTTGTAGAGCCGTTACAACCAAATCAGGATTGCAAAGAAGACATACACAAAATGACCTTTCAAACGAGGTATGGTCACTTTGAGTAATTGCTGATGCCATTTGGCCTCACCAACGCTCCAACCACTTTCATAAGTTTGATGAATGATATATTTCATCCGTACTTGGATAAATCTATTGTCATTTTCCTTGATGACATCTTAGTCTACAATAGGACTGTGAGCCGGCCTGTCTCTCACTCGGGATGAACCTCTAATGGCTATTATGGTAGCGCACCATGGACTAAGAAGGCAAGGAACCCCAACTCCATCATACTCCTCCAAGGCGAACACTCCAAGACTCAAGACATTGCTCACTAGAGAACTCAATGAGAGAGAGATAGTTGCAAATGAAAGGATGATGAGTATCTCCTCACCCCTTGTTTATATACTTGTGAAATAGTTATACACTAAAGTTACTATTTACCATAATAACTTAAGTTACTAGGCTAAAAGTCAAGTAAAGTCAAAAAGTATAAAGGAATATCCATCCACATGGGCATATTCCACTAAGCATGTGATCTTATCTTGAATCAACTACTAAGTCAAGGATTCTTTCACATGGGCTATCCTTGGACTATAGAAGAATCCAAAGCAAAAAGGCTTGCGGACCCAAGAGTTCTCAATTCTTTCCTCAAAGCCAAATACCTAGGAATAATACCAAGTCAACACACTAGAATCCAAAATAGTGGTGCTCATCTTTTCCACTTCCTCTAAAGTAAGGTCCACACTATCTTAGATATGACTAACTTTAGCTAATCATGACTAATGTAGAACCGTCTTTTATCTCTATATAAATAATATCTCTCAAGTATTTGTAATACCAAGCTAAATATCACAATACCACATACATACAAAAATGGGTGTTACATTTACCCCCGGACTAAGTTTTCACTTTGTCCTCAAAGTGAAGGTCTCTCTACCTTCTATGATACATCTTAAAATTATCATGGTTAATCTTATCAAAGTGTCTTCCTCCCAACTCCTTGAGATCATAGGTGTAATTTCCCCACACCTCCTCCACTATGAAAGGTCCAAAGTACTTAGGCAAAAACTTCTTTTGCACTCTCTTCAATCGAATAGAATCAAATAGCATTACCCAATCACCTTCTTTAAAAGGCTCCACCTTCTTCTTGCCTTGCCTCTTGTCATAGCTCTCCTTTTTTTTCCTTTGGGCTTGCTCTACTTGAACCATAGTAACTGCTCTTGCTTCTTCCAATTCCATGAGTTGATCCTTCCTTGACTTCTCTACATCACCTCCTTGTGCTTTCTTCAATCTCCTATGAATGCTTTGGAAGGTAGGAAGATCAAAGTGAATGGATGAGGTAGACTCAATACCATATACCAATTGAAATGGAGAATATCCAATGGAAGTCTTCATGGTTGTCATATACTCCCACAAAACTGCATAAATCCTCTTGTCCCAATGAGGTTTAACCCCCTTTATTTTTGCATCTTTGGCCAACATCATGCACAATATTTGATTGGTTCTCTTTGCCAAGCCATTGGAATTTGGCTTATAGGATGTAGTTACTCTATGTGTGATAGAGAAATGTTGTAGCATGGTTGTAGTGATGATTCTTGTAAACTCTCCTACTCTATTAGAAACCAACTCCAAAGGGCATCCAAACCTAGTGATAATGCATTCATAAAGAAATCTACCCACTTCATCTTCATTCTTGTCCCTCAATGGTCTAGCTTCAACCCACTTGGAAAGGTAATTAATAACTACCACAATGTACTGATTGTTCCTTGGATTCTATTGAGAGGACCTACAAAATCAATTCTCCACTTCTTAAAAGGTCCTAGCAATGGAATTGATCTAAGTGGTGGAGTGGAACTAGATTTTCTAGCAAAAGCTTGACAAACATGACAAGTTTTGCAATAATCAAGACGATCTTTGAAAGTCCTTCTCCAATCGTAACCTGCATCTAGAATCTTGAAAGCAATCACCTTTCATGCAAAGCGTCCTCCACACACTAAACCTTCATGAAACTCCTTTATGAATAGGATAGACTCTTCCTTACCCACTTCTCTTCAAAGTAGACCATCTACTTCTTGGTGAAAAAGAATATCCTCCAGCATTGTGTAAGGTCTAGATCTTGTTGCAAGGGTCTTCCTCTCCCTAGCATGCATCCCTTTTGGATAGTTACCTCTTGTCACAAAATCCATTGTCTCCTTGTACTCTATTGGAACCTCTTGAGTGAATGAGATTGTCATGAGCTCCTCATCCGGGAAGGAATCATCCACTGGCTCATCTCCATCATGATCATAGGCCTTAGATAACAAATTAGCATTTGCATGTTTCTTTCTTGGCCTATCCTCAATGGCGGAGTCATACTCAGACCAGAGTATCATCCACCTTGCTAGTCTCCCTTCAACATTAGGCTTGTTGAAGATGTACTTCAAAGCCTTGTGATCCGTGACAATGGTGGCTTTCCCTCCAATCAAGTAATGTCTAAACTTCTTGAGACCAAAGATCAATGTCAACCCTTTTCTCTATCCGCTCAAACCATTTGCCTACTAGCATAAGCTATTGGATGATCTTGCCCACCTTACTGTAATTGACTAAGAGTGCATCCTATAGCTACATTAGAATCATTAGTGTAGAGGATAAAAGGCTTACCCCAATCAAGTTTAGCAAGAATTGGAGCTACAACAAGGGATTGCTTGAGCTACTCAAAAGCTTTGAGAGCCTTCTTGTCCTCCCAAATCACCATGTAATCTACACCCTTCTTCATGTAGATGGTCAATGCATAAGCCTTGTTGGAAAATGAGAAGATGATCCTCCTATAATACCCAACCATCCCCAAGAATTGGAGCAACTTTGTCAAGCTTGAAGGGAATGGAAGGTCTGAGATTTTCCTCACCTTCTCAAGATCAATTGCTATTCCATCCTTGGAGATGATGTGCCCCAAAAGTTGACCTTCTTCACATCCAAAAATACACTTCTCCGGGTTGAGTGATGCATTTGCCTCATCCAAAGATTGCAAGACCTTGATAAGGTGCTCAAAGTGCTCCTCCTTGCTCCCATAGACACAAAAGTCATCAATGAAGTCTCTCACAAATTTCCCAATGAAAGGTTTAAATACCTTGTTCATGAACCGTTGGAATGTGGTTGGAGCATTGCAAAGCCCAAATGCATGACCCTTAAAGCATAAGTCCCCCAAGGTGTGGTGAATGTGGTGAGTAGTTGATGTTGTAGTGCAATCTTGATTTGGTTATATCCACTATAACCATCTCCAAAACTATACCTCTCATGACCTACATCTCCTCCAAGATCTCATCAATAAATGGCAATGGGTAGTAGTCCTTCTTGGTTACAACATTGAGCTTCTTTTAATCCACACATACCCAAAGCTTACCATTCTTTTTTTATACAATGACAATTGGAGACACCCATTCTGAATTCTCCACCTCAAAGATAAATCCAGCCTCCTTGAGCTTATCAATCTCCTCCTTCACAACAAAAGATATTGGTGGGCTAATGCTACATTGCTTTTGGCGGATTGGTCTTGCATGTGACTCCACCGCTATCTTGTGCTCCTCCAAGGTAACTTCCTTCAAATCCTTGTAACTAAAAGCAAACACATGGATGAACTTATGGAAAATCTCCTCAAATCTCACCTTCTCCTCCTTGGTAACATTTGCGCCATACTTGAGGGTAGATAACATCCTCTCTATCTCCTCAAGTGTCAATGATGATTTATCTGGGTCCCTCAAAACCTCAGGCTTAGGTGAAAAATCCATAACACACAAGGGATACACATCTGAATCAGATTCAAATTCATCCTCCTTTGTGGAAGTCTCCTCTTCCATGCTTGTGTCCACACCTGAAGCTCCTTCTTTAGAATTTGATTCCCAAAAATTAGAAGATGGTGTATCTAAATGTGAAGTGTTGGTGGTGTTAGTCATAAGAACTAAGACTCTATTGTTTGATGACCCAATCCTCAAGTAGCCTTTGTACCATTGATCAGGCGTGCGTGCTGCTCTCAACCATGGCCTCCCAAGAAGTAAGTCATAGCTTGAATCCTTCAAGACTTGGAAAGTCATGAGATTTTGACTACCACTTTAACTATGAGATTAAAACTACCACTTTATCCATCACTCCTACTGGTCAAACTTGTTGTTTGTTTTCCATGCTCACCACAAATGTTGAAGGTCTGGAGTGTATCATACCCAACTTCTTCATCAACCTTTCTGATATGGCATTCACTACTGATCTTCCATCAACCAATGCATCCTTGATGTTGTGACCATTTACTGTCACATCAATCTTGGAGGCATATTCACAAGCCTCCCATGGTGCTGGCTTGGCATCCACCACCCCCATTGATATTGGAGCTTTTGCCTTTTTCTTCCTCTTGCTCCTTGTAGAACTCAAACCACCTCTAAGCTCCTTTCTCAAGGTAGGGTTCAAAGCAATTAATTGGCCCACTATGATGTTAGCCTTGTGACTACAAACATCCTCCAACACATTGTAGTTCCATTGTTGCTTTGAAATCAAGAAATCCTCCATCCCCAACTTGGTCCTTGGAATCTTTTTTTTGATGGTGTTGAAATGCTTGTGCAAGTGTTCCTAGTAGGGATAAGAGTATCATGGCTAGGAGTTAATCCTTGAAAAGAGTGCACATCCTTTGCAAAACAAGCTCTCTTTTTCCAAAAGATTCAAATGAAGACCTTTGGAGTTTGAGCACTCGTTCTTCTCATTCTTGCTCTCAATCACATCCATAGATGCTATCTCCTTATCTTTGTTTGGATTAGGAGCCACTTGGGTTTCACTAACTCCCTCTTTCACTTTATTGGCTCCCTCATAACCCCTTCCTCCATGGTTAGTGGAATTTGGGCAATTCCCTTGGATATGGCCTCTTCCTCCACAACCAAAACAATTTCTATCATTGAAATTGCTAGCTGGTTGGCCTCCTCTATATGGATAGTTTCTATAACTCCTAGGCACTCTCCCTAAATTCTGATCCACCTCTCTCTTCTCCCATAGTTGCACCACATTGATCTTGAGATCTGCAAGTTGTTCTATGATGGTTTGAAGTAGATCTTTTGGTAGAGGTGCAAGAACTGGAGCAACAACTACTTTTGGTGCAACCTTTGCCCACCAAGTATAAAAAATTCCACCATACTTGTAGCCTTGAGGAGGATGCACAACCTCATTCACCACCAAATCACTCTCATCCTCTTCCAAGCTCTCCTCCATACAAATTGCGATCTTGATAGCTTCAACCTTGGAAGAAGGTTTCTCATATCTCACCTTGCTTCTAATTTGTGGTCTCAATCCTCTCACAAAATTCTTGGTGAGCATAGCTCCTATGCCAATCATACGTCTCTACATCATCCCTACCCTTTCTCAACACTATGCAAAATTTGGACTTTAACTTTTCCAATCTTTCTACATAGACTCTCACTTTCTCTCCATCTCTTTGCTTGAGAAAGGTAACTTCACTCATCAATCTCTCATAACTCTCATCTGAGAGAAAGTTCTCAATGAGTGTTGAAGTTCTCAATGAGTTCCCAAGACTCTTCTTGCCCATGTTTCCTCTCTCCTTTTTGGTATTCTGACTCATACCATGTAATTGCTGCATCCTCAAAGAAATCTGGTAATAATGAAGCCCACTCATTCTTCCTCCTCTTTGTTTCCTATGCAAGCTCTCTTGAAGTCTCTCACAAAGGCCTCCAAATCTTCTCCATCCTTGCCAAAGATAACCGGAAGTTTCTCCATCTTAACCTCTCACTATCATTCTTTTCTCTCAATTTTTCTTTTCTTTTTCCTTTTCTCTCACTATATAACTAATAGAGTATGTATATAAATAACACCATTTGAGAATAATCCACCCTAGGGAACACAAAAGGTTCAGGTTACTCCAAAATTTCTATAGCAACATCAAATCCTAGATTGCATATTAATCTAAACCTCATGGATAGTTTATCTATAAGTTGAAAGATTATCTTCATCATTAATCTTGAGAACTAGCTGATGAAGGTGGTAGTATTTTTGTAGCTGTACTAAGACTCTCTCCAAGATCCTTCACCAAAGTCTCCAAAAGTGCTTTTACTCCACTACATTCATGTCCTTTTGGAAGCCCTTCAACTCCACAAACCTCACACAACTCCTTGGTATTAGATCTTCTCCCTCCCAATCTCGGTGAAGAAGGTCCAACATGCAAACCCAAGTCAAGTATCCTCTCCTTTCCCTCAAACTCTTGCTCTCAAAGGTCAATGGACATGAACTTGCTTTATGTTCCTTCTCTCTACATAGAAAGCACTTAGACTCACTCTTTCCTCCAAGTGGTGTAGGTTTATGAATCCTCTCAACACTCTCTTCAAATTCTATTCTAAACTCTCTTTTCCTCAAATCTACCCCTACAATCACCTTAAACTCTTGTGGAACCTTGCATAGTCTCAATTTCCACTCTTGATGACCCTCTATGTTCCCAAGATGAATCTAAACACTCAAACATGCTTTTGTTGCTCTCAAACTCCTCACGCATGAGATCTCAACTCTACAAAGTTGACCCTTCCTCACAATGTAACTCAAATTTCTCAATTGGTATGTCACAATATTGTGAAATTTTTCACACTTGATCACAATTTTAGAGAGTCCCTCTCTGCAAAATTTCAGATCTTTTCATTGATCCATTTGGCCTAGACATCTTTCTATTCAGCACACATATTTCAGATTTGGTCTGAAAACCACACCCCTCACTTTAAAAACTCATAACTCTTTGCGCAAGAATGATCTCTCTCTAATTTGTGTGTCAGCAGGTAGGATACAATGCATTTTATTTTCTTGGAAAATTTTAGAAAAATACACTAAAAATTTAATAAATTGTAGACTATGTACAATTTTCCAAAGAGCATGCAATTTTAGGAGTAGTTTACTCTATCAACTTTCAAAAATTCTAGCCCGGTGCACATAGTAATTCTCACAATAATTTCAAATGTGATAATTGAAAGATAACCCAAGCTATCAAGTTTAGAACTTTAAAGTCTAGATCTCAAACTTGAGATTTTACCCAAAATCACCTTAATCCCCAAAATCTACAATCCACCTCACACCATCTCTCCAAATCCTCTCAAGTATTTAAGATGTACAAAATCACCTCAAAGACATCATAATGAACTACAAGTTATACTAATGTGTCCAAGTTCTCTAACATAAGTTTGGCACTCTCCTCCCTTAAAGTTCTCTCTAAGTGAGCTCTCATAGCCTCCTTCTGTCCAATATAGAACTATACGTGGAACATTATCTTGCCTTCTAGAGAGGTTGTGGCAACAAAACCAAAAATGTGAGTCGTCTTATCTTTCATTCAAGATGAACCTCTAATGGCTATTATGGTAGTGCACCATGGACTAAGAAGGCAAGGAACCCCAACTCCATCATACTCCTCCAAGGCGAACACTCCAAGACTCAAGACATTGCTCACTAGAGAACTCAATGAGAGAGAGATAGTTGCAAATGAAAGGATGATGAGTATCTCCTCACCCCTTGTTTATATACTTGTGAAATAGTTATACACTAAAGTTACTATTTACCATAATAACTTAAGTTACTAGGCTAAAAGTCAAGTAAAGTCAAAAAGTATAAAGGAATATCCATCCACATGGGCATATTCCACTAAGCATGTGATCTTATCTTGAATCAACTACTAAGTCAAGGATTCTTTCACATGGGCTATCCTTGGACTATAGAAGAATCCAAAGCAAAAAGGCTTGCGGACCCAAGAGTTCTCAATTCTTTCCTCAAAGCCAAATACCTAGGAATAATACCAAGTCAACACACTAGAATCCAAAATAGTGGTGCTCATCTTTTCCACTTCCTCTAAAGTAAGGTCCACACTATCTTAGATATGACTAACTTTAGCTAATCATGACTAATGTAGAACCGTCTTTTATCTCTATATAAATAATATATCTCAAGTACTAGTAATACCAAACTAGATAACTTTTTCATGAGTATATAAGCTAGGAGTGAGGAGGTACTCATCATCCTTTCATTTGCAGCTATCTCTCTCTCATTGAGTTCCTTAGTGAGTAGTGTCTTGAGTCTTGAGTCTTGGAGGTGCCTTAGATTTCTAGCCTTGGAGTAGTGTGATAAAGTTGGGGTTCTTTGTTTTCTTAGTCCATGGTGTGCTACCTTAATAGTCATCAAACATTCATCCTAAGTGAGAGACAAGCCGGCTCACAAGCCCTATCTTTGGCCTCATTCATCTTATACCCATTGTGTTAGCATCCTCCCATAGACTCTTCTTCCTTTGTCTTGAGGACTTCTATCATTGTGGGTAATTCTTCATCCAGACCATGTTCTTTGTTCATGTGATCTGGCTGTCATGACATTTGTAGAACCAAAGCTAGTTTGCTCAAAAGCTAGAGTGATAATCTTGGTGGTTCAAGTTATATTAGTCAATGCGTAGAGACTACTTAATGGCAGCCATATTTTATATTAAGGCTATTGATCACATTGTAGGATCCATTGTCACTTGCACCATTTGTACCATCAATGGTGTAGTTAGGATTAGAGATCCAAGTTGAGCAAAGGGTTTTATGTTTGAAGTGCAGCTCTAAAGAGCTCACTTCTTTGATGTTGAGCCTTTACGCTCTTGGCTTGGGTGATGGAGGCTGACTAGTGTCACACAAAGTCTCTTAGCTAAAGTGGATGTGGCTTGATTGTAATCAAGGCCTACTATTGGTAGACCATTGAGCCAAGGATCAATTTTTGATCCAAATTGAATATGATTTGAGTTGTGTAGATTGATTACATCAAAGAAGTGAGTGTTAGGAAAAAATCCAGTGTAGAAACCAAGAGCATTGGTGGTATCTCCAAGCTTGGTGCAATTACTTGTATCTACAATTGCTATACTCAAATGTATCCTTCAATTATGTTAATTGTGGGTGAAAGCTTTAATTGAGTTGCTATAGATTTGATAGTGGGGTAGATGGTGTCCAAAAGCACTACCCATGTTTTTGAGAATTGAGTCAATTTAAGACAATGAGTGTTCAATTTGAGCACACCATGAGTTTATAGTTAATGGAGGATTTGGAAATCAACTAACTATAGTGGTGGTACATCATATTGGCAAAGGTTGTCCAAGGTTGAACGTTGCACAAATTGCCCTAGCTAGTACTCAAGTTGGTGAAGGTTGGCCAGATTTGGAGAGGGTTCAAATTGGCAAGAGGAAACGCCTCGGCTGAATTTTGGCATTTAGAGGCTTTAAGGCATAGTGCTAGAGAGGCCTAGAAGTGCTAGCAAGCAATACATGAAGCTAGCCAATAGTTGAGTTTTTGGTAGTTGTTTGGAAAAATCTGCCCATCCTTCAAGATTGTGTGCAACAAGGTTTGAAACCCAAATCTTTGATTCCTAAACTAATGCCCTAGCCAAATGGTCTACCCTCATTTGTTTTCCTAGTAATTAGTAGCCTAATGTATATACTTATGTAGCTTTGGCTAAGAGAGGTAGTTTGATACCATCCTTAGTAATCTTGGTAGCATAAGAGTAGAATAAACTCCTATTATGTCAAATGCCGAATGTTGACAGTGTCAATCCAATTTTGATTTGTGAGATGAAGTGTTATTGTCTTGATTTCTTGTGATTGTACCCCTTCCATTCTCTACTTCTTGTTGTATACCACGTTTGTGTGAGGTGCCTTGATATTTAGAACATTGGTGCTCTAGTGTGTTCTTAATAGTGATGTTGGGAATAATGACAAGTTAGACTACTTCTCTCTAGTGAAGTAGGAAATGATGGCCTACAAATCATAAGAGTGTATATTATGATGCGAGGTTATAGGTTGCCTTTTCCCCTAGTAGTTTTTACTGTTAGAGTTACATTAGTAGGTGATACTTCACGATGATACTTGGTGGTTATAGCTACAATTTGGGATACATTGTCATATAGAGTTCTCCAAGGATTCTAGAAGAGATTTTGCTATAGAATGTAGTAAGTTTACAAGGAGTGGTGCTTGATATGAGCCCGTATCTCTAGTCCTAATAAGGGAGGAGATTTATTCTGGTTTGGAGTTTATCATGTGGGTTGATTCAATTAAGAGGGTACTTGGTGTATCTGCACAATTGTTGTGGGACATGAACAAGACTTATGGGCCTCCAAAGGCCCAAAACACTATTTTGGTAGTGTGTACCGTTGAGTTGGATGATTTCATCCAAGAGCTTGATAGTAGGTGTAATCTGAAGTAGATGAAAAATTAGACTTTGTTCACACCCTTCACTATACTTGAACCATCCATGTTTTATTTCGCACACATCCATGTTTTGCTTTCATTGTCACATACCTACGTCCAAACACGAAAGATTTGAAAGCATAGCAACTACATGTTTATTAGACAAAGTTGGTTGAGGTTGGTAATAAGCAAACTGGCAGAACTAGACAGTGGATGCTGACGAAATCTGGACGATCACTGATCTAATCTTTTAGAGTGGATGCAGTTTGGATCTAAACCTATTTGTATCATGTACCTTTGCTTGAGAGAAATTCTATTTCTTGAAGTTGGGATCTAAACCTATTTGTATCATATGCCTTTACTTGAGAGAAATTCTATTTCTTGAAGATTGTCAAAATCTGTCATACGGTTGAAGTGATAGGGACATCATAGGAATCCATTAAGGGCAAGGAATGCCTCCCTTCTGAATGGAATATACATAAAGCTTGGGCAAGCGCAATTAATAAAAAGTGATTAGTTTGGCTAGCTTTGGTAATCTTTCGCCCTTCGCTGATTTCGGACACCCATCACTAAAGAATTCGGTCGAAGCCAAAAGAAGCAATCAAAAACTCAATTCGAGGTACATGAGAACTCCGCAATACGAGTTCCGTGTGCCAAGAACAGGAAGTTTCACAGCTTCTTCAGCTTATGTTTTTCCTATGGTCTTCAAAACGCATGAGACCTTATAGGTAATATAGGGACATGGTTCACTATCCAGATAGATAGGTCATAATGACATGGTTTTATATTTTCATTTTCTTAGTGAAATTATATGAAAGACAGTTAATCATCTTCAAGAAGCATATCCATGTTTTAGCCACTCTACTAAGTACACTTTTGTTTTTGCTTTGTGTTGCTCTGCTCTTCAGCTTCTTAGTACTCTCTTCTTTACGCAATCTCAATGCGAAACCAGATCAAGGTCAATGTCTCATGTATCTTTACTCTGCTTTGCATCGCAGCATTATCCACAATCAAGGAATTTTGCCGGGGTCACAAGGCAAACCCAGAGGATATTACAACTGGTTACAAAGTTGAATTGATATGATATATTTCAGGGAATTAAAAAAAAGAGTTATATGGCGTGTCCGTAGGACGCGGGTCCTACTAGTACTAAATATAATACTTTTCAGTGTTCTGTGCAGGGTCGCTATAAATCTGTTTATAAGATAGCGCGTTAAGATTTGAAAGCTTGCAAACGCCTCGTACAAACATAAACAATTATCATCAACTCTCGACTACAAAGTAAGGGGTGATTTCAGCAAATAAAAATATCCGATAACATTATCTCATAATGAAGAATTTGAACGAACACCTTAGTCTGGTCAAGTGTTTCTCGTCAGCGTTTCCAAAAAATTCCCTGCTCAGGAACACTACATTAAAACATAGAAAAATGAAACTGAACCTCCCTCCAGATTGACGGGCCGTGCTAAAAAGGTGAAGGATACATGATCAATTGCTTTTCTATGAAGAAGTTCGAGTAAGTTGACTTTGGCCGTCTCCTAACGGTGCTGCTGTAGCTAACTTTTGGCCCGTACGGGGGAAACCAAACAGGTTGAATGCTCAGCTACACATCGTAGCAGGACAGACCCATGTGCGAGAACAGAGTGAATCGCTGCCGTTAGTTTGTGATGCAGTGATGCAGCAGCAACGTCCGGTAGGGTGAGGGTAAATTGTACTCAAATTCAAACTGCTTTATGTTAGTGAAGCAAGAAATTAAAGACCTCTACAGTGCCAAAATCTCTGTCAAGCACGGAGAAGGAAAGAGAAAACTTCTTTCAGTGTTGTCGAGTAGATTTTGACTGTCAAGGGGTGCAAGTTAGTACAGGGGACTGGTCTCTGCGTGGTAGCTGCGTTCAGAGATATGATTGCAGACTGCGACGTCTCTGACGGGTTGTGAAGAGAAACCTGGCAACCGTGTTGTAGGAGTCTCCAAGGGTGCTAGAAAGGAAACGAGATCCACAACATTGAGAAACGTCTTGGGGCTTTGTTCAGATCTCTAGTGGTTAGAAGTTTGCTTCAGGGTTTTGAACTTCTTTTCTTCAGGGACGGGACTGGAATTGGGCACATCAAGGGAACTGGGATTGTTGGAGAAGGGGAAGGAGATAGGAAAAAATGGGGGATGATGGAGCTCTAGGACTCGATCAACTGCCCCACCACCTGCTGCAGAAGATTCTTCAGTTAGGAGATTTAGGAGCAACCGATCTGGCTAGCTTGGAGGCATCCTGTTACACGTTTAGAGCTGCTAGTGGCGTTGGTCCTGTCCGGTTCAAGTCTATGGCCGAAAATATAGCAATTCAATCATGTCAATCCGATAGTCTCTTCAAACGTTTGCCTAAACACCTTCAGTTACAGCTCGTAGATCGTTGTTATGGAAACTGGAAGTGGGTGCTGAGATTCCTCAGGGCATTCCAGCAAGCTGCACACGGTGTGTCTACAGTTGATGGAAAAGTAAGCCACCATCAAGCGTTATGTATCTGAGTTGAATGGAGCATTGTGAGAATTATGTGAGTCGCCTACCCCCTAAGATATTCCGACCTTATTGCCACGTGCATTCGTGCATCCGTGCTGGTCACCGTTCACCATTCAAGGATAGCGTGCAATGTTAGAAGTAGTACATGAAACTGGGACTTGAGGATCTCTTGATCTTCTCAATCAATCTCACTCATCTCCTAGATAGAATTCGGTGTATTTGCACATTTCCAGCCAGGGTTGAGTGTAGCTTTCAGAAAGAGCTCTTAATACCGTGATAGAAATGAAAAGAGACGTTGAGAATGATATCATATCTCGAATATTACCGTTCCTATGCCGGAGTATGTGGGCTCTGTGCTTTGCTCATTCCAGTTGTTTAATGTGAGATCCTTTGTGTTATCCACATGGACCGTTTCCTATATCACTTTTTCAATTTGCAAAACTTAAAGCACAACTCTTAACGGCCACGTTGAAGAGGTTTGAACGTGAGTGTTATTGTTTCAAAGCTTGTGGTCATAGCCAGCTCCAAACATCAATGCTCCCAACCGTTGACAAGTTTTGGGTGTGTATTTCGCAGGTGCAAGTTATTGCGGGGAAGTACCACACTCTTTTTATTGACTGGAAAGGAACTTTGTTTGGAGTTGGGTCTAATCAATTTGGAGTTTTAGGCCAAGATCCATCGGTGTCAGAGTGCCGTTCGCCAGTTGTTATTAACGTACCAATGGGCTTGCCTGTAAGTCAAGTTTCAGGAAATCATCAACATGTCGCCCTGGTCACAAGAAACGGAGCTGTAAGTTGGCCTGCTGGAAACCTCGCCCTTCTTCTTTGACTAATTGGACTTGGCAGTATCTCTGGAGAGCAAGTGAACTAGTGATTACTAAGAGTTTGAGCTACATGTGTTAACCTTTGGACGTTCTAAGTATTCATATGGTAGCGCTTGTTGACTTCTAAGTATGCAATGACACCCCTTTGTATTATTTTACCAAGTTAAGTGCTGTGACCCTCAATGTACAGGTGTATACCTATGGAGACAACTCTTCGAATTGTTGCGGACATGGAGATCTAGGGGGTCGAATACCCAAACCGAAAATTGTTGAGTCTTTAAGAGGCATACCTTGTAAACAGGTGCGCTTTACCTCATCTTAATCCTCCCTCCGCCGAAGTGTAAATCTGCTACTGTGCTCGACTGTCAGTTCGCTAAATTTCTGAAGCTAATTCAATCGCTCTAGTTGATGTCTCAGCCAAATGCGTAAACATCGACAAATCTTTTGATTTACACAAGTTGGCCCGCTGTTGCCAATGAGCGTCCTTCCTCTCGGTTTTCTTCAGGTGTCCACAGGCCTAAGTTTTACCGCTGCGCTTACTCAAGAAGGAGTAGTATATACCTGGGGAAGTTCTTCACAAGGGCAGCTAGGGCATGATGATATGGTAGAGCAGTCCCGTCCAGTTCGAGTTGAGACCCTAGCAACTGTGGGTCCTGTTATCCAGATTGCCACAGGAACGAGCTATACATTGGCTGTGCTTGAGAATGGAGATCTTTATTCCTTTGGGTCTGGGAACAACTACTGTCTTGGTCACGGGGAGTTCGCAAATGTACAGGAGCCGCGAAAGGTGCTCTTTTTTGACGAGCAAAAGGCATTTATCACCGCTGTCGCTGCCGGAGACGAGCATTCCGTTGCAATTGATTCTCTAGGACATGTAAGTTTCATGTCAGTCGTTCTAGCTGGATGGACCAAATTAGGCTTGTACTATCGCAGGACAAGTTGGGGTAGGTTGTTCGCTGTGCTAGTGTTAGTTGGGATCCAAATAGAAGTAACTGTGGACTACTGTGGGATGGACTGAATGCTGCACCAACTGATTGCTCACGTGTAAAAATGAAGTTGTTTCCCTTCCAAAGTACAAAGGAGTCTTAATCAACTTCAGATTCTCAACGTGTGAGCTAATCACTTCTTAAACGCTTCTGCCTTCTAGACAGGAGTTAGTTATCGGCAGTGGTCCTCATGATGAAGATCGTGGAGTACCCACGAAGAACCTAGTGCTGAACCACTTCATGCTAAACCATTAGCTGGTTAGAGGCTGCTAAGATGGAGTCCAGGGTCAGAAACTCACAATTATCGTTGTTAGTCAAACTTTTACCATCGCAATCACTATTTAGTTCAGCCCCTAGGACAAAGAACTTCTTGTCCGAACTTCGTCCATAATGACTGGAGTTTAGATCTACTTCAAACGAGATAGACGAGAAAATTAACCTCGGAATTGCGTGCCCTTGTTTTAACAGGTATATACTTGGGGCAAAGGTTATTGCGGACCATTGGGACATGGTAATGAAGAGGATCAGACGATTCCAAAACTGGTCGAGAAACTTAAGGATATCCGGGCTGTACAGGTACAGTGCTACAGAACTTTTGACTTGAGATATGTCCTTGAAGTGCATGTAAGCAGTCAGGGAGTTTGGTTTCAGACTTCAAGCTGGGATAATATCTCTTAAGTAAGAGGGCATGCTCAACTTTCACTTCTTGTCTCGGTTTGCTGCTGGTTCTAGTAGCTCAAGAGAAGTTCTCGTTTGTTATGGTGCCTCAGGTTACAGCAAGGAGGAGGAAAACTTTTGTGCTCACTGACTCTAGTGAGCTCTTTGCATTTGGATGGACGAGCTACGGCGCTTTGGGTTTTGAGGACAAAGGTGCTTCTGAGAAGGTTTTAGAACCTGAGCTTATTCATGGAGTCCATATAGCTCAAATAAGTGCAGGTAACTATCACGCTGTAGCTACTTCTTGCGAAGGCTTACTGTTGGGATTTGGGGATAGGGCGAAATGCCAGTTGAATTTTGATCCAAAATTCCTCCTCGAGGCTCCTCTTCTACTATAACACGATTGACATAACTCTCTCTGTACAGTTACTTCTCATTACCACTTAGTTCTTGCTAATGGTTCATTAGATAGAGGTATATTATATACCTCTGTAAATAAATCATTCCAAAATCACTTGAAGCATTGAGGCCTTTTGCAGTATGTAAAGACGACCGCGTGGAAAGTGTTGATGAGTTGGATGTTAGAAAGGATGAGTTGATCGATCGAGTTCTCCCTTCTGTTTGTGTGCAACATCGGAACTGTGTCTTGAGTTCTATCTCCGGGTCAGGTTTTGGACATTTCGCTCGCTGTAGCTAATACTGGACGACCCCTGATACAGTTTTGGTGCATCCGAAGTCTAGGGAGGTTAGAAACTCAAAGAAACCTAGTGAGGGCATTCATTTTAGTCAAGAAGGGTGCTTGATGAGGAAATTCTCCGCAGTAAATTTGTCGCTTCTATGGCTTATGACCTGAATCCACCAATGTGTGCTCTTGCGCGATAGTTGCTTCTGCTGGATGCATGTGTTCATTCCCGTCTAAGAAGCTGGAAAACCGTAAAAGTAATACAATAATGCGAGTTTACGAGTATTCCATTGATTTACTGCAATTCTCTTCCTGTTTTGGAGAACTCAAAAGATTTGTAGAAGGTGAACATGATGTGTTCTCTTAGTTAGTGTTAAGAAAGATTGATACTTCCTCGGAAAGTTACGAGTGCTCATAAGCTCATCATAATTCAGATAAGTCTGCTAGTTTGATGCGAATGTTCTAGCTTCCCTTAATTAAACACGAGGAGAGAATGTCAGAGCAGGAGACGTTAGAAGTATGAGTCCAATCAAATGGAAACTATTCGATGGTTCTCAAGTTGAGACGAGGAGCAACTGTTGTGCATTCAAATCATGACACAGACATTCAAATAGACATGTCTGTCCGGCATCTGCCCAAATCAGTTACATGGGCCCATCAGCATCATTTTTATAGTTTCTTCTTAATCTGAGTACTGTAATTGCTTCCCGTTTGGTCATCCACATCTGAGACACGCTACGCTGTGCATGGCTGACACCATAACTCCTCAACAACCTAGTTACTTTTAAGTTTCCGCCTTGACTGTAGTAACTTCAACTTCACACTTTTGTGCACACTCCCAACGATCTAGAGATCTTGCACAATCTGCCACTTCTCCGAAGCATATGACAAGTCTGGTATCAAGTCGGATAGCTATGATGCAAGCGAAGCCCATCTTTGGTCTATTTGGGTTTCAGCAGCGTATTCAATCGTAATCCACTCCCTTCCTGGCAACGGAGACCACTTGTATGCAGTGTGCAATTATTAGTCCATTACAACGCCAACCCTTATCACCAGTGTGAAATGTTTTGGCAAATTCAAAATAGCCTTTAGACAAGCAGATTAACCGGCGGGTAGTAAAACTTTAGACGTGTAATACACGCCTTTGTTGGCATACTGTACACGACAATGACCAGACTTGCTGGAAATTGAATATAAAAGGATGTTGGGAAAAGTACTCCGTCAGTTATCACAAGTTTTGCATAGGAAACATGTGATCAACAATGTGAAAATCGTTAGGCATACGCTACTAAACCCCGTTACACCCGGCAAGTTGGATTAACTTGGAGCCGATACATATGAGACGTAAGTACACCAGTGCGTAAGTATGCCTCTATTCACCTTAGTGTAGCATATTCAAACCTTAGGAGTAAAATTTACTGTAGCATAAAAAAATAGCATAAGATGTTCTCTCTCGAGTCTACTCCTGTACAGATCATCCATAGCAAAGACCAGTCTAGTCAAGCAACAAGTCGTCACTATATTGAAACAAATAAGGCTTCTTACTCCTTGGTAGACGTAAAAAGGTTACAGCCGGTGAGGCAGGTCCTTTATACACATGTCATAGTCAGCATATCTGCTGTTCTTGCTGAGTTCAGCAATCTATTCACTGTACCAAGCCAAGGCCATTGATATCCCACGCACTCTTTGCCCAATTCCTCTCCTTGGCATTCAATTGGAGAACACGAGCCCAACAGATCCATCCTTCCCAAGTCATCCTTTTGTCCCACTGAACGCCCCATTCCATCAACAACCTCAGACCTTCAGCAACTTGTTTTTCAGCTTCTTCATAATTCCCCTCACTGAGAAGCACTTGTGTCAGTACCACATAAGGTTCCGCCAGGAAAGGATTCTTTTGGGAAGCTTTGATGAGCTTGGGCTTCACTGCTTCTGGTGACTGGGGCTTTCCGTCATCACCCACTGGAAAGACACTCCAGTACAGATTAACAGCCTCAACTACATCTTCAGGAGACACGATGACAGTGCAGTTTTTAAAAACAGGAGGAACCGTGATTGAAAGATTAGCAAAGGGTCTGCTTTCCAAGGCCACCCCCGTTCCCTCTCTCCTTTCCTTCTCCTCATACACAGCAATTTCTCGAAGAATCACGTTTGCCATAACCCCTAGGCGAGAAGACAAGTTGGCCGTACGGCCTGGTCTTCCATCTCCAGGCCATATTGCTGTCCACTGATCTCCAGCAAAGCTAAACCTCCCATCTCTGTTATCAAACATGTCATCCTGCCAACCATAGAACTGATCCACAAAGTCTGCAATTGTAAGAATGAGAAAAATCGCAATAAGCTTGGGAGGAACCATCAGGTCTCCTCCAGTACGAATATTTTTGACCAACAACCCATTTGGTGGAATCACAGGACTCTTTTTACTCGTCCTAGTGGTATCTGTGTAAGCGTCCAGAAGCTCCAAAAGTTCCTCATCAGTGTACTTTAAAATCAGCATGTCAAAGATGAGTTGTTGTCTGGGTACAACACAAAATAACTGGACAAGTTCTTCTGCTTCATCTCCTATAAGGTCACGGACAACCTGACGATCGACATTCGGTTCAAAAATAGCCAAATTCACATAAGAGTTGGAGTACGCTGAATGGAAAAGGGCACACCGGGCCACAGAGTCAGCAACATTCCACATCTTGATAATCCGATATGTACCGTAGAGATGCTCGAAGAAAGTCCCATGCTTGTGCCAGCACTCTGTCGCCCCTACATCCTTCAACTTTCTAAGAAAACCAGGCAGCTTGGGATCTATCTTCTCCAACTCATCCCGGATGAACAGCTTCGCGTACTCCAGTCTTGCAGAGTAGCTAATCTCCCCATTCTCGAAACCAGGCCCACCCGTGATCAACTTGTTCAAATCATCTTCCAGATCCCCCAACTCCCGCTGCCGAAGAACCAAGCAGAGACCACAGAGAGTCACATATTGGATATCACAGATGTAGATCAACATCCCCTACTTTTTCCATGCATGGAAAAAACTTCAAGAAGCAGTAAGTGGGTTCTGATCCTTAACTTCCATGTTCTACCATTCATGAAACTCATCAAATCAACTCCTCATTAGTTCAATGTCTTCGTTAAATTGCAAAGTTTAGCTAAGGAAGAACTAAAAATGTAAAGACTTCGCTCACTTTCTCGACGCCTCCCTAATGCTAGAGTCATCCATGACTGACGAAATTCACCATCATCACCGTGAGAAAGAAACGAACTAACCATCTTCAATCTTCGTGCTCTAAATTGTCGATGGATTCCAAGAGAGTGAAAGAGCTCTCGAGACCAAATTCGCCGAGCTCTCCGCCGTCCGCCCACATAAGTGTGAGGTGGAGCGGGGGAGGACACATTGCTATCTTTACACATCAGCTAATGCCAATGTGAGCTGTCGCTGAGCTGCTGGCACGTGCTTGGAGGTAGAGGCTGACGTGGAAAACACCTCAAGGCGCCACCTGCGGACGAGGTGAGAGATGAATCGTCGCAGTTATGGTCCTGCAGTCCTACGACTCTCAATCTAAGGAAGGGTTTTTCTTAATGTTTGGGACAGAAAGCACAGGTCTTCCTTACCTAGTTGTAGGAACACTGGAGGCGAAGGACGCTCTTCAAGACAGCGAACTGAAGGAGAAATCGAAAGAGGATTTTGTTTCGCTTCTTCTTCTTAGTCGATCGATCTATCGAACTGCGAAGGAGATTTTTGATAATTCTTGTTTTCAGTCAAGGACGTAACCATGGTGAGTGCATAGTACTGGACCCTCTCAATTCGACCTTGATGTGATTTGTCTGCTTCTCCTCTGGTTGCGACCCGGTTGCGCCATGCTTTTTGCGTCGTAGATGATTAGCAATTCAAGTAGAAGTTCGAGACTCGATGATGTTGTGCTTAAAGGAAGATTACGATTTAGTTGGCGCCATTAGCTGCGGAAATGTGTCTGGCAGACAATTGGTAGTTAGAGAGATTGGCCATTCAGTTGTGATGTGTTTGGGAGTCTTTTTGTGCAAGCTGAAATAGACATTGGCATTAGGGTTGAAGCATTGAGTGTTACACTGAGTTTTGGATGACGGGTTGTTAGCTAAAATTAAGTTGCGGTAGGTCGATGAAGTTTCTTACTAAGTTATTCTCTGGTACCAATTGATGACTACCGAACACTTGGATTATCTAGCGTTAACTGTGAATAAATCCGGAAGTTTGAAATTCTGTTGTTTATTTTGTATCTCAGCTAGTAAAATTAAGAATTATTAGATTTCCCTTCATCATCACGGAGTGACTGCTGAGTTTCTAATCTTATGCGGTAATGCCTCTGGTCTGCTCTCTGATAGTCAATCAAAATGCCAGTCTTCTTAGCTGGAAGACCATGACAGAGCTGATCAGGGTCTAACTGCAGCCCTACCGATATCTGATGACCTTGAGGGACTCGCCTGGAGGTGGTTTCTTGCTATTGTCGTGCCAACTGTATTCTGGGCCAGTCTTGCACTGGAGGTGGTTTCTTGCCATTGTCGTGCCAACTTTATTCTGGGCCAGTCATTGCAAGAGATCAAGAGGTTACTCTTTTAACCGTGGGCACTGATACGTTTGCAGGATGACCCCGAGTTAGCTGCCCTCAGACAACGCCGAATGCAGGAATTGATGGGCAAAGGCGGTGGGGCTGGAGCCCCAGGGGTATAGCTAACTTACATCCTAGGGTTTAGATAATGCTTTGAATTTGTTGGCCCACACGTCCTCGTGTAGGTATATTTAACAAGCAGGCAGGGACACAGGAACTTCATCGCTATTGTTTTCTCATAGCTATTCAGTATTCTTTCATCAGGAAACAAAGAACTTGGACGTTGATTTTTTTCCTCATAACCTACACGGCCTCAAGGATATCGAGCACTTTCGGTACTTCAACTGTTTAGGATATAAGTAGAACCTACGTACTGCAGCTATCGTTGGTTGTATTTCGGAAGGTAATAAGTTTTGTGATTGTTGTGGATTGCATTGCAGCAATCGTATCCACAGAGTAAAGAACAACAAGACTCTCAGGAGGAGCAGAAAAGGTGAGTGTGGCACATGTTAACCTTCTTGCATGAGTGCCAAAGAGGAGAAAGAATTTGAAAATAGGTACATTTTGCATTATTGGTAGCGTTTCGAATTACACGATGTCATGATTTCTTTGTCTATGCATTGTAATTTGGTTCCGCCACAAACACGCGTTGCAGTGACCTTAAATAAACCTCTTTCACCTTAAAAAATACCCTCATAAGATAGTATCAGTGCAGCATTTTTCAACATTCACAGCTACTTCAGTGGACATAAGGCTCTTAGTTTCAGTTGGAAAATTTCAGTCACTGTATATGTTAACGGTTGTATTTTCAAATATTGACAGAGAAGCTGAGGAACGCCGACAAATGATGTTGGCAAGGGTGTTGTCCTCTGAGGCTCGGGAGCGACGTAAGGTCCTTTTCTCCCAAGTCATCAGGGGCAAACAAGGGTCATGGTTCGTTATAGGACCTTGGTTCATGTTCGTCTAGCTGCATTCTGGTATAGCTGGGACTGTCTGTGCTTTGCATAATATGAGATCGAAGTCCCAAAGTGCGTCCTGGTAAATCTCGCAGACAACTAGAGCTGTTTTCATACACGCAGATCTGGTAAAAGCTCCAATTTGTGGGTAAAAAATGTTCAGTGTATTAAGGGTAGTGGAGATGTCATAAACTCTTTATATGCTTTCTGGTGTGAGAAGTAAAAACTTGTTTATTTTTGGGTCAGTGTCTCGAATCGCACTTGTGAAGCCCGACAAAGCAAGAGGCGTTGAAGACCTGATACTGCGAAGTGCTCAATATGGACAGATCACTGAGAAGGTTAGTGAATTTGTCATCATTAGCCATTTTACACCTCACTTACTTTATGTTGTTGCTGCGTTTTGATCTTCTTGGGATAGCCACCCTGCAACCTGCGCAACACTTGTCAGGTTCAGAATCTCGTCGGGTCGGTGTTTAGGTGTCGGAGAACCCTAAATCTTCTGTGAATTGTCCTCTTAATTTGGGTGTGGTCACAAGCTGAAATTCTATTGCAACTCATTTAATTTGCAGCAAAATGACTTTTGTGTCTTGTCAGGTATCTGAAGAGCGCTTGATCTCCTTGTTGGAACAGATCAATGAACAGTCTCAAAAGAAGACAACCAAAGTGACTGTAAGTATTGAGTTCAATAAATTTCCACTTCTTTCTCGCGAATGAAGCATGATTGAGTTTTAGGTCGAGACTGATGTTAACAAAAGTTGCACTTAATGCGCGTCTTTTCCCTATTGCAGATCCAGCGTCGGAGAAGCGTTTTGGACGAAGACTATTAAATGTTGAAACTCTTGTGTGTAATAGTGTGATCGCTATGTATATTGGAGTTAGTACAGGGATGCTGATATGGATAATATGGCTTGGGATGATGGAAAATTAGATGTTTTACTGCTCAATCGGTTACAGTTTAATATGCGAGTATAATCAGTAAAATGGAGCTAAGATTGTAGTAGATGCAGTGCCACAGTTTTTTTGAGGTGTCACATTTTCGTAGTACGCCTGTATATTTTAGGTGGAAACGAAACAATCAGCGAGTTGACAGTAAGTCATTATTGAAGAAGAGGATTTGAGAAAGATTGTTTTTGATGCAATTGGTCGGTTTCAGATGCCTCTTGATTGTCATCGATCCGTGTTCTTACAAGTGACCAGACAGGAGTTGGTATTCGTTGAAAGTAATTTGTTGCTGCCGAAACCGGCATCCAGCCTCCAAGCAAGTTTTGTATGATAAATGAGCTGCTTAATTGGCATGGTAGGGGACCTGATTGAACAAGTGGACATGAATATCTTTTCCTGTTCATGTAAATCTTAGCTAAATTAATCATATGAGCAAGCTCATATGATTAATCCGACGAGTATCAAAACTTTATAAAGCTGTATAGCTAGTGTTTGAAAATACATCTCTGAGAGTGGATCCCGGTGTAAAACATCCAAATGATGCACTAGAGTCTTTACTTCAGGACTTAGAATGAGGTGATTTACTCCGTCAAATGTTTGCTAATTGGCACATCCACCACTGGAAGGGTTAGAAGAGGGGATCAGTTGGTTTGATTGATCTCAAAGGTTTGTCTGGTGGACTACTGGGTTTGAAAAATTAGTAGGGAAATATCGAACAAAGATGTAGTATGGGAGATTGAACACTTGGAGCAAAGGGAGAACATTAGGTTAACAAAATCAATCTAAAGATGCACTATCTGTCTGCACCCATGAAAGATTAAAAATTCGATCGCATTGTGTCTTTGGGTTAGGGCATACCACTGTGGAGAGATCAAGGGTTAACGAGAGCCTTAGCATTAGCCTTACTCAAAGACTCAAAATTTGACAAATTGGAACCTGAGGTGTACGATTTGCATCATGGAAAGATTCAGAACTAGATGGTAATCGGATGTGGTTCAAATTTACTGATATTCTTCAATTTCTGGCTTACAGATTTCTCAAGTTCTGAAGATATTGATATAACTCAAAAGACAATTTTATTTAAAAGCACCGATTGGATGCTTGAAACTAATGGACTCTATGAAGTTCTAACTTTATTACACTAAGATTGATACCTATCTGTAGAACAAGAGCTAGAACAATCCCCTTTTTTGAAACGGCAGAAACAAGAAATGCTAGCTTTTTATAGTGTAGAAAGTTCTCTCTTATTCTTGGAGGTCTCTAAACTAGCGCGTATATAGATTATATCTGCAAAATCTCATGGTTGGTTTTCCACTGTATACTCCTGCGCGCAAGCTCTACACCTCATTCTCCGCACGTCGTTGAAGATGATAGTCATGGCAAACGGGAATTAACCATGTCGAGTCCTGGATGCAGACCTGGATTGCCTTCGAGACTACACAATGTCATTTTCACGAACTGTAACAGTCAACATCTTCTCTCTTGTTTTACACGAGTAGTTTAAATTAGACCCTAACTCATGTAAGCTAAAAGCAATGAAAGTTAATTCTCATGATAATATCATACACTGCAACTCGATTGTGTAACGAGAATCCATAAAACCAGATTGCATTCTGCATTCCAACCACTTTTAATTTCTTAACCTTTTCCTGATGAGAGGAAGACAACAAAAGGAATCAACATTTCCAGTTAAAATCTTATGTTCGAGTACCGGGTGATTACGCCAGTTGCGAACTTGGGAATTGTACCGGAGAGACTGTTGTATGAGAGATCACTGCATTGCCAATGTTCACAGTGGTTAGCACGAACTCCCACAGATCAAATGGTCTCTCAATGGCATGTCCCGGAAGACTTGCGATCAGTTTAAGTTAGGAACTGACTTAAACTTAGCCTGAATATCAGTTCGGAAGTCAGTTTTATCAGTTCAGAAGTCAGTCGGATGTTCAGTTTTGAACAATTTCAATGTTCAAAAGTTTGAATAGCTAATTTTGTTCAACTCTGGATCTAGAGTGTTCTGTAAAGAACATAACTTGAAGAAGATCAAAATCTAGTTCCAATTCGATATAGACTTACATCATAATCAAACTGGGGAGCTTGGTCAACTCGACTGGGATGGCTCCAGTCAGAGCGTTGTGATGTAAGCGCCTGTTGATCATGAGTGAAGAAAAAGATGATGTGTTAAAACTGAAATTGACAGTAGCTACCCGACGTGGTGACAGAATAGTAGGAAACCAGATGTTTGCGAATTGGATGTATCATCAAGACAGTCGCTTACAAGAACTTCAGTTTGCTCAGACGAGCAAAAGACACCGGGATAGCCCCTGTAAGCTGATTGTTATAGAGGTCCAGGTACACTAGACTTGACAGATTGCCCAGATCAACAGGGATCTGCCCAGTGATCGCGTTGTTGTGCAGCTCCCTGCTCAAAGACAGAAAACAAGGCATTAATATACTCGAAGAAATGTTTGAGAAAGTTGACATTCGGATCGCTCTACAGTAAGACTTGTCAATGAAATTTATGTGTATATGTTCGACTAGGATTTCGGTTGCATAGTAGATTGCAAAATTGACGATTGAGCGACCAGTTTCACAGTAGAGTCCCAGATCCCTTGTCATGATCCTTGATTTGATGTTGAGGATGAAGCTTACAAGAATTCAAGAGCAGGGAGGCTGCCCAAAGCTGGAACCAGAGGTCCGCCAAGTGAATATGCGGCTATATCTCTGTAGACACAGGCATGGACACAATTATTGCTAAAACATGGTGTAGCACAACGGTGTCTTTGCACTCATCTGCGTAGAGAGCTAGGATTCAAGCTCTTATCATCTTAGTTATCTCAAATTCAAGGGTATGAAGGCTACTAACCGTAAACTGCATCGACAACTAAGATGCGGGATTATATAAAAAATGATCCAAGATCAACTGGTGAGTATTACCTATGTTATCCCTCATCTTAGTTATCTCAATCCTTTCGGGCAAACCCACAACCCACACATTCTATAAGCAACTCACACTCTGTGAACTTTTGCGTCATCGCCACATGTGATGTGCATCCATGTGCAGGGGTCGACCAGTGTAGGATCCCATGAGGTGAAGACATTTTCAGGATCCTTCAGATTTTGCGCAAACTTGTAAAGAGCATCTCCTGTCGTCATGGAAATTGAAACTGAATAAATGTTGCCGCATGTATGCATTCCAGTGACTATTGAGTTGCAGCAGTTATCACACAATCCAATGTAGTTGGATTCAACAGAAGTGGTTAAACTGAATATGCCAGAAAGTGGTCAAAGGATCAGATCAGCAGGCTCTGTAGAGCTCCGATCGATATCATGATAACATCTTTAGTTATAATAGATTCCTTCAGCATGCATGACGGCATTAGAATTGCCTAGATATTGGATAAGTCAGAGAAATGTCAGAAACGAGGCGATAGAGTGGAATTCATTCTCAGCTAATTGATGATCTCATGATCAAGAATTTCGATCGGCTTACTTAACAGAAGGTGGAGGTGGTGGAGTCTAACGTGGAGTTCTAAATTTATACGAGCAGCTAGGCGTGGAAGTCAAGCATGAAATTATTGCACAAATGCTCTTGAAACAATCTTCTGCAAACAACCACAGTCAAGAACCAATTACACCCAACGTGCACAAAGTGGCTGCTTTGCTGCTTGTATAACTGGAAGAATACCTTCAGCATTGCCCAAGACCGCGTGAGGACCGGTAAGTAGGCAAGTCAGAACCAGGATCTGTCTGTAAAGAACGCGAGCTTGCTGAAACATCGACATCATTTGTGTGTTCTGACTGACTCAAGCTCCTCAGAAATAGCAAGACAACTTCCGCAGGTCGCTCTGGCAGTCTCTTAGCTAGCAAGAGGAGGGTACAGAAGAAATATCGATGATGACCTCTACCTACAACCTGCAGCCAAAGATTGCAGACCTGTTATTACATGAATTCCTCTAGATCTAGCCACTCAATGTCAGTCAAGCTAAACCAGCTGCTTTAGCTCGACTGAAACTTACGTCCATAACAACAGTGGTACAGGAAACCGTGAACTCTGCGCTTGCGAGCGAGATTATGAAACCGATTCACTTTGCAACTTTCACCGAAGCTATTACAATCCAAGGGGCACTTAACTAAGTTAGACCCTATTGGCGTGTCTGTTAACAGTGTAAATATTTTTGGTAAAGACTGAAGTTCACAGAGAAGGCAGAAGTCAACCTGTTTATCAAATATGAAGAATGTGATACCGAGGTCCTATATGAAATTGAAACCGCGCAGAATGATACCATTTCTTACACTAGGCTACCTTTCACCAGGAAGCTTCTGGTCGAGGACTGATCCTGAGATGCGAAAGTTTACATGAGAATGTAGTTTCTAGTAACATCAGTAGACCTGAATGTACTAGTCAATATTGAAAGAAGTTCGTCCCATGATCACTGCAGCACCAGTTGAGCCTTGGCTAAGAACTTCATCTCGTGACCATGCCACCTGCTGCATTCTACATGCATCTGATCACGATAGGTCATCTTATGGACAAGGTGCTGGCACGTTCTGCAAATGTTGAATGAATGTTTTTGGGTGAATTTCTCGTGTGGTACACACTTGATCAGGTGGAACGGTGACACTTCAGTTACTGTGTGATATTCTGCTCTGAGTCAGCGAATTAAAGAAAATATCGAAGATAACGAAACAAATGATCTGACCTTTCGGGAGATGACATTTCCCGCAAAGGTATGATACATCAGCGAGCTGCCCAGAAGTTAATCAACAACTTAGACTAACTCATCTGCGTGCATGTTGAACTTCATGGCCAACTGGACTGCGTTGGTAGTATATCACCATCATCCAGACGAAGTACTACCATCTGGATGCTGACAAGTACACCGATACATTGACTAGCTCTGCTGAGGGGACCGGATTCCATGCCCAGCTCAAAAAGCCTTCTTAAATTTAACCGCCATCCAACGATTGCATCGATGCCTTGACTAGCTCATCTTAGAAGTATTTCGGATTCCATGGCCAGCTGAACAGAGCTCTTAAATGTGACCACCATTGCAACCAAGATTGCGAGATTGTACTGTATCTAATCGATTGAATTATTTCCATTAAGTTGCGAATGTTCATCACCTTCCATGCAGTTACGAGTGCTTATCGCATATTCAAATTATCATGTGGTTTGACATGGATTTATCTGTGGCAAAAAGGATCGTGATAATCAACATCAAATTAGTGCTTTCTCTGTGACATTCTACTGTCCAAAAATCCATCCATAAGTCTTTTCCACATACCGACACTGAATTGAACGATCCAGTTCGTGTAAAACATGTGACCCAAGAAGGGACCAAAGTTACTATAGAGAGTACCTGTGGCTTCTTCCGCGAGGGAGTCACCGAGAAGAGTTTCTTTGGGATATGATTCAACTGCAAAGCCTGATGAGGCCACACTCATGCACATTCACCAATAAGCTGCTTATTTGTCAGTAATATGCTGTTTACATCATTATCCCGGTACTCGGATCCTGATGTGTTCAGCCCAGTATCCAGCAAGGGGTTGCCCACTGACAACTATCACAACAAAACTCTGCAAATTTCGATCCGAGTAATCTAGCTAAGTCCCTACCCATTGACTAGCATGGTAAATAAGCCTTTACTGGCGTAAGTCTCGTTAACTGTAACTGCTTAAAGATAAAGCCTCAGAGTCCGGAAAGTAAAACCCATGATCGCTGGGAAAAGGTGGAAGGTAAACTGTGCGGAGAATGTCGTATAAACTGCGGCACTGCCGCAAAGCTCAACTCTTCACGTTCCGATGATGACTCCAGCAGCGAATCGGGTCAGCATTTTCCCTTCCACTTCATGGATGCAGATCAGGATTGCCCTCGAAACTGTGAGAGTTACCGGATTCCCGATAGAGAAATATGTTAGAATTCTTATTCAAACAAAATGCTACAGTTGAATAAATTCGCGGGCCAGGAGTACCATAACTTCTGAGGGTTCGTACAAATAATGGAGTACCCTTATTCTGTGATTCTGACGTCCATCAGACAACATCAAATATACTCTTTTAGCACAGTAATTAAGCTCACATACATGGTAATCACGTTGTCCGCGAACTTCGGAATCTCACCAGAAAGCTGGTTGTAGGACAGATCCCTGCAAGAACAAAGCTTATAAGAAAGAAATAGGATATATTTGATCGTTTGAGTGCACTCAAACAATAAGAATTCTACTCAGTAAATATGCCTTGGCTTCTTTACTTGATCTGCGTAGATGTAACTTAATTTCACGGCGCATGCTATGCCTGTAAACTTTGAAAGATGGGCCCTGTATACGTAGAGCTATCATCAACACACTGAATGCGTCATGTGCGGTTGCTTGTTATGACATATACCGGTAATCTGACATGGATTCTGACTAAGTTAGCTCATGATCGTCTTCAAGTTTCAAAAGACGTAAACTTACAGGACAAACAGATTTGGGATTCTGGTCAACTCGAGTGGAATCGATCCGGTCAACTTATTGTTGCCCAAACGTCTGTTCATTAAGAAAAGTTTAGTCAGACATATTTTGAAAGTCTATCATACACCACCAGGGACGTCAAGTGCGGACCTAGATCCTAAGCGTTTCTTGCACTACTATGTAAAGGCAGGTTGTCGCTTACAAGTACGCAAGAAATGCCAGATTGCCCAATTCCGGTATCAAACTTCCGGAGAGGTTTAACTTGTTTAAATCTCTGAGAATGCCGTTCCCACAAGGACCCATCAGTACACACGCCGAGGTTATTCCTAATTTGCTTGCACGGGCAACTTGTCTGAACAAAACAGCAGCTACTTGTTGTGGGCTGGATAGTACGCAAAGAGTGTGATTCCTGGAAGAGCTACACAATCTTCAGATCAATTATAACTCACACTCGTTCAACGTGGTAGTCAGCATCGCAACTGATCCGTTGCCACAGGCAAGGGTGGACTTTGTTGTCCCAACTGACGAAGACGTCCTCAGGATCATCAAGCCCTTGAGCAAATTTGTACAGAATGTCCCCTGGTCATGCCATATAGTCGCGTTAAATTTCCTGCCAAATTCGTCGAATCTTGAGCAGGTATACATAACATAAGTAAACCACTACCATACTTCCACACAACGAGCTCGTTCTAGCGCAAGTGGAGGTCAAAGTGACTTGCTGCATTGCAGGCACTTACCTTCCCAACCGAAACCAATCGCGTACGGTAGAGTAAGAAAGCAGGTGAGAATCACGGTCTGTATATACACAAGTCGAGTTGGCTGTGACATTTTGAAGGCGCTGCAACCTTGACTCACGATCTGGGAATTTGGAGAAAACTCGGGCAGGCTGGTGCGGTGAACCACTGTGAGATTCTTATTGGAAGTAAACTTATTGGAAGAACTCCTATCCACCGATAGAGTTAAATGAATACTGTTCTAAGAGCGCAACATCAAGATGAAAAGTTCAGAGTGCACGATGAAAACCTTCAACTTACGACAGAGACTTACGACGCTCCCAAGAGTAGACTTGCATGCAACCTCGAGCAAATAATGAAACTTAGGCAAGCTAGTGAGATTTATATAGTTCATAAGAGGTTCCTAAAGAACAGAGAATGTTCTCAGTGATCGACGATCGCCTTCGTAGTTTAGTTGTAATAATCGACCTCCTCTGAATGGGACGTTTTGTGAGCAATTCGGCAAACCATCACTATCATACAGTTGTATATCTCCTGGCTCGTAGCTTTGTCCGTGTTACTGGAAGTTACGGGAGATATTTGACTGTTTAGGCGCGTGTTCAGTATTATGTACTTGCCGACTTGTTCTAACTAATACTTCTCGTCAAAAGTGTGGTAAAACATCACCATCTCTTGAAGCCGACTGCCTTGCAACTCAACGTGACGTTTGGCGAAGACGTGATGATTCTGTTGTTTACGCGCGGATTCGTATCCGAACCATCAGAGGACGTCAGGCTCGAGAAGCTCTTTTCGAGTCTTTATATACTTCCCGGGAACCTCTGAACTTGATTCTTGAACTTTCACGAAATAATGGTCAATTTCGGCCTTTCCCAGGATCATCTCGAAGCACCACGTGGCTCCCATCGGACGAACATCTACACTCCGGTTACTGGGAAAACACCAAATTCAGCCTAAATGACCCGACTTCATAACTGCGAGAAACAAAACTTGCGTTTGTCGTCCGCATTGAAAAATCCGGTAAATCAAGGTTAAACTCGCTGAAACGTGAAACTTTAATCCGAGAATGGAAGCTAGGTCCCCACATAAACTCGCGTTGGGTGAAACTAGCCGGTGTACTTCCCATTACTCCCGGACTGGAAATCCGCGTTAGATGAAAGAGCCGGACTCGCGGCTCGCGGACGGAATCAGGCTTTCGGTGAATCTACTCTAGGCATCGTCCTTTCCATTGCTCAGGTTCATGCAAAAGGAAACCGAATGTAGACCAGAAGCATCGTACCAGAAAGAATTGTCACCTCCATGTTTTACGCAAATCTTTAACAATGATTGAGACAAATCGCTTGCAATTTGTTCGACAGCAGGCATGCATCCGCGGTAGGCCGATTCGCATTCAGGTCGATTATAACTAGGGAGGCGAACCACGTTTAATCGTCACAGCGGATTAAGAAAATGCAGAATTGATTGTAAGATCTGCGATTATGGTATCGACATAACCGTGGAGTTATCTGCTCACGAAGAGAACGATTGTCTATAATTGGTCGGTAATCGACAGTGTGTAAGTTAGACTACAATGTTTCAATCCAGGAAATGAAATAAGAGCAAACAAGAAAGAATCTATCTTGGACTTGATAGCCGGTCGAAGATCCAGGAGGCAAAGAATGGAATACGGGAGCTAGAGGAGGAAAATTAACAAAGCACCTCCGGTAGCACTACTCAAGGCACCCACCTGCGCGTGAAGAGCAGCGGTCAATGCCTGCTGGCGGACGAGCAATGCTAGAGGAGTTGATCTATCGTATGCAGCCGAACTCCCAATAAATGGACGTCAGTGCTGCTCTGTATCAAAATTTTCTGCGTTCATAAAAGTAGTTTCATGGCAATCCTCACTTAGCAAGCAGCAACTTGAACTTGCCAATCGTTGAATAGTAGCAAGTTTACTTGTTTCCCAAGACAGTAATTCTACTCATCTGCTAGCACTTAGCTATTTGCATTGTTATTTCGACTCTGGGACACGAACGTAGGCCCAATGTTCAGCAAAGTATGTCCGTGGAATGGTATCTGTGACAACACCAACATTGTACATATGCAGATCTCCATGTACTGTAAGTATCACAAGTTCTTGCCTTCTTCATGGAGAAGGAAGAAGACTGAGCTCGTAATGGTTGTAAGTCTCGTTGGCTCCTCCGACTTGAGCTTCGGAGTCTGAGACCAGCGCTTGAAACGGAAGGTGGAAGACACATACATATCGTTGACAATGTCATGTAGACTGCGCACTGCGGGAGAAAGCTTCACTCTTCACTCTGGCAGCAAGTTGACCTCGGGTTCATCCGCTTCATGAATGCAGCTTTGGACTGCTTGGAAAGAGTAAGAATCAGATGCAACACTGTCAGAATTGTAGTTCACACTCAATATAATAGCTGAATCAAGGCTTAGGACTGTATCGAAGTAACTTACTGTAAACGTTGCTACCAATAAGCAATCCCGTTTCCTGACTAGTAAGTAGAGAAGGCAACAGATAAATCTACTTTCCAGTTTCTTCAGCACATAGAATTATATTTCTGTTGACCGTACCCTACTGTGTATATGATAGAACCATGCGCACACAACACAAGCAAGAGAACTTTTTCCTGTTTTCTCACTCACCCTTCATTCAACTTGCTACTTAAACGATTCGGTCAATTTGTTTGTTTAATACCAGAGAGAGTTCACAATACTTCACAATGAACGAACATCAGAAATAATAAGAGAATGTAACAAACTAATTCCTTCATTTCCTCAATAAATTTATGCAGTTATTGTATAAAATTCCATAGTTATTGGGATCTTTATCTTTAAAATTGGGTTTTCTCGAGCCTGTAGGAAACCGTACACTGATTTGAAAGGTAGTCCCTAAACCTGTTGCGATCGTGTAAGGAAGGTAACTTGTGGAGTTTTCTGACTGCGGCTTGTTGCTTGTTACTCCTCCTGTCAGTCATCTAAATGGAAGTTATGTAGTTTCACATTGGTGTGATGGTTCATTTCCAGAGATTAGTGCGGCAAAGGATAGTGTGAGTTATGGAAAATGGTCCGTGCCGGGCCTAAAGTGACCAAGAAATTGATGGGGAGTCAAGAAATTTTACTCCAAAAAGGCAATGAAAATTTAGCAAGGGGAGATCAAGTATCTTGTTGCAATGCAGGAGGCTCACTTTTGGATGTAAATCCAAGACCTATAGACTCCTATTTAGATTTGCTACCAGAACAATCTAAGGAAATTTGGAGAATTGTTGAGGATGGCTTCTTTCATGCCTGGTAAAACAAAAGAGGATGAAAGGTTCCGCATGGCAACATACCATTATGGCCAAATACTAAACTATTTGGAGGACCCAGCGCATTTTGCACGGATTCATGAGGGGAATTGCAAAAAGCCTATTAAAAAATCCACCGTTTTTTAGTTTCATGGCAACATTTTTTATACAAGAGGGGTAAGAATTTCCTACTTCTGTGACAAGTGACAGACTTTACAAGAAATGCTTGAGGTACATGAAATAGTACAAAGAAACTAGGGAGTTGAAGAACAAGTCTACTGGAGAAGGTCTCACGGAGAAAGAATATGGTAAAGGGTGGAGAACTATAGAAGATAAATTGAAGGGAATATGCCCATATTTTGTTAGAATGGAAGCCATGTTTGGGAATAGAGCAAACATCAGTCCACCTGCTATGGTAAGTTTAGGATTTTTAAATCCTTATTTGAGTGAGGTTGGCTCAGAGGAGGTCCATGAAGGTGTAGAGGAAGGCTCTCAATTCCCATCTCCCCTAGAGGTGGTGCTCCCAAACTTGTGCTCACAATTTGTCCCAAACACCCAAGAGGTGTAAAATATACCTAGTGTTTACATGGATAATGGAATCAGATCACCCAAAGAGAAGTCACACTTTGTTGCACCGGTAGAGAACTCACTTTTTGTTACACCACCTCCACTAACTTCTACAAGGGATGGGTCTAAGGACGCTTTCCTCAACCAAGAAGTAGAAAAAGATCCAAAGAGGAGAAAAGGTGGAATATCATCAAGTAAGGTATCTTGGATGTCACCTAGTATGTAATTGTCTCATGATTTAGCAAAAATCTCCATGTTGAAATCATATACTATAGAATCCAAGGAGCGGTTACAACTAGCTGAATTGGAAGCCACCAACATGAGGAAAAGAGAGAAAACATTGATGAAAATGGAAGTTGAACACGTTAGATTAGAGGTAGAGAAGATGAAAGTTGAAATTGAGAAGAAGTTGAGTGCAGATAAAAAGAAAGCTAGGGTAGGAAAACACAAATTCAAGGAGAAGAGTTTAGAGTCAACATCAAAATGAGTCTCCTCAATGCAAAAAAATCTCTTGAGGAAATAAGCCAATATTTCAAAGTGCTAACTCAGTTTAAGCATGAAATCAATCCTTCTGAGCAAAAAAGTACTCCTCTAAATTCATCATACTCTAGTGATAGTGAATAGTATGCCATAACGTAACCTGAGTAAGTTTATAATAAATATGAGTTTAATTGAATTGATCAAGACTTTGTATTATGAAATGGCTATATAGTCAAGTTGTCCCTTGTTGGTACTTGTTGTTGATGCCCAATGCCACCCAATGCCTCTCCCAAGTTTGCACCAATGGCAAGTGGCACCGGTTGGGTTTTGAGTGATGTGCAATAGCACCTATTGTTGTGGCATGATGCGCATGCAAGGTGATGCGGATCAATGATAGCTCGTAGGAGCCCAATGCCGTAGAGTGTCATGCAGCAAAGAGTGCATTTAGGATGTGTGGCCAGTCCAATTAAGGGCGATGTGTGATGGCACATACCATTTGTGTGTGGCAAGCATAAGCACCAGGTGACACCCAATTACATATAGTTAATAGATATGAGAGTTTGACAAGGAGATTCAGGGTTTAGGTGATGAAAGTATGAGAGAGAATATGGTACATATGAAATCTATAAATGTGTATAAATATTCATAAGATGTGTATAAATGTGGAGCCACTAAAGCATGTAACTATGGTAGAGGAAAAAGAGGTGAAGAAGAAGAAGAAGAAGAAGAAGAAGAAGATGAAACATAGTGTCTAAGTGATGTTATTGCATCCTCAAGTCTATGATGGTATACATGATGTTGAATCCTAAATGGACCTAATGACCACCAAAGAGTCCATTCTCTCTCATCCAAGTGTTGGTGCATGATGCCGCTAGCAAGAAGGGAATATGTATCACTACTATGAAAACTTAGTCTACTAGATGTCTACTCCTCTTTTGCCCAACTAATAGTAGGCCTATCATCATAGACAAATCTATCAAAAGCACTCATCAAAGGGCCAAATTTCCAAGTATATGATGTTCTCTGTACCCTATAAGGACAAAAGTGGGTAGGATGGATAGCACCATGTAGATGGTTCTTATAATAAGAGAGTGAAAAACTATTGATGATCAAAAGATCACAAAGAGGTAAACCTAATGAAGTGAGATGCTCATATGATCTAACTAACTCTAAGTCCTTGGCATTCATCATCTCATTGGAAATTTGCATAACACAATCATGCCATGAGGTGAGACCCAATGTGAAACCTCTTTGGGAGTTCAGACCATTGCCACATGCTCCATAACAACCACTACACTCCATTCAAAGTAAGATCTATCCACAAGATAACCTCAAAGCATAACAAACAAAATTGGATGAAATGGCAAACACTAGGACATGTGACCCACCCTATAGGCCTTGACTATGTGCGAGTGCACCAACCATGCCTAGTCATCCAGCTCTCCCATGCACAAAAATGGTGCTACCACAAACCCATAATGATGCCAAACAAGTAACATCCACAACAATAATCTTCTTCCAAAGGAAGCTTGGGAAAAGAATACATGGAATATACTCTCTTGATAGACAAAGCCTCTCTCTAAACTCAATCTAAGTCTCCACTCTATGAGGTAAGGAATGGGAGGCAAAATTCTTGGTCTCTCAAGTCCTAACACTACGGGGTAACACATGAGTGGCATCTATCATAGGGGTGACATTGGTCTAGGTCTGCATCCCATTGTAGGTATGGGTTTGGCAAGCAATAGTATATAGTCTCGGTCCAAGATAAGCCACATGAGCCCTCACTTGAGCTAGACTACTCTCACTCTCCTCTACTTGAACATGTGCACTCTTGCACCTCGCCATAGCAAATGCTAACTCTTGTGCCTGATTTTGTAACTAGACCCTACAACCCTCAACCATGGGAATAGCACCTAGGATGTTTAAGTCCAAGTTAGCTAATATTTTCTCTCTCTCCATCTCAAAAGTAATAAAGGTCAGATGTCTCTCCTCCTTTGCATAAGAGTATCCTCTTACTCACAAAGGAGTCTCTTTCTCTCTCTACTAACAATCTACCATGCTCTTCAAAGCTCTCCAATCTACTCTTGTGCTCAAGCACTAATCTCTCTTGCTCCTCTACACTCTCCAATTGCCTCTCCCACTCAACCAAATGTGTCTCTCTCTCCTCAACCACTCGAACACAATCATCTAAAACACACATCATGTCAATAAAACAAGAAGAGGGTGAAGGTAATCTGAAGAGTGTGGGGTGAGGTGCGCCCCCTTTCCTCCCTATGGACAAAGAAAGGGAGGAAGTGGAAAGAGGGAGCAAAAGCTATCCCAAAGGATGAAGATGGAGAAGGAACTTTCTCCCTAAAACTATCATGACCTAACCTCACTATTGGTAAGGCATGTGTCTCAACACAAATCTATTGAACACCTATTTATAAGTGGTACATTTAGTCATTCATCAAAAAATTTACTTTTGAATCAAGTAAATATACAAGGTCCTTAGTTAAGGCATGTTAAATTAACTCATTTATTAAATTTGGTAATGGTATATACAATAGAACTTTGTATGTTTTCAAACAATGAAAACATACAAATATATGCTAAAACTCAAATCTAATCCATCACTCACTATCCTCATCCTTGCCCTCATCCTCCTCATCATCAGTACTCTTGTCCTTATCCAACCTATTTGCATCCTCATGATCATCATCATCCTCTTCCTTGCTTATAATCTCCTCTTCTCCATCACTCAAGTACATCACTTCCTCCTCAAGAATGAAACCTCTCTCCACAAAGAGATGAGTGAGTATTTGCCCAAGGAAGATGACTTTGAACCTATGCTCCTTAGATCTCCTCAATTGGATTTGCAAACTCCCCACCTCAGCAATGATAGCTCAAAATGCTAACTCCTCTCAATCATAATAAGTTGTAAGTGAATTTTTTATATTCCTTGTTGCAAAAAAAAGTTCTCTCCCTATTCTTCTTTGCGTAACCTTCACATCCTATCACACAAGAGATTTACCTTTCTTTGCATCACCCTCAATCCCAACATCCTCAACCCCATCCCGACAACACCATGATAAACTTTAGCTCACTATTGATTGTAGCTCAAACACAACATTTGCTTTGAGTAATACCCATGAGAAATCTGGCTTGACCCAAAATTATCTTCCCCCTACTCTCAAAAGATCCAATATTTCTTGCCACAACACCCAAGGGTAGATAATGAGTTTTGTATTGTAGAGTCAATGAGTTTCATGTTTTAGCTCAACCTTGTATTTTCTTTCTATATCATCCTCAAGAAAGTCCATAGTGACTTCAATTTTTTATTGCTTTTGGTGGCTCAACCATTTCTCTCTTGCTCTAAGAATCATGCCACATATTAGTAGTTGCAAGCATCTCTCAAGGGAAATTGAAAAACTATGCACCTCATTCTCGAGTTGGAGGAAGTCAAGGATTTAATGAATTTTAGTATGGATGTGTAGGCCAAAGAGAGCTTAGAAAAAAAGGAGGAAAGTGATGTAGACTCTAAAATTAACTTGTATGTAAAGTGGTTGATTTTACACACATTAGCCAATATCTTACTCCAAGAATGAAAATATTGCATTCCTTTGATTTTGTTTTTAAATTATTTTCATGTGCTTGAACCTCACATGATTAAAAAACTAATGCAAATGGATATAGAATCCTTCTTTGCTTTAGTGGAAATCAGAAAAGATTATTGTATTTTGTCTCAAAAAATACAAGGAAAATTCATAGTCCAATCTGGCTTCAAGTTGTATTGGCTCTTTATCACTTTGGACATAGTGCTTAATACTAAGGGGAATGAACCTCTAGGAGGTAAGTGTGTGCTCCACCATTGTATTTACTAAGAGAGTTATAGAAACCATATTATCCACCATGTCAAAGAGAAGTTCAATGACCCAACAAGGAGGAGAGATACCAAATATCATGTACCTTTGCATTGAAGGGATTTTTGAGAAGTATTGGGTTGGTAGATGAGACTTTATTCCCTCTTGCTCAAAGATCCAAAATATATGGTGAAACATATAATAGCAAGAAGGGATCTTACTCATTAAATGGCCAAGTTTTTGTGATGATCAAAGAAAGATTATTCATTTTGCAAGAGGTAAGACACAAAGATCTAGACTGACGGGACCCTAAGTCATAGAATCCCAAGATAGTTTGGTGTATGAAGTTATAGTGTATTTAAGGTATTTCCTTGCAATAAAAATTTTGGTCTTTTATCCTTATTTTCCATTATGGTTTATTGGTGTTCCGGTTTAATGGGATGCCAAATGCAAGGATATTGGGTTCTTATCACAATATGACATGTTTGAAGAAGTCCACTCTCTAGACAGAGCTAAATCATAGAGGTGTAGGGAACTCTTTTGACCTCCACAAACATTAACTTGCAGATTCTAGGTACACACTAATTTGCATTTAGTCTTAGGCTTCAAAATAGCTTGATCTATGGATAAAAAAAACTTCAACAAATGTTTATCCCACATACAAGTATTAAATAAATATTTTATAGGGAGTCTTAAGTCTAGGTGGTATCATGCATATATACATTGCTACACAACATAAATCATTATAGAAGCACAACTCACACATAACTCTTACATGAATTCTAAAGTGCCACAATAATCAATTCACTCTTCCACTCAAATTAGATCTATGCTTTATCCTCCACTTACAAATCTGCCAACAATTGAGCACTTAATTAAACCACATCCACTAAGAGACTCTAGGTGATGCTTTCCATGTCTCTGTCCACTATAACCAAGAACTCAAAGGCTCAACATTAGAAAAGTGAGCTCTTTGGAGCTGCACTTCAAAATTATACCTCCTTTGCTTGACCTAGGTCTTTAGCCCTAACAGAACCACTAACAGTGCAAATGGTGCAAGTGATGATGTGTCATTATAATACTCCGAGGCTAGGAGACCTGAAGAGAAACACACCATGAGAAACACACACTTTCACACTCAAACTCCGATGCCCCAAAGGAGCACCTTCTCTTTACTATATAGGCAAATTGGATCTCCTCCAATGAAGCTCCACCATAGGATTAGGTACATAGATAGGTGACATGTCAGCAAGCTCCACCCTTGGATTACTTACTTGGATGGGTGACATGTTGGTCCTGGTCCTATCTGGTTGGTCAAACAAGCTTTGACTAGAGGGAATCTTTTAGAGAATCTTGTAGGAATCTCAGAATCACGTCGGTGAGGTACCGTTGGAAAGCTCTTGACAAGACAAAGCCAGTGGGAGGGAAAGCCAGCCTTTCTTCCATTGGAGAGGGTCTGCACATTTTTGAGGCCTAATTCATCCGTTTAGGCCTCCGAAATTGCCTTCAAAGATTTTAGGCATATTTTGGTTCCAACTCTATTAGTAGAAGTCCCCTTTTGGTGATACCTCTTTCTGATCTATTCAGTCCATCTTGTGTAACCTCCTTCCAGATGTTACCAACCCAATTCTCACCTCCAAATCATATGTCTAGCTATTGGTTCTAAGGTTTTCAAATCTATTTCGGTTTTATGCCTTATTAGTAGAAGTACACTTTTGGTGATACTTCTATCTGATCTATTTTGACCATCATGTATAAAATCATTCCAGATGTTACCAAACCAAATTTCACATCTAGATCATATGGATAGCTCTTGGTATTACAAACCTCACTCCTTTTAAGACGCAACGTCCTCGTTGTGCAACTGTTGCTCAAATGCTTGTACCAACACCGGTGCATGTGTCAAATTGGCAGCGGGTTCCCAGGTTGCTTCATAGAGGGGGTAACCTTTCCACTGGACAAGATAATCCACCCGTGGATGACAAGTACCACGCAGGTGTTTTTGGAGAATACGCTCCACTTCATATTCCTCGTTGCCATCAACGAGTGTCGGACAAGGTCGAATGTCTTGTGTGGAATGACCTAAGCCTGATTGGAGAGCATATCTATGTAGTAGGGAAACATGGAACACTGGATGGATCTTCATGTGTGGTGGTAGCTCAAGGTGATAGCCACAGCGCCAACTCGATGGAGAATTGAGAAAGGCCCAATAAAACGAGGTCTGAGCTTACGAGGTCCCACTAATGTGAGGTTGGTTGTTGATAGCTACACCTGATCCCCAACATTGAACTCCATGTGCCTATAGTGTGCATTAGCATACTGCTTCTAGCAATTTCGTGCAATCTGTAATTTGTGCTTAGCGCTCTCCACCTCTTGTTGGATTCTAGAAATAAATGTGTTGATTGCATCGACCTTGGTAGCCACTAGACGGATCTTCATCAAGTTGGAAGGTGTGAAGGGACGCTCACCATACATGAGGAAGAACAGAGTAACCTGGGTGGATGCATTCACTGAATTGTTGTAAGCAAATTCCACCAATGGGAGTAGGGTGTCCCACCTCTCTTGCTCTTCTAAGATAAAGCCGTGTAACATGTCTTCAATAGTGCGATTAGCCCACTTGGTTTGTCCATCTGTTTGTGGGTGGTAAGTTGTGGACATCGCCAACTTGGTTTTGAAGAAACCAAAGAGGGTGCACCAAAATAAATTGGTGAATTGAGTACCCCTATCGATGATGAGTACTTGAGACAAGCCATGGTGAGAGAAGACTGCATCTAAGTATAATTGAGCAAGTTGTGGAGCGGTCACCTCCTTGGTGGTAGGGCATACATGAATCATTTTGTTGACCCGGTCCACAAAGACCACGATGGAATCAAATCTTGATATGGTCTTGGGTAATTCACAGACGAGATCCATACACATCTGTTCCCAACGCTGTGTAGGAGTGGGGAGAGGTTGCAAGAGCCCTGCAAGAGCTTGATTAGAAGCTTTGTTCTGTTGACAAAGTAAGCAACTGCGCACGTAGTCCATCACATTATTGCTCATCTTGGGCCAATAGTAATGGCACTGGATTGCATCCAAGGTCTTGTCCACTCCAACATGACTTGCAATGGCCAAATCATGACATTTTGCTAGAATGGTGGTGTGCAATTCTGGGACATTTGGAATCCATAATCTGCCATCACAAAAGGTGAGTCCTTGGGTATTGGTGATGCCTTTGGATGATTGCCTTTCTACAATTTGTGGATCACTTTTTGTAGCTGCCAAAATTTCTAGCCAAAATTTAGGGTTAATCTGAACCTTTGCTACCAAGTTATTTTCCATTGGCATGCGGGTGAATGCATCTGCAAGTTGCTTTTTACCTTCAACATAGGTGATTGTCATGTTGAAGCGTTGTCGCCACTCTGCCCATCAAATCTGGTGACAAGATAGATCCTTCTGCGTCTCGAGGTAGACTAGAGGTTTGTGGTTTGTCTCTACCATAGATGCCTTCTTGCCCAGATAGTGCTTCCAATGCTTGGTTGCCAGGACAATGGCCAACTTTTCTTGTTCTATGGTGTGGTAGTTGTGCTCTGCTGGTAACAACTTTTGAGAGAAATAAGCAATGGGATGCCATCTGTCATGCCACTCTTGTTGTAGGACTGCTCCGATTGTTACGCTTGATGCATCTGTAGCCAACTTGATTGCATGTTTTGGGTCATACCACTTCAAGATTGGTGCATGTAGCAAGGTGGCTTTCAATTCTTGAAAGGCCAACTCTTGTGTGGTTCCTCATGTCCACTTCTTCTCCTTGCCAAGAAGTGCTATTAAAGGTTGTGCAACCTTGGAGAAGTCCTTGACAAATTGACGATAGAATCCCGTCAAACCCAAGAAGCTCTTGAGTTGAGTGATCTTTTGGGGCACTCCATTTTTGAATGACCTCTATTTTATTTGTCAATACTTGAATACCCTTTGCAATTACTCTATGCCCCAAGTAGTCTACTTTAGACTTGCCAAACTCACACTTTGAGATTTTGGCATACAATTGATTCTGTCTTAGAATCTGGAGGACTTCTCGTAGATGTTATTTGTGTTCCGTCATCGTGCTACTATATACTAAGATGTCATCCAGGAAGATGATGACAAACTTATCCAAATATGGACAAAATATGGCATTCATTAGACTCATGAAAGTGGCAGGTGCGTTGGTGAGACCAAAAGGCATCACAAGATACTCGAAGTGGCCATACTTGGTTCAAAAGGCAGTCTTGTACACATCCACCTTTGCAATTTGGATTTTATTATAACCATTCCGCAAATCTAGTTTGGTGAAGTGTCTTGCTCTATTGAGTTGATCAAATAGATCATCCATGCAAGGTAAGGGATATTTGTTCTTCACTATTTGCTGATTGAGACCCCGATAGTCAATGCACATGCGCATTGTACCGTCTTTCTTCTTCACAAACAAGACCGAAGCCCCATATGGTGATATGTTGGGTTGGATGAACCCTTTCTGCAACATATCCTCAATTTGATTCTTGCACTCCTCCAACTCATGAGGTGATAGGCAATATGGGGCCTTATAGGGAGGTGTCTTCCCCGGGAGTGTCTCAATTTTATGATCTACTCTCCTTTTTGGTGGTAATCCTGAGGGTAGATTATTGGGAAAGACATCTTGAAACTCATTTATGACATCCTTCAATTTCTCAAGAATTTGTCCCTCAAGTTGTGCACTCTGGACTTCTCTTATTAGACCCATGAAACACCTATCAGTCTTACAGATAGTTGTTATCCCTATGACATATAGAGGCAAATCTTGCCTTTGTGGTCTTTCTTTAACCCCAATGATCGACCATTGGTGGGTTCTCACTACTTTCTTCCTCCAATCTACCATAGGGTTGTAATGCTCCATCCATGGCATATCTAAGATTGTATCATAACGAGCTAATTGTATCACTTGCCACTCAATTGCTTCTTGATATTTTCCTATAGAGAGTGTTACCCGCTTGGGTAATGATTCAATCCTCTCTGTTTGTCCGTTAAGTAACTCTACTTCTTCATTTTCATCTCTCTCTAGATCCATTCCCAATCTTATTGCAATAGAGCCAGACAAGAAATTCTCTATGGCTTCCAGATCTATTAGCACTCTCACTTGATTGCCTTCTAGGACCCCATTCACTACAATCAATTGTAAGGTTGCCTTTTGGTACCTTTGTGTGCTCGTCTTCTTCCTTCTCTCGCTTTTTTGCTTCCTTATTGAGCTAGTAAGGCCGCAAGGTACATTTACTAGTGATCTATGTTTCCAAAGTGATTTCCACCTCCTCCTCTTTAGTGCGTCTCTCTATGTTGTTCAAAGATTACCTGTATGAAGGTTGAGGGCCTTTGGGAAGTCGAGCACGATAGTTGGTAGATATATGCCCAAGACAACCACAATTGTAACAATGGCGTTGTTCTCCTTGAGTTCCTTCTCCTCGTGGGACTCCATCTCTCTGTTCTTCTACCCGTCCCCATTCTCCTTGAAGCGGTCGTGCTCCTTGGTCTCGAAACCAAAGGTTGCCCAGTTCCATCGGTATTGGTCCACCCATGGGTGGCATTTTTGCCCAATAATGTTGAAGTGGAACTACTCCTTCTCCTCCACCTAATGCTCCTGCTATTCTTTGCACACAAGCAATGGCTTCAAATATTGTGTGAGGATTTTGTACCATGACTTCTTGGCGAATCCGCTCCTTCAACCCTCATTTGGAATTGTCAAGAGCCTCTGCTTGACTCATGTCGGTTATTATGACTTGTAGATCCAAAAATGCCTCCACATACTCTTGTATGTTGTTCTTCTATTTCAATCCCCATAGTCGGATCTGGGCCATCTGCACAAAATCCACCGATTGGAAATTCTTTAGCAATCCTTCTTGCATTGCTGTTCATGTGACATTTCTTCTCTCGGCAAACATGGATTGCTCCCAAGTGTCGTACCATGTGAGGGCTTTATCGATCAAGTACCCACATGCAAACACACCTGCAGCATGCTTGGTGATCTCGATTGAGAACAACCAAAAATATTGATTCATTCTCGAGATCCAGTTCTCCACTACTCCCATCGTATGTTGCTCCTTGTAAGGCTTGATGTTGCAGGTCTTCTTCATCCGGAGTAGTAATGTGGCTTCATCATTGATAGGGTTTGTAGGCACGGGTGCCTCTCCAAGTACTTCAATTACAGGTATTGGATTTTGAGACGACTCTTCTTCTTGCATTGCTTGATCATTCTTGAGGGTCTGCACTTGACTTTGTAACGCCTTTATGGTCATCTTAATCTCAAAATTCGTTCAACATCCCCTGCATTCCTTGTACCAACTCCTGCAACTGCAAATCCATGGTTCTTGTAACACTTGATTGCTATACCCTAAACTTCAATAGAGAGTTAATATGATCACTTTGGAGGGTGCACAAACTATTGGAACTACCATTGGGATGTCAGAAGCTACCACTCGTTGGTAATATTCCTCACCAAAATTCTTGACCACAAAATTCCTAAACATCCCTTTCAATCTCACTACATAAAAAATTTCTACTTGAGCGTTAAAAGGGAAAGGATTTGGGACATTCAAATCCATCACAACAAAATGTAAATTGTCAAATCACACTCTCTATTGTAAATCACTACAGGCAAAATCATTAGGTTTGGCAAATTCATTACTGTATCCATGAACTCTGCTCTAAAATGAAAAACCAAATACACTCTCACTTGCTTGTGCTGAATGTACATAATCTTGATGTTGAATGGATTCAAGAATGGAAAGCAAGGCACTGGATATTGTCTTCTCGGAGCATCCATTCTATCCTCCTAATCTACCAATTAAACCAGAATGTCTCTCCTCAAAATTACTCAGTCTTAATAGCTCATGTTCTTCCAAGAGGAGTGATCTGCTCTCTTGGACAACACTTGCTCTGATACCATTGTAATACTCCAAGGCTAGGAGACTTGAAGAGAAACACACCATGAGAAATACACACTTTCACACTCAAACTCCGATGTCCCAAAGGAGCACATTCTCTTTATTATATAGGCAAATTGGACCTCCTCCAATGAAGCTCCACCATAGGATTAGGTACATAGATAGGTGACATGTCAGCAAGCTCCAACCTTGGATTACTTACTTAGATGGGTGACATGTCGATCTTGGTCTGTGAGCCGGCCTGTCTCTCACTCAGGATGAACCTCTGATGGCTATTATAGTAGCGCACCATGGACTAAGAAGGCAAGGAACCCGAACTCCATCATACTCCTCCAAGGCTAACACTCCAAGACTCAAGACATTGATCACTAGAGAACTCAATGAGAGAGAGAGATAGTTGCAAATGAAAGGATGATGAGTACCTCCTCACCCCTTGTTTATATACTTGTGAAATAGTTACGTACCAAAGTTACTAATTACCGTAGTAACTCAAGTTACTAGACTAAAAGTCAAGTAAAGTCAAAAAGTAGAAAGGAATATCCATTCACATGGGCATATTCCCCTAAGCATGTTGTCTTATCTTGATCCAACCACTAAGTCAAGGATTCCTTCACATGGGCTATCCTTGGACTAAAGAAGAATCCAAAACAAAAAGGCTTGCGGACCCAAGAGTTCTCAACTCTTTCCTCAAAGCCAAACACTTAGGAATAATACCAAGTCAACACACTAAAATCCAAAATAGTGGTGCTCATCTTTTCTACTTCCACTAAAGTAAGGTCCCCTATATCTTAGCTATGACTAACTTTAGCTAACCATAACTAATATAGAACCATCCTTTATCTCTATATAAATAATATCTCTTAAGTACTTGTAATACCAAGCTAAATATCACAATACCACACACATGCACAAATGGGTGTTACATTTACCCCCGGACTAAGTTTTCACTTTGTCCTCAAAGTGAAGGTCTCTCTTCCTTCTATGGTACATCTTCAACTTATCATGGTTAATCCTATCAAAGTGTCTTCCTCCCAACTCCTTGAGATCATAGGTGTAATTGCCCCACACCTTCTCCACTATGAAAGGTCCAAAGTACTTAGGCAAAAACTTCTTTTGCACTCTCTTGAATCGAATGGAATCAAACAACATTACCGAATCACCTTCTTTGAAAGTCTCCACCTTCTTCTTGCCTTGCCTCTTGTCATAGCTCTCCTTTTGTTTCCTTTGGGCTTGCTCCACTCGAACCATAGCAACTGCTCTTGCCTCTTCCAACTCCATGAGTTGATCCTTCCTTGACTTCTCTACACCTCCTTGTGCTTTCTTCAATCTCCTATGAATGCTTTGGAAGGTAGGAAGATCAAAGTGAATAGGTAAGGTAGACTCAATACCATACACCAATTGAAATGGAGAATATCCGGTGGAAGTCTCCATGGTTGTCCTATACTCCCACAAAACTGCATGAATCCTCTTGTCCCAATGATGTTTAGCCCCCTCCATTTCTGCATCTTTGCCCAACATCATGCACAAGGTCTGATTGGTTCTCTCTGCCAAGCCATTGGAATTTGGCTTGTAGGATGTAGTTACTCTATGTGTGATAGAGAAATGTTGTAGCATGGCTGTAGTAATGCTTCATGTAAACTCTCCTCCTCTATTAGAAACCAACTCCAAAGGGCATCCAAACCTAGTGATAATGCATTCATAAAGAAATCTACCCACTTCATCTTCATTCTTGTCCCTCAATGGTCTAGCCTCAACCCACTTGGTAAGGTAATCAGTAACTACCACAATGTACCGATTGTTCCTTGGGGTTCTATTGAGAGGACCTACAAAATCAATTCCCCACTTCTCAAAAGCTCCTAGTAATGGAATTGATCTAAGTGGTGGAGTGTCAAGCTTTCTAGCAAAAGCTTGACAAACATGACAAGTTTTGCAATAATCAAGACAATCCTTGAAAATCCCTCTCCAATGGTAACCTGCATCTAGAATCTTGAAAACAGACACCTTTCCTGCAAAGTGTCCTCCACATACTAAACCTTCATGAAACTCCTTTATGAGTAGGATAGACTCTTCCTTACCCACTGCTCTTCAAAGTAGACCATCTGCTCCTTGGTGAAAAAGAATATCCTCCACCATTGTGTAAGGTCTAGATCTTGCTGCAAGGGCCTTCCACTCCCTAGCATGCATCCCTTCTGGATAGTTACCTCTTGTCACAAAATCCACAATCTCCTTGTACTCCATTGGAACCTCTTGAGTGACTGAGATTGTCATGAGCTCCTCATCCGGGAAGGAATCATCCACTGGCTCATCTCCATCATGATCATAGGCTCTAGATAACAAATCAGCATTTGCATGTTTCTTTCCTGGCCTATCCTCAATGGTGTAGTCATACTTAGACAAGAGTATCATCCACCTTGTTAGTCTCCCTTCAACATTAGGCTTGTTGAAGATGTACTTCAAAGCCTTGTGATCCATGACAATTGTGGCTTTCCCTCTAATCAAGTAGTGTCTAAACTTCTTGAGACCAAAGATCACTGCCAACCCTTCTCTCTCCGTGACAGAGTGAATTTCTTCTCTGCTAAAACCATCTGCCTACTAGCATAAGCTATTGGATGATCATGCCTATCTTGGTCTAATTGACTAAGAGTGCATCCTATAGCTACATTAGAAGCATCAGTGTAGAGGATGAAAGGCTTACTCCAATCAGGTTTAGCAAGAATTGGAGCTACAACAAGGGATTGCTTGAGCTCCTCAAAAGCTTTGAGAGCCTCCTTGTCTTCCAAAATCACCATGTAATCTACACCCTTCTTCATGTAGATGGTCAATGCATAAGCCTTGTTGGAAAATGAGAAGATGAATCTCCTATAGTACCCAACTATCCCCAAGAATTGGCGTAACTTTGTCAAGCTTGAAGGAAATGGAAGGTCTGAGATTTTCATCACCTTCTCAGGATCAACTGCTATTCCATCCTTGGAGATGATGTGCCCCAAAAGTAGACCTTCTTCACATCCAAAAATGCTCTTCTCTGGGTTGAGTGATGCATTTGTCTCATCCAAGCGTTGCAAGACTTTGATTAGGTGCTCAAAGTGCTCCTCCTTGCTCCCATAGACACAAAGATCATCAATGAAGTCTCTCACAAATTTCCCAATGAAAGGTTCAAATACCTTGTTCACGAACCGTTGGAATGTGGCTGGAGCATTGCAAAGCCCAAAAGGCATGACCTTGAAAGCGTAAGTTCCCCAAGGTGTGGTGAATGTGGTGAGTTGTTGATGCTCTAGTGCAATCTTGATTTGGTTGTATCCACTATAACCATCTCCAAAACTGTACCTCTCATGACCTGCAACCTCCTCCAAGATCTCATCAATGAATGGCAATGGGTAGTAGTCCTTCTTGGTAACAGCATTAAGCTTCTTGTAATTCACACATACCCAAAGCTTGCTATTCTTTTTCTTCACAATGACAATTGGAGACACCCATTCTGAATTCTCCACCTCAAAGATAAATCCAGCCTCCTTGAGCTTATCAATCTCCTCCTTCACAACCAAAGATATTGGTGGGCTAATGCGATGTTGCTTTTGGCGGATTGGTCTTGCATGTGACTCCACCTTTATCTTGTGCTCCTCCAAGGTGACTTCCTTCAAATCCTTGTAACTAAAAGCAAACACATGGATGAACTTGCGGAAAATCTCCACAAATCTCACCTTCTCCTCCTTGGTAACATTTGGGCCATACTTGAGGGTAGCTAACCTTCTCTCTACCTCCTCAAGTGTCAATGGTGATTTGTCTGGGTCTTTCAAAACCTCTTGCTTAGGTGCAAAATCCATAGCACACAAGGGATACACATCTGAATCAGATTTGGATTCATCCTCCTCCATGGAAGTCTCCTCCTCCATGCTTGTGTCCACACCTGAAGCTCCTTCTTCAGAATCTGATTCCCAATAATCAAAAGATGGTGTATCTGAATGTGAAGTGTTGGTGGTGTTAGTCACAGGAACTGTGACTCTATGGTTTGATGGCCCAATCCTCAAGTACCCTTTGTGCCATCGATCAGTTGTGCGTGCTGCTCTCAACCATGGCCTCCCAAGAAGTAAGTCATAGCTTGAATCCTTCAAGACTTGGAAAGTCATGAGATTTTGAACTCCCATAACTGAAACTACCACTTTATCCATCACCCCTATTGGTCGAACTTGTTGCTTGTTTGCCATGCTCACCACAAATGTTGAAGGTCTTGAGGGTATCATACCCAACTTCTTCATCAACCTTTTTGACATGGCATTCACTGTTGATCCTCCATCAACTAATGCATCCTTGATGTTGTGACCATTCACTCTCATATCAATCTTGGAGGCATATTCACAAGCCTCCCATGGTGCTGGCTTGGCATCCACCACCCCCATTGATACCGGAACTTTTGCTTTCTTCTTCCTCTTGCTCCTTGTAGAACTCAAACCACCTCTAAGCTCCTTTCTCAAGGTAGGGTTTAAAGCAATTAATTGGCCCATTGTGATGTTAGCCTTGTGACTACCAACATCTTCCAACACATTGTAGTTCTATTGCTGCTTTGAGATCAAGAAGTCCTCCATCCCCAACTTCTTCCTTGGAGTCTTTGTTGTTGATGGTGTTGAGATGCGAGTGCTCCTAGTAGACATAGGAGTATCCTTGCTTGAAGTAAATCCTTGAGAAGAGTGAACATCCTCTGCAAAATGAGCTCTCTTCTTCTCTTGTGCCAAAAGCTCCAAATTAAGACTCTGGAGTTTGAGCACTCTCCCTTCTCATACTTGCTCTCCACCACATCTATGGATGCTATCCCCTTACCTTTGTTTGGATTAGGAGCCACTTGGGTTTCACTACCTCCCTCTTTCCCTCTATTGGCTCCCTCATAACCCCTTCCTCCATGGTAAGTGGAATTTGGGCAATTCCTTTGGATAGGGCCTCTTCCTCCACAACCAAAACAATTTCTATCATTGAAATTGTTGGCTGGTTGGCCTCCTCTATATGGATAATTTCCATGACTCCTAGGCCCTCTCCCTACATTTTGATCTACCTCTCTCTTCTCCCATAGTTGCACCACATTGATCTTGAGATCCGCAAGTTGTTCTGTGATGGTTTGAAGTGGATCCTTTGGTGGAGGTGCAAGAACTGGAGCAACTACTACTTGTGGTGCAACCCTTGCCACCAAAGTATCAGAAGTTCCACCATACTTGTAGCCTTGAGGAGGATGCACAACCTCCTTCACCACCAAATCACTCTCATCTCCTTCCAAACTCTCCTCCATACGAATTGCGATCTTGATAGCTTCAACCTTGGAAGAAGGTTTCTCATATCTCACCTTGCTTCTAATTTGTGGTCTCAACCCTCCCACAAAATTCTTGGTGAGCATGGCCCCTATGCCAATCATTGTAGTCTCCACATCATCCCCACCCTTCCTCAACACTATGCAAAATCTGGACTCTAACTTTTCCACTCTTTCCACATAGACTCTCATTTTCTCTCCTTCTCCTTGCTTGAGAAATGTAACCTCACTCATCAATCTTTCATAACTCTCATCAAGAAGAAAGTTCTCAATGAGTGCTGAAGTCAAAGTCTCCCAAGACTCCTCTTCCACATCTCTCCTCTCTCTCTTTTGGTATTCTGACTCATACCATGTAAGTGTTGCATCCTCAAAGGAATCTGGTAATAATGAGGCCCACTCATTCTTCCTCCTCTCATTGTTTCCTATGCAAGCTCTCTTGAAGTCTCTCACAAAGGCCTCCACGTCTTCTCCATCCTTGCCAAAGAAAACCGGAAGTTTCCCCATCTTAACCTCTCACTATCTTTCTTTCTCTCAATTTTTTTTTCTCTTTTCTTTTCTCTCACTCTATTACTAATAAAGTATATACATGACTAACACCATCTCAGAATAATCCACTCTAGGGAACACAAAAGGTTCAGGTTGCTCCAAGATTTCTATAGCAACATCAAATCCTAGAGTGCATATTAATCTAACTCCCATGGATAGTTTATCCATAAGTTGAAAGATTATCTCCATCACTAATCTTGAGAACTAGCTGATGAAGGTGGTTGTATTTCTGTAGCTGTACTAAGGCTCTCTCCAAGATCTTTCACCAAAGTCTCCAAAAGTGCTTTTACTCCACTACACTCATGTCGTTTTGGAAGTCCTTCCACTCCACAAACCTCACATAACTCCTTTGTCTTAGATCTTCTCCCTCCTAATCTTGGTGAAGAGGGGCCAACATGCAAACCCAAGTCAAGTAAGCCTCTCCTTTCCCTCAATCTCTTGCTCTCAAAGGTCAATGGACATGAACTTGCCTTATATCCCTTCTCTCCACATAGAAAGCACTTAGACTCACTCTTTCCTCCAAGTGGTATAGGTTTTTGAATCCTCTCAACACTCTCTTCAAATTCTATTGTAAACTCTCTTTTCCTCAAATCCACCCCTACAATCACCTCAAACCCTTGGGGAACCTTGCATAATCTCAATTTCCACTCTTGATGACCCTCCATGTTCCCAAGATGAATCTAAACACTCAAACATGCTTTTTGTTGATCTCAAACTCCTCATGCATGAGATCTCCACTCTGCAGAATTGACCCTTCCTCACAATGTCACTCAAATCTCCCAACCACTATGTCACAGTCCTCTGAAATTATTCAGACTTGATCACAACTCTAGGGTGTCCCTCCCTGCAAAATTTCAGATCTTTTCATTGAGCCATTTGGCCTAGACACCTTTCTATTTAGCACCCATATTTCAGATTTGGTTTGAAAACCACCCCCTTCACTTCAAAAACTCATTTCTCCTTGCGTAAGAACGATCTCTCTCTAATTTTTGTAGCAGCAGGTAGAATACAATGCACTGAATTTTCTTGAAAATTTTCAGGACAATTCACTGAAAATTGAAGAAATGGTAGAGAGCATGCAGTTGCGGGAGCACTTTACCCTATCAACTTTCAAAACTTCTAGCCCAGTGCACATAGAAGCTCTTACAATAATTTCAAGTGTGCTAACTGGAAGATAACCCAAGCTATCATGTGTAGAAATCTCAAGTCCAAATCTCAAACTTGAGATTTTGCCCAAAATCACCTTAATCCCCAAAATCTGCAATCCACCTCACACAATCTCTCCAATTCCTCTCATGTGTACAAGATGTACAAAATCACCTCAAAGATATCATAATGAACTACAGAGTATATAAATAGATCTTGGTTCTCTAACATAAGTTCAACCCTCTCCTCTCCTAATGTTCTCTCCAAACATGAGGTATGAGAGCTATGACAAGAGGCAAGGCAAGAAGAAGGTGGAGACTTTCAAAGAAGGTGATTAGGTAATGTTGTTTGATTCCATTCGATTCAAGACAGTGCAAAAGAAGTTTTTGCCTAAGAACTTTGGACCTTTCATAGTGGAGAAGGTGTGGGGCAATTACACCTATGATCTCAAGGAGTTGGGAGGAAGACACTTTGATAGAATCAACCATGATAAGTTGAAGATGTACCATAGAAGGTAGAGAGACCTTCACTTTGAGGACAAAGTGAAAACTTAGTCCGGGGGTAAATGTAACACCCATATGTACATGTGTGTGGTATTGTGATATTTAGCTTGGTATTACAGTACTTAAGAGATATTATTTATATAGAGATAAAGGATGGTTCTATATTAGTCATGGTTAGCTAAAGTTAGTCATAGCTAAGATAGAGGGAACCTTACTTTAGAGGAAGTAGAAAAGATGAGCACCACTATTTTGGATTTTAGTGTGTTGACTTGGTATTATTCCTAGGTGTTTGGCTTTGAGGAAAGAGTTGAGAACTCTTGGGCATGCAAGCCTTTTTTTTTGGATTCTTCTTTAGTCCAAGGATAGCCCATGTGAAGGAATCCTTGACTTAGTGGTTGGGTCAAGATAAGACCACATGCTTAGGGGAATATGCCCATGTGAATGGATATTCCTTTCTACTTTTTGACTTTACTTGACTTTTAGTCTAGTAACTTGAGTTACTACGGTAATTAGTAACTTTGGTATGTAACTATTTCACAAGTATATAAACAAGGGGTGAGGAGGTACTCATCATCCTTTCATTTGCAACTATCTCTCTCTCATTGAGTTCTCTAGTGAGCAATGTCTTGAGTCTTGGAGTGTTAGCCTTGGAGGAGTATGATGGAGTTCGGGTTCCTTGCCTTCTGAGTCCATGGTGCGCTACCATAATAGCCATCAGAGGTTCATCCTGAGTGAGAGACAGGCCGGCTCACAGATCTGAGTCTTCTAAATAATCAAGAATTTTCATGTAATGATGGCTAACCATTTTAAATTTATTTATCATCTTCATCTTTTACATGGTTGGAAGGAGTACTACTTACAATCTTGGACTGGTCAGCAGACCCATTCATGGGGTAAGGAAGAGTTTAGATATTGTTGGGGGGGTGGGAGTCATTTAGGGTGTAGAAGGTTTTTGAGACTCTATTTCTAACAAATCCTAGAATCTCACACTTTGCAATTGCATTGGAAATCAAACTAGAATATCACTCAAATTGGCTAAGGAGATAAGTAGAAGAGAATGCAAAACTATTGTAGAGGATGCAAAAAGGGACTACCGCAAGTATTGCCATTTACATATGGTGAGTTTGGTTGCAAAAGGAGACCCCCAAAGTTTGAGATTGATAAAGCAAGTATAACTTCTATGTGCTCTTCAACATTCTCCATCACCAAATCAAAAACTCAAAATCAACTCCAAAATTTCCTAAGATGTTGCTCCCTAATTGATTCATGTTCACTTCACTCTTAGCACACCAAACCAAATATCAATGTTTAGTGTATTTGTCTACACTCAATTTAGTGTCAATCTAGTGTATTTTTTATGCACTTTGCATTTGTGATGGGAGGAATAAAGTCTCCCAACCATTTTTTGTGCACAACTTCTTCAATTTTTTAAATCAAATTACCACAAGTGCAACACTCCTTTGATGGGAGTTTTTTCAATGCATGGTCAGCTATGATTCTTATCGGGCACCGATCATAAATTCAATCCACATTAGGTGAGGTAAACTCACCTATAGCCATCACTAATCCAGCCCATGAACCATTTGAAATGCCTCCTCAACTTGCCAAAATTTATCCTATAAAGTCAACAACAATTGTAAAGATATTAAGTCTCATTTACTTTTGGACTCTTTTTCCTTTATAGAAACATGCACTCCAATTTACAACAAAGGGCCAAGTCTTGTAACTGACCTATAAAGTCCCTATTTGAACCTCCTTATGTCTTATTGTAATGATCATACAAGGTTTGTGGGTGATCTTTAACAATTTGCAAACACATAATCAAATAAACACACATTAGATCATGAACTTATAAACATTCAACCCAATATTTTACTTTGAGTCATCAAGAGCGTTGAATATAATGGAAAATTCTACTTCACTAAATTAAGTAAAAAGCCAACACCTCAATTTTGTCACACAACTAATGATTGATAAAATCAACTTGAGATCAAAGGTATTTTGGTAGTTTTTGAAGTCCAAGTAATTTAACAAACATCTAAATAGTACTCAAGTGGCTTTGCCAACTTGTAAGAAGGCATCTTAGTAGTAGAAAGATATTGCAAAGTAGCATAACCTTCTTCATTAAATCTCCAACTTAATGCCACTAATTTTAGTATGCACATTCTTTAACAATGATTAGGGTTGACAATGACTATTGGTTTATTGGGTGTTTCAGTTGCAAAATTTACTAGAATTTAAGAGTAGAGGATTCATTATTGAGAAATAAAAACTTCCAAAAGTATATATTTCCTAAAATTCTTGTAAATTTTTTAGGCATTGATGAGTATTTCATTTAAGGTGACTTGATAAAAATAAATTAAAGGGTTAATTGTGTGAAGGTATGTATGAGTGGAAAAATGGATTTTATTGTAAGGTACTATGATTGTAACATGGAAGAAAATTGTACTTTACCTTTGGCTTCCCTAATTTCTAATTTTGAATCCATTGAATCTCTTCTCTTTCTCCCAATGACATTCAAAATTCCCTCAACATAGTTTATTTTCCCTCTTGCAAATAGTCCCAAGAATAGAAAATTTCCCTTCTTGCAGCACAAAATTAGAATAATATAATGTATATTTATGTTGTAGGAAAAATGAGCTCTAATTCTCTCCAAGTTTGAATTGTAGATACAAATTTTAGGTGTTAGGTGAGGAGTTAAAGATCTTCTTATTGCCTTTAAACTTTGAGGATTTGTACATTGACTTTGAGAAATTGGCATTGGAGGAGTTGATTGTACACATTGAGGTATTACTTGTTAAGCTATAAAAAACTCCTCTCAAATAATCATTTCTCCAAAATTCTTCTTGCACTTCTTTGTCCTCTTCTACTTCCTCCTATGGGCACTCCTATCACTCTCATCAATTCCACACTTAAATATGAATTCCAAGTTTTTTGTCCCAAGTCTATGTCTACATCATCTAGGACCTTTAGATTCAAATATCTACTGAGAATGGTATCACCTATGCCTTTTTTAATGTGAATAAATTTTTCACTATTACTTTGGTGTTGAAATCAAAACATGATGGTAACATGTTATAGATAGTTGCTCATCATTATACTTAGATTCTTGACTACTTAGAAGACCTTGTGCACTTCAAGCAAGTACATGGAAGTGGTTCTAAGAGGCTTCTGAAAAAGAGCATTGCGCAAAGAGAAACTACTTCTATAAGTGACTACATGGGATGTGGAATTATGGACTAGATCCATGTCATTTCCAAGGCCCAAACACTAAGCTTTGTGATGATTCTCTCCCTCGTGCAGTGGTATGTTGTTGCATTATTGAGACAAGTCTATGTTGGAGCAATCCTGTCCTTGCACCCCACCACTCGTTGCCACCGCCTCTCCTAAACCCTAAACTTATCATTGCATGACTGGTATGTCATATTAATGGTACATCGTTGTATTATTGTGATAGGTCTATGTTGGAGCAATCCCATCCCTACACCACCCTTTGCCCCCGCCCCCTCTAAACTCTAAACTCCTATATGGTCATTTATCTTGTGAAATTTAGGACTAAGTTTCTTGAGACAATGAACAAGAAGTGTGCAAGATAAATGCAATCCTACAAGTTGACCCAAGAATGGAAGGAAAATTCCACATGAGAGGGTCTTAACAAGAGGAAATCAATCAAAGATGGACATGCATAGGTGATAAACTAAATCAGGATTGTACTCATTACCACAAAATGGGAGTAGTGTTGATATATCTCCTCTTATGCCTTTAAATATGGGAGTTGGAGATGAGAGTAATGTTGTTGGTTTAAATATGGGAGATGGAGATGAAAATAATGTTGTTTATTTTATTGATTTAGTGGAAGAAGAAGAGATTGGAGTATCAAAAATAAAACAATTTGGAGTTATACAAGAGGACTTTCAAGAGGATGATGAATTTACTATTGAGGACAATCCATATATTTTCTCAATTTTGAGTATACAAGGGGAAGGAGAAATAACCAATCCTCTACTTATGTTATGAGCTAGGAAGATGATTGTGGAAATTTATGAGTTTGTTCATCCTTTGTTGTCTGAAGTTAATGATGTTCTATATGGGAGATGGATATGGAAAAATAATGATAGTATAGTACAAGGAGTGAAAGAAGTTGAGAATGAATTTTGGAAAAAGAGGTTCTCTAAAGATTTTGTAAACCTTTTAGTATCAATGTCTATGTTTTTGAAGGACTTTTCTAACCATAGAAAAATGAGGAACAAAGTCATTGTTACCAAAGAGAGAGTGTGAAACAAGCTAAGATTGAAGGCACAAGGATGGCAAAGGTGGGGAAAACTGAGGTAAGGAAGAATAAAAAAAGACATTAAGTGTAGATAAAATTAGATACAAATCTAAGAAGCTTAAATTCAAAGCAAGGAAAGAAAAATCAAATTTTTTTCATGCTATGACTTTAGAATTAGCCAAGGCACAAAAGAGCACTCAAGAAATCAAGAATATAATCTCTATGCTTTGTGAGATAGATGTACGACCCATAATTAGTGATTTTGTAGGTAGTGATGATTCATCAATGTAAACCATGCATTTAAAATAAAGGTTTTTCCATTTTCTTGTTCATATGTTTCAAAATTATTCCTTTCAAGAAAATAATTGTCTTATCAATTTTTGCTCTTTCTCCTCAAATTTATCTCTTTCCCTATAATATTTCCAAGTAAAAGAGAGATACAAGAGAGAAAACACAGATTTCACACTCAATCCTCCGATGCTCTAAAGGAGCACCTTCTCTTTATTATATAGCCAAGGAAGATCTCCTCCAAGGAAGCTCACCATAGGATTAGGTACATGGATAGGTGACTTGTCAGCAAGCTCCACCCTCAGATTACTTGCTTGGATGGGTGACATGTTGGTCCTAGTCCCATCTGGTTTGTCAAATAGGCTTTGATCAAAAGGAATCTTTTAGGGAATCTTCTTGTAGGAATCTTAGAATCACGTGGGTGAGGTACCATTGGAAAGCTCTTAGTGAGACAAACCAAGGGGGAAGGAAGGTCAACCTCTTCTCCATTTGGATGATTCTCATATTTTCAATGCCTAATTCATCCATTCAGGCCTCCAAAATTGCATGTGAAGTTTTCAGGTCTATTTTGGCTTCTGCTCTATTAGTAGAAGTGCTCTTTTGGTGATACATATATCTGATCTATATTCTTCATCATGTGTAATATCCTTCTAGATGTTACCACCCCAAGTTTCATCTCTACATCATATTCCTAGCTATTGATTCTAAAGTTTCCAAGTATGTTTTGGTTTTTGGTCTATTAGTAGAAGTACTTTTTTGGTGATACTTCTAGCTCATCTACTTATTCCATTCATGAATAACATCCTTCTAGATGTTACCAAACCAAATTTCATCTCTAGATCATCTATCTACCTATTGGTATTACATTCCTCTTCCTTAAAAAATCAACAAGAAAGAACTCTTTTTCTCTCCCTTCAAATTTTATCAAATTTACCTCTCACCTACTCCTTTCAAATTTCTACATACCTTCTATTTGAAAATGATTCAAAAATTTGTTCCCACTTAGTTTGAATCTCATATATCCTCTTTTCCCCTCCTAGAAATCCCGCATAAGCACCTTTTTGGAAAATTTGCTCTCCCTTCTAATTCCACACTCTTTATAATCAAATGCATAAAATTAGCATCTAAGTTGAGCTTCTATAAAAGAAGTAAAGGCTATGGGGTTTTAATTCAATTCTCTTTGTGATAGCTTCCTCTGAAACCTCTCTCTATCAATTGAAATTTGGTCACTTCTAAAAGTAAGCCTTCACTCCCACTCACTCAAACATTTTTCTTTGCATATGGTGATCCTTCATTCAACTAAAGCTTCAATTAAATCTTATTGTAAGTTCTCATTGAATTTTTGAAAGTTTGAGTTGCTTTTGAAAGCAACCATTCATCTTATGTCTCTTGACATTTCAAATTAGAAAATTGAGTCACCACTTTTGAAATCTACACTTTTCCTTGACTCTGGGAAATTTGAACTTTTGAACTTGGGACATTGGCACTCATGAAATGGAGTTGTTACAAAAACTTTAATTAAGACTTGTAGATACAAATAATCAAACAAAAATATGTGCACACCAACCTATACACCCATAATTCATGCATTATTAAGCATATTATGGAAATATTTTTATTTCTTATTTACTATCATATGCAATTCCACCAACTTCATGATACAATTCAAGACATTCTTCCATGACAACCCCTTATTAGGACTCTCTACCATGAACTTGTTAGATAGTTGGCTAATCAATGTCTATTTCTACTAAGAAATCACCATCTTCCTCAATCCATGTATTGTTTGAGTTTATCAAGTAGTTATGCAATATAATGCATACACTTATCCATTTCAAAATGTAGGCTATTGGGATCTGATTTCCCATTATGAGTGCCATTGAGCCTTCAATATACCAATACAATGTTAGTTTGCTATCCTAATCTTTCCTATACATTGTTGTTTGTCAATAGTACAAGAAATTCAAAAAAAAAGGAACACAATGGCTCATGGAGACATAGGCTAAATCTACCAATAAGTATTATTTGTAGTCAAAGGAACTACATTGTACATTGTGGTTCAAATCTCTCCATAGTGTGGATCTTTTCAAATAGATCATGTTGTGATATGATGCTAACATACTTGAGCCACAATAACACCTCATGTAAAAATCCGAGGAGAGAAATGAGAGAATAGAAGACTCAAGTGGAAGGTCATATTTGGACTCTCAAATGAGAAAAACTCTTAATGACTAGCATGAACTTAGGCTTTAGTATTTATAGGAAACAAACAAGGCTCTTAGGAAGTTCCCAAGGAAGCTTCATACTAGAAGCTATCTTCTTGGTGTTCAAGCTAAGCCGGGAAGCTTCCAAAGAAGCTTTCTCTTAGGTGCCATCTACTTGGTGTGCAAGCTAAGCTAGTTGAGAAGCTTCCTAAGAAGCTTCCCCCTAGAAGTTGTCTATTTAGCATACATGTTACTCAATACTTGGAAGGTACCAAGAAGTTTCCTAGATGCTTCTAGAAAATTCTTAGATTGCTTGGCTAATTTGGCTTATTTGCTAACTTGTTAACCTCTACTACCTTATCTATTAACTCCATATTGTTAAATATTCCACCATCAATAGTTGGTGAAATCTTTATCGACATAAAATCTTCAAACTCTTAGATGGAAGTTTATGCATTATGGAGATGAGAAAGAGGCTCCCATGTGGCATCATGAAAGGGATACACTTTCCAAAGGACTTTGTACTCAATGTGTCATTGGAGGCCACATTGGATGTTACAACATGCAAGGATACAATCAACTTCATACTCCTCATAATCATTGACAAGGATGGGAGGAGGAGGAGGAGGAGGAGGTTGGACATGAGTGGAAAAGGAAGATGGATTAGTGTAATACCAAGGGTTAGCCATATGATCTAGATGTGAAAATTCAGTTTGGTAACTTCTAGAATGATGTTATACATGATGGTCAAAATAGATCAGATAGAAGTATCACCAAAAGTGTACTTCTACTAATAGGGCAGAAACCGAAATAGACTTGAGAACCTTAGAACCAATAGCTAGACATATGATTTAAAGGTGAGAATTGGTTTAGTAACATCTGAAAGGATGTTACACATGATGGACTAAACAGATCAGAAAGAGGTATCACTAAAAGGGGACTTCTACAAATAGAGTAAGAACCAAAATATGCTTGAAATCTTTGAAGGCAATTTCGGAGGCCTAAACGGATGAATTAGGCCTCAAAAATGTGTTGATTCCCTCCCCCCCAATGGAGGAAAGGCTGGCCTTCCCTCCCCCCTACTTTGTCTTGTCGAGAGCTTTCCAACGGTACCTTACTCACGTGATTCTAAGATTCCTACAAGAAGATTCCCTAAAAGATTCCCTCCGGTCAAAGCTTGTTTGACCAACCAAATAGGACCTAGACCAGACAGGTCACCCATCCAAGTAAGTAATCCAAGGGTAGAGCTTGCTGACATGTCACCTATATGTGTCCCTAATCCTATGGTGGAGCTTCCTTGGAGGAGATCCTCTTTGTCTATAAAATAAAGAGAAGGTGCTCCCTTGGGGCATCAAATGTTTGAGTGTGCAATCTGTGTTTTCTCTCTTCTCTTGTCCTCAGAGTATTACAATGGTATCAGAGCAAGTGTTCTAGTCCAAGAGAGTGGATCATCCCTCTTGGAATAGCACGAACTACTGAAACTGAGTAATTTGAGGTGGAGAACATAGAGTAATCGCTAGACTTAGGAAGGGCTTTAGAGAGCGGATGGGATGGATGCGCCGGGGAGACAATTTCCTGCACCTAGCTTTCCATTTTCAAACCTATTCCACATCAAGGTTATGTACATCTAGCGTGAGCAGATGAGGGTATCGCTAGTTTATCACTTTGGTGCGGAATTCATGGACAAAGTGATGAACTCACCAAACCCGGTGATTCTACTTGTGGTGATATATGACACAGAGTGGGATTTGACGATCTACATTCTATTATGATAACATGGATATGAATGTCCCAAATCCTCTCCCTTTCAACACTCAAGTAGAAATCCGTTATGTAGTGAGGCCAAAAGTGATGTTTAGAGATTTTGTGGTTAGGAATTTTGGTGAGGAGTATTATCAACGAGTGATAGCTTCTGAGGTCCCAATGGTAGTTCCAATAGTTTGTGTGCCTTCCAAAGTGATTATATTGACTCTGTATTGAAGTAGACATTAGCAATTGGGTGTTGCAGGAACCATGGACCCGTAGTTGCAAGAGCTGGTGCAAGGAATGCAAGGGATGCTGAATGAATTTTGAGAGATTAAGATGACCATGGAGACATTACAAAGTCAAGTGCAGATCCTCAGGAACAATCAAGCCATGCAAGCAAAAGAGCCGTCTCAAAACCCAGTACCTGTGACTGAAGTACTTGGAGAGGCACCCATGCCTACAAACCCTATCAATGATGAAGCCACATTGCTACTCTGGATGAAGAAGACCTGCAACATCGAGCCTTACAAGGGGCAGCGTATGATGGGAGTAGTGGAAAATTAGATCTCGAGAATGAATCAATATTTCCGATTGTTCTCAACAGAGATCACAGAGCATGCTGCAAGCGTGTTTGCATGTAGGTACTTGACCGATAAAGCGCTCACATGGTATGATGCTTGGGAACGATCCATGCTGGCCGAGAGAAGGAAGGTCACATGGACAGCAATGCAAGAAAGACTGCTGAAGAATTTCCAATCGGTGGATTTTGTGCAAATTGCTCGAACCCGACTATGGGGATTGAGACAGAAGAATAGCGTACAAGAGTATGTGGAGGCATTTCTGGATCTACAAGTCGCAATTACCAACATGAGTCCAGCAGATGCTCTTGACAATTTCAAACGAGGGTTGAAAGAGCGGATTCGCCAAGAAGTCATGGTGCAAAACCCTCGCATGGTATTTGAAGCCATTGCTTGTGCGCAGAGAATAGCAGAAGCATTAAGTGGAGGTGAAGGAGTAGTTCCACCTCAACATTATCGGGCAGACATGCCACACATGGGTGGACCAGTACCGATGGAATTGGGCAACCTTCGATTCCGGGATCAAGGAGCACGGCCGCTTCAAGGAGAGCAGGGACGGGTAGAAGAACAAAGAGATGGAGTCCCACAAGGAAAAGGGACTCAAGGAGAACAACACCATTGTTACAATTGTGGCCGTATTGGGCATATATCTACCAATTGTTGCACTCGTTTCCCTAGAGGCCCTCGGCCTTCGTACAGGCAATCTTTGAACAACATGGAGAGGCACATTGAAGAGGAGGAGGTGGAAACCACTTTGGAAAACAAAGATCACCAGTAAATGTACCTTGTAGCCTTACTGGCTCAATAAGGAAGCAAAGAAGCGAGGGAAGGAAGAAGAATAATGTGCAAAGATCCTGAAAGGCAACCTCACAATTGATTGTCGTGAATGGAATCCTAGAAGGTAATCAAGTGAGAGTATTAATAGATCCGGGAGCAATTAAGAATTTCTTGTCTCGCTCTATTGCAATTAGATTGGGAATGGATCTAGAGAGAGATGGAAGTGAAGAAGTAGAGTTACCAAATGGGCAAACAGAGAGGATTGAATCATTACCTAGATAGGTAACCCTCTCTGTAGGAGAATATCAGGAAGCAATTGAGTGGCGAGTGATACAGTTAGCCCGTTATGATGCAATTTTAGGCATGCCATGGATGGAGCAGTACAACCCAATGGTGGATTGGAGGAAGAAAGTAGTGAGAACCCACCAATGGTCAATCATTGGGGTTAAAGAAAAATCACACAGGCAGAAACTGCCTCTATATGTCATAGGAAGAACAACTGTCTGTAAGATCGATAGATGTTTTATGGGTCTAATAAGAGAAGTCCAGAGTGCACAACTTGCTGGAAAAATTCTTGAGAAATTGAAGGATGTGGTGGATGAGTTTCAAGATGTCTTTCTTGATGATCTACCCTCAGGATTACCACCTAAAAGGCAAGTAGATCACAAAATAGAGACACTTCCGAGGAAGACACCTCCTTGTAAGGCCCCATATCGCCTATCACCTCATGAGTTGGAGGAATGTAAGACTCAAATTGAGGAGATGCTACAGAAAGGGTTCATCCAACCTAGCGTATCACCATATGGGGCCCCTGTCTTGTTTGTGAAGAAGAAGGATGGTACAATGCGCATGTGCATTGACTATTAGGGTCTCAATCAGCAAACAGTGAAGAACAAATACCCCTTACCTCGCATGGATGACCTGTTTGATCAACTCCATGGAGCAAGATACTTCACCAAACTAGACTTGCAGAGCGGTTATAATCAAATCCAAATTGCAAAGGAGGATGTGTACAAAACTGCCTTTCGAACCAAGTATGGCCACTTTGAGTATCTTGTGATGCCTTTTGGCCTCACCAATGCACCTGCCACTTTCATGAGCCTAATGAATGACATATTTTGTCCATACTTGGATAAGTCTGTTATCGTCTTCTTGGATGATATCTTAGTATATAGTAGCACAATGACAAAACACAAACAACATCTACGAGAGGTCCTCCAGATTCTAAGATAGAATCAATTGTACGCCAAAATCTCAAAGTGTGAGTTTGGCAAGTCTGAAGTAGACTACTTAGGGCATAGAGTAAGTGCAGAGGGCATTTAAGTATTGACAGATAAAATAGAGGTCATTCAAAAATGGAGTGCCCCAGAAGATCAGACTCAACTTAAGAGCTTCTTGGGGTTGACGGGATTCTATTGTAAATTTGTCAAGGACTTCTCTAAGGTTGCACAGCCTTTAATGACACTACTTGGCAAGGGGAAGAAGTGGACATAGGGAACCGCACAAGAGTTGGCCTTTCAAGAATTGAAGGCCGCCTTGCTACATGCACCAATCTTGAAGTGGTATGACCCAAAACGTTCAATCAAGTTGGCTATAGATGCATCAGGCGTAGCAATAGGAGCAGTCCTACAACAAGAGTGGCATGATGGATGGCATCCAATTGCATATTTCTCTCAAAATTTGTTATCAGCAGAGCGCAACTACCACATCATAGAACAAGAAGAGTTGGCCATCATTCTAGCAACCAAGCATTGGAAGCACTACTTGGGCGAGAAGGCATTTGTAATAGAGACAGACCACAAACCTCTAGTCTACCTCGAGACGCAGAAGGATCTATCTCGTCGCCAAATTTGGTGGGCAGAGTGGCGACAACGCTTCAACATGACAGTCACCTACATGGAAGGTAAGAAACAACTGACAGATGCATTTACCCGTATGCCAATGGCCAACAACTTGGTGGCAGAGGTTAAGATTAACCCTAAATTCTGGCAAGAGATTCTAGCTGCTACAAAAACTGATCCACAGATTGTAGAAGCGCAATCGTCCAAAAGTGTCACCAGCACCTAAGGACTCACCTTTTGGGATGGCAGATTATGGATCCCAAATGTCCCAGACTTACGCACCACTATTCTAGCGGAATGTCATGATTCGGCCATTGTAGCTCATGTTGGAGTAGACAAGACCTGGGAGGCAGTCAAGCGCCATTACTACTGGCCCAAGATGAGCAATGACGTGATGGAGTATGTGCATAGCTGCCTACTTTTTCAACAGAACAAAGCTTCTAATCAAGCTCCTGCAGGGCTCCTTCAACCTCTCTCCACTCCTACCCAACGTTGGGAACAAGTGAGTATGGATCTCGTCTGCAAATTACCCAAGACCACCTCAGGGTTTGACTCTATTGTGGTCTTTGTGGACCGGCTCAGCAAAATGATTCATGTACGCCCTACCACCAAGGAGGTGACCGCTCCACAACTAGCTCAACTATACTTAGATGCAGTCTTGCTCACCATGGCTTGTCTAGAGTACTCATCACCGATAGAGGCACCCAATTCACCAATTTGTTTTGGCAAACACTCTTTGGTTTCTTCAAAACCAAGTTGGCCATGTCTACAGCTTACCACCCACAAACAGATGGCCAAACAGAGCGGGCTAATTGCACGATTGAAGACATGTTACGCGGCTTCACCTTAGAAGAGCAAGAGAGGTGGGACACCCTACTACCGTTGGTGGAATTTGCTTACAACAATTCAGTGAATGCCTCCACCCAGGTCACTCCGTTCTTCCTTATGTATGGTGATCATCCCTTCACACCTTCTAGCTTGATGAAGATCCGTCCAATGACTACCAAGGTCGATGCAGTCAACACATTTGTTTCTAGAATCCAACAAGGTGTGGAGAGCGCCAAGCACAAGTTACAGATTGCGCAAAATCAACAAAAGCAGTATGCTGATGCACACTGTAGGCACATGGAGTTCAATGTTGGGGATCAAGTGTGGCTATTGACAACCAACCTCACATTAGTTGGATCTTGTAAGCTCATACCTTGTTTTATTGGGCCTTTCTCGATTCTTTGTCGCATTGGCGTTGTGGCCTATCACCTTGAGCTACCACCACACATGAAGATCCATCCAGTGTTCCATCTCTCCCTACTACGCAGATATGCTCCCCAATCAGGCCAAGGTCCTTCCACACAAGACATTTGACCTTGTCTGACACTCATTGATGGTAGAGAGGAATATGAAGTGGAGCGGATTCTCCAAAAATGCATGCGTGGTACTCGCCATCCGCGGGTGGAATATCTAGTACAATGGAAAGGTTACCCCCTCTATGAAGCAACCTGGGAACCCACTACCAATTTGGCACATGCACCGGTGTTGGTGCAAGCATTTGAGCAACAATTGTGCAATGAGGACGTTGCGTCTTAAAAGGAGGGAGGTCTGTAATACCAAGGGTTAGCCATATGATCTAGATGTGAAAATTCAGTTTGGTAACTTCTAGAATGATGTTATACATGATGGTCAAAATAGATCAGATAGAAGTATCACCAAAAGTGTACTTCTACTAATAGGGCAGAAACCGAAATAGACTTGAGAACCTTAGAACCAATAGCTAGACATATGATTTAAAGGTGAGAATTGGTTTAGTAACATCTGAAAGGATGTTACACATGATGGACTAAACAGATCAGAAAGAGGTATCACTAAAAGGGGACTTCTACAAATAGAGTAAGAACCAAAATATGCTTGAAATCTTTGAAGGCAATTTCGGAGGCCTAAACGGATGAATTAGGCCTTGAAAATGTGTTGATTCCCTCTCCCCCAATGGAGGAAAGGCTGGCCTTCCCTCCCCCCAACTTTGTCTCGTCGAGAGCTTTCCAACGGTACCTTACTCACGTGATTCTAAGATTCCTACAAGAAGATTCCCTAAAAGATTCCCTCCGGTCAAAGCTTGTTTGACCAACCAGATAGGACCTAGACCAGACAGGTCACCCATCCAAGTAAGTAATCCAAGGGTAGAGCTTGCTGACATGTCACCTATATGTGTCCCTAATCCTATGGTGGAGCTTCCTTGGAGGAGATCCTCTTTGTCTATATAATAAAGAGAAGGTGCTCCCTTGGGGCATCAAATATTTGAGTGTGCAATCTGTGTTTTCTCTCTTCTCTTGTCCTTGGAGTATTACAATTAGAAACAAAGGGTTTCACTCTTTGTCTTAACTTTGAAACATGAAAGACAAGGTGGATTCACATATGACTAGGCAAGGCAAGTTGATAAGCAATAGTAGAAATGATTTTGGTAATATCAAATAGATATATCCAATTAGGTATGAAGTGAGAATGGTAAGTTACTCAAAGAAAGCATGACCTTATCACCTAGTTGAGAAGTAAGATCATGGTGATGTTGATTAGTATATTGCATTTGCCAATTTTGAACAATAAGGAGATGAGATTTGGCTTGTTGTATAGATTTAGATATTGTGGACAAAAAGGTAGAAGTATGAGGAACATGAGATGATGGATGAACAAGAAAGGAATCTAGACCAAGTGGGTCTTGGCTAAAATTAAGGAAGAAGAGAGAGAATCTAGTACTTGCCTTCTTGGAGTTATTGTAGGTAAAACTCAATAGCCACAAAGCAAGTATCCCAATTATTATTGTGAACATTAATAAAGGCATGAAGCATATCCTCCAAGGTGCAATTTTCATGTTTAGTTTGCACATTAGTTTGAGGATGATAAATTATAGACAAAGCAAGCATTATGTCAAGTAGCTTGAAGAATGCTTGCCAAAATTTACCAATGAATTGAGGATCACAATTTGAGATGAGAGTCCTTGGCATCCCACGGTGCTTGAAGACAATGTCAAAGCAAATATTTGCTAGAGCATGGAACATGGAGTATCCACAATGGGTGCCAAAAAAATCTACTTGTTATGTTTATTAGAAAACACCACAATGGCATTATGGCACTAATGTATTTTGCATAAGGATGTCATGAGGTCAAGACTTACATGTCCCTATCAAGCAATTGGTGTAGGAAGTCATTGAAGAAGTCCACCCAACTTTTGGTTGTTGAATTTGTTGCATTGGCAACTCTTATAATATCAAAAAACTCTCAAACTTCTTGTGCCATTTTTGGCTACTAGGATTGATATTGGAGGTTACTCAAGGTTTTATCTATACCCAAATGAACAACAACTAGTAATTTGTGGGCTTCTTGGAGCTGCATAAGCCAAAGGTCACCCACAGTTGGAACATAGGTCCATTCTCACAAAATAGAAGGCCCTCCTTGAGGGAAAAAGTGTTGTACTCCTTGTCATGCAATACAAGATGACTTTACACCAGTTGAAAGAAGGGATCTTGTTGTAAAGCAATCTTGAATGCCATGTGAACCTTTGAGTCAATTGACATTGTGGTTATTGCTACAATTATGGGAGATTTGGAAAAAAATTTCATGATAGGGCATTAGGAATGATATGGGACCTACCATGTTTGTACTAAAGCTTGATCTAAAATAAATGTAGTTGTTCCTCACACCAATAATGTCAATTCTTCATATGCTCCAAATCCAAGTTCTACAACAAAGGTTTGTGATTGGTTTACATGATAACTTGTTTCCCCAAGAGATAATGCTTCCATACCCTTGTAGCATATACCATTGCTAGTTGTCCTCAACTCCAAGTAGAGTAATTCCTTTTTATGGTGTTTAATTAGTGAGATACAAAGACAATAGGATGTAATCCACTTAGAAATTCCTAATGCAACACAATTCCAATGGCAAAGTTATAAGCATCAAAATCAACCACACAAGGTAGTTAATGATCATGTTGTTGGAGGATGGATCATCAAGACACCATATACTTTAGTTTCTTGAATCCTTCTTTTTATTTGGTTGTCCACTAAAATCTTGAGATCTTCTCCAAAAGATCAATCAATGATGATATCACATGAGCATATTAGTGGATGAACCATTAGTAAATACTTGCCAATCCATTAAATCTTGAACTTCTATGGTATCCTTTAGAGTATATCAATTTTTAATGGCCTTGATTTTCTCTTCTTCTATCTTGATCCCTTTTGATAAGACTTTATGACCCAAGAAGGTAACTTCCTTTTGCCAAAAGATACACTCTAACTTCTTGTAGTAAAAATTCCATTGGTGTAGTTGTCTTAGGATTTCTTATATATGAATTTTGTGTTTTACCTCCATCTTTTTATAGATTAAAATATTATCCAAGAACACCAACACATATTGATCTAGTAATTAATACATTTGATCCATGAAAATTGCTAGAGTATTGGTGAGCCCAAAAGGTAAGACTCTCCATTTTAAATGCCCATACCTTTTGCAAAAGGTAGTCTTTTGTACATCTTCCCTATCAATAAGAATTTGCCAATAGCCACTTTGAAGATCCAACTTGGAGAAGTATTGTGCTCCACTTAATTGATCCAACAAACCATCAATTCAAGGCAAGGGATACTCATTCTTCATGGTTTGTTCATTAGAGCAATAATATTCAAAACAAAACCAACTTCTTCCATCCTTCTTTGGTACAAAGAGTATAATGCTCCCCTTGGAGATGTACTATATCATATGAAATCTTTCTCCAAAAATTTGGTCAATGTTGTTTGAAGCTCTTCTAACTCCTTCAATGAGAGCCTATGGATTGGTCTACTCACAGGAGTACTACCTAGCAATAGCTTAATCTTGAAGAGCATACCTCAATCAAATGGTAAACTCTTTCATAGATCATCCAAAAACACATCTATAAACTCTTCAACTATCTAATCAACTAACTTTTTGATCAGGCTTTTGGCCCTTATCAGCTTCTCCTTGCACAATAGGCTTGATTCACATTGCCAAAATAGGAATATCTTCCTCCAAAGCTTGCTCTATGGCTACTTTATTGATAAAATTCTTGTCTTGTGACTCACTATTCTTAAGTGTCTTACTGAAAGGTGCCAAACAACCTAAATGGTAATTCTTACATTGGTGTTGTACTTGAATTTATCATCAAGTCTAATCAAATTAAACCTTATGACATTCAAGCCAAGGTAGATCTAGAATGACATCATAATGTAGAGGTGCTACTACAAACCTCATACACTCTAAATACTCCTTCTTGATCTTAAATATAACAAGATGTGAGGTATGAAACTCTTTCTACCACCCACCATCATCAATCTACTTCTAAATGCTAACTTGATAGAAATATATAATTCCTTTGCTAATTGCATAAACTTTTGAACTGCAATTCTTTGAACTCTTAAAATCAACCAAAATCCTACAACCACAATCAAATATCATACCTTGCAAATGAAATAAACTTGCATAGGTCAAGCTTCAATCCTATTGGAAAATTAGGTTCTAGGTGGTAGCTCAATATCTCATATTGGGATTCTTTGTTTCTTTAATCATCACATTCCACAAACTCCATTTGGGAAATTTGTTGGGATCACCCATTCTTAAGTGGACATCAATAATGTAATATCCAATTTGGCACAATAAGAGCAATCACTATTTTATCATAGTCTCTTTTGGACAACATCAATCTCCATTGATGTTGTCTTCTCCACCTTTGTGTAATTTGTTGACAAGTTTTGTGAAGGTTGAGATCAAGACCAAGTTGTGACAACTAAAGAATCAAAGCGCTTAGCCAACTACATGGCTTCCTCTAAGTGTTTGGGCTCTTGTATGGTCACTTCCAATTTTGTGCGACACTTCAAGCCTTTCAAAATCAATCCAAGGCTTCATCTTCTAGTATTTGGAATTTGAATTAAAGTGTTTTGGAATTGAGTGGTGTCGTTTCTCATAGAACCAATTTGTTTCAATTTACCAATCTATCTTGTGCGGCTCATGCAATTTATAGTTTGGAATAACCCAATTATTGCACTCTTGAATTCTTCTCATGTCAAGATTGGTGCAACAAACTACTATTGAGCTTGCTCCACTTGCTATCACCACCATAGTTTTTCCACTTCATCCAATTGGCTTGAGGCCAAGAGAATATGTCTCTTTTTTCTTAAAGATTTGTAATTTCAAAATAATATTTACAATCAAATATAAAATTCTCCACTACACAAAGGAAATTCTTGCTTTTAAATACCTTGGGCTTAAAAAATTAGATTTGCTCTTCTCCTTCTTGAAATGGCGCTCTCTCTACATACTCTTGTGATTAATGATCTAAATTTTCCAACAATAGAGTAAGCTGTTCAATTTGTTGTTGCATAGCAATGATAATTTTGGGCATTGCTGCCATTGCTCTTTGCTATTGCTCTTTCAAAATACCTATAATTATTTAAGTTAACATATAGATGCAACTTGTCCACCACTCTTCATAAGTAAAAATTGGAAGTGTCAATGGTTCATCAAACAAAGTGATTGCATTCATAGTATTATGTCCAAAGCATGAAATGATAAACTGCTTGAAATGATGCGTGGGTACTACATTTGTACAAGGCTCTTGGGAAATTTCCAAGGAAGCTTCCTACTAGAAACCATCTTCTTGGAGTTCAAGCTAAACTAACCATGAAGCTTCCAAAGAAGCTTCCTCCTAGGAGCAATCTACTTGGCATGCAAGCTAAGCTAGTTGAGAAGCTTCCTAAGAAGCTTCCTCTTAGCAATTTTTTACTTAGCATACATGTTATTTGATACTTGGAAGGTAACAAGAAGTTTCCTTGAGAACTTCTAGAACATTCTTATATGCTTGGCTAATTTGGCCTATTTTTTAACTCATTAGCCTCTACTAACTCATTTATTGACTCCATATAATTACACCACATGTAATTAGCACTTTTGGGAAATGTAACTGACTAAAGTCTTAAGAAACTCACAAGCTTATGCACAATATTTGGAGAAGGATGTGAAGGAGAAGTGCCACTCTATCTCACTAAAGTCATGAGAAATACACAAGCTTATGCACAATAGTCATAAAAGGAATTAAAGGAGGAGTGACATAGACATGAAAGAGAAGTCAAAAGGAAGTGCCACTAAATAAATCAAAATAAAAGCTACTTACTCCCAATAAAATTTTTGATCCTCCTTTTTGTCATCATAGACAACTTGGCCATTGATAAAATACAATCATTCATGGCTAAAATATATTTCCTTGTTGATAGTGGGTCCATATAGATTCAACTAATGCAAAAAAGTTTGTAGCCATACTACCTCTTTGTAAGCAACATATTTGGCGACCATGGAGCTCATCTTATTGATATGCTGATACCATGACTTCTAGGTGATAGCCATTCTAACAAGCTTAAATAATAACTAACTTGCTATGCGTTTATGTTCTCTAAGGTAATTTGCATATGAAGTATCTAATAATCATGGCAGTTTAGGAAAGTTTGAGAAAGTGAATGATAAGTCTTTGTTTCCTGATCAAGCACAATTCCAAGTTAAAATTTTGTAAATCACATGAGAAATATATTAGTAGCCATGATGGATGGCAACTAAGACATTAGATTCTCTTATACTTGTTCATTAAATTCATTTATTTATCATTTGGAGGTGGAATTCATTGGTTATTGAGTATGTGCTTCAAGTTTAAGCCAAACCAATTATGAAGCATAAACTTTCACCAAGAATCAAAATTTTATGCCTTTTAATTCCAATACTTCTTATTTAAATCCAAATCATCTTATTATCCTCTCACCATGTTCTTATGAACCCACTCAACATACATAACTTCTATCTACTTCATGGAACACAAAGGCAACTTTCTTGTCTAGATGATCCTCTTATTGAATATGGAATTTGATTATAGAAGAGGTAGAAATTAGATACTATAATATTAACAAGGTCTACCATAAAAAATCTCTTGAAATCTGTAGAAGTTAGGCATCATTAATATTAAAGAGATTGTTCTTAAAAACTCTTTTGTCTGATTTTTGGACTATAAATGAGTTAATAAAATTTCTATAAAAATTAACCAAATACTAAGTGATATAAAATAATGAACAAATAAATTTTATATTAGAAATATATTTAAAATTTTAATCAATATTTTTAAAGAAATAACTATTTTACTACAAAATTCACTACCATGCAAATTTAAACCTTAATAGATAAACTATACATTGAGCTAGATTCATCATATCATACTCTTGGAAACATATGACAAACAACACAAAGAAGAGTTATAAGGATATGGTTTCTAAAACCTTAATAGATCAATTATACATTCCACTAGATTCATCAAATAATACTATTGAAAACATATGAAAAATAACACATAGAAGAGTTATAAGGACCTAGTTTAGCATTGAGAAAGATTCATTACATTTACACTTTATCTTATTTTTTTTGTGAAATTTGCACTAACTTATTAGTAGTATTGCAAGTATTGTAGGAAAATATATGAGTTTGGAGGTATTCATATACAAAGAGAGATGAAATTGTTGTCTCTTTATATCACATGTCATACTTGCATATAGATATCTTGATCTATTATTGATGTCAACAATTAGGCTTACTAGAAAGCATTACTAAAAATAATTCCTTGTTGTAGATGCATGATCTTGATAGACATAACACCATTCAATTAGTGATGTTTAGATGGTCATGTTAGGGACATATAATTACTAGTTAAGGTTATAAGATCCCTATTATGGTATGTTTTAGGATATGTTATGTAAATGGCATCTCAAGGTTCATTAGGTAGTTTTTGGGAAAAATAGATTAGATATGAGCAGGTTGGCATGGTGAGATGGATGAAAATATTATGACAGGTTGGTAAGAAAACATTCAAATGATGCTCGGGAACCAAGCTTGGATTAGACACAATTTGCAAAAGGCCTTGAACCTTTTATCACCAGCTCCAGATCCAGAGTCAAAACTTTTGCAGATGACAAATGGTGAAGTCTTGTAGTGCTTTTATTCTTGGTTATATTGCCCTTACTATAAGGTTGTTTTCCTATGGAATGGAAGGCCAAAAGATGAGTGAGGCACCCCTTTTTATCATTACCTCCAGATTTAGCAATAGTACTGTTGTCACTAGTACTATGTTCACTTTTAACTTTTTGTAAATGTTGATGAGGGCTTTGGTGATATTTTTTTAAATGTAAACAAGAAGAGTTGTTGAGATCTAAAATACAAAGATTGGAGATGTTAGGACATGTAAACAAGATATTCATGATGACATATTGGTGATAGAATATCTTTACATATTATGATTAGTGAAATTGGTACCAAGGAGAAAGATTATGATCTTTCAACAAGCCATGCAAGTCAAATTGGAAGGAAAATATCTTCCTCAAGTAGAAGAGGATGGTAGAGTATAGATAGTATAAATTCCCATCTTAGAGACCAAAATTAGTATGACATTCTCATGAGGAGCTAGGACATTTTGGGGTGAAGTGGATACATATAAAATTATATTTTAAGTGGATATATTAGAGGTCTAGTATACAAACCAATGTGCAATAACTTGTTTCTAAATGTAAATTGTGACTAAGTTAGAGCATTATTTAATGCTCTTATACCACAATTTTGCACACTATGTATCATAACATTAATTTATTGCTAGAGTTTGGAATTTATTGTACCTTCATCATTGGTTATAAGACATCATTATTATATTTTGGTTATTGTAGATCACTTCTCTAAGTGCATTAAGTTGGTTATGCTTCTTGACAAGTCTAATGAAGAGATGACAATAATGAATATTGGATTGGGTATCTTGTCGTTTTGGTGCACCAACTCAGATTTGACTAATTGAGGTGTAAAGTTCTTGGGAGAGTTTTAGGTCATATGTGACAAGGAATTCATTGACATTGTATTACATCTTTAGAGATCTTTGAAGTAGATAGTTTAGTTGAGAGAATTGTTTAGACAATGAATAAAAGATTATGGAAGTATGGTTTGCAAAGAAGTCACTTGGGAGATTGGAATCTTTAGACTTCTTGCTCACTATGAGCTATTTAACCAATAAGCATCATTTTCTCTCTATTTCCTACTATATAGAAAATATCTAATTTATTGATAATCATTGGTCATGATTCTATTGTAGTTTTAACTTGGATGACCTTAATGTATGGTTGAGAGTATGTTCTCAATGTGTAAAGATTTTTCAAGGAGTTATGCCAATGGCCTTTGAGAAATTAATAAATTATCAACATAGGGATACCTTATGGTATACCATTATACAAGGAAGAGCTTTTAGACCCTCAATCAATTAATTCATCTTGGTGATTATTTTTATTTATAATAGACTATATCAACCAATTTTGATATAAATACAAGTTGTACTATGTTGAGAGTGCATAAGGTTTTACCTTATGAAGTATTCTTGTTAGAAGGATATGAATATGTTATTTGGAAGAATCATGTGAGCAATTATGCACCATGTCACTTCCCAAACATTGATAATACCATGGATGCAAGCTTGATAGTTGTGTGTGTAGGCTTGCATTGTATGTTATGTAGCTCTACTAGTGGATTTACTATTATGGTAGTGTGCAATAATCATTTGGGAGGATGGTATATATGGATGTTTGTCCCCTCTTCATAGTGGTTCTTTAAGGACAATGGCTATGTCCTTGGTGAACTTGACACATAAGGTAGTTCATTTCTTATGTGGTATAGATTACAAACAAGCAACTAACAACAAAGCATAATAACACTCAATTTCATGATCTTTGTTCATTATAAGACATATACCACTTGGAGCATATGGCTATTTGGAGTTAAAATAATCTAACTACAAACTAGGGGTAATTATGAAACTTTAGAGTTTGTGTATGACTTCCTTTATGACTTGTGCTTTTATAGTGTATAGATTATATTGGTAGTCACGATTATATCAATACCTACATATGGACTATTTATTAACCGTCATCTATATTATTAGGGTTTGTTTTTGCACCAAGAATCATTATTTGTATTGTCAAATGGATGTACCATTAGGATTGGATTCACTTAGTCTCTCCACGAAAGGATACACCTCAAAACGGTACTTTAGAGAGCTTACTTCTTCCTTGTTAAGCCTCATGAGCTTTTAATTGTGGGAGATAGAGTGTACTCAATATACTCTATAACTTTACTAGAGTGGGTTTTGATTTGTATAATCAAGTGTTTTTCTCTAGAGTATTTGGAGATTTTAGTAACACTTTAAACTTGGTACATTACTTCCTATATGATTATGTGTTATAGTGTATGATGTTTATAATGATATATGTCCTTTAATGATGTCTATAACAATAGAGGCTATTAATGAAAATGATAAGTTTTTGCTCAAAATTGTAGTTGAAATTTTAAGTTTATTTTGCAAGCCGTGTAATTCATGCATGTATAGACGTTGTGGTTAGAACGTTAATGTTTTAGCCTCAACTTCTATCTCCATGAACTTTTTGTAGTTTACATATCAATAAAAAAGCTATTTCTCAAAGTTAGCTAGTCAAAGCCATCAAATTCTAATGGTGTAATCACACTAGTTAAAAGAAATGAACTAAAAAATTATCCAATTCGAATAGTTTAATCCACCCTAATCATAGTAAAAAGAGTGTAAGGAAGTAAAATTCTATCGACAAATTTTTCCGATGAAATGAGAAATATCGAAAATGTTGAACATCTACCGGCAACGTTTACGCTAGGTACCGGATCGCCCCCAACGTCTGTTGACACAGCATTTAGTGAAGGGAGCGGGCCCACTCCCTCACAATGCCGTCTTCGACGGCATTGTCTTCGACGGCGGACTCCCAACGCCCATCATCGGGGGTTTTGAAGTACCGTCAATTAGGAAGAGCGCTCGCGCTTCGTTCCAGCGTTTCAGGAAAAGGTGCCTCTCGACTGTCAGTCATTAGTGTGTAGTGTAGCCGCTTCCAATCTTACATGGTGTCGTTCGTTCTTGATTTGTGCCCGTTTAGCCTTCAGTCGAGTTTCATGTTGGTCACCACCTAGAATTTCAATTGTTGCGACAGCATAAGGGGGCGAGCAGGCAGGCATGGCAGAGAATGTGCCGCCTGCGGAGAAGTCCTCACTGAAGCGGAAGGCAGAGGATTTAATGACCGTAGTGAAAGAGGAAGTACAGGAGTCGAAGAGAAGAACCACAAATGCGGCATGTGTTCATGAAGTAGCGATTCATCCTGGGTTTGAAGGATCTTTAAATGAGCAAATGCACGGGAGTATCTACAATCCGGTGTACACAGGACCCAGGGCTAAGACCTATCCATTCAACCTCGATGCATTTCAGGAGACCTCGGTAGCATGTTTGGAGAGGAAAGAGTCGGTGCTGGTATCAGCTCACACTTCTGCTGGCAAGACCGCGGTTGCTGAATACGCTATTGCAATGGCCTTCAGGGATAAACAGCGAGTTATCTATACATCTCCTCTGAAAGCATTAAGCAATCAAAAATATAGGGAGCTCAGCCAGGAGTTTCAGGATGTGGGATTGATGACCGGTGATGTTACAATTTCACCTAATGCGACGTGTATTGTGATGACTACCGAAATCTTGAGAGGAATGCTCTATAGAGGTTCGGAAGTTCTTAGAGAGGTCGCTTGGGTCGTATTTGACGAGATTCATTACATGCGGGATCGTGAGAGAGGAGTTGTGTGGGAGGAGAGCATAATTTTCTTGCCACATGAAATTAAGATGGTATTTCTTTCAGCCACTATGTCGAACGCGAAGGAATTTGCTGAGTGGATTTGCTATCTACACAAGGAGCCTTGTCACGTAGTTTACACGGATTATCGTCCAACACCTCTTCAACATTACGCATTTCCAATGGGGGGCAGTGGTTTATATCTTATCGTAGACGAAAAGGGGCAGTTTAGAGAGGATCACTTTAATCGGCTCACTGAAACATTTAGCAAAGAAGGTCGTCAAGAAGATGGCTTGAGCTCACCTACAGGGGGTAGAGGTAGGGGTGGTAGAGGTGGCAGAGGCGGCAGAGGCGGGGGCAGAGGAGGAAGGGGTAGTGGAACAGGTCAGGGGCCGCCTGATATTTACAAGATCGTCAAGGTACTGGAACTCAAACAGAATTGGTGCTACACTCGTCTTCATCTTCCAAAACTTCATTTTGCAGTGTTTGCAGAATATGTTGTCACCTGACTGTTTGAACTAGACTTTGGTTTTGGTCTTGCTATGGAATGTATTTTTCATATTTCATGGACGGTATGAGATTATCAAACTTTTTGATGCAATTCTTCGTTGCTTAGATTCGCCTGTGCTTGATTTGCGCCGGGTCGGTCATCAGTGGGTGTGGATTCCCCATTCTACGAGCGGCTTCTGCTCAGAGATTACAATATACTTCTGCTTGACTTCCTAGGTTCGGATTCGTATGTTATTGTATGTGGAAGATTGGTTCCATTCGTCTGTGCAAGCTTTATTTAGGAAAATTCTAAAATACTATGAGGTGAAAAATGTCTCGCTGTGAAAGCATCCGACAAATTCTTTTGATGTCAAACAGATGATCATGGAGAAAAAGTTTCAGCCCGTAATCGTGTTCAGCTTCAGTCGTCGCGAGTGTGAGCAGTATGCCACCTCGATGCCAAAACTTGACTTCAACACGGAGGACGAGAAAGCCGTCGTACAAGAGGTTTTTAACAATGCTATCCAGGTGCTGGCTGAAGAGGATCGCAACTTGCCTGCAATTGGACACATTCTGCCGATCTTGCAGAGAGGAATAGGAGTGCATCACTCCGGGCTCCTTCCAATACTGAAAGAAGTAATAGAGATTCTTTTTCAAGAAGGTCTCATCAAAGCCTTATTCGCAACGGAAACGGTGTGCGACTTCTCTCTTCGTTTCGCTCAACCTTTTACTGGGATCGACGTCCAAGGCAGACCGCATGACATCAAGTTACTGATCTGTTGTTTTAGACTAATGTTCTTCATTGTTTACTCTCTCACCCTGTGTTTCTTCACCATCATGATTCCATCTTCGGGTCTAGCTTATCTGTGGTGGAAGTTCTATTAGAGGAACCTGAACGCATCTAAGCTTGTGGTTGCGTCCTCTATTACATTTCTTCCTTCACAATCAAATGTTCCAGTGGAGTGGTTTCACCCATGATCAGAAGGTGCTTTATATTTTGCTGACAACACGTGTGCCTCGGAACATGTACAGTTTGCTATGGGGTTGAACATGCCTGCCAAGACCGTCGTGTTCACAGCTGTCCGCAAATGGGATGGTGACAGCCATCGGTGGATGTCTTCAGGAGAGTATATTCAGGTATGAATTGCAAAGGTTTGCAAAGGTCTAGAGGCCACTATGGTTTAAGTGAAAGCCATCAGGGGCATCAATTTTCATGTCTCGCTCGTTAAAGCCTCATTATGTGACAGAGCTTATGTGGCCCCGGAAACGCTACGCGGCTATTTTACTTATACGTCTTTGACTCAGATGAGTGGCAGAGCAGGGCGACGTGGCAAGGACGACAAGGGTATATGTATCATTATGCTGGATGAGCAGGTAAGTGGTGTCCAGGATTAGTATTTTCTTGTTTGAGTTTCTTGAATGCGCTCCCATAAAGCAGAAGTTTGTGTTTCTTGGCTCATATAATCTGATTGAGTCAACCGCGTGAAATGCAAGTTCAAGTGGCAATTTGGTTGGTTAAAGGGTAGGGCAGGTGTGCTTGAAGCTGTGGCAATTCTCATATTTAGTGTGCTGACTTGCTGTATTGCCATGTGAAGATGAAAATGGAAACTTGCAAGGAAATGATAACAGGGAAACCAGCACCCCTTGTCAGCACTTTCAGATTGAGCTACTACACTCTCCTTAATTTGATGAGCCGCGCAGAGGGCCAGTTCAATGCCGAGCATGTTATCAGGCATTCGTTCCATCAATTTCAACATGAGAAGGCAAGTATGGCTAAAGCTACGAGGATCGTAATAAGATGTTTAGATATGTATGTGGCTGGATGCAAATGAGGTTCGTAAACATCATTCAGTACGAACGGTATGGCACACATCCCAACTCTCTAGTCTGGCTGAGGCATTCATTGTAGGGAAGCAAGACCTAGAAACCTTAACTCTGCATGTGAATGTTATAACTTCAATTAAAATAAATTTTTATTGACTTGTTCTTTGTTGTTTTACAGGCTCTGCCGGAAGTGGAAGCCCTAATACTGAAGCTTGAAAAAGAAGCTGCTGAAATAGAAGCTACAGGAGAGGTACTTTTGCCCCCTAATTTAAAAAATTATTTTTGCACCCCCTGTCACATGTCATAGTTATGTAGCATGTCGTAAGGGTCTCTTATCTTAGCTCCCCTGGTTTATGACTATCATGAGCTATCATGAGCTTGAGGTTGATGATAAGTTCATGTGTGGCTAGAGAATAAAAAATGGATAAACAGAAACAGATGATATGCGGAGATTTAAATGATTGCGTGATTAAACTCCACTGCCTGAGACAGCTTTTTGCCCTAGTTACAGATGTTGTGATCGTCATGGAAATATAAAATGGTCGGTCCATTCGTAGCACAATATTTATGTCGCCTACACTTATTCACTTTGTGTATATTTCCTGAGCAGCATGAGTACAAATTGTGGAGACGAAATTGTTTTCAAGGAAGCTCTTATCCCTAATGAGCTGCAAGAGCTCTGGCGGAGTTGTAACCAGTGATTGTGTGTCTCCTTATGTAGGAGTCCATGGTTGAGTACCACAAGTTAAGACTGCATTTGTCACAGCTAGAGAAGCAAATGATGGCTGAGGTTCTCTTACCGGAGCGGGCACTTATGTTCCTTCAGCCAGGACGCTTGGTATATGATAAACCATAATTTTATGATTTCTTTGCCCTTTGTCGCCTCTCTATAGTCTTCATGCAAATTATCGATTGTTATTTAAAGATTTCGAGCAATTTGTATTTTGTTTCGTCGGGGAGAACAGATCCCCGAGACAGAATATGTTTGGGGGTTGCCAGCTTGTAGTCCGAAGAACTTATGAGTTGAGGTTGGCTACAGGTGAAAGTACGTGATGGAGGAGAAGAATGGGGTTGGGGAGTGGTTGTAAATGTTGTGAAGAAGCCTCCTGTTTCTCATAATACTGTACCCTCTGCAGTTTTGTCTGCACCGACCTCCTCATTCTACATCGTAGATACTCTCCTGCACTGCGGACCTGGTTTAATACAAGAAGGGTCCCGGCCTAAGCCTCGCCCGTGTCCACCTGGGGGGAGAGGAGAGATGCATGTGGTAAGGATTGATTTATGTTTTCTGTACTAATTCTCACCAACTCTGAATCAGCCATCAATGTTTGAGTTTTTCTTCTCTCACTGTACAAGTTCCATCCACAGATCTTGTGAACCAGCAATGTATGTTCAAGGTTTGTAATGTCCTTAATCACTGTTAAATACGGTGATTTTAGGTACCTGTCCAAATGCCCCTGATTTGTGCAATCAGTGCTCTGCGAGTCGCTGTGCCCGGTGATTTGAGGCCCGCAGATGCTCGACAGAGCATTCTTCTGGCTGTCCAAGAGCTCGAAAGACGCTTCCCTGATGGTTTACCAAAGCTGGATCCAATCGTCGTGAGTATCACGTTGTCAGTTGGCATGGGGTTGTTTATAGTCTGGCGTCTACTTTTGCGTTTGTTATCTGGCTCCATGAGGTCAGACGCTGGTCATAAGCTTGCAACTTGTTTCTCTTGTGTCAGGCAGCTGCTGCCGAATGAGTGAACGCATGTAATTTAAAGTTCACGTGGATTTAAAAGGGAATAAATCACCACACTAAACAGGACATGAAGGGAAGACTACAGGGCACTATGGGGGGAACCTGCATAGAAAGGATAAAGGAGAGTCCACAGGGACTAATGTAGAGTCGATGAAGTAACAGGGGAAGAGCAATGTGTAATCCAGGCTCATTTCCTCAATCTTACACTAGATAGGTTTTCATATGTTAAATTTGGACATCCACTGGGTACTAGTTTAATATGACTTTTAGAGCGGGAAAATATTCGTCTATGTCAAACACATTAAGTGTAACTCAAGACTTTCCGTTTTGGGAATGTAATGCTGAATAGTTTTCTCCTCTCTTGCAGGATATGGGCATTCAAGACGAAGAGTTCGTTAAGATCGTGAAAGAAATTGAGGAGGAAGAAAAGAAGCTGATTGCACATCCTCTCTTCAATGTAATTGTCTGCACGTAATTTCACCATTTTCCCTTTAAATGCTACTGATCTGCTAAAGAATTTCCTTTGTAACGCTCAACCAGTTTCTTGTCCTTCCTGCTCCGATCTAGAAATGTGTATACGGATTTGCTCCTTTCTTGATAGTTCTTTTCTTATGATTCTATCACTGGTATCCGTAAGGTTTGAATAGCGGATTTTGGGTAGCGAGTCTGACAATAGCCTCTTTCTTCCATCACGCAGTCCGAAAAGGAGGCAAGTTGTTTTTCAGCTTTTCAAAAGAAAGCCGAACTTTCTGCCGAAGCCCAGAGGTTAAAGTCTAAGATGCGTGATTCACAGGTGAGGCATATCCAAATCTCAAATAGGAGCTTGTCCTTGCCTTATCCCATACTTGTTTTTGGTTTCTTTTGACCGTCATGATTTTAGAACATTTGTATCGTTGTCCAGTTTGAAGACGAGTAGATGGTTGTAGAGCTGCTTGTGGAGGGTGTAATTCTCACGAGAGGACTTTTCAAGCATTCCTGGACGCATCGCGTTATACTAAGCGGAGGCCTGTGTCTTGACAGTTGCATAAATTCAGAGAAGAGTTGCGCAACCGATCAAGAGTTTTGAAACGTCTTGGACATATAAACTCAGATGGAGTGGTGGAACTGAAAGGACGGGCAGCATGTTTAATTGACACTGCCGAGGAGTTGCTTGTCACTGAATTGATGTTTAATGGTGAGATCCTGGTGTTCTTTAATGTTTCTTTCATGTTCAGAAGATACATATCTTGCTCAGATATATGAGCAGTGAGAGCAGAAGCCGTTCGTACCACGGAGGTTCCACAACCACTTAGGACAGAACTGATGCAAACCGAAGACTTGCAGATCTAAGCAAGCAAAAGTATGCAAGTTTAAGCAACTAGAAATTGACAAAGCGCGCGTTGCAAATCTGTACAAAGCGGAAATGAAGATTGATAAAGACAAAGATATATGCGTAAACGTTCAAACGTAACTTCTATCTTACCATTTTCGCTATGATAGGTCTTTTCAATGATCTGGACCACCATCAGATAGTGGCTGTGTCAAGCTGTTTTCTGCCAGTTGACAAGTCAAACGAAATGACGCACTTGAAGAATGAGTTGGCATGGCCCCTCCGTCAGCTTCAGGAGACTGCGAAGATGATTGCTGAAGTAAGCATCAAATATTTGATCTGTACACATTAGCTGTATTTTAAATGTCTGTTCACTGGCAGATCCACTACACTCTGAGGAGTCTATAAAATGCACATTTGTAACTTCAGAGATGGTCAGGTAATGTGCCCGTTATTGCAATCCACTTGTTTGTAGTGTAAAGTTGTAAGTCTATCGGACACACGACGTAGGATGCAGGTATTGCTAATCATGCCCATGGAGTCCAAAGTCAGTCCTCGTGGTTGGAAACCAAAATCTGTAGAATTCAAAATGAGCGGAGCATATCTTAAAAGTTTACACTATCTGTGGGTAGGAGTGCCGCTCGGCTGGATTTTACGATAATGAAGCTCTTATTTACTGCGAGTTAGCTCAGTGCTTGAAATGCTCTCTCTTGTCCTCCTCAATTCTTGAGGGGTAGCTGGAGAACGAGCAAAGTCATAGTCAGCTTTTAAACTAGCAATGGTGTTGTTGTGGGTTCTACAAGGTACAACGGGAGTGCAAGCTGGAGGTGGATGTGGAAAGCTATGTGGATTCATTCAAGCCGACCTTGATGGATGTCATGTACAGCTGGTCCAAGGTTAGCAGTTATTGGATGCCAAACTTTTGAGCTCAACCTGCCTATATTGTGAAATGTCCTATTTATTGACCATGAGGAAACATGTATTTGCCTTCTAGGTTTCCTTAGACATCGGTGAGCATTACTGCAGTTAACGCTAATCCATGTGTTCTAGTTCTATGGAGGTTGCAAGATATATAGATACAGGAGATGTCTATTGTAGAAATGGATGACGTATATATAGTTCAGAGAGTCACACAATACCTTAACGTTGAACGTCTTCTGCTCCCAAATACCTTAATATTGTTGCCCTTGTTTATTTATCACATCTTGCAAAGCTTGTTACAGTGACTCATACGTGTTGCGCATCTTTACCGAGGTATTTTTATCTTCTCTCATTGACATGCTAAATTGTCTAGGGTGCGAGGTTTTCGGAGGTGTGTGAGATGACAGATATTTTCGAAGGCAGCATCATCCGGGCAGCAAGACGACTTGACGAGTTTTTAAACCAGGTACCTATGGTCTGTGACCACGGAAATCTTAACGTGCATGTCTACAACCACATTAAATGAACTCCATGAGCACAGAAGTCACACATCATTTCTCTGGATTCCCAAGACATTGGTAGATCTGACAAATCCATTGCTCTTTTAAGTGGATATTGATAGTTATTCACCCGCAGGTACCAGCCTTGCGTGTGCATGTTCGAATTTTAGGGATCGCACCACAAAACCATGTGATTTGGCAACAATTTGCTCTTTTATGAGAAGCAATATTGATAGAGGAATCATTTCGTTTCTTTGGAAATTCTGTTTGGTGTTTTCTACCCTGTTCTTCTGTATGAAGTTTCTTGCAGAGAAGCACGTTCAGTCTGACCTATTAATCGATTTCGCATTAATAAAAACGTTCGGAATGTTGACTCAATAGTTACGAGGGGCTGCGCAAGCGATAGGAGATGAAGATTTGGAGAAGAAGTTTACTGCAGGAAGTGAGAGCATACGGCGCGGTATTGTATTTGCCAATTCTTTGTACCTCTAGAGAAATTTATTTTCACACTTAACACCTCTATGGGCTGCATTTTAAAGGCCTCAAGGGGACAACATTTGCAACTGCGTTCTAGGGGCAACCACTGTATATCAGGGCTCTCTATATGCAGTGCTTATCCCTCGGAAGTTCATTTCCCTCATAGTATTAGCAAGAAGTTTGCTCTCGATGGGTCTATTTTGTCAGTCACGGTAGGGAATCCTTTGTACAATTCTAGAGAATAGGCACCAGCTAGACAACACGGAGCAAGCTAGATGTAACACGAGGTTTTTGCAGTCAAGTCTTTTAGTATCTACTATCGTGAACGAAATTTGTGCTGAGAAATAGTCAAGGGCTCTAGGGCCATCTCCTTAAATTTGTTATTCTCACATTCTAGAGGATGTACACCAGTCACCCTGCTTGCAACATGGTGCAAGCTAGATGTACCAAGAAGTTCGTGGTCAATGCTGCGGACACATTTGAAATTGGGCAGTATCGCTCGGAAGGGGGCAGATGAATCCGAATCTTGGGTAGATGAATAGGTCTATTTTGGAAAAGGTGCATTTTCAGCTGAATGATATAGTGCCCTTCAATCTGAAGACAGACTACCACATTATTGACCCAGAAGTCGTCAATCAACTGCTAGTCATAGATATGGCATTCATCGCTATCTTACGGAGGGACTAAACGTTTCTTGAATCGAATCTTTAACAGGGCATGCTGTTTGGTTCTTTCTCACTGATCTCTTGCAGGACTGATCTCTTGTAAGGTGGAATTTTGTGCTCTTCATCCTTATAGTTCAGTTGCTGTTATTTTTTGATGGCAAGTCCAGGAAGGAAGTTCATTTTTTTAGCTTGGAAGGCACTCAATGATAGAAAGAAATGCTTGCTTAGGCGGTTCCTCTGAATACTTCATTTACTGTAGGAAGCCAGGCGTGCTCGATGTTAGATTTTTGTACATCGCCGCAGCAAAGTGAATGGAGTCGATCTACTTGTGTCTCGTTCTGTCTATAGTTGAGTTACTCAAACTTTTATCACGTGTTGATCGACTTGATATGTCATCACCCGTTATGGGGTTCAGGTGCTTTATGAAATCTTAGACCTGAGTTGGATTACGGTAGCACAGAGTACTAATAATGTAGGGGGAAGTATTGTACTCCTGCAGTCCATTTAGTCCACACAAGAGAACAAGAAATCCAGGCAACTTGATTCTGAAATGGGTTGTAGTCAAGTGGGCGTCTCTCGTATGTTGACGGTGACAGAATTTGGTATCCGCACCTTTTAATTTCCGTAGATCTATTCTCCAATACTTGGGACACCTCTATCTTGGTGATGAACGTCTTGAGTATCCTATATTAGGTGGTCATAGTTTAGGGTTTAACGTGCTGATCTCTCATATCCTAAATAGTACCTAGTAGCATTATACAAGCAGAGATATAGGTTATTTTCAACGTAGACACAGATCCTGATTGGTAAAGATTGAATTGCGTAGTCAAGCCGTTCCTTTTGGAAACGTTTTCCTCTCGCAGCCTGAAGAGTTTTGGAGATCTTATAGAGAGAAGCAGTATATTTATGGCGAGTGTTATACATTATATGAGAAATCAGGTGCGATGTGCAGAAGTTATTTGAGTACTATATCTACACGAAGTTGCTCCTATTCTCAACTTACCAATTTAGACATGTCAGGGTTGATCTTTATGAGGAAGAGAATGCACTCCTCTCAGTTCCTTAGTTGTTCTCCTAGCCTTATCTGCACTCCTGTCCTTTCCCGCATTTCCTCCTGGCCTTCCTATTCTTTCGTACATCACCATCAGCGGATTAAAGAGTTGTAGGACCTGTTGGCAGCGAAATTTTCAAGTTCACAGCACCCAAATGTTGCTGACCGTGGAAGGTGGACTGCATCGGCAAGATCCAAAACTACCGTGGATGGACTTTCCACAGTTCAATACTCGAAACTCCAGATAAAATGGGGGAAGCTGAGTTCAAGAGAAGGTTTTGGAGCTTTTCAAAAGATTCGGTGGATTGGATAGGGTCGATTTTATCTGAAAGATGGCTTGCAGAACTCTGGAGTATGCTTAAAACTTTTTCCATACTTCTGCTTTATTGGATAAGGTTTATTGCGGTTCTGATGACAAAGCGTTTACGAACCAGTTGGTTTTGGGTCAGGAGGACAAAGCAGAAAACAACTACAAAGGTATGATAGTAGCTTGAAAGAATTACAAATTCCGGATAGTTTGTAGAGATCTCAGAATTAACGGTTTCTTAATTCAGCAGGAATGCCAGGGCAGATGCGGAGAGTTCATCTCCAACATTATGATTCTTTGCCAAAGAAGGCAGGATGGTTCCACCAAGGAAGCATTAGTCCCTACGTTGGATGGCAGCTGCAGACAGTACTCGTCTGTGACAAAGAGGTAAATATGTTGATAAATAACCGCGGAGCAGCTCTTTAATTCCACGAACGTCGTCTTAATGCCTTGTGAACTTCGTCTTCGTCCAGCAAGTTGTTTCAGGTCTTGCACACGTTGATAAACATGGGAGAATAGAACCTACCGCGATATTGTGGAGCAAGTAGAGACATGCATCTTTTCGGAAGCCTTGTCATGGCTGCTGTTTGAACTGGTATGAGAACTGTGAATGAGTGGAGTTGAATTGACTCGTACAAGTTTCTTTGTTTAGTTACATCCATTCTATTTGTAAGTTGACAATAGTACTTTGTATACGACGGATAAGAGGTGCGCGGAATGAAAATGGAAATCTTTCCGTGTTGTGAAGTGAAGCTAAACTGCGGAATTGGAAATGTCAACTGCGGGAGAGTGAGAGTGTCCGCAGCTTCAGTAAGATATAAAATAGAGAAAGTATGAGCCTTTATCGAGAAGTCCATTGATGACGTAAATTTACTTCAATCAACCCTGGCGGAGTTGAGATAACTGGGCTAGTGAAACAGATGCCTTAGTTTTTAATAGTCCGTTCGTCTTCCGACTGCCCTCAAAACCCTTTCCGGAAGAGGACTCGTTGCTCGCGTGGACAGTAAAAAATAATTGATGGCCTGGAGAGCCATGGAGGAAAATTCAAATTTTAAACGTCAGCTTTGACCTGCCATTGTGCACCATTTCTTCCACGTTTAACATCTACACGACACGTGACACCAACAAGCGGTTGATGGCGAGTATGATAACGTGATCTCAGCATCCAGGATGAGGACATTGACAGAAGGCACTCGGGTCTTCAGCACAAAGACTGATGACAGGAACTCGATATACAGCACACAAAATTGATAGAATCTCACCGAATGTATTTGGAATAGCCACACTGTAAGCAATACACTACGGGTCGTTCCGACCCTGGTAGTCTTTTTCTACTGTATTGTCGTAGCTAAATACTAATCCATTCTAGAAAAACGTTTCCTCATTAGTTCATAAATTTACCAGCTTGGCCTCTAGTTTTATGTCTTGCAGCTATATCCCTTGTGTTTTGCCGTTTTGGCCACTACAACTTCACACTGAGCCCCTGACTGAAGAGCTATCAAGTTTAAGATAAGAGAAGCACAATTGTTCTCGTTTTGGATGCGCAATGTCTCACGTAACAACGGTAGAACAGTTAATGGTCTACAATTGGTCCAAGAACTGCAATCACTACATTTCATCGTTCACAAAACTTTGTACGACAATAGATGCCTACTCTGAAGACACTAGTATGTACTAGTTTAGACGTCTCTTTCTGAAGATGAGAATTGTCCTAGAAACAGGATTTTGCATAAACTGGCTGGTGGTGATTTATGGCTGGTGGTGATTTAAATCGATATTCTCAACCCGCCTGAGAGTTCTGAATCTTTCGAATTTATCTATTTTTAGTTTGATTTATGAGTGCTGGAAGTGGATGCTGTGAGGTAAGCTCGGACTTGATCTACACGGACGACGTACGTGTTTCATGTTTGTTTCATGTTAATGATCGTAACCGAGAGTATCATCCGAGAAGAAGTGTAGGGAAAAGCTCCTTATACTCCGTTCAATCCAGTAAAGAAAGAGTACGGTATTCTCGAGTAATAATGGATTCATGAATTATGATCTTACTCAGGATAGGAAAGAGGCGACCGCTTAGGATAACAAGAAGGATGGGAAAACCCCATCGAGCCATCAGGGTAAAATGGGGCTGAACTCAGAATCCATCGGTAAGTTTTATACGCCACAGCGGTGAGGTGAGTGGAAGAGATCCATAATCTGCACCATAGATTCATCCCTTTCCTTTACTCTTCCTTTTCCTTTACTCCTTCGTATTGCGTTCTTGCACATTGTTTTTCTACATAGTTGTCAGAAGCCCGAAGTTCACCTAACCCTCACTTTGGTAGCAAAGTGGAGCAACTCTAATCCCCCAAGTTCTCAGATTAGTCATCACCTTCGCAACTACAAACATAAAATCAGATATTCGCATTTTGGGGGACGACGGTAACGGTTAAGTTATTTGAGACTTGGGAAAAGAGAGAAGTGGAACTTCCCTGCCCAGATTGTGAAGAAAATTGTCGTTCAGAGTCTTCCTACTTCCTAGATACAGCACGAATCCCAAGTTGCAATGTACTAGGCGACCACGTAGGATAACAAGAAGGATGGGAAGACTCCATCAAGTCAAGGACAAAACACAAGAGGTAAAATGTAGCTAAGCCTCTATGGTATCAGCATGAGAAATCTGTAATCACACGTTGTAATCAGCTTTGCATTTTCGTATAAAGTTCAGATTACAAAAAGTGCAACTAGTGGCAGATCAATCACTTTTTTCCTTAGAGCTAACGCCGGCTCGAGTGTAATTGGTTTTTAATTGAAAAAAAGTATCAATATTTATCCGCTTGTGCCGATGGTTATATGATTGCGGATTATATATATTCTTGTATATTGAGAGCTGTATCCTGCTATCAACCGAAGAAAACTATTCAAACAATCTAAAGGATCAACACAACCTATTATAAGCAAACTAGCGATTAGTACTCATGGACATCCAGTGATTGCCCAAATCATGGAAATTGATGAAGAGAAACATCATCTACTATTTTTAGAGAGGGTAGGATAAGGAGCTATTATTCATCATAGATTATCAAGCGTATTCTACATCCTTGGCACGTTGTCCTGAACGCCCAGACCAGAGATAGAGACTCGTACATAATATCATACACACTACAACAGAAAAGGAACTTAAGAATCTAGTCATAGCAAACCTTGGATCACTTCAAGGATTGCCAGCGAAATAATTATACTGCTCTACCAAAAGGATGTACCGTACAGTAAATCTTGGAAATCAAGGTTGCTTAAAGCAGAGTCAAACAGTTAAAAACATCTTCAGACACATAAATTAAATTTTTGTCATATAAAGTTTGACTCTCTCCTCATCATATGTAACCCTTGACCCAAAGAAACACGTAGACAACGCTAAGTTGATGTCATCAGAATCAATATATAGACATGAAGCTTCGAAATTCTTCTCGATCTCCCACAAATGGTACAAGAAGTACCTTTTTCTGACACCTTTTTCTTATGATACAGATTGAACAGTGCTGAATGAAGTTGGTGGGTGGTGTGGGCTTTTGTATTGTATTCCCTTCTTTTCTTTGGAATTTCCTGCATCATTATTCATTTATGTGCAAGACAAAAGGAAGACAAAAGGTCGAGAGTGCACTTTCTACCTTGAACCAATAAATAGAGTTTCAATTGAAACTCATAAAAGTTAAAGGTAAAGAATCTCAAAACAAAGCTCTTATAGTAGTTTTTTCTTTCCCATATGAGAGTGGCCATAATTTGTAGTTTATTTTCCTCACAATTTATATTAGAAACTTAGACAGATCTTGTTGATATTTCATACTAATTTACATTCTTTATTGTCCCCCAATTTATGTATCATATATATATATAACACGACATGGGAAAGGAGTACAAAGCACAAACAAGTGTGGAAGGAAAAAAGAGCACAAGGTCCAGTAGTTCCAAGTGGCCCTGAAAGGCATATAGAAACAAGGCTTGAAGGTCCTATAGGGGAAAAGGCATGGTAACAACAAGCACCTAAGAAAATAAGGAGACGGTAGTCAATTGGTGAATGATGTAGTAGAAGTCATATAATGGTATGTCTGGTAAGTGGGAGAGGAGGGTGTTGTGCTGGGTATGCCTACTACAGCTGCTTGTCAATGAAGATCCAAAGCCTTAGCATGTTGTACTGTTATTGATATGTGTTTTTGGTACTATGACATGAGTATTGCTAGAAAGACAATCAATGCCCCTCTTCTTTGCAAAGACCCTTGTGATGCATCCTTGAGTAACTATCAAAATGGTGGTGTGCACACCAAAATCTCAATTGCTAGAGCAATAAAGGTATCGCCGGGGTGAATAGTGGTCTTGCTTGCCCCTTAGAAGCAATGGTTGTTGTTGCTCCTGACTTTATGCTTGTTGTGCCCATGATTTAGCTCATAGAGGGTTTGCCATCACCATGTCGTGCAAGGTGCAATGACCATCTATGAAAGAAACAATATCCGCTTGCACCCAACAGATAAATGGTATTGGTAGATCTAACCATTGTTCCATCTGAACCTATACCCTTGTAGCTTGTAAGATCCAAGTGATTGTATCTTGAACAACATCATGGACTTTGGTGGGCTCTTCATCTATTGCACATTGTAAGAAGTGTATCTCTTTTATATATATATATATTGGGAACCACACATATAGTGGTCCAAATATACTCTAAGAGCTAGATGTGGGAGACCCAACCTCAATCATAGTGTTGTGGTAAACTTCTTAAAAGTAAATCAGATGTTGTCAATCAAGGATGAAGCCTAGAACCAAGCTCCAAGACCTTTCTCTCACATAAGAGGATTCTAGCTCTATCAACTAGAGGCATATCAGTGAGGATGTTGATAAGTGCATGAATATGCATATGCTTACTAAGATCCACTTGAATCTTCCTAGAGTCTAAAGATACAAAGTCAATAAACTCAAGGAATGACATGCATGCTTGGTATGGCAATAAGTCTTGAGCTAACCAAATATATGACTAGAAGGCATAAGTGCTTGAATCCATATTGTGATGGGTCTAAATAAAAATTCCTATAAGAACATAGTTGATAACAAGAGATACACATTACGGCTCATTCTGCGATATATGCTATTAATGTTATGACCTCTTGCTCTATGAGGCAATATTTTCCCATGATTACAAGAAGAGCTATTCATTGCCTATGCCACTCGTCTGAGAGTTGTAGGAGCATGTATTGCTCTAAGAGAGTGGAGAAAATAAACCAAATGGTGCTATCTAAAATTCACAAATATGGCAACAATGTCTCTATAGGAAGGAAAGTCCATGCCAAATAAAAAGCCATAGGGAAGTTATACCATGCAAAAATAGAATAGGCCACTTACGTATTTCCCAACCAAGGTAAGAGTTGAACATGGGTTGTGGTATTGACTAAGGTATCTGAAATGAAAGCATTGCAAAAATCTTCTTGTCCCAAAGGAGAGCCCATAATTTTCAGACCACTTATGAGGAATTAGAATCTTGGTAGGAAATCAAAGAGAATAAGGACCATGCATGGGTTTCAGACCTTGTATAATAATATGGAGTAAGTAGACAAGTTAGTAGAGGCTAATGAGTTATTAAAAGATGGTAAATATTGCTAGGAATTCTAAGAATGTTCTAGAAGCACTTAAAAAGCTTCTTGGTGGGAAGCTTCTAGATACTTTCCAAGGATTTGCTACTTGCACACCAAGTTAATGACTAGCTTAGCTTGTACGCCAAGTAGGTAGCTTAGCTTGCACTCCAAGAAGATTGATTTGAGAGAAAAGCTTCCTTGGAAGCTTTTCAAGAGTCTTATATTGCTTCATTATAAATATCAAAGTGTAAGCTTTGTTAGGCATTCATAGTTTCCCTCAATTCAGAGTTTTGATATGAATTTTTCTTTTGAATTTCTATTCTCCTATTTCTCTACTTGGTCTTTTACATTGGTATTATATCAAGAATGAGATAGATCTAATCTATGGATCACTAGATCTATTTCTCCAAACAATTGGGATTTTTGTGTCCATGTACTATGACCAAAGCATTATTTTATATAGTTCATCATTTCACACTTTGGGTAAACTTTTTTGAATCCAATCACCTTGTCCAATGAACCATTGCTACTTTAGATAGTAACTTATTGGGAGTGGTAAATGTGTGGATCTATGTGTTAACTTATATATAGATAGAAAGTGGGTAGTTTGGTAGAGTAGTAGTCATGGTGACAATACCTAAAGTTATCATTGTTATGCAAAAAAAATTGAGCACCTTACTTGGTTGTTTGAATTGAGAGACCATCAACAACAAGAGCAAATATAGAGAGTAGTGTTTTGAGAAGGAAAAAAACTAATATGATTTCTAAAGCCAAAGGTATTGAAAGGAAGACCAAGTGCAATAGAATTTTATGTCTTATTATGAATGTTATTTAAAGCTCCAAATCTTCAAGATGAATGGAGACAAATTATCTTGGTTTTAAGCCAATTAGATGGAGAAGCAAAAATATGGTGGCAATTTTGGGTAGAGCACGCTCAATGGAAATTTGATACTCCAATCTTGACATGAGAAGAAATCAAGAGAGAAATAATTGGAAGATTCCAAGTGATGAATGATACACAAGCTACATGAGATAGATTGGTAGAATTGAAGTGGATTGGTTATGTGAGAAGTTAAATCATTTAGTTCCAAAACACCATAATGAAAATTCTAAGATAATAAAAGATGAAGCTCTAGATCAATTTGAGAGGGGCTAAAATCATGCACCAAATTAGAAGTAACCATGCAAGAGCCCAAAAACGTAGAAGAAGCTATGCAATTGGTTGAGTGCTTTGATTCCTTGGTTGCCACAACTTGATCTTGACCTAGACTTTCACCAAACTTGTAAACACACCACATATGGGTGGAAGAGCCAACACCAATGGAGACCACTTGTCAATGTAGATAGAGAAAGATTGTGAAAAAATGGTGGTCATTTCTAGTATTACCAAATTGAAGATCATATTGCCAAATGTTAAATTAGGAATGAATGACATCAATCTATTGCCCAAATGGAGTTCTTGGAGCATGAAGATCAAGAAACAAAGAATTCCAATAGGAGATATTGAACCGCTTATTAAAAACTTGATTTGTTCCAACACAAGATTGAACACTTGACCTATGCAAGTTTGAGACACTTGCAAGATATGATATTAGATTGTGGCTATAACACTTTGGTTGATTGTGGGAATTATGAGAATTGCATGTTATTGCAATTAGCAAAGGAATTATATATTCCTATCAAGCCAATATTTGGTAGTAGATTAGTGATGGCATATGGTAAAAAGGGTTATGTATTTTGTACCTCATATCTCTTTACATTCAAGATTGAGAAGGAGTATTTAAAGTGTATGAGGTTTTTAATAGCTCCTCCACACTATGATATCATTCTAGGTCTTCTTTGGCATGAATATAGTAAGGTTCAATTTGATTGAACCCAACAACAAATTCAAGTACAACACCAAGGTAAGAATCTATTAGGTTGTCTAGCATATCTGAATAAGACACCTAAGAATATTCAGTCTCAAGATGGGAATTTTTTCAATGGTGTATTTTTTAAGTAAGATTTGGAGGAAGATATTCTTGTTTTTTCAATATGGATCAAACCTATTGGACAAAGAGATTATGATGAGAATAAGAAACAAGTGGTTGATAAAAGAGTTCAAGAGTTTGCAGATGTGTTTCCAAATAATCTTTCAAAGACTAAAGAGAGAAATAAAAGAATGGAAGATCACATTGGGACTCTCAAGTAAATCAAACTTTGAATACCTAACATGAGTTTGGGATTTGGTATTTATAAAGAATATACAAGGCTCATAAGAAGCTTCCTAGAAGCCACTTTCTTAAAATGCAAGCTAATCTAGCCGGGAAGCTTTCCAGAAACTTCTTTCTAAAAGCTATCTACTTGGCATGCAAGCTAAGCTAGTTGGAAAGCTTCCCAAAAAGCGTTGTTCTTGAAGTTGTGTACTTGGCATACACATTGCTTGATTCTTGGAAGGTACCAAGAAGTTTAGCGTTGTTCTAGAAGTATTTATCCTAAATACTTCTAGAATATTCTTAGAATTCTTGGCTTATTTGGCTTATTTACTAACTCATTAGCTTCAATTCACTTGTCTACTAACTCTATATTATTACATATTTCCCCACCACTAGTTGATGATGTACTCATTGCCAAGGAATCTTTGAATGCTTGGATAGCTACTTGAGCATTTTGGAGGTGAGAAAGAGATTCCTATGTGGCATCATATAGAGGATACCCTTTCCAAAGAACTTTATATTCTCTTTGGCATCAACAACCACGTTGGATATCACAACATGCAAGTATACAATCAACTTTGTATTTCTCATGATCATTGATAGGGATGAGAGAAGGAAGAGGTTGGACATAAATGGAAAAAATGATGGATTAGAAAATAAAGGGTTTTAACTTTGAAACATGGAAGAAAAAATGGATTTGCATATGGACTAGGTAAAGCAAGTTGATAGACAACATGGGAAATAGTTTGAGTAACATCAAAGGGACCTATTCAATTAGGAGCAAGTTAACAAACTTGGGTATCAGGCGGAAGAGAAAGGTTATTGGAAGAGATCATGACCTTATCACCTAGTTGAAAGGTGAGATTGTAACAATGATGGTCAACATATTGCTTTTGCCAATTTTGAGCAATGAGAAGATGAGACTTGGCTTGGTGTAAGGATTTAGATAACATGGATAAGAAGGTGGAAAAATGAGGAACATGAGATGGCGGAGATGCAAGAAGAAAATTTGGAACAAGTGGATATTATCCAAGATTAAGGAAGAAAGGAGAGAACCCAATGCTTGCATGTTTGGAATTATTATAAGTAAACTCAACAATCATAAGACAAGTATCCCAATTGGTATGGTGAACATTAACAAAGGTACAAAGCATATCTTCCAAGATACAATTTGCATATTTGGTTTGCCCATCAATTTGAGGAAGATAGGCCATAAATAAAGCAAACTTGGTGCCAAGTAGCTTGAAGAGTGCTTGCAAAATTTTACAAGTGAATTGAGGATCATGATTGGAGATGAAGATATGGAGCATCCCATGATGCTTGAAGATATTGTCAAAGTAGATTTGGGTCAACATTAGAGCATCCATTTTATCAAAGGTCAGTGCCAAATGAATTTGCTTGCTAAGCTTATCCACAAACACCATGATTGTTGTATGACCTTGGTTTGTCTTTGGCAAGGATATGATGAGAGCTAAGCTCACATATGCCCATCAAGCAGATGGGATGAGAAGTGGTTGGAGTAGTCCATCTGATTTCTAGTTGTTAGCTTTGTTGCATTAGCAACTCTCATAAGATCAAACAAAGTCTAGAATTTCATGTGCCATATTTGGCCACCATCATTGTCATTGTAGAGTACTCAAGGTCTTGTCTACTCTCATGTGTCTCACAATTGGTAAGTCATGCGCTTCTTAAAGTTGCACCAAGCATAGATCTCCCATAGTTGGAACATAGATTGTGGCAATTCTTGCAATATAGAAGTCCATCTTTGATCAACAAGGTGATGTGCTTGTTGTCACGTGCTACAAGAAAAATTTGTACAAGATGAAAGAAAAGGGTCTAGTTGTAAAGCAAGCTCAAAATTTGTGTGTACCTTTGAGTCAATTGACACTATGGTGATAACTACAATCACAAGAGATGAGGGAAGAATCTTCAAGTCAGATCATCATGACAATGCATCAAGAATGACATGGAACTTGCTGGGCTTATACTCAAGAAGCTTGATATCAACAATTATAATTATTCTCCTATCAATGATGCATACTCTTCATGTGCTCTAAATGTAAGGTTTGCAACAAGGGTTTGTGATTGGTCCACATTATCACATGTTTTCCCAAGAGATAATGTTTCAACACTTTTGTTGCATAGACCATTGTAAATTGTTCTTGATCTTGAACATAGTAATTCCTTTTTGTTGCATTTAGTCATCTAGATAAAAAAGGCTATGGGATGCATTCCATTTAGGAATGCTTGTTGCAACAAAACTCTAATTACAAAGTTAGAAGCATCAAAATCAACCACACAAGGCAGTTGAAGATCATATAGTTAGAGGATGGGTCATGATGATACCATATCCTTTAGCTTTTGAAATGTTGATTCTTGCTTGATATTCCACTCAAAGCTTATTGTCTTTCTCAAGAGGTTAGTTAATGATGCATTCACATGAGTAAAATAATGGGATGATTCCTTGGTAAAAAATCCCCAATCCATTAAATCACTTAACTTCCATAATATCCTTAGGAGTAAGCCAATTGATTATGGTCTTGATTTTCTCTTCTTCCATCTTGATCTCCTTGAATTAAACCTTATGGACCAAGAAAGTAGTTTCCTTTTGCCAAAAGGCACACTTGGACTTCTTGTAGTAGAATTTCTAGTGTTGTAGTCTTCTCAAGACCTCTTGAATTCTACCTCTATTTTATTATAAATCAAAATGTCACCCAAGAACACTACCTTGTATCAATCTAGTAACATATCCCACACCCAATGCATTTGATCCATGAAAACTATTGGAGCATTAGTGAGCCCAAAAGATAAACTTGTCCATTCAAAATACCCATACCTTGTACAAAAGTCATTTTTTGCACATTTGCTCTATTAATTAAAATTTACAAATAGCCACTTTGAAGATTCAATTTTGAGAAGTATTGAGCTCCAACAAGTCATCAATTCAAGGCAAAGGATATGCATTATTCACAATTTATTTATTGAGGCCACAATAGTCAATATAGAATCAAAGTCTTCTATCCTTTGTTAGGAGGAATAGTACATGTGCTCCCAAGGAGATGAACTATGTCATATGAAATCCTTCTCCAAAAACTCCATCAATGTTGTTCAAAGTTCTTTCAACTCCTTTGGTGAGAGTTGATAGATTAGTCTACTCATTAGAGTACCTCATGATGATAACTTGAGCTTGAAAGGCATACTTGATCTCAACAATCAAATGGTGACCTCTTTGGTAGATCATCCAAAAACATATCTATAAACTCCTGAACTATATGATCAACCATTGCTTGATGCTTTTGGCCCTCATCAGATTCTGTTTGTCCAATTGGCTCGATCCATACTGAAATTTTTTTTCCTCCAAAGCTTGCTCTATGGTTGCTTTATTGAGAAATTTCCAATCTTGGGATTGACTATTCTTAGGTGTCTTACTCAAAGGTACCAAATAACCTAATTTGCAATTCTTACCTTGGTTGTCAAAGGCCAAGGAGAGAAATAGAAAAATAGAAGATCACATTGGCACTTTTGAATGAGGGTAACTCCAAATGCCTAGCATGCGCTTAGGCTTTGGTATTTATAGGGAACTTACAAGGCTCTTGATAAGCTTTTAAGGAATTTTTTAGAAAGTCTGCTTAGAGTGCAAGTTAAGCTAATCAAGAAGCTTCTCAAGAAGTTTCTTTCTAGAAGCCGCATACTTGGCATGCAAGCTAAGCTAGTTGGGAAGCTTCCCAAGAAGCTTCCTTTTAGAAACCACCTACTTGGCGTGCAACAAAGCTAGTCAAGAAGCTTCCCAAGAAGCTTTCTCCTAGAAGTCACCACTTGGCATACATATTATCCAATACTTGGAAGTTACCAAGTAGCTTCCTAGATGCTTCTAAAATATTCTTATAATTCTTTGCTAATTTAGCCTATTTGCTACTTTGTTAGTCTTGACAACTTGTTTGTAAACTCCATATTGAACATGTTCCCCCACCACTAGTTGGTGATATTCCCATCACCATAGAAACATCAAACTCCTAGATGGTTGTTTTTGCATTAGGGAGATGAAAAAGAGAATCCTAAGTGGCATCATGAAGGGGATCTCATTTCCAAAGGACTTTGAATTCAACATGTTATTGGCAGTCATGTTGAATATGGTTACATGCAAAGATACAATCAACTTCAAACTCCTAATGATTTTTGATAAGGATGGGAGGAAGAGGGAGTTGGAGACAAGAGGAAAATGAAGATGGATTAGAAACAAAGGGTTTAAATTTGGAAATATGAAAGATAAGGTGGATTTGCATATGACAAGGTAAGGCAAGGCAAGTTGGCAAAAAACAAGAGAAGTGATTTGGGTGAAATCAAAAAGACATGTCCAATAAGGAGGAAGTTTAAAAACTTGGGTATCAAGTGGGAAGGGTAGGTTACTAGACAAAAGCATGACCTTATCACCAAGTTGAAAGGTGAGATCATGTAGTACAAGTAGCTAGACATATTATTTGGAGGTAAAAATTGGCTTAGTAACATCTAGAAGGATGTTGTGTACAATGGGCTAGGAAGATCAGACATAGAGGTTGGAAAAAGAGTACTTGTACTAATAGGGCAGAAGTCAAAAATAGCCTAAAAACTTTAGAGCCAATTTTGGAGGCCTAAATGGATGAATTAGGCCTACAAAATGGCAATAATTCTCCCCCTCAAGAACAAAAGGGCATGACTTTTCCTCCTTATGATTTCTCTTGTAAAGATCTTTCCAAAAATACCTCACTCATGCAATTTTGAGCTCTCTATAGGAAGTTCCCTAAAGAGTTCCTTGGTCAAACTTGTTTGACCAGGAAGATAGAACAAGGATTGACATGTCACCCATCCAAAGAACTAATCCAAGGATGGATCTTGCTAACAAGTCACCAGTCCATGTATCTGATCCAAGGGTGGAGCTTCTATTGAGGGGATCCTCTTTGCTATATAGTAAAGAGAAGGTGCTCCTTTGGGGCATCGGAGTATTGAGTGTGAAACTTGCATCTTCTCTCTTGTATCTCTCTTGGAGAGATCTCTTGTCCTTGGAGAGTTTCTCTTGTCCTTGGAGAGTACAATGGTATCAGAGCAGGTGTTTCAATCCAAGAGAGTGGATCACCCCTCTTGGATGAACATGAGCTATTGAAATTGAGTAATATGAGGGGAGAAAACATAATGCAATTGTTAGACTTGGGAAGTGTTTTAGAGAGCAATTGGGATGGACACACTGGAATACAATTTCATGCACTTAGTTTCCCATTCTTGAATCCATTACACATCAAGATTATGTACATTCAAGGTGAGAAAATGAGAGTATCTCTTGTTTATCACTTTGGAGTAGACTTCATGGATAGAGTGATGAATTCACCAAACCCGGTGATTCTACTTGTGGTGGTATATGACAAAGACTGCAATTTGACAATCTACATTCTATTATGATGTTATGGATATGAATGTACCCAATCCTCACCCTTTCAACAAGCAATTAGAAATTTATTATGAAGTTAGACCAAAAGTGATGTTTAGGGATTTTGTGGTCTACGATTTTAGTGAGGAAAATTATCAACAAGTGATAGCCTCTAAGGTCCCAATGGTAGTCCCCATAGTTTGTGCTCTCTCCCAATTGATCATTCAAACCCTCTATTAAAGTAGGAAGTAGGAATTGAACATTGGCCATGCGTAGGAATCATGGATCCATAGTTGTAGAAGTTGATGCAGGGAATGCAAGAGATGTTGAACGAGTTTTGAGAAATCAAGATGACCATGGAGGAATTGAAAAATCAAATAAATACTATCAAGAATGATCAAGTAATGCAAGAAGGGGAGTTGTCTCAACAACCAACACCAAGGATCAAAGTACCTGGAGAGTTATGAATGCCGATGACACCAATTCCTATAAACAACCAAGCCATAATGTTACTACGAATGAAAAAGATGTGCAACATCAAGCCTTATAAGGGACAATATTCCATGGGAGTAGTGGAAAATTGGATTTCAAGAATGAATTGATACCTTTGATTGTTCACAACGGAGATCATTGAATATTCTACAGGTGTGTTTGCATGTGGGTACTTGACCAATAAGGCCTTCACATGGTATGACGCTTGGGAATGATCATTGTTTGTAGAAGGAAGAGAGGTCTTTTGGACATCCATGCAACAAGTGCTGCTCAAGAATTTTCAATCTGTGGATTCCGTGCAAATAGCCCAAACCAAAATTTGGGGGTTGAAGCAAAAGAATAACATACAAGAGTATGTGGAGACATTTCTAGAACTATAGGTTGTGATAACCAATATGAGTCCAACCAAAGCTCTTTATAATTTCAAGAGAGGATTAAAAGAGCAGATTTTCCAAGAGGTAATGGTGTAAAATCCTTGTACAGTTTTTGAAGCCATTACATATGCTCAAAGAATAGCATGGGCACTTGGAGGAGGTGAAACGATAACATCAATGCAAAAATATTGGGCTAAGATACACCATTTGGAAGACCAGTTCATATGGAATTGGGCAACATTTGGTTTTGAGACTAAGGAGCAAGACCTCTCCAAGAAGAACAAGGACATGTCAAAAGAAAGGAGAGAAGGAGTTCCACGAAAAGAAGATGCTCAAGCAAAACAACAATGATATTACAATTATTGCCAAATTAGGGACATAGCCATCAATTGTTGTGCTCATCATCTTAGAGGCCCTTGGCCTCCATACAAGCAACCTTTGAACTTCATGGAGAAATGAATTGAAGAGGAGGATATAGAAACCACATTGGAAAACAAAGATCACCAATAAATGTACCTCATGGCCTTATTGGATCAGTGAAGAAGAGTAAAAGCGGAGGAAAGAAGAGGATGAGTGTGCAAAGATGGAGGAAGATAAATGCACAATTAATTGTTATAAATGGAATACTAGAAGGCAATCAAGTGAAAGTGGTGATAGACCCTAGGGCAACAAAGAATTTCTTATCTCGCTCCATTGCAATAAGGTTGGAGATGGAACTAGAGAAGGATGAGAAGGACAAAGTAGAGTTACCTAATGGTCAGATAGAGAGGATTGAGTCATTACCTAGAAAGGTAATGCTCTTTGTGGGAGAGTATCAAGAGGCAATCAAGTGGTGAGTGATACCACTAGCTTGTTATGATGTTATCTTAGGTATGTTGTGGATGGAGCGCTACAACCCCATGGTGGACTGGAGAAAGAAAGTAGTGAAAACTAGTTAATGGAAGATCTTTGAGGTAAAAAGAAGATCACAAAGGCAAGAGCTACCTCTGCATGTCATAAGGACCACATTTATTGGTAAGACAGATAGATGTTTCAGGGGTTTAATAAGAGAAGTCCAGAGTGCCCAACACAATGGACAAATTCTTGAGAAATTGAAAGATGTGGTCAATGAGTTCCAAGATGTCTTTTTGGATGAATTACCTATAGGTTTACCACCAAAAAGGAGAGTAGATCATAAAATTGAGATACTTCATGGGAAAACGCCTCCTTGTAAGGCCCCATATCAATTATCACCTCATGAGTTGGAGGAGTGTAAGGCTCAAATTGAGGATATGTTGTAGAAGGGGTTTATCTAACCTAACATATCACCATATGGAAGCTCTTGTATTCTTTGTGAAGAAGAAGGATGGAACAATGTGCATGTGCATTGACTATCGGTGAAGAAAAAATATCCATTACCTCACATGGATGACTTGTTTGATCAACTAAATGTGACAAGGCACTTCACTAAACTCAATTTGTAGAGCGGTTACAGCCAAATCAGAATTGTGGAAGAAGACATACAAAAAATGACCTTTTGAACAAGGTATGGTCACTTTAAGTACTTGGTGATATCATTTGGCCTCACCAACACTTCAGCCACTTTCATGAGTTTGATGAATGATATATTTTATCCATAATTGGATAAATTTGTTATCATTTTTCTTGATGAAATATTAGTTTACAATAGGACACTGATAGAGCACAAGCAACATCCACAAGAAGTCCTCCAAGTTCTACGATAGAATCAATTGTATGCCAAAATCTCAAAGTGTGAGTTTGGCAAATCTGCAGTAGACTACTTAGGGCATAGAGTAAGTGCCAAAGGTATCCAAGTGTTATCAAATAAAATAGAAGTCATTCAAAAATGGAGTGCTCTAGAAGATCAGATTCAACTCAAAAGTTTCTTGGGACTGATAAGGTTTTACCGTCAATTTGTCAAGGACTTTTCCAAAATTGCACAACTTCTAACAACACTATTGAGCAAGATGAAGAAGTGGATATAGGGAACCACACAAGAATTGGCCTTTCCAGAGTTGAAAGAAGCATTCCTACATGCACCAACCTTGAAATGGTATAACCCAAAACTCCAATCAAGATGGCTAAAGATGCATCAAGTGTAGCAATAGGAGAATGGTCTTATGGTCTTAAATCTTACAACAAGAATGGTAAGATAGGTGGCACCCAATTGCATATTCTCGCATAAGTTGTTATTGGCAGGATGCAACTATCACACCATTGAACAAGAAGAGTTGGCTATTGTTCTTGCAACCAAGCATTGGGAGCACTATTTGGGTGAGAAGGCATTTGTGGTAGAGATGAACCACAAACCTCTAGTCTACCTCAAGACACAAAAAGATCTTTCTCGATGATAGATTTGGTGGGTAGAGTGGAGACAATAATTCAACATGACGATCAGATAGGTGGAAGGCAAGAAGCAACTTGTAGATGCATTCACCTAAATGCCAATGGCAAACAACTTGGTGGTGGAAGTCAAGATGAACCCTGAATTCTGGCCCAGGATTCTTGCTGCTACAAAAATTTGATCCACATATTGTAGGTGCTCAATCATTCAAAGGCATCACAAGCACGCAAGGACTCACCTTTTGTGATGGCAGGTTATGGATCTCGGATGATACGGATCTAAGAACCACCTAGTGGAATATCATGATTTTGCCATTGCAGGTCATGTTGGAGTGGACAAGACCTTGGATGTGGTCAAATGCCATTACTATTGGCTCGAAATGAGCAATGAAGTGATGGAATATGTTTGGAGCTGCCTACTTTGTCAACAAAATAAGGCTTCTGATCAAGCTCCCATAGGACTCCTCCAACCTCTTCCCACTTCTATAGAATAGGTAAGCATGGATCTAGTTTGGGAAGTATCCAAGACCACCTTTGGATTTGACTCCATTGGAGTCTTTGTTGACCAACTTAGCAAAATGATTCTTGTGCATCCTACCACCAAGGATGTGACTGCCCCATAACTAGCACAATTGTACTTAGATGCAATATTTTCCCATCATGGCTTGTCTTGAGTGCTCATCATAGATAGAGGCACTCAATTCACTAGCTTGTTTTGGAGAGCACTATTTGGGTTCTTCAAAACCAAATTCACCATGTCCATAGCTTACTATCCACAAACTTATGGACAAGCAAAGAAGGAAAATTGCACTATTGAGGATATGCTTTGGGGCTTTAATTTAGATGAACAAGAGAGTTGGGACACCTTATGTAACAATATGGAGTTTAGCGCAAAGTTAGTAGGGCTAATGAAGTAGCAAATAAGACAAATTAGTCTAGAATATTCCAAAAGCTTAGCTAGAAAGCTTCTTGGCTAGCTTAGCTTGCACCCCAAGTAGGTAACTTCTAGAAGGAGGCTTCTAGAAGCTTTCAACTAGCTTAGCTTGCATGCCAAGTAAGCGACTTCTAGAAGGAAGCTTCTTGAGAAGCTTTTGAATTAACTTGGCTTACACTCCAAAAAAGCGACTCAAGGAAGTGTCTCAAGGGCCTTGTATGCTCCCTATAAATACAAGAGCTAAAACTCATGCTAGGCATTCAGAGTTTTCCCACATTCAATTGTCTCAATGTGAGTTTCCATTCTCCTATTTCTCTCCTTGATCTCGGTCTTTTACATTGGTATCAGAGTAGGAATGGGATGGATGGAATTTATGGACCACCAAATCCACTTCCACCAAACCATTAGGATTTTTGTGTCCAAGTACTACCCAAGCATTGTTTCACACAATTCATCACCTCACGCTTTGGACAAGATTTTTTTCATATGATCACTATATCTGAGGAACCCTTGGTGCTTTCAGTTGTAACTTATGGAGAACGGTGGACATATTGCTTCTATTTGCTAATAAATTAGATAGATTAGGAGTAGTGTGATAAAGTAGCAACCATGGCGGCAATGCCTGAGGTTATCCTTGCTATGTAGGAACAAATTGAGCACCTTACTTGATTGTTGGATAAATGAGAGCTTTGACGATAGGAGCACATAGAGAGAGTACCAGTTCAAGAAGGTGAAGATCAAATTTGATTCCCTAAACCCAAGGTATTTGAAGGCAAGAATCTTCTGGGTGCAATGGAGAATTTTATGTTTGATTGTGAACATACCTTTGAAGCTACCAATCTACAAGATGAGTGAAAATAGATTCTCTTGGCTTCTAACCAATTGGATGGAGTAGCAAAGCTATGGTCAAGATTCCAAGTGGATCGAGCTGAACGACAAATTGTTGCACCAATTTTGACATGGGCAGAATTCAAGAGTGCAATAATTAGTTGGTTCCAAGTTCTAAATGCCACACAAGCTATAGGTGATAGGTTGACATAGTTGAAATAGATAGGCTATGTAAGAAGTTACATCATGCAAATTCCAGATATACTAAAAGGTGAAGCTTTAGATTGATTTGTGAGGGGCTTGAAGTCAAGAACCAAATTAGAGGTAATCATGCAAGAGCCACAACACTTGGAAGCCATGTAGTTGGCCAAACATTTTGATTCCTTGGTTGTAACAACTTGGTCTTGACCTTGACCTCCACAAAACCTACCAATACACTACACACCGGTGGAAGAGCCGGCACCAATGGAGATTGATGCCATTCAATGGAGACCACTTGACATTGCAAATAGAGAGAAACTATGGCAAAATGGGGTTTTTTTTATTGCCACCAATTGGGACATTGTATTGTTGAATGTCCACTCAAGAATAGGTAACCTTGACAAGTTGCCCAGATGGAGTTTGTGGAGCAAAACAATAAGGGAAACAAGGAATCCCAATAGGAGATTTCAAGCCGCCTATTAGGAGTTTGATTAGTTCCAATGGGATTGAAGGCTTGACCTATGCAAGTTTGCTTCACTTGCAAAGTACAATATCTAATCAGGGTTGTAGGATTTTGGTTGATTATGGAAGTTCAGAGAATTGTATATCTATGCAAGTAGCAAAGGAATTGGGTATTCCTATCAAGCCAATACTTGGAAGTAGATTGATGATGGTAGATGGTAGATGGTAGAGAGGGTTCTATATTCAGTACCTTGCATCCTATTATTTTCAAGATTGGGAAGGAGTATTTAGAGTGTATGAGGTTTGTAGTGGCACCTCTACACTATGATATCATTCTATGACTCCTTGGCTTGAACGTCATAAGGTTCAATTTGATTGGAACTGATGATAAATTCAAGTACAATACCAAGGTAGGAATTTCTGATTAGGTTGTCTGGCACCTCTGAGTAAGACACCTAAGAAAAGTCAATCCCAAGATAGGAAGTTTGTCAAAAAGGTAGTAATAGAGCAAAACTTGAAGGGAGATGAATCCCAAGATAGGAAGTTTGCTAGGAAAGCAACCATGGAGTAAACTTTGAAGAAAGATGAGTCCCTAGATGGGAAGTTTGTTAGCGAAGCAGCCATAGAGCAAGCTTTGGAGGAAGATAAGTCTATTTTTGCGGTGTGGATCAAGGCGATTGCACAAGGACAATCTGAGGAGTGCCAAGAGCCTCATCAAGCAATGGTTGATTAGATAGTTCAAGAGTTTGCAGATGTGTTTTTGGATGATCTGCCAAACGGATTACTCTTTGATCGTGGTATGCCTTTCAAGATTGAGTTATTGCCAGGGAGTACTCAAATGAGTAGACAAATCTATCGACTCTCACCAAAGAAGTTGGAGGAGTTGTGAACAATACTTATGGAGTTGTTGGAGAAGTACTTCATACAACATAATACCTCTCCTTGGGGAGCACTACTACTATTTGTTCCAAATAAGGATGGAAGACTTCATTTCTGTATTGATTACCATGGGCTCAATGAAGCAAACAATGAAAAATGCATATCCTTTGCCTTAGATTGATGATTTTCTTGATCAATTGAGTGGATCATGATACTTTTCCAAGTTGGATCTTTGCAGCGGCTATTGGCAAATCCCCATTGATAGGGAGGATGTGCAAAAAACTGCCTTTCGCACAAGGTATGGGCATTTTGAGTAGAGAGTTCTACCTTTCGGGCTTACTAATGCTCCAACAATCTTCATGGATCAGATGCATCGTGTGTTGGATGGACTATTGGATTGGTATGTGCTGATGTTCTTGGATGATATCTTAATCTATAGCAAGACAAAGGCAAAACATGTGAATCATGTGCAAGAAGTCCTAAGACGACTACGACAATGGAAATTTTACTGCAAGAAGTTGAAGTGTGCCTTTTGGCAAAAGGAGGTTACCTTCTTGGGTCACAAGATCTCATTGGAGGGGATCAAGATGGAAGAGAAGAAAATCAAAGCCATTACTAATTGGCCTACTCCAAAGGATGCTATAGAAATATAAACATTTAATGGATTGACCAGTTTTTACTGACTGTTCATCCACTATTATGCTCATGTGGTTGCACCATTGACTGACCTCTTGGGGAAGAACTTGAGCTTCCAATGGAGCACCAAGCATGAAGAAGCATTCCAGAAGTTGAAATGTATGGTGTTCTCAAGACCCATTCTTCAACCATATGATCCTCAACTACCTTGTGTGGTTGATTTTGATGCTTCTAACTTTGCAATTGGAGCCGTGTTGCAATAGGAATTCCCATATGGACTACATCCCGTTGTCTTTGTGTCTTTCCAACTAAATACAGCTGAAAGAAATTAATCTACTTGAGATAAGGAACAACTTACAATGGTATATACCACCAAGGTATGGAGGCATTATCTCTTGGGAAAACAAGTGATCATGCAAACTGATCACAAACCATTGTTGCAAACCATACACTTGGAACACATGAAGAGTCAACATCATTGATGGGAGGAGCAACTCCAATTGTTTGACATCAAACTTGAGTATAAACCAGGTTGGTTCCATGTCATCCTTGATGCTCTATCACAACAACCTGATTTGAAGTCTCGTTCTCTCATCACGGCGGTAATTACGACGGTGTCAACTGACTCCAAGGTCCATAACAAGTTTTGGTCAGCTTTACAATAAGATCCCTTCTTCCAAATGGTACATGGTTGTCTAATAGCATGCAACAAGGAGTACAACATCTTCTCCTTCAAGGAAGGTCTTCTTTTCCATGAGGACCAGGTTATATGTTCCAACCAAAGGTGATCTTTGACTTGTGCACCTTCAAAAAGCCCATGATTTACCAATAGCTGGTCACATGGGTGTGGACAAGACCTTGGGTACCCTCCAATGCCAATGGTGGTGGCCAACATGGCACAAGATGTTTGGGAGTTTGTCCTATTGTGTGAGAGTTGTCAATGCAACAAGACCAGTAACCAAAAGCTAAGTAGACTCCTTCAGCCATTCCTCATTCTAGCTACTCATTGGGAACATGTGAGCTAAGATCTCATTACCTCCTTGCCCAAGACAAAGAAAGGTCACACAACAATTGTGGTGTTTGAAGATAAGCTTAGTAAGCAAATCCATTTGGCACCAACGGTTGATACTATGGATGCTCCAACCTTGGTGTAACTCTACTTTGATAATGTATTCAAGCATCATGGGATGCCGCAAGTACTCATCTCCAATTGTGATCCTTGCTTCATAGGAAAGTTTTGGCAAGCACACTTCTAGATACTTGGCACCAAGCTTGCTTTGTCCACAACCTATCATCCTCAAACTGATGGACAAACTGAACGTGCAAATCACACCTTGGAAGATATACATTGTGCCTTTGTCAACATTTACCATACCAATTGGGATGAATGTCTTGCAGTTGCGGAGTTTGCATACAACAATTCTAAATAGGCAAGCACCGGATTCTCCCCTTTCTTTCAATTTTGGCCAAGACCCACTTGTTCCAGATTCCCTTCTTGCTCCTCCCCTATTTAATGTCCCTCATACTTCCACCTTCTTGACCACCATCTCCTAATCCCTCCAACAAGCCAAATCTCATCTCCTTGTTGCTCAAAATTGGCAAAAACAATATGCAAATCACTATCACCGTGATCTCAACTTTCAAGTTGGTGATAATGTCATGCTCTCACTCAATAACCTCCCTCTCCCACTTGATACCCAAGTTTGTAAACTTGCCCCTAATTGGATAGGACCCTTTGATGTCACCCAAATTGTCTCTCTTGTTGCTTATTGAATTGCCTTGCCTTGTCATTTGCAGATCCATCCTATCTTTCATGTTTCCAAGTTGAAACCCTTTGTTCCTAACCCCTCTTCTTTTCCTAAGTCCAACATCCCTTCTTCTTGTCCCTATCAATGATCATGAGGAGTATAAAGTTGATTGTATCCTTGCACGTCACCATATTAAACAAGGCCGTTGACAACATATGGAGTACAAGGTCCTTTGGAAAGGGTATCCCCTTCATGATGCCATATAGGAACCTCTTTCTCATCTCCAAAATGAACAATTGGCCATCCAAGAGTTTGAAGCTTCATTGGCGATGAGGAAGTCACCAACTAGTGGTGGAGGAATGTGTAACAATATGGAGTTTAGTGATGAAATTTGTAGGGCTAATGAAGTAGCAAATAAGATAAATTAGTCTAGAATATTCCAAAAGTATTTAGGAAGCTTCTTGGGAAGCTTTCTAGCTAGCTTAGCCCAAGTAGGTAACTTCTAGAAGCTTCCAACTAGGTTAGCTTGCATGCCAAGTAAGCGACTTCTAGAAGGAAGCTTCTTGAGAAGCTTCCCATTTAACTTGGCTTGCACTCCAAGAAAGCGGCTCAAGGAAGCTTCTTGAGAAGCTTCTCAAGTATCTTATATGCTCTCTATAATACAAGAGCCAAAGCTCATGCTAGGCATTCAGAGTTTTCCCACATTCAAGTGTCCCAATGTGAGTTTCCATTCTCATATTTCTCTCCTCGGTCTTGGTCTTTTATACCTTACTTCTAGCGGTGAAATTTGCTTGCAACAATTCAGTGAATGCTTCTACACAAGTCACACTGTTCTTCCTCATGTATGAAGAGCATCTTTTCACACCTTCAAGCTTGATAAAGGTCCGTCTAGTGGCTACCAAGGTTGAGATTGTCAACACTTTTGTTTCTAGAATCCAAGAGGGTGTGGAGATTGCCAAGCATAGGTTGAAGATTGCTCAAAATTGGCAGAAGCAATACGCAAATGCACACCACCAACACATGGAGTTCAACATAGGAGATCAAGTTTGGCTATCAACCACCAACCTCAAGTTAGTTGATCCTCATAAGCTCAAACCTTGTTTCATTGGACCTTTCTCTATCCTTCATTGCATTGGCACCGTGGCTTATCACCTTGAGCTACCACCACATATGAAGATCCACCTAGTGTTTCATGTTTCCTTATTACGTCTATATGATCCCCTGCCATCCCACTTCTCTTCCATCAAAAGTTGACCTTGTCCAACACTTATTGTTGAGACAAAGGAGTATGAGGTCAAACGTATTCTCCAAAAACATATCCGTGGTACTTGCCATCCACATGTAGAATATCTGGTCCATTGGAAAGGGTACCCACCATATGAGGCAACATGGGAGCCAACATCCAGCTTGACCAATGCACTAGTGTTATTTCAATCTTTTGAGCAACAACTTTGCAACAAGGACATTGCATCTTAAAAGGGGGAGGTCTATAATACAAGTAGCTAGACATATTATTTGGAGGTGAAAATTGGCTTGGAAACATCTTGAGGGATGTTATGTATAATGGGTTAGGAAGATGAGACAAAGAAGTCACCAAAAGATTACTTGTACTAATGGGGTAGAAGCAAAAAATAACCTAAAAACTTTAGAGCCAATTTTATATGCCTAAATGGATGAATTAGGCCTAAAAAATGGATAGAATTTCCCCTTTAAGAACAAAAGAGCTTGTCTTCTCTCCCTATGATTTGTCTCATCAAGTGCTTTCCAACGCTACCTCATCCATGCAATTTTGAGCTCCCTATTAGAAGATCCCCTAAAGATTCCCTTTGGTCAAACTCATTGACAAACTAGATAGGACAAGGATTGACATATCATCCATCCAAACCACTAATCCAAGGATGGAACTTGCTGATAGGTCACCAGTCTATGTATCTGATCCAAGGGTGGAGCTTCCTTTGAGGAGATCCTCTTTGCTATATAGCAAAGAGAAGGTGCTCTTGTGGGTCATTGGAGTATTGAGTGTGAAACTTGTGTTTTCTCTCTTGTATCTCTCTTGGAGCGTTTGCTTGTCCTTGGAGTATTACAGATCACAACAATGTTGGCTTGTGTATTGGTTTTGATCATTTTGAACAACAAGGAGATGATTTGTCTTGTTGTAGGGATTGGGATATTGTGGTCAAGAAGGTGGAAATATGAGGGACATGAGATGGAGGAGGAGCAAGAAGAGAATTTGGAACAAATGGGTCTTGGCCAATTTAAGGAAGAAGAGAGAGAATCATGTGTTTGCTTGCTTGGAGTTATTGTAGGTAAACTTAACACCTACAAGACATTCATCCCAATTGATATGGTGAATATTGAAAAAGGCATGAAGTATATTCTCCAAGATGCAATTTGCATATTCAATTTCTCCATCAATTTGAGGATGATAGGCAATAGAAAAATTAAACTTGGTATCAAGTAGTTGGAAGAGTAGTTGCCAAATTTTTTTTGGTGAACTGAGGATCATAGTCAAAGATTAATACACAAGGCATCTGTAACAATATGGAGTTTAGCGATGAAGTCAGTCAGGCTCACGAAGTAGCACATAAGACAAATTAGCCTAGAATATTTTGGAAGTATCTAGGAAGCTTCTTGGGAAGCTTCCCGGTTAGCTTAGCTTGCACCTTAAGTAAGTAGCTTCTAGAAGCTTCTAACTAGCTTAGTTTGCATGCCAAGTAGGCGGCTTTTGGAAGAAAGCTTCTTTAGAAGCTTCCTAGTTAACTTGGCTTGCACTCTAAGAAAGCGACTTGAGGAAACTTCTTGAGAAGCTTCTCAAGGGCCTTGTATGCTACCTATAAATACCAAAGCCAAAGCTCATGCTAGGCATTTGGAGTTTTCACTCATTCAAGTGTCCCAATGTGAGTTTCCATTCTCTTATTTCTCTCCTTGGTTTTGATCTTTTACATTGGTATCAGAGCAGGAATGGGATGGATGAAATTTATGGACCACCAAATCCACTTCCGCCAAACCATTGGGACTTTCATGTCCAGATATTACCAAAGCATCATTTCACACAATTCATCACCTCACGCTTTGGGCAGGATTTTCTACATATGATCACCGTGTTAGAGGAACCCTTGATACTTCCAGTTGTAACTTATGGAGAAAGGTGGACGTGTTGTATCTATGTGTTAATCAACTAGATAAATTGAGGGTAGTGGAATAGAGTAGTAGCAATGGCGGCAATACCGGATGTTATCCTTGCAATGCAACAACAAATTGGGCATCTTACTTGTTTGTTGGATGAACGAGACCAGCAATGACAAGAACAGATAGACAGAGCACCAGTTCAAGATGGAGAAGATCACATTCGATTTCTAAAACCCAAGGTGTTTGAAGGCAAGAATCTTCCAGGCATAGTGGAGAATTTTGTGTTTGACTGTGAATGTAACTTTGAAGCCACCAATCTTCAAGACGAGCGGAAACAAATTCTTTTGGCTTCTAGCCAGTTGGATGGCATGGCAAAACTTTGGTGGTGATTCCGAGTAGAAAGAGCTGAACAACAAATTGTTACACAAATTTTGACATGGGCAGAATTCAAGGATGCAATACTTGGTCAATTTTAGACTATAAATGCCACCCAAGCTGCACGAGATAAATTGGCGGAGTTGAGGCAGATTGGCTCATTGAGAAGCTACATCACACAATTTCAGAATATCATCATGCAAATTCTAGATATCCAAGAAGGTGAAGTTCTGGATCAATTTGTGTGAGGATTGAAGTCATGAACCAGATTGGAGGTGACCATGCAAGAACCACTGAACATAGAAGAAGCCATGCAATTGGCTGAGCTTTTTGATTCCTTAGTTGCGACAACTTGGTCCCGACCTTGACCTACACAAAACCTACCAGTACCACAAGTGGAAGAACCGATACCAATGGAGATTGATGCTATCCAACAAAGACCACTTGGCATAGCAGATAGAGAAAGATTACAACAAAATGGAGGTTGCTTTTATTGTCGCCAAGTTGGACATCGCATTGCTGAATGTCCACTTAGGAATGGGCGACCTCGACAAGTTGCCCAGATGGAGTTTGTGGAATAGAATGATCAGGGAAATGAAGAATCCCCGTAGGAGATTTCGAGCCGCCTACTAGGAGCTTGATTAGTTCCAATGGGATTGAAGGCTCGACCTATGCAAGTTTGCTTCACTTGCAAGGTACGATATCTAATCGGGGTTGTAGGATTTTGGTTGATTTTGGAAGTTCAAAGAATTGCATATCTATGCAAGTAGCAAAGGAATTGGGTATTCCTATCAAGCCAGTGATTGGAAGTAGTTTGATGATGGCGGATGGTAGAAAAAGTTCTACATTCTGCACCTCGCATCCTGTTACCTTCAAGATTGGGAAGGAGTATTTGGAGTGTATGAGGTTTGTAGTGGCACCTCTACACTATGATATCATTCTGGGTCTACCTTGGCCTGAACATCATAAGGTTCAATTCGATTGGACCCGACGTCAAATTCAAGTACAACACCAAGGTAGGAATTTTAGATTAGGTTGTCTGGCACCTCTGAGTAAGACACTTAAGAATAGTCAGTCCCAAGATGGGAAGTTTGTTGAGAAGGTAGCCATAGAGCAAATCTGGAAGGGAGATGAGTTCCAAGATGGGAAGTTTGCCAAGAAGGCAACCATGGAGCAAGCTTGGAAGAGAGATGAGTCCCTAGAAGGGAAGTTTATTAATGAAGCAGCCATAGAGCAAGCTTTGGAGGAAGATAAGTCTATATTCACGGTGTGGATCAAGCCGATTGCACAAGAGCAATCTGAGGAGGGCTAGGTGCCGCATCAAGCAACGGTTGATCGGATAGTTCAAGAGTTTGCAGATGTGTTTCCGGATTATCTGCCAAAGGGATTACCCTCTGATTGAGGTATGCCCTTCAAGATTGAGTTATTGCCAGGGAGTACTCCAGTGAGTAGACCAATCTATCGGCTCTCACCAAAGGAGTTGGAGGAGTTGCAAACAACACTTACAGAGTTGTTGGAGAAGGATTTCATACGACATAATACCTCTCTGTGGGGAGCACCGGTACTATTTGTTCCAAAGAAGGATGGAGGACTTCATTTTTGTATTGATTACCATGGGCTCAATAAGCAAACCGTGAAGAATGCATATCCCTTGCCTCGGATCGATGACCTACTTGATCAATTAAGTGGAGCACGCTACTTTTCTAAGCTAGATCTTTGTAGCGGCTATTGGTAAATTCCTATTGAAGGAGAGGACGTGCAAAAGACTGCCTTTCGCACAAGGTATGGACATTTTGAGTGGAGAGTTCTACCTTTCGGACTCACTAATGCTCCAACAATCTTCATGGATCAGATGCATTGGGTGTTGGAGGGACTATTGGATCAGTCCGTGGTAGTGTTCTTAGATATCTTAATCTATAGTAGGATAGAGGCAGAACACAAGAATCATGTGCAAGAAGTCCTAAGACTACTACGACAGTGGAAATTTTACTGCAAGAAGTCAAAGTGTGCTTTTTGGCAAAAGGAGGTTACCTTCTTGGGTCATAAGATCTCATCAGAGGGGATCAAGATGGAAGAAGAGAAGATCAAGGCCATTACTGATGGGCCTACCCTGAAGGATGCTACCAAAGTACGAGCATTCAATGGATTGGCCAGTTTTTACCGACGGTTCATCCACTATTATGCTCACGTGGCTGCACCATTGACTGACCTCTTGGGAAAGAACTCGAGCTTCCAATGGACCACCAAGCATGAAGAAGCATTCCAGAAGTTAAAGCATATGGTGTCTTCAAGACCCATTCTTCAACCATATGATCCTCAACTACCTTGTGTGGTTGATTTTGATGCTTCTAACTTTGCAATTGGAGTTGTGTTGCAACAAGAATTTCCAGATGGACTACATCCTATTGCCTTTGTGTCTTGTCGACTAAATACGGCTGAAAGAAATTACTCTGCTCGAGATCGGGAACAACTTGCTGGTATATACCACCAAGGTATGGAGGCATTATCTCTTGGGGAAACAAGTGATCATGTGAACTGATCACAAGCCATTGTTGCAGACCTTACACCTAGAGCACATGAAGAGTCAACATCATCAATGGGAAGAGCAACTCCAATTGTTTGACATCAAACTTGAGTACAAACCAGGTTGGTTCCATGTCATCCTTGATGCTCTATCACGACGACCTGATTTGAAGTCTCTTCCTCTCATCGTGGCAGCAATTATGACAATGTCAATTGATCCCAAGATTCATAATGAGTTTCGGTTAGCTCTACAGCAAGATCCCTTCTTCCAAATGGTACATGGTCGGCTAACAACAGGTGACAAAGAGTACAACACCTTCTCCTTCAAGGAGGGCCTTCTATTCCATGCGGACCAGATCTATGTTCCAACCAAAGGTGATCTTCGACTTGTGCACCTTCAAGAAGCCCATGATTTACCCATCGCTGGTCACATGGGTGTGGACAAGACCTTGGGTACCCTCCAACGTCAATGGTGGTGGCCCAACATGACACGTGATGTTTGAGAATTTTTCCGATCGTGTGAGAGCTGCCAACATAACAAGGCTAGCAACTAGAAGCCGGGTAGACTCCTTCAACCGCTTGCCGTTCCATCAGCTTGTTGGGAGCATGTGAGCTTGGATCTCATTACATCCTTGCCAAAGACAAAACAAGGACACACCGCCATCGTGGTGTTTGTGGATAAGCTTAGTAAGCAAATCCACTTGGCACCAACCTGTGATACCGTGGATGCTCCAACCTTAGCACAAATCTACTTTGACAATGTCTTCAAGCATGGAATGCCACGCGTACTCATCTCTGACCGTGATCCTTGCTTTATTGGGAAGTTTTGGCAAGCACTCTTTCAGATACTCGGCACCAAGCTTGCTTTGTCCACGGCCTATCATCCTCAAATTGATGGACAAACCAAACATGCAAATCGTACATTGGAGGATATGTTGCGTGCTTTTGTCAATGTCCACCATACCAATTGGGATGAATGTCTTGCCGCTGCCAAATTTGCCTACAACAATTCCAAACAGGCAAGCACCGGATTCTCTCTTTTCTTTCTCAGTTTTGGCCAAGATCCGCTTGTTCCAGATTCTCTTCTCGCTCCTCTTCCATCTCAGTTTCCTCATACTTCCACATTCTTGACCACTATATCCCAATTTCTCCAACAAGCCAAGTCTCACCTCCTTGTTGCTCAGAATCGCCAAAAACAATATGCGGACCACCATCGTCGAGATCTCACCTTTGAAGTCGGTGATAAAGTCATGTTATCCTCTAGTAACCTCCCTCTCCCACTTGATACCCAAGTTCATAAACTTGCCCCTAATTGGATAGGACCCTTTGATATCACCCAAATTGTCTCTCCTGTTGCTTATCATCTTGCCTTGCCTTGTCACATGCGTATCCATCCTGTCTTTCATGTTTCCAAGTTGAAACCCTTTGTTCATAACCCCTCTTCCTTTTCCTCTCGAGTCCAACTTCCCTCTCTTCCTATCCCTATCAATGATCATGAGGAGTACGAAGTTGATTGTATCCTTGCGCGTCGCTACATTCAACGAGGCCGTCGCCAACATACGGAGTACAAGGTCCTTTGGAAAGGGTATCCCCTTCATGATGCCACCTGGGAACCTCTTTCTCACCTACACAATGCACAGACGGCCATCCAGGAATTTGAAGCTTCACTGGCGACGAGGACGTCACCAACAAGCAGCGGGGGAATATGTAACAATATGGAGTTCAGCGATGAAGTCAGTCAAGCTCACAAAGTAGCACATAAGACAAATTAGCCTAGAATATTCTGGAAGTATCTAGGAAGCTTCTTGGGAAGCTTCCCGGTTAGCTTAGCTTGCACCTTAAGTAAGTAGCTTCTAGAAGGAAGCTTCTAGAAGCTTCCAACTAGCTTAGCTTGCACGCCAAGTAGGCGGCTTCTAGAAGGAAGCTTCTTGAGAAGATTCCTAGTTAACTTGGCTTGCACTCTAAGAAAGCGGCTTGAGGAAGCTTCTTGAGAAGCTTCTCAAGGGCCTTGTATGCTACCTATAAATACCAAAGCCAAAGCTCATGCTAGGCATTCGGAGTTTTCCCTCATTCAAGTGTCCCAATGTGAGTTTCCATTCTCCTATTTTTGTCCTTGGTTTTGGTCTTTTACAACATCCCTTAATGCTTGAAGACATGGTTGAAGTAGATCTATGCTAATGTTGGAGCATCCATTTTATCAAAGGTCAATGCCAAATAGTTTTCTTACTAAGCTTATAAATAAACATTATGATTGCTATGTGACCTTGCTTTGTCTTGGGCAAGGAGGTAATGATATCTAAGCTCACATGTTTCCACGGAGCAGATGGGATGGAAGTGGTAGAAGGAGTCCATATGGTTTTTGGTTATTGGTCTTGTTGCATTGGCAGCTCTCAAAAGATCAAACAACTCTTGAACCTCTCGTGCCATGTTGGGTCACCACCATTGGCATTGTAGGGTACTCAAGGTCTTGTCCATACCTATGTGACCAACAATTGTGTAAGTCATGGGCTTCTCGATGACGTAAAAGTTGTAGATCACCCTTGTTTTGAATATAGATCTGGTTCTCATAGAATAGAAGGTCTTCCTTGAAGGAGAAGGTATTTCATTCCTTGTTGTGTGCTTCAAGAGGACCTTGTATCATCTGAAAGAAGGGGTCTTGTTGTAAAGTGGTCCTAACTTAAATTTGATTTGGACTTTTGAGTCAATTGCCACTATTGTAATTTTTGTCGTGTTAAGATGACAAGTCTTCACATCAAGTCATTGTGATAGAGCATCAAGGATAACATGGAACCTACCGGGTTTTTATTCAATTTTGGTATTAAAAAATTATAGTTGTTCCTCCCATCAATGATGTTGACTCTTCATATGCTTCAAATGTAATATCTACAACAAGGGTTTGTGATTGGTTTGCATGATCACTTGTTTTTCCAAGAGATAATGTCTCCATATCTTGTGGCATATATCATTATTAGTTTTTCTTGATATCAAGTAGAGTAATTACTTCTTGTGGTGTTTAGTCAGTAGGACACAAAGGCAATGAGATGTAACCCATCTAGAAATTCCTACTGCAACACAACTCCAATGGAAAATTTAGAAACATCAAAATCAACCACACAAGGTAGTTGAGGATCATATGGTTGAAGATTGGGTCTTGAAGAGACTATATGTTTCAACTTCTAAAATACTTCTTTATGCTTGGTGGTCCACTAAAAGCATGAGGTCTTCCTCAAGAGATTGGACAATGGTGCGGCCACATAAGCATAGTAATGGATGAACCATCAATAAAAACTTACCAATCCATTAAATGCACATACTTCTATGGCATCCTTTGGAGAAGCCCAATCAGTAATGGCCTTGATTTCCTCCTCTTTCATCTTGATCCCCTCTGATGAGACCTTTTGACCTAAGAAGGTAACCTCTTTATACCAAAAATCACACTTTGACTTCTTGTAGTAAAACTTCTGTTGATGTAGTTATCTTACAATTTCTTGCATGTGATTTGTATGTTCAACCTCCATCTTGTTATAGATTAAAATATCATTCCAAGAACACCAACATGTATTGATCTAATAGCTCATCCAACACCCAATGCATTTCATCCATGAAGACTACCAAAGCATTAACAAGCTTGAAAAATAAAACTCTCCATTCAAAATACCCATACCTTGTGTAAAAGATAGTCTTTTGCACATCTTCTCAAATCTACATGAATGAGAATCTACCAATAGTTGCTTTGGAGACCCAACTTGGAGAATTATTGTGCTTCACTCAATTGATCTAGCAAGTTATCACTTTGAGGCAAGTGATATGCATTTTTCATTGTTTGTTTATTGAGACCATAGTAATCAATATAGAAACAAAGTCCTCCATCCTTCTTTGGGAAAAATAGTACCAGTGTTCCCGAAGGAGATGTACTATGTTGTATGAAATCCTTCTCCAACAACTCCATTAGTGTTGTTTGAAACTCTTCTAACTCTTTTGATGAGACCCGATAGATTGTTCTATTTACTACAGTACTTCTTGGCAATAACTCAAGCTTGAAAGGTTTCCCACAATCAGAGTGTAACCTCTTTGGTAGATCATCTATAAACACATCTGCAAACTCTTGAACTATTTGATCAACTATTGCTTGATGAGGCTTTTGGCCCTCATTAGATTGTCCATATGCAATCTGCTTAATCTACATTGCAAAAATAGAAATATCTTCCTCCAAAGTGTGATCTATGGTTGCTTTACTAACAAAATTCTCATCTTTGGATTGATTATTCTTAGATGTCTTACTTAAAGGTGATAGACAATCTAATCAATAATTCTTACTTGGTGTTGTACTTGAAGTTCTTGTTGACAATCCAATTGAACCTTGTAACATTCAAGCCAAGACTAACCTAGAATGACATCATAGTATAGAGGTGTCACTACAAACCTCATACACTCTAAATACTCTTTCCTAATCTTGAATGTGATAGGATATGAAGTACAAAATGAAAAACCTTTTCTACAATCTACCATCATCAATCTACTTTTAATTATTGGTTTGATAAGAATCTCTAATTCTTTTATTAATTGCATGGATATTCAATTCTTTGAACATCTAGAATCAACCAAAATCCTACAATTACAATCAAATACATACCTTGCAAGTGAAGCAAACCAACCAAAATCCTCCAATCACAATTAGATATTATACCTTGCAAGTGAAACAAACTTGCATAGGTCAAGCCTTCAATCTTATTGGAACAATTCAAGTTCTTAGTAGATAGCTTGAACTCTCTATTAGGATTCTTTATTCCTTGATCATCATGCTCCATAAACACCATTTTGGCAATTTATCAAGGTCGCATATTCTTGAGTGGACATCCAATACTGCAATTTCTAATGTAATGACAATAAAAGCAACCACCATTTTGTCATAATCTTTCTTTATTTGTAGTGCCAAGTGGTCTCTATTGGATAACATCAATTTCCATTAGTATTGGCTCTACCACTTGTGTATAGTTTGTTGGCAATTTTTGTGAAGGTTGAGGTCAAGACCAAGTTATCCCAACCAAAGACTCAAAGTGCTAAGCTAACTACATAGCTTCCTCTAATTGTTTGGGTTTTGACATGGTCATTTCTAATTTGTTGTGACTTCAAGCTCCTCACAAATTGGTCCCAAGTTTTACCTTTTAATATATCTAGAATTTGCATTATGGTGTTCTAGAATTGAATGATATACCTTCTCATAGAACCAATATGCTTCAATTCTACCAATCTATCTAGTGCGGCTCATGCAACATTTATAGCTCAAAATCTCCAAATTATTGCACTCTTGAATTCTTTCCATGTCAAGATTGGTGTAATAAACTACCATTCAACTTACTCCACTTATAACCGCCACCATAGTTTTGCCACTCTATCCAATTGGCTTGAAGGCAAGAGAGTTTGTCTCCATTCATCTTGAAGATTTGTAGCTTCAAAATAATGTTCACAATCAAACACAAATCTCTCTAATGTGCCCATGAGATTTTTGCCTTCAAATACCTTGGGCTTTGGAAACTGAATTTTCTCTTCTCCTTGAAATGATGCTCTCTTTACATGCTCTTGTTGTTGATAGTCTCTTTCTTCCAACAATCTAGTAAGGTGCTTGATTTGTTGTTGCATAGCAATGATAACTTTGGATATTACCACCATTGCTACTACTCTATCAAACTATCTACAATTATGTAAGTTAACATGTAGATGCAACACATCCACCATTCTCTATTAGTTTCAATAGGAAGTATCAAGGGTTAATCGGACAAGGTGATTGTATTTAGAAAATTTTGCACAAAGCACAAGATTATGAACTGCATGAAATAATGTTTGGGTAGTATATAGGCACAAAAATCTCAATGGTTTGGAGGAAATGGATTTGATGATACATAAATTGTGTATATCTCATTCTTGCTCTAATACCAATGTAAAAGACCAAGGAGAGAAATAGTAAATAGAAGGCAACATTGGGACTCTTGAATGAGTGAAACTCCAAATGCCTAGCATGAGCTTAGGCTTTGGTATTTATAGGGAATCTACAATGGTATTGAGAAGCTTCTAAAAAGCCATCTTCTTAGAGTGTTAGCTAAGCTAACCTGATAGCTTCTTGAGAAGCTTCCTTCTAGAAGGCACCTACTTGAGGTGCAAGCTAAGCTAGTTGGGAAGCTTCCTTCTAGAAACCATATACTTGGCTTGTAAGCTAAGCTAGTTGAGAAGCTTCTCGAGAAGCTTCCTCCAAAAATACCACTTTGCATACATATTATCCAATACCTGGAAGGTACCAAGTAGCTTCCTAGATGCTTCTTAAATATTTTTATTAATCTTAGCTAATTTGGTCTATTTTCTATTTTTTTTAGTCTTGACTACCTCATTTGTAAATTTTTTATTATTATATTGAAGTTGTTGTCTGGTCTAATCAAATTAAACCTTATGACATTCAAGCAAAGGTAGATCTAGAATGACATCAAAATGTAAGTGCATTAGTACAAATCTCATAAACTTTGTATACTCCTTCCCAATCTTGAATGCAATAGGATATGAGGTATAGAATGTAGAACTCTCTCTACCATCTCCCATGATCAATCTACTTCCAAATATTGGTTTGATAAGAATACATAATTTCCTCACTAATTACATGGAAATATAATTCTCTTAAATTTCTAGAATCAACCAAAATCCTATACCTATGATCAAATATTATACCTTGCAAGTGAAGTAAACTTGCATAGATCAAGCCTTCAATTCTATTGGAACTAATCAAATTCCCAATAAGTGGCTCAATATCTCATTCTAGAACTCTTTGTTTCCCTAACCATCATGCTTCATGAACTCTATTTGGGCAATTTGTTGGGGTCATTCATTCTTGAGTGGACATTCTACAATGCAATGACCAATTTGGCAACAATAAAAGCAACCACTATTTATTGCAATTTTTCTCTATCTATAGTGCCAAGCAATCTCAATTAGATAACATCAATCTCCACTAGTGTCGACTCTTTCACCTGTATGTGGTGTGTTGGTAGGTTATATGGAGGTCTTGGTCAAGACCAAGTTATGGCAATCAAGGAATCAAAGCACTCAACCAACTAAATGGGTTCTCCCAAGTTTTTGGACTCTTGCATGGTCACTTCTAATTTATTGCAAAATTTCAAGCCCATCACAAATTGATACAAATCTCTACCTTCTAGTTTCTCTAGAATTTGCATTATGGTGTTTTGGAACTAAATAATGTAGCTCCTCATAAAATTAATCTACTTCAGTTTTGCCAATCTATCTTGTGCAACTTGTGCAACATTTACCATTTAGAATCTCCCAATTATTTCACTCTTGAATTCTTTTAATGGTGAGATTGGCATAACAAATTGTCGTTGAGCTTGCTTCACATGAAATTGCCACCATAGTTTTACCACTTTATCTAATTGGCTCAAAGCCAAGAGAGTTTGTAGCTTCAAAATAACACTCATAATCAAACATAATATTCTCCACTACATTGAGTAGATTCTTACCTTCAAATAATTTTGGCTTTGGAAATCAAGTTTGCTCTTCTCCTTCTCAAAATGCTACTCTCTCCATGTGCTCTTGTTATTGATGATCTCTCTCTTCCAACAATCAATAAGGTGCTCAATTTGTTATTGTATAGCAATGATAACTTTGGGCATTGCCATTATGATTACTACTCTATCACACTATCTACTTTCAATTATCTAAGTTAACATGTAGATGCAACATATCCATTGCTCTCCATGGGTTACAATTAATTTTTTAGTATTAATTTTTCATTGGATAAGGTGATTGCATTTAGAAAATTTTACCCAAAGCATGAAATATAAATGGCATGAAAATGATAACTTGGTAATATATGGACACAAAAATCCCAATAATTTAGGAGAAATGGACCTGGTAGTCCGTAGATTCAATCCATCCCATTCTTACTTGGATATCAATGTAAAATACCAAACAAAGAAATAGAAGAATGGAAGACCAAAGTGTAAGATCATTTTGGAATTCTCAAGTGAATGAAACTCCAAATGCTTAGCATGAGCTTGGTCTTTGGTATTTATAAGGAACATATAAGGCTCTTGGGAAGCTTCCTAAAAGCCATCTTCTTAGAGAGCAAGCTAAGCTAGCCAAGAAGCTTCCTTTTGGAAGCCACCTATTTGGCGGTAAGCTAAGTTAGCTAAGAAGCTTTCTCCTAGAAGCCATCTACTTGGCATACACATTACCCAATAATTGGAAGGTAAAAAGAAGTTTCCTAGATGGTTCTAGAATATTCTTAAAATTCCTTGCTATTTTGGCCTATTTATTAACTCATTAGCCTCTATTAATTGTCTGTTAACTCTATATAACTACACAACCCACCCTCTAACCATACAATTCTTAGCTACCTTGTTTGGTTGTTTTTGAAGTTTCTAACTTTGCCAATCTAGTTGTATTGCAACAAGAATTTTTAGATGAATAACATCCTATTGTTTTGTATCTTGTTGACTAAACAAAGCAAAGAGGAATTATTCTACCAAAGATATGTAGACATGATCTCTTGGGGAAATAAATTATCATCCGCACTAATCGCAAAACTTTGTTGCAAACTTAAAATTTAGAGCATACAAAGACTTGGTATTATGGATTTACAATAAACAACGATATGGATAAACAACGACAATTGTTTGATATCAAGCTGGAGTACAAACCCAACAAGTTCCATGTCATTTCCAATGCCATATCATAATGACTTGATTTGAAGATTCTTCCTAAATCTCCCATGATATCAACAATCACCATGTTGTCACAATACCCAAAATTACACATATATTTCAAGATTACCTTACAATAGGACCTCTTCTTTCAATTGATGCAAAGTTAACTTGCATCACACTATATAGAGTACAACACTTTTTCCTTCAAGAAGGGCCTTCTATTTTGTGAGAATCAGATTTATATTCCAATTATGGTTGATCTCCAACTTGTGTGACTTTAAGGTGCCTATGACTTACCCATTGGTGGACACTTGTGTGTGGACAAAACCTGTAGTACCCTCCAATGTCAATAGTGGTGCCCAAACATGGGATAAGAGGTTCAAGATTTTGTTTGACCTTGTGAGAGCTACCAACGTAACAACATGAATAACCAAAAATTGGATGGCTACTTCTTTGACTACTTCCCATTCCAATTGCCCAATGGGAACATGTGAATCTTGACCTTGTCACATCCTTGCACAAGATGGATCCAGGTCATATAGCCATTGTGGTGTTTGTTGATAAACTTAGCAAGAAAATTTGCTTAGCACCCAAAGTGGATACCATGGATGTTCCAATGCTAGTCAAGATCTACTTTGATATTGTCTTCAAGCACCATAGGATGCCAAGGGTTCTTGTATTTGCCTTTGATCATTGATTCATTGGTAAATTTTGGCAAGCAATCTTAAGCTACTTGGCACCAAGCTTGCTTTATTTATGGCCTATCATCCTCAAATTGAAAGGCAAACCAAACATGAAACTAGACCTTGAAGATTTTCTTTGTGCATTTATCAATGTTCATTACACAAATTGGAATATTTATCTTATGATTGTTGAGTTTGCTTATAATAATTCCAAGTAAGCAAGCATAAATTTCTCTCTCTTCTTCCTTAATTTTGGGCAAGATTCACTTGTTCCAAATTCCCTTCTTGCTCTCCTGCCATCTCACATTCCTCATACTTTCACCTTCTTTTCCATGTTATTTAAATCTCCACACAAGCCAAGTCTTGTCTTCTCATTGCTCAAAATCACCAAAAGCAATATGATTATAAGCATTATAATCATCTCACCTTTCAACTAGGCAATAAGGTCATGCTTTCTTCCAATAACCTTCCTTTCCAACTTGATACCCAAGTTCATAAACTTACTCCTAATTGATAAGTCCATTTTCTATTACCCAAAATCATTTTTCTTGTTGCCTACCAACTTGCTCTTCCTAGTCATATGTGGATTTATCTTGTCTTCCATGTTTCAAAGTTAAAATTGTATATTTCTAACTCATCTTCATTTTCCACTCATGTCCAACCCCTCCTCCTCCCATCTTTATCAACAATCATAAGGAATACAAAGTTTATTATATACTTGCATATCATGACATCCAACTTGGCCGCCAATGACACATTGAATATAAGATCCTTTGGAAAGGGTATCCTCTTCACAATGCCACATAGGAACCTCTTTTTCATCTCCAAAATGCACAAACGGCCATATAGGAGTTTGAAAATTCCATGGCAACAAGAGTATCACCAACTAGCGGAGTAAGCAAATGAGTTAGCAAAGGCTAATGAGTTAGTAAAATAAGCAAAATATAGTTGTAATTCTAAGAATGATCTAGAAGCATTTAGGAAGTTTTTGGTAAAATGTTCTAGAAGCACCTAAGAAGTTTCTAGGTACCTTCCATGGATTGCATAACTTGCACACCCAAGTTAATGGTTAACTTAGCTTATATGCCAAGTAAACGATTTATAGAAGGAAGTTTCTTGGGTAGCTTAGATTGCACTCCAAGAAATTGGCTTTGGGAGGAAAGCTTCCTTGAAAGCTTCTCAAGATTATTTTATTTCTTCACTATAAGTACCAAAGTTCAAGCTCATGCTAGGCATTCAAAGTTTCCCTCAATTGAGAGTTTCAATTGCCTTTCCTCTCTAAACTTCCATTCTCCTATTTCTCTCTTTGGTCTTTTACAATTTGTATTTATGAGTCTACACTTGTAAACCCAAGATCTTGAATATAAGTGTGAAAATAAACACTACTCAAACTACATCCTCCAAAGGGCACACAATATGAGTGTCATCCAAGAGGGAAAGGAAAAGACAAGACAAAAAAACAATTACCACCTATTGTAAAACTGTGTAATAAATTATGGAAAAGTGAAACCCTTCAAGGAATCAATTGCCTTGTCAACTCAACTAATGTCAACTATGTGAACTCTCTTGTAGTCATATGGTGGTTGTACATTAGAGATGTTTCTACACCAAAGAGATATAGTTACATATCACCTATGTATTGATTGCTTTTGGATATCAATATACTTTATTGTAGCAAAACATAAATATGAAACATACTGCCCATCTCTAATTTTAGAAGAAAAAGGTGTCCACATAGAGAACTTGAAGGATGGGTAGACCTCATCAAGCCATACAACGGAGAGACAAAAAAGGTAAAATGGAGCTAGGCCCCAATAGAGTCAATAGAGCCTTAACAGAGTCTCCAATTTTATGAATTATTCTTTTTAATTCCATTATTTATTTTTCAATAAAAGATGAAATTTTTATTTTATTTTATTATAAAATTTAGTTGAAATTTACTTTAAATAATAGTATCTACCTTATCATCATAAATATAGAGTAATTTATATATCCATGAATTTAATTAATATAATCCAATATTGATGAGAAAAATAAATGTAAAAGTCCAATGACCTTAAAGCTCTCTTTATTGTATTTCAAAGAGTTGCATTTAGCGTAAGCATTTCTTACCACAAGTGTTATATTTGGATACTTGTAGAATGTTTGGTGGTTTGGTAATAAATAGATTGTTTTATACTTGTTGGAATAGGAAGATATATCAATAAAGTATAAAATGATTAAAAAAATTTAAACTTTTATGTCATATTTTAAGTAGATATGTGCATCTTTCAGAAATTTAATCAATCAAAATTATCTCCATGCACCAAAACACACCAAAAATATACATACCATTTTGAAGGTAGTAATAAAAAAGATGGTCATAACAAATATTTTTGAAAAAGTCTTTCTATAGTCAAATATGTCACATCATTTGTAGTGTCGTATCTAGATTGCTCGGATACTGGAGTTTCAATGATAGTAATTAGAGGCATTTTGGCAATCACTCATAGACTACTTTCCGATGATCAAATTTTGTGTTTGGGGTACTAACTTCATGGTGGAGCCCACCATCACTTGCATTGTCCACACCATTTGGTGTACCATCAATGAGACTGTTGGAATGAGACCGAGGTCAAAATAAGGAGTATGCCCCGGTAGTGCAGCTCTAGAGAGCTCACTTCTTTGATGTTGAGCCTTTTGAGTTCTTGGCTAGAGTGGAAAGAAAGCCGGCAAGCGTCACATGGATTCTCTTAGCTAGATTGTGTGTGGCTTGATTGTAATCAGTGCCCTATTGTTGGAAAGTTGTTGAGGATCAAATCAAGTACTGATCTGATTTGAGTTGATCCAAGTTGTAAACGATCTGAATATATCAAAGAAGTGAGTAGGAGGAAATCGGATGCAGCAACTACGAGTGTTGGTGGTATCTCCAAGTTTGGTGGATCATGGTGTCTTGATTGAGTAGTTCAGATTTCCTTGAGAGAACTTGTGTGCAAAATCACTAGCACAATTTGGAGCCAAAGAGAAGCAATTTTCAAGTAGTAGTTGTGATTTTGAGCTCAAGAGGTGAAAGTAGGACCAATTTGTTGTGAGTTGAGCTTAGAAAGCAAAATTGAAGGTGGAGTTAAGAGCAAATCCTCATGAATTAGAGAATTTACAAAACCTATTTTTCCAATTTAGCTCAAGTGAAGAGTTAGTTGAAGGTTTAGAGGTTAACCAAATTTAGGGATTTATGTCAGATTTTGTGAAGGGTTTATGTCAAATTTTGGCAAGAAGATCCTTTTCTTGGTGATCCTTGTAATGCAAGACATAAATAAGTGCTCCAATCATGTCAAATGCCAAATGGTGGTGGAGTCAGTCCAATGTTGTTTTATGAGATGGAGGGTTTTCATTTAGATTTCTTGTGATTGGAGCCCCCTCCATTCTATGCTTCTTGTTTGTGTACCTTGTTAGTGTGAGGTGCCCTAAATTTAGTGCATTGGTGCTTTGGTGTGCTCTCAATAATGAGGCTAGAGTGATGACCAATCAAACTATCTATGTTTCTCTCCGGTGAGGTAGGAAGTAATGACCTGTAGATCGTGAGAGTGCGTGTTGTGATGATAGGTTACAGGTAGCCCTTTCCTCTAGTGTAGTTGTCTCAATAAGAGTTACATTAGTGGGTAGTGCTCCATTAGGGTTGGCACTTGGTGGTGCTTGGATGGTGGTGTTGGCACTTGATGGTGCTTGGTTGGTGGTGTTGGGACTTGGGGGGTACTTACGGTTTGCAGTTGGTGATTTGTAGTTACTTTGTCACAATAGAGTTCTTTGGGGATTCCAGAGGAGATAGCCATGCAGTACGCTATGGGTTTGCTCAAATCTCAGCCTATACCTCAGGTCCTAGTGCGGGAGGAGATTGACTCTGAGTTGACACAAAAACTTATTTAGTTGAGAGCGCACTTGGTGTGTCTGCACCATTGTTGTGGGACATGGATAAGATTTATGGGGCCTCCAAAGGCCCTAGGCATTACTCTAGTATAGTGGGTATCATTGCGTTGGATGACTTCATCCAAGAGTTTGATAGTTGGTGTGATCTGCAATAGATGCAAAACCTGACTTTGTTCACACCTTTCATGGCATGGAAGGGGTTGTTTTAGCATTTGGAGGGTCTGCATACGGATGATTATCATGAGTTCAAGAGAGCTCACTTGGAGGAGATTCAGTTATGGAGACAATATTGGTCTCCAAATTATATCTCTATCACTTTAGGCTTGGTTGATAAGAGTAGATTGGCAATACCCACAAGTTCTAGCTCAAGTAGCATTGGTGGAGGTAGTAGAGGTGCACTAGCTAGAGATAGTGCTACTACGAGTGGAGGTACCTGCTATAGGAGGTGGTGTGATACCGGGGTTTAACCCCATGGTGGAGTTCTTCCCATGTTTGAGGTAGAACTACTAGGGAGTGCGGACTGTGAGCCGACATGTCTCTCACTCAAGATGAACCTCTAATGGCTATTATGGTAGCACACCATGGACTAAGAAGAGAAAGAACCTCAACTCCATCATACTCCTCCAAGGCTAACACTCCAATACTCAAGACATTGCTCACTAGAGAACGCAATGAGAGAGAGATAGTTGCAAATAAAAGGATGATGAGTACTTCCTCACCCCTTGTTCATATACTTGTGAAATAGTTACACACCAAAGTTACTAATTACCAGAGTAACTCAAGTTACTAGGCTAAAAGTCAAGTAAAGTCAAAAAGTATAAAGGAATATCCATCCATATGGGCATATTCCACTAAGCATGTGATCTTATATTGACCCAACCACTAAGTCAAGGATTCCTTCACATTGGCTATCCTTGGATTATAAAGAATCCAAAACAAAAAGGCTTGCGGGCCCAAGAGTTCACAACTCTTTCCTCAAAGCCAAACACTTAGGAATAATACCAAGTCAACACACTAGAATCCAAAATAGTGGTGCTCATCTTTTTCCACTACCTCTAAAGTAAGGTCCCCTCTATCTTAACTATGACTAACTTTAGCTTATCATGACTAATTTAGAACCATCCTTTATCTATATATAAATAATATCTCTCAAGTATTTGTAATTCTAAGATAAATATCATAATACCACACACATGCACAAATGGGTGTTACAGTACATTGGAAGTTGACATGGCCCTAGTGTTCCGGTTGGCTGCCATGCTTTGTGAGGGTAGGGATGATGTGGTCCCTACTACTAGAGCAGAGGTGGTTGATAGTGGAGTTGACTTGGTTGAGGATCATGGGATCCGCTCAGCAACCAATGGTTTATGGCAAGCAGCAACGGCTAGATTGGAGGAGTTACCAACTAGACTGGCCTTTGAGAGAGCGCGTGTTGTATTTCATACTTGGTGTTGTCCTATTGGATAACCAAAGGGGGATTTTCCATTTGATGGGACCTTCAAGGAAGGTCTATACACCATAGAGAGTCTTATTAGACTTTGGTGCGCAACCTCTTATGTTGGAGAAGGTTGTAGTTATCGGTCGGGAGTTATAAAAGACCAATGTGGAAAGGTGTCCATTTCAGATCCAGACATCTCTAGGTGGTGGTTTGACACAATATATCATACGTGTGGAGCTTGTTGTCCAGGTTCAGCCTGGTCATCCGATTGATAGCTTGGTGGTGAGAGCTCAAGCTATTGCGACCATAGTTGAGTCATATGATGTGCTAGTCGGTGGAGTAGTGCTATACCCCATGGGTTTTAGTATTGACTATTGGGAGGAGACAGCCTCCTATAGACCAGGTTTTTAGTCTAGTGAGGGATGAGTATGTTGCCTACCAATACGCTTTAGTAATGGTAGTCTTGGCTCACTACAGTCCTAGACCATGGCAACATCAATTTCAGCTTTTAGTGGTCTTGATACTTGGCCTAGTGACTTATTGGAGGGGAATGCCCATGCAAAAGATACTCTAGTACCAGAGGAGATCACTCGGATTTGGAGTTCTAGTGGGATTGTTCCATCCACCTTGGATGTTCCATGGTGGAGTTTGGAGGAGGCATTGCAGCAATATGCAGATTGGTTGGTGCAGTAGGCTTCGAGTGGAGCCTTTGTACCACCAGGAGATGAGTGTGAAGATGAGCCTCAAGAGTCAATTACCTTGACACCTCTAGATACCACACTCCTTGCTTGGCAATATTCAATAGAGTGAGTATGTCTATTGGAGTGGTTCGGTGGGATTAGCACCGGACTAGCTGTGGTACTACAGGCAGGTATACGAGTATAGAGGTACTTGTATGTGGAGAGAGATAAGATTGCAAGGCAAGTCTTTCTACATCATGTGGCACACTTGGCCTATCGGTATCTTGAATCAGCAGTCAAGGCTTACCAAAAGGCCCTACCAATAAATATTTCCTTATTGGGGGCGGATGATCTAGAGCAACATGGGCCTATTCATTTGGTGATTTTGGGATAGCCATGTCAAGGACACACACATGCTGGTCAAGGTTTGGGTCTTTGGGATCCCCGTTCTAGTGTGTTTTGGGAGATGTTATGGATACTACAACATCTCTAAGTTCATTAGTGTATTTCTCTAGCTTACATTTTAGAGAACGTCCCTTTGATGGGTGATTCTTGTACTTGGGTGGTGGCAAGTACACATCAAGTCTATTCTTGGATAAGACCAGTTGTTTTGTTAGTGTAGCCAGAGTAGGATCATGGGCTCATCGTCTTCATCTTTGGTGAATGAACCTCTTACCCAAAGAGGTTCTATAGTGTGTATATGATGGGATTCAGCGACTAGACCATATCCTTGTTGATGACATCTTGGATGTTGGGCGTCAGTTTCAAATAGTGGTAGTGGCTGATAGGTCATCTATGGCAATGGTGAACCTAGTTGGACAGCCTAGAGCCGCTTTTCCCACACTTATGAGTTTCTTATGCTCTCATGCTTTTCAAGATAGAGGTCTTGGATTGGTTTGGGACTCACAGTTACAATAGTTGGTGGAGCCCAATGTTGATGAGAGAGCAAGCACCGGTACATTGGTACCGGTTTTGAACCGGTATTACCACTATTCCAGCACTGTTAGACGCATCCAAGCATCAGGTGTTAGGTCAGGCTATGGACCTGAACTATTTGACCTGGATTGTGAGCCTTGGCTTGGTAGAGCAGCGTAGGATGCGCTTGATAGGCATCACCACTTGGACACTTGTGAGCCCTATGCCTATCAAGATGATTCAGGCACATGATGGGGGTGATGGACCAAGTGGATAGGGTATTCTTGGGATGTAATCAGTGGCTACTAGGGATAGTGGTCTACTTGAAGTCCATCCAGGTGAGCGTGGTCTATTTAGATTACACCCTTGGTGTACTTGGGATGCAACTAGAGGACGTATGGAGCTTGTAGCCAGATTAGAGGGAGCTTTTCACACAGAGGTTGGGACCTCTAGTAGTCAGGGGCATGACACTATTGCTCCCAAGAGTCCAGTGTAGCAGCCAATCAATATGTCTTCCACTCCTACTAAAGTTACATAGGATACTTGGGAGCCAAATCTTGGACCCAAGCTTATAGGAGAGGAAAGATAGAGGGTTTGGAGGTTCTTGAGGAGCTACACGAGTTGTTTTGCCTTCAATATGAAGGATTTGGGTGCTCTGAAGGGACCTGGTATTTAGATTGAGCTGATTAGCAATACACCAGCTTTTTGACATCCTTATTGATATAGTGATATGGAGAGGACATTGATTCAAAGCCGGAGTAGTGACCTTTTTGAGGTTGGTTTGGTGGAGATTTCACATGGAGAGTATGCATCAGTGAAAATGATGCCAGCCAAAAAGGATATGCATGGAAACTACACAGATAGACAAATGTGCAAAGATTACCGTCCTATCAACCGATATACTAGGCTTGATTGGTATGCCATGCCTACATCGGAGGAGATCTTTGATGCAATTGGACATGCAAAGGTCTTCAGTACTTTGGATCTTTGAGCAAGAATATCATTAGTTGTTGATCAGGAAGGAGGATAAGTCCAAGATAGCATTTTGGGCTATTGATCCTCATAGCAAGGATGTGTTATATCAGTGGAGTTTCTTACCATTTGGGTTGAAGAATGCTCTTGCTGAGTTCCAAAGGGTCATGGATACAATCCTAGCTAGATTGGATTTTTCTCGGTGCTATATTGATGACATTTTGGTCTATAGCACTATTGTGGAGGAGCATGAGAGACAATTGTCATAGGTGTTTGAGAGGTTGAGATCTCATGGACTCAAACATCCTAGGAAGTGTAGGTTCTTCCATGAGCAGGTTGAGTATTTGGGTCACACTATCTACCCCGGAGGACTTGGTGTTCAACAGATCAAGGTGGATGCTATTGCATGTATTCCTCAACCTACGGATGTGAGCAGAGTGCAAGCTTTCCTTGGGTTTGCAAACTTCTATCACCGCTATGCTCAAAGATTAAGTGCCATTGCCAAGGCCTTGACGAAGCTGACCAAGCTTACATAGGAGTAATGTTGAGGAGATGAGCAAGAGAGAGCTTTTGTAGAGCTCAAGGAGAGGTTGACATTTGCTCCTATTTTGAGGACACTGATCAGACAATGACCATTTTAGGTTCACACTGATTGGAGTATGTTGGGGCTTGGAGCAGTGCTCACTCAGCATGATGATGAGGGGAACAAGTTTGTGGTGGCTTATGCCAGTTGCTCCAACAATTCAGCGGTGGCAAAATATAGTTTGTATGAGGGAGAGTGCTTGGCAGCAATTCAGGCAATAGCACATTTTTGATGTTACCTATTTGGTAACCCCTTCACTCTAATCACTGATCATTGGCCACTGAATTAGTTGAATGGAGTCCAACAAGATTTCTGGAAAGCTTGCACAATGTGCTCTAATTTTACAAGAGTATGATTTCACGATTATTCACAGACCTGGAGTGGTGAATCATGATGCAAATGGGTTGAGTAGAATCCCATGTCCCAGCCAGGAAGATCAGATTGGAGCACATCAGCATGGTGACTCAGATGAGGAGATGGTGCAAGGTTGGCATGAATATGCCTTTCTATGTATATTTTTTGAAACTTTGGTGGTATCTCTCTTAGTGCATATAGGAGGAGTTACTAAGGCCATGGATCCAAAGAGTAAAGATATTGGTACAGTTTAGCAAGACATTCATGATAATGTCTTAGTGATGGACTATCTTTACATTGGTGTTGTGGGTGGCACAATTGGGCCAAGGAGAGAGACTAAATTCTTCAGCAAGCCAGACGGTTCAGATTGGAGGGCAGACACCTTTTGTGTGTATGGGAGGATGGTAGAGTGAGAGTAGTACCACTTTCATCTTAGAGACTATAGTTGATCCGCCATGCTCATGAGGAGCTAGGACATTTTGGAGTAAAGGGTACATATAGCTTACACTAAAGCCATTATTGGTGGCACGATATGCAGACTAAGTCCAATGGTTTGTTGCCAGATTTGTGGTTTTTGACTGAGTTAGAGCATCATTAAATGCTCATACGCCACAGTTGCACCCATTATTTATCATGGGATTGGGTTACCGCTGGAGTTTGGACTTTGCCAGAACTTTACCGTTGACTATGAGACATTATCAGTCTATTTTGGTGATGGTGGAGCACTTCTCCAAGTGGATTGAGTTAGTGGCACTTCCTAACAAGTCCAATGAAGGGACAACTTACTTGTTCTTAGATCGGGTTCTCAATCATTTTGGTGCAACAATTGAGGTTTTGACTGATCAGGGTATAGAGTTCTTGGTGGAGTTTTAGGTCTTGTGTGACAAAGCTTTGATTGATCTACATTCTATTATGATAATATGGATATGAATGTCCCAAATCCTCTCCCTTTCAACACTCAAGTAGAAATCTGTTATGTAGTGAGGCCGAAAGTGATGTTTAGAGATTTTGTGGTTAGGAATTTTGGTGAGTATTATCAACGAGTGATAGTTTTTGAGGTCCCAATGGTAGTTCCGATAGTTTGTGCGCCTTCCAGAGTGATTATATTGACTTTGTATTGAAGTAGACATTAGCAATTGAGTGTTGCAGGAACCATGGATCCGCAATTGCAAGAGCTAGTGCAAGGAATGCAAGGGATGTTGAATGAATTTTGAGAGATCAAGATGACCATGGAGACATTACAAAGTCAAGTGCAGATCCTCAGGAACAATCAAGCCATGCAAGAAGAAGAGTCGTCTCAAAACCCAATACGTGCGACTGAAGTACTTGGAGAGGCACCCGTGCCTACGAACCCTATCAACGATGAAGCCACATTGCTACTCCGGATGAAGAAGACTTGCAACATTAAGCCTTACAAGGGGCAGCGTATGATGAGAGTAGTGGAAAATTGGATCTCAAGAATGAATCAATATTTACGATTGTTCTCAACAAAGATCACAGAGCATGCTATAAGGGTGTTTGCATGTGGGTACTTGACCGATAAAGCCCTCACATGGTATGATGCTTAGGAACGATCCATGCTGGCAGAGAGAAGGGAGGTCACATGGACAGCAATGCAAGAAGGACTGTTGAAGAATTTCCAATCGGTGGATTCTATGCAGGTGGCTCAAACCCGACTATGGGGATTGAGACAGAAGAATAGCATACAAGAGTATGTGGAGGCATCTCTGGATCTACAAGTCGCAATTACCGACATGAGTCCAGCAAAGGCTCTCAACAATTTCAAACGAGGGTTGAAAGAGTGGATTTGCCAAGAAGTCATGGTGCAAAATCCTTGCATGATATTTGAAACCATTGCTTGTGCGTAGAGAATAGCATGAGCATTAGGTGGAGGTGAAGGAGTAGTTCCACCTCAACATTATTGGGCAGAAATGCCACACATGGGTGGACCAGTACCGATGGAATTGGGCAACCTTTGATTCCGAGATCGAGGAGCACGACTGCTTCAAGGGGAGCAGGGACGGGTAGAAGAACAAAGAGATGGAGTCCCACAAGTAGAAGAGACTCGAGGAGAACAAAGCCATTGTTACAATTGTGGCGTATTGGGCACATATCTACCAACTATTGCACCTGTTTCCCTAGAGACCCTTGGCCTTCATACAGGCGATCTTTGAACAACATGGAGAGGCACATTGAAGAGGAGGAGGTAGAAATCACTTTGGAAAACAAAGATTGCCAGTAAATGTACCTCGTGGCCTTACTGGCTCAATAAGAAAGCAAAGAAGTGAGGGAAGGAAGAAGAATAATGCGCAAAGATCTCAAAAGGCAACCTCACAATTGATTGTCGTGAATGGAATCCTAGAAGGTAATCAAGTGAGAGTATTAATAGATCCAAGAGCAACAGAGAATTTCTTGTCTCGCTTTGTTGCAATAAGATTGGGAATGGATCTGGAGAGAGATGGAAGTGAAGAAGTAGAGTTACCAAATGGGCAAACAGAGAGGATTGAATCATTACCTAGACGGGTAACCCTCTTTGTAGGAGAATATCAGGAAGCAATTGAGTGGCGAGTGATATAGTTAGCTCGTTCTGATGCAATTTTAGGCATGCCATGGATGGAGTAGTACAACCCTATGGTGGATTGGAGGAAGAAAGTAGTGAGAACCCACCAATGGTCAATCATTGGGGTTCAAGAAAAATCACACAAGCAGAAACTGCCTCTATATGTCGTAGGGACAGCAACTGTCTGTAAGACCGATAGATGTTTTATGGGTCACAATATGGACCGATAGATTAGGATGGCACAATGCGCATGTGCATTGACTATTGGGGTCTCAATCAGCAAAAAATGAAAAACAAATACCTCTTACCTTGCATGGATGACTTGTTTGATCAACTCCATGGAGTGAGATACTTCACCAAACTAGACTTGAAGAGCGGTTACAATCAAATCCAAATTGCAGAGGAGGATGTGTACAAAACTGCCTTTCGAACCAGGTATGGCCACTTTGAGTATCTTGTGATGCCTTTTGACCTCACCAATGCCCCTGCCACTTTCATGAGTCTAATGAATGACATATTTTGTCCATACTTGGATAAGTTTGTTATTGTCTTCTTGGATGATATCTTAGTATATAGTAGCACGATGACAGAACACAAACAACATCTACGAGAGGTCCTTCAGATTCTAAGACAAAATCAGTCATACGCCAAAATCTCAAAGTGTGAGTTTGGCAAGTCTGAAGTAGACTACTTAGGGTATAGAGTAAGTGCAAAGGGCATTCAAGTATTGATAGATAAAATAGAGGTCATTCAAAAATGGAGTGCCCCAGAAGATCAGACTCAACTTAAGAGCTTCTTGGGGTTGACGGGATTCTATTGTAGATTTGTCAAGGACTTCTCCAAGGTTGCACAGCCTTTAACGGAACTACTTAGCAAGGGGAAGAATTGGACATGGGGAACTGCACAAGAGTTGGCCTTTCAAGAATTGAAGGCCGCCTTGCTACATGCACCAATCTTGAAGTGGTATGACCCAAAATGTCCAATCAAGTTGGCTATAGATGCATCAGGCGTAGCAATAGGAGTAGTCCTACAACAAGAGTGGCATGATGGATGGCATCCAATTGCATATTTCTCTCAAAAGTTGTTACCGGTAGAGTGCAACTACCACACCACATAACGAGAAGAGTTGGCCATCGTTCTAGCAACCAAGCATTGGAAGCACTATCTAGGCAAGAAGGCATTTGTAGTTGAGACTATGAGCCAGCCTGTCTCTCACTCAAGATAAACTTCTTATGGCTTTTATGGTAGCACACCATGGACTAAGAAGGCAAGGAATCCCAACTCCATCATACTCCTCCAAGGCTAACACTCCAAGACTCAAGACATTGCTCACTAGAGAACTCAATGAGAGAGAAATAGTTGCAAATGAAAGGATGATGAGTACCTCCTCATCCCTTGTTTATATACTTGTGAAATAGTTACGTACCAAAGTTACTAATTACCGTACTAACTCAAGTTACTAGACTAAAAATCAAGTAAAGTCAAAAAGTAGAAAGGAATATCCATTCACATGGGCACATTCCCCTAAGCATGTGGTCTTATCTTGACCCAACCACTAAGTCAAGGATTCCTTCACATGGGCTATCCTTGGACTAAAGAAGAATCCAAAACAAAAAGGCTTGCAGGCCCAAGAGTTCTCAACTCTTTCCTCAAAGCCAAACACTTGGGAATAATACCAAGTCAACACACTAAAATCCAAAATAGTGGTGCTCATCTTTTCTACTTCCTCTAAAGTAAGGTCCCCTCTATCTTAGCTATGACTAACTTTAGCTAACCATGACTAATATAGAACCATCTTTTATCTCTATATAAATAATATCTCTTAAGTACTGGTAATACCAAGCTAAATATCACAATACCACACACATGCACAAATGGGTGTTACAAGACAGACCACAAACCTCTAGTCTACCTCAAGATGCAAAAGGATCTATCTTGTTGCTAAATTTGGTGGGCAGAGTGGCAACAACACTTCAACATGACAATCACCTACATGGAAGGTAAGAAGCAACTTGCAAATGCATTCACCTGCATGCCAATGGCCAACAACTTGGTGGTAGAGGTTAAGATTAACCCTGAATTCTGGCAAGAGATTCTGGCTACTACAAAAACTGATCCATAGATTGTAGAAGCACAATCATCCAAAGGTGTCACCAACACCCAAGGACTCACCTTTTGAGATGGCAGATTATGGATCCCAAATGTCCCAGAATTACATACCACCATTCTAGCAGAGTGTCATGATTCGGCCATTGCAGCTCATGTCGGAGTGGACAAGACCTTGGATGCAGTCAAGCGCCATTACTATTGGCCCAAGATGAGCAATGACGTGATGGACTATGTGCGTAGCTGCCTACTTTGTCAACAAAACAAAGCTTCTAATCAAGCTCTTGTAGGGCTCCTTCAACCTCTCCCCATTCCTACCCAACGTTGGGAACAAGTGAGTATAGATCTCGTCTGTGAATTACCCAAGACCACCTCAGGGGTTGATTCCATTGTGGTCTTTGTGGACCGGCTCAGCAAAATGATTCATGTACACCCTACCACCAAAGAGGTGACCGCTCCACAACTAGCTCAATTATACTTAGATGCAGTCTTTGCTCACCATGGCTTGTTTAGAGTACTCATCACCGATAGAGGCACCCAATTTACCAGTTTGTTTTGGCGAACACTCTTTGGTTTCTTCAAAACCAAGTTGGCCATGTCCATAGCTTACCACCTACCAACAGATGGCCAAACAGAGCGGGCTAATCGTACGATTGAAGACATGTTACGTGGCTTCACATTAGAAGAGCAAGAGAGGTGGGACACCCTACTCCAGTTGATGGAATTCGCTTACAACAATTCAATGAATGCCTCTACCCAAGTCACTCCATTCTTCCTCATGTATGATGAGCATCCCTTCACACCTTCTAGCTTGATGAAGATCTGTCCAGTGGCTACCAAGGTCAATGTAGTGAACACATTTGTTTCTAGAATCCAACAAGGTGTGGAGAGCGCCAAGCACAGCTTGCAGATTGTACAAAATTGACAAAAGCAGTATGCTGATGCACACCGTAGGCACATGGAGTTCAATGTTGGGGATCAAGTGTGGCTATCGACAACCAACCTCACAGTAGTTGGACCTCGTAAGCTCGGACCTCGTTTTATTGGACCTTTCTCAATTCTTCGTCGCATCGGCGTTGTGACCTATCACCTTGAGCTACCACCACACATGAAGATCCATCTAGTGTTCCATGTCTCCCTACTACGTAGATATGCTCCCCAATCAGGCCAGGGTCATTCCACACAAGACATTCGACCTTGTCCAACACTCATTGATGGCACATAGGAATATGAAGTGGAGCGGATTCTCCAAAAATGCATGTGTGGTACTTGCCATCCGTGGGTGGACTATCTAGTACAAAAGCCACCTGGGAGCCCGCTGCCAATTTGGCACATGCACCTGTGTTGGTGCATGCATTTGAGCAACAATTGCACAACGAGGACGTTGCGTCTTAAAAGGAGGGAGGTCTGTAATACCAAGAGCTAGCCATATGATCTAGATGTGAAATTTGATTTGGTAACATTTAGAATGATGTTATACAGGATGGTCAAAATAGATAAGATAGAAGTATCACCAAAAGAGTACTTCTACTAATAGGGCAAAAACCAAAATAGACTTGAGAACCTTAGAACCAATAGCTAGACATATGATTTAAAGGTGAGAATTGGTTTGGTAGCATCTGGAAGGATGTTACACATGATGGACTAAACAGATCAGAAAGAGGTATCACCAAAAGCGGACTTCTACTAATAGAGTAGGAACCAAAATATGCCTAAAATCTTTGAAAGCAATTTTGGAGGCCTAAACGGATGAATTAGGCCTCAAGAATGTGCAGGTTTTCCTCCCTCCCCTCATTATTGTGATGGCTTTGTCTCGTCAGGAGCTTTCCAACAATACCTTACTCACGTGATTTTGAGATTCCTATAGGAAGATTCCCTATAAGATTCCCTCTGGTCAAAGCTTGTTTGACCAACCAGATAGGACCTAGACCAGACATATCACCCATCCAAGTAAGTAATCCAAGGGTGGAGCTTGCTGACATGTCACCTATCTGTGTCCTTAATCCTATGGTGGAGCTTCCTTGGAGTAGATCCTCATTGGCTATATAATAAAGAGAAGGTGCTCCCTTGGGGCATCAAATGTTTGAGTGTACAATTGGTGTTTTCTCTCTTCTCTTGTCCTCGGAGTATTACAATGAGCACATGTTCTCAATGAGCAGAGATCTTTTGGAGAGTGATGCCGATGGCCTTTGAGAACTTGGTGAATACTCAACATAGGGATACCTTACGTTATGCTACTATTCAAGGTGGAGGTTATATACCCTTGATCAGTTGATTTTATCCACGTGACTATGTATATTTATAGTAGATAGCACTAAAAACACTTGATGTTTCAATAGGCCACACTATCTTGAGAGTGCATGAGGTTTTGCCATATGGAGTCCTTGTGTTGGAAGATGTGATAGTGTTGTTTGGAAGGTTCATGTGCGCAATTGTGCACCATGCCATCTCCCAAACATTGATAGTATCATGGACCCAAGCTTGGCACTTGTATGGGCAAGCTTGAGGTGTATGTCATGTGACTCTTCAGGTGGAACTACTACTATGTTAGTATGTGATAGCTGTTTGAGAGGATGGCATATGGCATGTATGACTCCTCCCCTCATGGTGGTTCCTCAAGGATAGTGGTTATGCCGTAGATGTACTTGACATGTAGCTAGTTCATCCATTATATGGTATAGATTGCATATAAGCGACTAACGATGGGGCTCCATAGCACCCGGCCTCTTGATCTTTGCCCATCATTGGGTATACCATATACTTGGAGTAGATTGCTATATGGAGTTAGAGGGACCTAATCGCCGACTAAGGGGGCAATTGTGGCACTTTAGAGTTCATGTATGACTTATGTGTGAGTTGTGCTTCTATAGTATATGATGTTGACAATGATGTATGTTGTGTGGCAATATATATATATATATATATATATATATATGCACAACAGCTGTCACGCCATTTGTAGTATCATATCTAGATTGCTCAAACACTAGAGTTCCAGTAATAGTAGTTAGGGGTATTTTGGCAGTCATTCATAGACTACTTTCTGACGGTCAGATTTTTTGTTTGGAGTACTAACTTCATGGTGGGGCCTACCGTCACTTGCACTCTCTGCACCGTCTGGTGTGCCATCAGCAAGACCTTTGGGATGAGACCTAGGTCAAAATCAGGAGTATACCTTGGGAGTGCAACTCTAGAGGGCTCACTTCTTTGATGTTGAGACTTTGAGTTCTTGGCTAGAGTGGACAGAAAGCCAGTGAGCGTCACTTGGAGTCTCTTAGCTAGAGTGGGTATGGCTTGATTGTAATCAATACAGTGTTGTTGACAAGTTGTTGAGGATCAGATCAAGTACTAATCTGATTTGAGTTGATTCGAGTTGTAAACGATCTGATTATTGTGGCATTTTAGAGTTCATGTATGACTTATGTGTGAGTTGTGCTTCTATAGTGTATGTTGATGACAGCAATGTATGTCGTGTGGCAATGTATATATGCACGAAAAATAATCAAATTATCTTTACAGCAAACCAATCCTAATTCAATCCCTATAGTTTAGGTAGTAGAAGTATATTAAAAAGAAGGTATTATGCATCTTAAATGAGTCTCTTAGATCCAATTAAGATCCTAGAAATATTTTATTCAATTTAGCAAAGGATGTTGGTTTTATTTCCGATATAATGAGGTATCATGATACATTATGGATTATTTATATGGAGTATTTTACTTACATGTTGTACCAAGTTAAGTATTATACATAAAGGAAGACAATGAAAAAGGTGACCACATAGAACACATGAAGGATGGGAAGACCCCATCAACCCGTACAAGGGAGGGACAAAAGCGGTAAAATGGGGCCAAGCCCCAATAGTATCAATATGAGAAATCTGCTCTTCCGCACCTAAGATTTTGAACTATGCAAGTCTTAAGTCTACCAACTACTAGAGCATGCAAAGAAGTAGCACCTAGTATGATTGCTCTCATATGGATTGCACCAACCAATGCTCTTTGTAGAGCAATGGACATATGTTGTCTAAAGTATGCTACATAGTATGAGAGTGAGAGTGGTACTCCTTGACATCTAATATGATAAGCTCTCATGCACTATTCAAAAAAGTGTCAAACACCGTGTCCATGGCTCCATATAACTCCAAGGCTAGAGGAACAAAGAGGTGACCTTGTTGCATACTCCTATACTTGGAGACTTTGTGTGTTGTTACTTTGCTCACCGCCCATCCAAGAGGATGAGTAATCACTCCTTACAAACTGCATCACTTGTAGGGTTTATAACCACAACATATGCCACTATCACCTGATCATCTCAGACCAAGTATAAGTCTGCTCTGACACATGTTGTATGTGAAGAATACAACACTCCCTCCAAGCAAGTTCACCTCTCTTGTGCCATAGAAAACACTATATCCCTAATGGCATCATGGGTAGCTATCCTTTGTCCTCTAAAAGAGCTTTGTGTCATATGGATTGCTAATGCATCTAGTGTAGAACCACACTCACAAGTGAGTAATAAAGATGCAGACAGGTGGACCAAACCTAGGTAGAACCTCATTGTTGTAGAGAAGGTGGTTAATGTGAGTTAGAATGCACTATTGCACGGTCAAGCTAGGATCCAAGAGCCTGCACTCTTGCCAAAGCAAGAGCAAATATGTGCTCAAGTGGTCCAAGGAAGGGATGAATCAACTAAGAAAGTATGTAGCATATACTTACATTGTTGCTCCATCAAGGAAGACTCTAAACTTCTGGTCCAATCATACAATAGTGAAGCAAAGGATAGAAGGTCCTCCTACTCATGTGGGGATAGACCATCTCTCATTTTCCACAAGAACACCTAGAGAGAAAAGGATCCATCCTCCACCTTGGCCACTTATATCTCCAAAACTAGCCTATTAGCAACCCAAAAAGGGAAGAGAATAGAGATGCAAGAGAGCCTAACTACCCAAAAATGCTATAGTAGTCATATCCTCCATTAATAATAGGCCTACACCTCCACACAAGATCAGTAGAGATGTCTATCTATGTGCCAAATCCTCTATCACACACTCAAATGTCCTTGGTTTGATGATATCACCAAAGACTCCCATAATCCTCCTATCAAAAGCTCTCAAACCTGATAGGAAAGTCAAGGAAGGAGAAACCACGTGGAGAAGGTAAGTTGGTCATCAAGAAATACTAGAGGAGAGTATACCAAATGCCACATGCGGATCTCTTAGTAGAGGAAGTGCATCCACATGGAGAATATTCTTTGCAAGTGCAATGTCTAAGAAGCATGTGATAAAATCCTCAAATCCTATTGGCACTCCAAGAACATATAGTACATCTATAGATGTGACACACCCCTATAGAAGATCAAGATGGAGAAGGTTACCTAAAGGGAACAATGCTCTACACTTTGACACCTTGACTCTCAAGCCTACAAGATGCAGTTTGGTAGTCAAGTGGTCAAAGGCCTGCCTAATCTGATCTACCGGGACCACAATGCATGCATCATCTACCAAGTAAAATACACAACCTAGCATGGCCAAAGTAGTAAATAAGGGAGCTCTAAAGTGAGCCATGGCAAACAAAGGTCCCTTAAAGGATCTCTCTATTATGTACCAACAATTGACTCCAAGATGGTGACTCTCTCTTATGACCACCCATATTGGTAGTAAAGGGAAGCAAGAGAGCCATAAAATGACCGCACAAAAGTAATGAGACTTTGCAAGGATATAACGGCCTCCCTAAGCTTCCCCTAAGATTGATGTTTTAAAGACTATTAAAATCCTTCTCAACATCCACCAATAGGACAACCCACTTTGGGTGAAGTGCCTTTAATGCCTAGAGAAATAGCCTCACAACCTCCAAGTGTAGCTACTCCAAACTACTGTGGACAAAGGTGCTCTCGAAAGTGAGATTGATGTTGAAGCAAAATGGTGTGACTAACCAAGCACAAAAAAGATCTCTCCAATAGCAAGTGGTCTATTACCCTAAGTGTCCTTCTCCATCACAAGAAGTCAACTAGCTCCTAATACTCGACTAATTGACATAGGAATATCTCCCCTCGTTATTAAAATAACCACCTAAAATAACTTAGTAAATTCACTAGAAGGATCATCCACTTGAAAGAAATCTCTAAGATGTTCATATGCCATCTCTAACAAGCCTCTTGAGGAGAAGCAAGGAGTAGTGCATAACGCTTGTGTCAAGAGCGACCTATCAAGACATAAAAGTTGCTCAAGCTAATCTAAGACCTCTAATGGTACTCCTTCTCCTACTATAGGATGTAGTGAGTGTAAGGAAAAGATAGTCTCATTAGTGGGACTAGCCATAGACAAAGCATGTAGTGCTCATGCTGCTCTACTAAACTCTTCTGCTTGACACAATATCTTACACCATCGTAATCGAGTGGACTTTGTGGTATCCTATGGCAGAACCTATCTCCTAAAATATGCAGCCCTAATAGACTCCTCTTGTAATGCAACCCAATCTTCCACTCAAAATAAAAAAAATCCAGCAGCCATATGCCTCAGACATCCCCTTCTAGCATAACAAAGGCACCATTGAGGGAATAAGAGGAATAAGAACCATGCTAAGTCTTCTGAGGGATCATGTGCCAAATGATCAAGTGGTAGGCAAAAATTCTATCTAGACTCATCATGGAGTGTACATGGTAGCCTATGGAAATAGATGTGGACATGGAAAACTAGTCTCAATTAAACCTGCTTGAGATACTAACTTCCACTTCTTGATTGGTATCCATGGAATGGTTGACAAAGGGATAGAATAAGCATGTGTAATCTCAAGTGTCATCATTGTTTATGTGGACATTCACCTCACATGAGCATCCCAAGTGTTCCAATCATAGTCCTTCTGCATTCTTCCCATATGGGTCTTTACCCCTTGCAAGGTAAAGCATTGGTGACACACCGAGCATGATGTATCCCAAGCCACTCTAGGCGGCCCAATATGGGGAAGTGTAACCATGGCTAACACAAGAATAATGATCATAACACATGATGTTCCTCTTCATATCTCTCCATACCTGCAAAACCAAAACCTCTCACGTCCCAACTCACATGAGTAAATGCTATCTCTACAAACCCTAAAAACTATAAACTCTCATAACTTTCAATTTCCATCTCAAAGATTTTCAAATTAAGTTCCCATGGAACTCAAGCATGAATACCAAGAGATTAGAAATCAAAATTTCCAACCAATCACTCTCAATGTGAAATCACTCTAAACTCTAAAAAATCTAAAAGTACTCATAATTTTCTACTTAATTCTCCATAGACTTCAATCTAGGTACCAATGGAACCAAAATTGATATTTGTGATATCCAAAATTGATATATTTGTGAATATTCACTCAAGTGATATCTGCAGGGAGCTCTCTAAAACTCCATAATATCTTTTCACTCTTTGCTTCTCCTCTCTCTCTCCCGTTCCCTTTCTTGTCCTCCACAAACGATTGAAGGTTGCTTACTTGGGGCCCGGGTTCTAACCCTGGTTATCTGGAGGCCACCGGCATGGACAGTTGAGTGCAATATCACAAGCAACCCTGCATAGATGGACTTAACAGTACCCCGACTTTGGCACTTAGATTTAGCAGCACCAAAGTTGACAAGGAGATTAAGCAGGGATATTTAGTAGGGCAGATTTCTCATACCGCTACCATTGGGATTTAGCCCCATTTTACCTCTAATATCTCATCCTTGTCGGGTTTGATGGGTCTTCCTATCCCTCGTGTTTAGAAGGTGGTTCTTTCTTATTGAATTTTTAGCCATAATCCAAAACTTGACGTGGGCCAATGTGGCACTGAATGTATTAGTTGACAACAAATGTGATACTTTACAGGGTTGAATCGGAATTTCTCTGAGCTGCAATTAGTTCAGAGATTGTGATGATCTTCTCTGAGTTTGCTCTTTATATTATAATGAACGGTTTTAAGAATAAACTCGAAACGGCCTGAAATTAATGCCAACACATACAGACTAAATCCACGTCAAGCTTTGGAGTGCTGTTACATCTTTCTACCAGTTCAGGATGTCGTTAAATCTAAACGTCAAAATTGGGGTACAGTTAAGTCCATCTCCGAACAGCCTTGGGGCGGCAGAAACTTTAGCTCAAGTTGTAAAGTGCGAGTCACTGGACTTAGCTAATGGCGAGGAGAATATCAACTGGTAATATTGGACTTTTTGCACTACCAGCTGACTTTTTCATTTGATTCTAATTAAATGATCACTCCATTTACCGGTTGCTTCAGACTCTTGGACTGCTGAGGTACAGAAAATCCTTTATAAATGTGTGAGAAAATGCCTGAATTTCTTCAAGTCTGAAGTTGCATCAAAATGGAGAATATATTCTCGACAAAGAATAAGCCTTTGTAACATGATCCAGTTTACTTATGAGCCCACGAGGGCTCATAATACCCCGTAATCCTAACGAGATTGTCGAGTGTTTCGCTACAGACAAAGGAGCCGCAATCATCGTTCTTTCCCCGCAGCCTCCCCAGGATACCTACGTTCCGAGCTCGCTGAACTTTACCTTACCTTACTTTCCTTTCACTGTCCAAAACACGACAAAAGGAAATGAATACTTAAAAGTTTACTGCGATAGTTTACCAGAATTCTACCTTCCCTCCTTGTTACCATTGCAAGAGCTACATGGATGGGGATACTGTGGCTACAGCTGCACCACATCATTAACTCCTATCCTTTCCTAAGTTAGTTTTGGCCGTAGTCAAGAGGATGCAGTGAGCTGTCCAAGGTTACTCTTACCATTGGTCAGATTCGAGTTGGCTTGGTTGGGTTGTAGTGAAACTCAAGGAGCGAGCAATCGACCATCAGGGGATCTTAGATCACGCTCAAAAGGTACCTTTTCTCTTGCCTTGGATCTGTGTTGACTCTTGCGTCATTATTATATGATCGGATATAATTCTAACTCTTTGACCTTCTCTGTCAAAATTTAGAAGTATTCTGTTGGTATTGAAATTTTTTCCTCATCATAAATGTCAATATAGTTACTTGGATGATGATCTAAGGAGGGTTACATGCCATAGCTACAAGTGCGGACAAATTCTTTCTGTCGCATTGATTTTTTGCTCCACTGCCCAACTTGAGATTGATGACATGCATATTGAAGATTGCCAAAGCAGGGTAGGTTTTGGGGTTAGTAATTTTACGTTCTGGTAAAATGTTAGTAGCAAATACTTATTCTGCTATGCAGTTTAACTTAGTGGGGCTTAGCCCCAATTTTATGTATTTTGTCTCTCCCTTGATGGGGTCTTCCCATCCTTTGTGTTTTCTACGCGGTTGCCCTTTCAAAAAAGTTTGACTTAGTGAATGCATATTTTGTTAAAGAGATCATGCAGGGACAAAGTTACAAGATGTGAAAACCGAGCAGAAAAGTACCAAAGAGGAAAGAAGAATATAAAGCCCAAAAAGCGCTAGAAAACAAAGAGGGGAAGACGAGAGAAAAAGCGCTAAGCTCCAAAGAAACAAATCCGACCTAATAAACATCCTAAATTTTTTCGTGTTGAACTGTATAGTAAAGGTACTCATGTATATCCGATAGAAGGGGGAAGAGGTCCCAAATCCTCTGTAGACGCGTAGCTTGGGAGTTGGAGAGTGATCAATATTATCTACAGGAGCTTTGAAGTGCTGGTGGCATTGAGAAGATGAAGTTCGTGTGATTATTATAGCCCTACATTCAAGAAGACAATCCAATAATACTTAAAAACACAAAATATACAAGATCAACTGTACAAACATATTGGTAGATTATGTCACATCACAGTATTCCTTGCCCCTATAGCAAAGATCACTGGTACACTTGTATAGGGGGTTGTCGGTTCTAAAGACTTTGTTCGTGGGATTTAGGAACTACCCATATATGCAAAATACAAATTACTTTGGTCGCCAAACGTTATTAACTGCCCGGTATGATTGGGTATAATAAGCTTTCTGAATTCAAGTTGGGCCATGATATATACAAATTTTAAGAAAGACTATACATTCCACGTTATCTCTATGCAATCAACAATCCCCCTAAGAGGTGGCCAAATAATATACCCTGAAGGAAAAAAAGGAAAAGGGAATACAAGAACACTAAGAAATGCAAAGGAGGAACAGCTTGAGCCCCAAGCAAAGAGGGCTAAAAGCCAAGGAAAAACAACAGCCTAAGCACAACATGGACATAAAAGAAACAATGTAGCAAACAAAATAATCTATTCCTGAATTGTGTGAATATAGATGCGTCAAAGGTAGGTACTGTAGATGGAGAGGGATGGGGAAGGGCCTAGATGTTAGGAGCCCCTACTGCCACTGCACGACATAAAAAACCCAATGCTTGTGATTGCTGTAGAGTGACAGATACCTGATGGCCAAAGTAAGAGGTCAGCAATGTTAGTAAAACGTTTGTTTGTTTCTCGTTTTAAAATAAGTCATTTTAGAACATTTTAAAACGCATTTTAAAATACCATGATATTTTATAAAACATATTTTTATTGTATGAATAATATCACATTTTATTTGGGGCAAAAAGAATTCTATCTGAAATGTTTTCAACGGCATCTGCAGTGCAAGCATTTGATATGCATTGATTTGAACGGAGAGTCTTTAAATTCCTGGCTGAAACGCTCTCGTGCATCCCCTCACTTTTGACCTTTGCCTTTGACACTCATTTTTTAGAAAACAAGGAACAATTGAGCTTGTGGAGCAAGCACCTTGGTGACCGTGGTGAGACAAAAGCCACAAAATCCCTAAACTTCTTTGTTTGCTCAGACTCTGCTGGGAGAGTGGGACTACACAAGTGATTGTTCACACCAAGAACCAAGATCATGTGTACCAAGAAAAGAAAAGAAAAGAAAACGTTTATAAAACAATTACAAATATTTTAAAACGTTTTATTATTTGCAAAAGTAAAAAGAACATTTCCAGAGCATTGAGCATAGCAAGAATATAGCTAGTGTTCTTCTCCTCAATAAGAAGACAGTTTGCAATATAACTAGTTTGCCTCTCCTTTGTAGGGAACCTTTTGCTGCATTGCAAAGGAGTATGGAGCTCTACAAGCAGAATAATCTGATAATCACAACAATGTTAAATATGATCATTTTTAGATATAGATTGTATGCTATATTGAACTTCTTGGAAAAGAATTGAAAATACACATATACATTAAGTATCCTCTTGGATCTATAAGCATAATGATTAGGTATAGCCAAAATTGCTAGATATGATAAATTTAAGCATAAAGCTAATGGAGTGTTGTAATGAAGTTCATCGAATAAAATCAAAATTATTTATCAAAGAAAAAGCATAGAACCAAGCTCTAAAACCCTCCCTACACAAGACAAAATCATAGTTCTATCAAGAAAAAATGCCTCAATGAGGAATGTATTACATGTATAAGAGTATATAGTCTCACTTAGATGTGCCTGAATCTTCTAAGAGGCTAGAGATAAGAATTCTAATAAAGTTGGAAGCATTGTAGTAGTTATGACATATAATAGATCATGAGCAAATGAAGATATGATTAAAAATCAAAACTCGTTGAGTCTATTACTATCATGGATGCTAGATGAAATAGAGGATCCTACTATAAAAATATGTCAACTACCAAGTGAGCTACTAGGCTCACATGCCAAAGAGAACTATAGGTATTGTAGCCTTTGGTTTATATATGAGATTATATCCTCCAAAACTTTGAGAGCTATTCATAACCTAAAATATTGATATGATAGCTTTGGTAGTATAATTAGCACTAGTGAAGTAAAGAAGGTGCAAAATATCATATATACAAAGATATGGTACAAAAGACCTTTGTGTAAGGAAAAATACTTGCAAAATTAGAGGTCTTAAGCAAGTTGCAAGTGATATATTATCAAAGTAGTAAATATCACTTTATTATTCCTCAAAATATGGAGTAAATGAGTATGAGTTGTAGCTTAGGTTATGGTATAAGAAGGCTTCAAAAAATTTGTTTACTCCTAATGGTGATCCAACACACTAAAGCCCCCTACTATAAATTGAAACCCTAAGGGAAAAATTCAAGGGAGTGATGATTACTCATGGACTCAAAGCTTAGTATTTACAAGTTTGGACTTACAAACCCATGTTCTTCACATTAAGTATGATAGTAAATCATGCTTGTACTATATCCTCAAAAAGATTAATCTCATTTACAAATGAGGTGAAAAGACTTATCATGAAGTAGGTTATTGTCTCTTTCAAGACCATGAAAAAATATGGCAAAAAATTGTCCATCTAAAGGATGTCCTTTGCAAGTACACTTGGTAGAAGCAAGCTAGGTGTAATCCTTGATGGTGGTATGATGGCTTTCAATAAAGGTGATTGTTTGCATAAAAATGTATTCATATGAGTTCAATGAAAACATCTAATCTCATGCCAATAAAAGAATACAAAAGAAAGAACAACATAAGATAGTACTGAAGGTATTTGAGAAATCTACTTATTTGAGAAATCTACTTGAACAACCATCCACTCTAGATGGAACTCCAAAAATGCTCTAATCTAAGTAATAATAGTCTTAAAATCTTTGAATATATTCATTGCAAATTGATATGGAGACAAATATCATAATTATAGGTTATTAGAGTATAAATAAATAAAAATATTAAATTATAATATTTGTAGGAAAATAGTTTGATTACAATGAAGCAGAGCTCAAAAGTCTCTTTTGAGAGTGCAAGGAGATAAGAGGCAAATGACATACATATAGTTTTGAATGGCACTTGGCCAAAAGTAATACACTAACAAACAGATACATTAAAGAGACAAAACTAAATCTAGGATTTTTAAGGAGAAACAATCTCATAAGTGCGTGAAGATAACACCTAAGTGCACTCCTACATAAAAGCAAAGGGACTTAAGAAATGCATGAGTAAAAAGGGACTTTGATAGCTACTCATCTTGCTAGAAGTCAAAAAGGAAAGAAGGTTAGTCAATGGCAAGAAAATGCAAGGTTTATTAAATGGTGAAAGTGTTTATGAAAAATAGAGCTGGCTAGTTGTAATGGGAGAGTGCTTGAGCTACAAATCTATGTGATTCTTTATTTCCAACATCAAGGATTGATGATGATGCTCAAGAGATAAAACCTAAGAAACTCATGCAATTTTATTAATAGCTACATGAGCATCTATGATGTACTTATATGAAGAGATGACTAATCTCCTGATGAGGACCTACACATACTGAAAGTAAGGCCCCAATATTTCTTGATGGCTTCCTTAAGCAAGTAATAGTAAGGTCTATTATGAAGAAAGAACTAATAAGATCCAAGGAGATATATCTCTACTAATTTCAACACAAAGGCATAGAAAGCACTCTATACATATATATTCTTGATAAAACAAGTGGAAAGATGAATAATATTAAGAGAATACAACCATATAAGACTTAGGTAGGTTTGGAATAAAAAAGAGTTGGCATGCAAATTTGATCTGGAGATGTAGGCAAGAGGTGTGGCTTATATAGAAAGAATTGGTGTGAATAGTAGATATATGGATGTGGGGAGTTGATATCTCCTCTCCTCCATACGCATATCAAATTTCCCTTTATGGTATGTTAAGTTTACTCCATCCAAGGACTTTTACTAAAAACCCCTTTAGGGACCAATTATTAGTTAGGATATATGATTTCAATATAGAGGCAAGCAATACTAGAGTAGTGCAATCTTAAGGAGATGGTAAGTCATTGAAGGATGGTAGGATGGAAGACATAGAGATAATATTACTCAAAAGGAGGAGTGTTATAAAGATATTTTTTAAGTTGGTGTAAAGATCATGGAGAGCTGATAAGGATTATGAATTCATCTAATCTGATAGATGTGTAATAGAAAGAAGTATTTTAAAGTAGAAGGTTTCTATGGCATGAATAAGAGAAGACTTTATCCGTGTAAACCTATATGGGTATTTTAGGGTTTAGCTAAAATAGTTCCTCTAAGTCCAAATGCCAACTCAAAAAAGGGATATATCTAAGGAATGGATTCTACCTTAAATTTTAATAATAAATATAGAAGAATTAAAAACTGTCATAATGAAAATGAGAAATATTATATGACATATATATCAAAATTGAAATAAAAATGAAACAAATCCAAAATTAAACAATAAGAGTATGAGATAAAAAGATAGAATAACATATCTTGAATTTATAGCTAGATTAAGCTAGATAACATTTCAAGTAAGAAAGAATGTGCAAAACTGTATTTCAATAACAAATCTTGGTCCACATCATATAAATTTTGAGGCTAACCTTGCTTTGTAAATGGACCAATAATTATAAAAAAAAAGTGGTCATTTTTATTTAGCCATCCATCATCTATATCATTATCATTGCAATTTTGGTCATCCATCATGTACTCACACACATACATCTAAGTTATATTACCCATCTACACCTATAACACTATATCCTTGCTAAAGTTTCCACTCGTACTCTGCAAATTTTCTTATGTTTACTTTCTAATACCGTTGACAATTGCTTCTTAATAAGTAAGAGGATTTCTTGATAAAGTTCAATAAAGTAAACTACTCTTAGTAAAAAAAAATCCATAATAAGGTATTTTGTACAATAAGATCCTCCATATCAGATGATTATTTTTAAGTATTAAGATTCTCATATAGATAAAATGATGCAGTACTTTATCTAATTTATCTACCGAATAAAAAATACCTTTCACCATTTATTATAAGAGTACACTCCTTAACAACCCTAATAATAATCTCTTTTATCTAGTATTTATTTCCTTACTCCTTTGCTAATTTTTTCTATTGAAGTGTAGTTTTAGATATATGATATTGTTATAATATTTTATCATTTATTTTCAATATTGATGGAACTACCTTCAATTTACTTCCAACTTATTTAGCATTATTATAATATTCAATGTCCAACTTCAATAGGTAAAGTAAAAATAAAAAATTTATTACTACTTTGAATAAATTATCATAACATTTCAAAGCTATCCACAATTGCTATTTGATCAAACGTAATTTTTCAAATTTCAATTATTATTTTTGGACAATAGTTATGCAATATTACCATCACTATTCCTCACTTAACCATGACTACTACATTGGAATGATTGTTCTGGATACTTCTGCATTTACAATGATAGACTCATACAACTTTGTGCTTAAATTTAATTAAAAATCTTAATTTAGAATTAAGATTTTTTTAATTAAGATCTTCATTTAGAATTAAGATCTTAATAAGAGAATCATATTATATCATCTTAAACATGAAAGATCTGTTTATTGAGTAGTTGATAGAATATATATCGTCTTAACAATGCACTGTAGATTATTTATAACCATGTGTAGTTATTTAAGTTATGTAAACTTAGCAAAATTTAGCAAAGATTATATAAATTTATATAAATTCTTATAATTGGAAATTGGTTGTTCTTGCATTTCTTCCATAGAAGTAAAGAAAAATAGGTTATAAATATTTAGCTTAATAAATGAAAAATTGGGTATTTATCTTTCATTTAGGTTTAACTTTCAATGTTTTAACATTTCAATATTCTAGTGAAACTTTCCTTGGAAATATTGTTTCCTTCAAAGAACTTTAATGAAAATTTAGTTATACAAGTGAAAATAAAATATTAATTGGGCCTATATATCTTATATTCAAAGTGAAGATTTCTATTTATATCTTTTTCTGGATAGATATAATTTTATTAGTTTTCATTCAATAAAATCTAAAACCTTTATGAATCTACTGCATTTGAAAAAAAATTTCACTTCTAGTCTTTAAATACAATAACTTATAATTGAGATTGAATTTTGGTAGAATGTATCATACGCAAGGTTTGTGCATTTTTTTGTTATCCTCTTGTTCAAAAAGTAAAATATCAATTAATTATTTTATTATAGTTTGTAGATGAATAACGTGAGATTTAAAAAAATAAATTATTTTAAGCAAGTATTTTAATCCTATCAAATGAGTGCAACTATGATAACATTTTAACCTTATTTTTCTTTTAAACATGTCAATGGTGTATTTTATCAAAAAATGTACCATTAACTATTGGTGTGTATACCATAATTACTTCTTAAGAGTCAATTATCACGAAGTTGATATATATCTGTGTGCCAAATCTAAGAATATATGGAAAAAGAGTAGGAAGGAAGTTCCAATAATCAGAAATGAAGGATATATTCTACCTCTATATCTTATTTATATAATACAAGTATCTAAAGAACAAATGATCAACAATTGGTTCTTTGAGGAAATGTTTAGAAGTCAATATAATCATTTTTCTGTTTAGGAACCTATACCTATCCTATCTTCATATAATCTAGTTTGAAAATATGAATTATGTTTTTCTTTTTTATTAACTTAAAATAATAGTTGATATGAATACTATAAAAGCTAAGTGCTAAAAAACTATTTTTGTTTGATAGTTCTAGGTCAATTAGTGCTTGATATATTTGAAATCACGCTTTGTTAATTTGTTCTAAATCTAGGCTTACAATCAAGTGCTTTAATTATTTGATATCTAATAACTAAATTTATTTTTGTAAGTACAAGCTTCTTGTATATAACTAAAATAAATTACATTTTTATATCTTAGCTTACAAAAGTGTTATTAATTTACTTGAATAAAGGAATTTTCTTCAATATTTTTCATACGTCTTCTCATGGCATTCAAGAGTCTCATCATAACTAACATTTCAAGATATTTGTATGCAATTTTTTTGGAGGATAAACAACTAAATATAATAAAATTTCCACGTCAAGGTCAGGGACTTAGAATATTTAGAATTTTAATAGCCCACATTATATCCCTCCTCTGATTATAGACTTAATCCTGTCATTTTGAACAACCATAATGGCCAATAACTTTCTGATCTGAATTATTATTTTTAATAACAACTTTAATATAGTCCAATTTTATACTTTGAACCAATAGTATAAACATATGATATGCTAATGTGAAGTAACGATAGATAAAAGGCATGATATTGAATTTTCATAGAAAAAAAGGAGTGAATTCTTCTTCAATGAACAAGTGCTCTCGAACGGATTTAGTAACAAAACATTGGGGTTCGAAAATGAAATTGAAATACTAATTAATTATTATAAAACGCTCTATACAGTCAAACATAAACTTAAGATATTTAAACATAAATTTAATCTTAAATATCTTAGGTGTGATCGGGCAGATTTATCGTACAGAACTCTATTGGGGCTTAATCCCATGTTATCTTTTTTTCTCTCCCTTGTACGGCTTGATGGGGTCTTCCCATCCTACATTTTTCCAACGCGGTCGCCTTTTTCCCTCCAAACATAAACGATGAGTACATCGTGGTGGTCAAAGTTCCCCAAAAGAGAAGTTCAACGATGTTGGTAGATCGTAATAAAGCGGGGAAGAAGAAATACGTCATGAACAGCTAATTCGACATGTATCATACGCTCTTTGAACGCTCTTTGAACATCGATATCATACGCTCTTTGAACGTTCTGCAAACTCCATCCGTTACAATACTTGCATTGTACGGAGATGTACTGTAGAGTACTGGACCTTTTTGAGAAGAGAAGTTAAGGACCTGGAAGGGTAGGATTTGCTAGCGTAAGGATCGAACCGAGGCTATTGACTCCGCACAAGGTTCTTCATCTTCTACGGTAACTTTACTTAGTGTGTAGATAGAATGGATGAGATTTAATCAAACACAAATCTGGAAAGTTGTATCTAGAGTGAAAGAAAAAGACGAGAATGTAAGACGCTAAATAGCTACGCGGAAAGTAAACCATCAATCTTGTGAAATTGTCGAATTTTGTTAAAAGAAATCAAGATGGGACAAAAGAATATGCAAGTATCCGTTGCTCTTACTTAGGATATTTCGATATGGGTAACTTCAAAATATGAAACCAAATTTTTCGATGGTTATAGAGAGTCTTTATGTGGGAAAAGATTTTTGATCTAATAGAATAATTTCTCATTGAATACCATCTAATTGTACCATTTTGATACACTTAGTTTCTATCCAGAAATTCCTCAAAAATTCCCATTCTCGTTTCCGTTTCCTTGTCCGAAGTTGATAAATGTTAGAAGTTCTAACAAGAAAATATATTAAGTGAGAAAGTCCACATGGTAATACAATCAATCTTACTGGACCTCCATACTAGTTATGCTTTGGAGAACTGGAAAGATAAGGTACACTTCCCATCAACGATACTCCGAAGTATTCGGACTCAAAATAACCGATATATAACTCTTGTTTAGAGGGAAGATTTTATTTTTCTACAGCATTGTACTTTTGAAGCAAAAGCCGTCATTAACAGATGGATCTTCCCCTCAGCGGAATGTTTTGTTTACTTCGTCCAATTTTGTGTTTGCTTCATGATATGATATATTCTTAAGCATTGGTAATATCCTCAAAGTCGACAATGCAGATATAATTACAAAAGAAACAAAAGAAACAAAAGAAGAAGATATAATTACTGTTGACTTCAGTCATGTATACATAAGTGGACGTATGTTAATTAATTTCCTTAATTAAGGTATGTTAATGTTATTCCTTAAGGTATGTTAATCCTTAATTTCCTTAATGCATATTACAAATGCCAGACCAAGGCTAAAATATATCGGTTTTGAAATCTATCCTTCTTATGTTGGTTGAAGAGCGTGATTCCATTATAACTAAAGTAGAGGATATAATAAACGTGTTTTCTATGCCTTTCAAATATGTTACACATCTCGTCACAAAATGAGAAAGTCGTGTGATAGGATACAATGCGATTATCATTCCTTTCATTTAAATCTAGTTTCACGACATTCTCAGCAAGGTACAGGGATGAGAATGCCTTCAAAAGATGGAATGTAAACATTATTCCATATGACCTTTATTATTCCTATAATGTAAGATGTTTAGATGATTACATCGACTTTAGGCTCAATATACCTGGCGGAAAATTATCCGATTTAACTGTAACCAATAAAGGATATAGAATGAGATCGATATTAATGCTTGGACTAGGGTCGTCGTTCACAGCATATCCAATGGTTGATATATATTTGTCAATTACCATAATGTCAGTAAATCTGGAGCAAGGATTTATAAGATCGATATAACCCGCTTGATTTCATGTGATGAATGCAATCATGTGTACACATTTTCTTGAAGCAAATTTTCTATCAACTAGCATAAGGACCCATCCAAGAACCTAGACCCGCTTCCTAGTGCCTTGGATACCATGCCATTGGTAACACGAGACCCCTTGTAATGCTAAACAGTCATAATTTTCCTACAATTTTCATATATATCAAGAGAGGGAGAAGGACGACCGCGTAGAGACAATGAAGGATGGGAAGGGAGTGCACCATTCCATTCTGCAAACTAGACCCCCCGCACCACACAAACAGTACCGCTAAACAGTCACAATCTTCCTAACATACATATGCGGGCTTACAAATGTAGCAGAACGCATGCAGACGTAGTATAGACTACTGTATGGTGCAGCGGTTTGGGACGACAGTAGCGAATCGGGGAAAGAGTCTGAACGAAGGACATTTCCGATATGTCATGGAGACAAACGGCTGCTGTCGGCGGTTTAGATCTGAGTCCGCGGACTGTAGGTAGAAAGAAAGGAAGAAAGAATGTTGAACATAAAGAACGTTTGCTTCTTGAATTTCTAAATTGTAGAATTGGAGAAACAGTCCTAGCAATTGCACTGCCTCGCTTGTCTATGACTTTAAGACCGACCGGTCAATGCATAATTACTTTATTATTACTCCTTAACAAAAATTACTAAACACCGTAGACGCAGTGTTTAAAATTTTGTTAAGAGTGCTTGAGAATATATTATAATCATGTATCGGGAGGGATCTCATTCTCGTATTCTATACACCATGACTGGTCAATGCATAATTATTTTACTAACCTTGGAGTTATATAGAATAATGGATACAGCTTTTGATATATTTATCAAGAAATGTATAAAAACAGATCATTCTCATTTTAATCATAGGGGTATTACTTCTACTTTCATATCCACAATATATTTTAGACAGTGTGTCCGTTACTTATTACTTTACAGAGAGCACTCGTTGATGCAATCCATAGAGAAACAATTACACTAGATAATATTTCTTTGGACGTTCCAATTATGTATAGACCGTATGACTTGTATAATTCAACTATTTTAGATGAAGCAAAGCAGATTCCTGTTGGCCGTTACTTTTGGAGTTTAGTCCCATTTACACCCGGTGTCTTATCCTTATCCGGCTTGATGTGGTCTTCCCATCTTCTTGTTATACTACGTGGTTGCCTTCTTCCACTACTTTAAAGATTCTGGAGGTTTAGACGGGACCTGAAATCGGTTTTCACATTAATATGACCATCACATTGAGCTAAGATGATAATCGTACAGTTGAGAACAACAGGTTGTAAGTTGAAGAGTTCTGAGGAGATTAAAAGACACCTAAGTTAGCTACATCCTCCGTGTTTTGTACGCAGTCGCCCTTTTCCATTAAAAGTTAGCTACTACAGAGTTCTACTTCCCAATAGTGACATCTCTTATGAGTAACCTTCTCTCAACAGTGACAAAAAGAGGCAGAACCATTGTTTTACAACCATGAATTTTATTCACTAGTGACATATGTCACTAATACTCAATAGTGACATTGTAATGGTCTTGAATAACAGTTCGGAACTTGGAAAAAGCCTCTAATGTGTCTAGTATTTTTGCAAAGGAGCGAAAAAGTCTTGAACTGTTGACTGCCTCATACCCTCAATTCGATCAGTTCTCTGTTTCACAAGCAATGGGCGCTGGATGCGATTAAGGATAGTTATCTCTTGATCTCAAAGCTCGCCCAATATTATTGAATCACACGGGAGAAAATCCAATAAAGCTGTAATTGCTGAATTTGCATGCAAAATATGAACCACCGTATTGACATCGTCATTGTCCACCTCGTCGTCTTGAGGAACCTGTATTATATTGTTGCTGATGAGAACGTTGAGAACTATATCACCATCATGATTGATAACTGGAAACTTGGCACCAGGTAATGGACCGTTATAGCGCCAACTTTCATATTCAGCAAGCAGATGACTGAGCTGACAGCGATGATAGGTGGCCTTAAACGAACGGATTATGCCTTGGTCGAGTGGTTGATAGTACCTTGTTGCGTTGGACGGAAAGAAAACGAGAACAAGATTTTCAAATTTGAAATTGGAATCTGTTGAGCCACGAGGATGGAGAATCTTTGCTACTGTAATATGCGACAAACAGTTGTCTTGTAGAATGTAAAGTGTGCATGACCGACTTTTTGCAATGCGGTTGATTTTGTACAAAAGGCACATATAGGAAGATGTATCTTGCCATGCCTTGGACTGAAAATCATACTGAACACCAAACGTTTGATTGATGTACACCACATTCTTTAGGGCACAAGGTCGAGCACTTTTACCAATGATTTGAATTGTAAACTTTTCCCCGATTGCACTCACAATTGGAGTCACCGTTATGCGTTCCTTTGAGTGTTTGATACCTCGGCCATCACTATTTGCAGTGCAATATGACCATAACGATGTCATGTGATGCTGAAGAGCAGATTTGTCCACATTCAAGATGCTCTCAAGTGGGAGATCTTTTAAGATTTCCCGGATCTCCTGTAACCGCCTTTTGATCTCTACTCGACATACAGAACTATGCTTGCCACACCTTCTTTTACTTGATGTACCAACTCGCTTCAAATATTTCTCGCGACACCCATTTGAAGCAACGAATGCCTTTAAAGCAATGATGTCAATAGATGTAAGAACCTCAGTGTAGACATCTAGAATCTTGTCTCGAAAGAACAATGCTTTGCTTTTCAAAACTTCAACAATAACATTGAGGTCTGGAGCATCAATTTCAACTTGCATGCACCATTTCAATCAGCATAGACATTCTGGGAGTCAGTGTAATTTTTTCTTGGCTAGGTTAGTATTAGGCAATGATGATGCATCTAAGATGATCTACTTCTGCTTCGCAATCTTAGTTATTGTTGTGCGAGCAACACTGATCTTCTCAACTGCCTTCTCCTTTGTAATGCCAGGTTGTTCCAAAAATTGCTGAACAACAATCTTTATTTTTAGATCCAATCCCGTGCGCTTCTTCAGATTAGACACTCTCATTGGTGAAATTGTAGTACTGATTTATAAGGATCTATTATTACCCTGGGTAGAGAAGAAAGGAAGTTCAACCTCAACTTGTGCACCCAGTAAATGAGGTTGCGCACGATTCTCCTTACTAGTGACATTAAGCCTAGGTAGCAGTATATGTCACTATTGGGAGGTAGAACTCTGTACCTTAATTGCGTTAATTTCAGTGTCTAGGGAAGAAACCAAGAAAACTTAGAAGAAATTTGAACTGCAGCTTGTACGAAATGTGTATAGGCTGCAGTTTTATTAAACAGTTGGAGCAGTATTCCTAATGGGCGGTTTCTTAGCACGGAACGCACTTGCTTAGCAAGCGTTCGTCCTTTAGGTGGAAATAGGTAAGCGAGGACGACACTTGTCAGCAGCTCCATTCCAAATCCTTCCATCCGCCGGAACGGCGGCCGTCCTCTGCAGTGAACCTTGTGTGAAGTTAACTGTGACCCTTGAACTGTCTTTCGCAGGGACCTTCCTTTCCTTTAGGCCATGAGCCGTTTCGCATTAGGTACCGCTTGTCCTCTCGCTTCCAGGACTCGGCCAAGGGTGGGGGATGTCGCTGTAAGTTCCGTTCCATCTCGATCTCATCCCGCTTCCTCTTTCCTCCGTCCATCCACCCATCCGTCCCTGTCCTGCTGCTAGCACAACATTGATGCGCTAGATCTACTGCTGTACGGTGTATGGTCTCCAGTACGGGCGTTAAGGTAGTACAGTACTGTCCCATATGCTCTACACTCGATTTTGGAGACATGGATTGCCATGTCATCAGCATATACTGTAGTACTGTTCTGCCGCATATGCAGTGCTCGTGGTTACTAGGTTCGGCTTCTTTCTTCAAAGATCCCTACCTGGTAGGGATATCAATTTCACCTATGATATTTGCTTGAAGTGGCCTATCATAAACTCGTGCTGTCACGAAAAGAAAAATTTAAACATGCCTCATTTTATATGTTGGCCACCTGGGAGTATGGCCAAAGCTATAAAGCTATAACTGTCTTCCAGAATGGTTGGTGTGAATCATGAGTATCGTCCATCGTTTTTGCCATGTTTTAAGCCTACAAATAACGTTCCATATATCTATCTTTGACCAGATAGCTATATGGTATTCCCAGCGTTTGTCCCAGGTGATCATAAACAGGAACGCGTCATCTTCTGGAGGATGAATCAAGTCATTTCGGTAATGATCTCTGCAAATTTCTTGTTTTATGTATCCATTTTAAGTACTGGATCGATAGTGATAGAGATATGGAAGATGTAGACTGTTTACAAACATAAAAAGAAAGTAGAGAATATAATGCCATGTTTCCAAAATAGGTGCTGAAATATGAAATGAACATTACTGTAATTCATCTATGTAATTTATCTATCTTCCAGAATTCTAAAACTTGAATCAGTTGGAATATATTCTGATTGTGTACTCGGATTTCTAAAAATTTTAAGTCCGCGTAGAAAAAAATCTTTCTGTTCTTGTGGAAGAAATGGTATGTGAGGAGATCCAAATGCAGAGTATCTCCTTTGGATCTCCCTGATCATGGTTGAGATGAACGAGCAACATAAATAGCAGTCGTATCTACACCCAAAATTACTCGTGGACATGAATTGTTGACGGGAAAAGTTTTCCTAATGCTAAAACTCTTCCTTTTCTTGTTGCTATCATGCTCTTCATTGAGGAATAGTATAAATAGCTGATTAACATTACTTTAGATGTTGTGTGCATGTATGTACAACATATGTACACGCTTCACAATTAATAACAGGATACAGATTTCATAGCAAATAAAATGAGGCTCTGAACATTTGTTATTTCTTGTTAGCCTTGAATCTTCAGTAGCCGATTCGAGTTAACCTAATCACTTAAATTCTACGCGGTCGCCCTTTTCAATCACCTTTTAAATTCACTTCTGGAAGACTTCGTGATGTGGCAGTCTGATGTCCAGGACTTTAATAGCACCTGATGTAAAAGGAATTTCCATTATAACAGTGCACGAGTTCCTGTTGCTGCGGAAAAGGGGCTACCGCGTAGAATAACAAAAGGATGGGAAGACCCCCATCAAGCCGTACAAAGATGAGATATAAGAGGTAAAACTGTTGCTAAGCTTCATTTCTGATAAAGAAACCGCTGTGATTTGATTGAAACGTGAAGAATGTGGAGCGAGGAGAGAATGAAATGTTCCAATACGAGTGATGGTATAAAATAAAAGAGAAAAAGGAAACATTGTATTTATAGTCAATGAAGAACGTGAAGAAGGGAAGGAATGTCGTACTGTGTGCATCAGCAGTAGCACCTCGCAGGCTGTGGGTAGTGTGTGTCAGCTGGCTACGGCTGGATAACTGTGGATGAACCGGTTATACAGTAGTGTAGCATATCGCGGCTCCGTCGGTGTGATTGACTGCAGTAGCTCTTGCACCAGACCCAGGTTACCCACGGCATGAGGGAGAGAGGAATAGTCATGGTGAACCTTCGTTCTCGGTTATGTTAGATCCTGTTGTGTATGTTATGTTTTCTACGCTGACCTTTGTTGGTTGGGAAGTACGGAACTGTAGTTGTCCGCTCAGTTGTGCACAGAAAGGTGTGGTTGAGTTAATCTGGCGGTGTATTCACCTGTGGTCGACACGAGGTTGGAGAAAGTTCGTGCCGTCGCGGGAGAAGGAATCAGAAGGATTTGGCATGCCGATTCCTCGTTCGTTCTTCATGAAGTTGGAGTACAGTACAATCGAGCCATCGATCTTGGGAAGTGAAGGAAGGTGGGCATGCGGACGAATAGCGAGCGCCACATGGCTACCCGGAGTGGAACGCGAGGGCGTGGAGTGCAGCAAAACATCTGATGCGGGGTCCACTGGGAAAGTACAAAAAGCGGGATTGTGTATTCGCCATGATCATGGATTTTCTGGTGCTCCTGTTTGAAAGACAAAAGGCGATTCGGCGTATGTAGCCTGCTAGCAATGGAGAGGAAACAAGACGGAAAAGACGAATCCATCCCTCGTGTATAATAATCTGTTGCTATTACAACAGCTGGAAAGAAGGGTGAGGAGAGTAACCAATGAGGTGCTACATACATATACAGTAGGTAGTCAAATGAGAGAGATAGAGGTAGAGAGAGAGAGTGAGAGCGTTCCCTGTCTTGTTTATTGTGGACACCTCGCGCCGCCTAGCTACCTAGCTGCTGCCTTGCATCGCCTGGTCTTGCAATCCGGAGTAAGCTTTCATAGGAAGTTCTGCCTCGCGCACCGACCAGGCCAGGATCAGCACCCGCGAGTTGCGCCACCTTCTCCTCCTCGTTTTTATCCTCCTCACTGCTGTTTATACTGCTCTGCATGCATTTGTGTCCCATCCTATTTATTTGGAGTATACATCACAGCTTGTATCACAATTCTGTAGGTGTCCCCGCATCCCTTCAGAGTTTCTTCTTCTTCTTCTACCTTCTGCTCTCCTCCATACGTGCCATCTTTTGCGGCACACATCGTAGACCTGCTGCAAATCACTCAAGAATTTTATTGTCTGTCTGTCCTTGTCCTTGCTGCATGTTCTGGTCTAGGTTCTTCGTATAACCCGCACCGAGTCCCCTCCTTCCTTGAGCATTGCCACTGGCGCCAAAATCTGGCTAGCTATCCTCCCGGATGTGTTCGAGGAAGACTCCTGGAATATTATCGTGCCTGAGATTTTGGATCAACAACACTGTCTCGGTCGTCAACGTTAGCCCTTTACGTATCCAATGTTTAGACAGTCTTCGTGTCGATAGACCTTTGTCGAGACGAATTGCCTGTTTATAGGTACGAGTCACCAAGAAGCTGTTATAGCGTGATCTTCGTTCCAATAGTTGATCCTCTGCATTCAAGTCCGGTCCTCCTCAAATTTGGCTCAAAATCAGTCGCATTATCAAACCCGACTTCTGAATTCCAAATTTCCGGACAAGGTCGAAGACTTTTGGGAGACGTTCGTGGCAGTATCAGCTCATGCCTTGGATTGGGTGATATGTACCAGATAGAAGAGCTCTAATTCAAGAAAGTTTCTTCCCTCAACGATCGCGAGTCAGAGATCGCCAGTGACATTTATACTTTCGTTAGAGAAATTGGATTATACTTACGGCTTTTACCAGCTCGGCCACTGTCACAACCGCAAATTCAGTCCGGTACTAGGGATCAGATCAGGAGCCAACATGTTGAATCCACGGCGCGATTCTCACATGATTGAAAAATCATTGACCAATAGAAGCGCCAGCAGGAGAGATTGGTCGCAGCTACCTTCTTCTCCACCCGGGTCTATCCGAGTTATCCACATCTTCGCCCCGAAAGTGATCCAGACGGATGTGGCCAATTTTCGAGCGCTGGTGCAGAAACTTACAGGCAAATCAAAACGAGGTGGAAGTAGCAGCAAGAAACGAGCGTTGAAGTCCAGATCCATGACGACCTCCGACGCAACTATGTCAAGCTCTACGGATACAGCCAGAAATCAATCTTCTGGAGCCGCTGAAACATGTTCGGAATCTTCAACCAGGTCGTCAAATTCCGCCTCACACGCCGGCGAGAGCAACAACACTGTGGCAAAACCTGGAGCTGTCTTTTCATCGCCTGATTCGTCAATAACTGCAAACACGAGGTTCTCTGGAGTCCATCTGTCGCTTGTCTCTTCTTCAAGCAATCAACTTCTCCCAGAACTCGCAGCTGCATTTGTGAGGTCTCAGTCGTGCACTGCGAGCAGCAATCCAAGAACTGGGGACAGCAGCCAATCTTCCGTCATGGTGGATCCGCTGCAGAACTTAAGCGGGTACAATGATAATCGCTCATCCCTTCAAGCAAATTCCTTCAGCTTCAACTTGAGTGGTTATCAAGCTGAGCAACAGCAAAGTCATAGCCATGGCCGGTATGGTCTATACAACATGAATGCCAGCGGATTCAGCGACATGGACATTCTTACAGGGTTGGTCAAACCAGGGCCTCTTCCAGAGTTTGCACCCCCTCCTCTAAACAACAACTCTACACCAACTCCAGAACATTTTCTCCTATCGAATAATCCGAGCGTTTGCCGACTCTCAGTGCAATCCCTACTTCGCGGATCAGTTAGTCCATTTCATCAATTTTAGTTGGCGCCACGCACAAGCCCTAGGATTGACATGTTCGGTTCTTCCAGGAAAAAGAGACAGTGTGCTATGACAGCTTATCACATCCGTGGACCTGCAGCAAGCACTTCAAGATGATATTCAGCAGAATTGAAATGTAAGCAGCTCAGCTGCATGGCGAGCCCAGTCCTGTTTCAATTCACACTCTTGTTATCCTCCGATCATTGAACATATGATCTCCGTGAACCTGAGGAACTTGTGCGACTGATGAGATAGAGTGGTCTGTGAACTCTGATCCGCAGTTCAGCCACCCCGACGGACCTCACAAACAAGCGAGCAGCCGCAGCGGTTACTAACGAGCCCGAGAACTTGTAACCCAAACTGTGATTTCGGAGCGCAATCGCCCAACCACAGTACTTATTTTGGAATTGTGCTATGAATAGTACATGTCCTAAAGTCCAATCTCCTTCCTCAGACTTTGGATTCGGCAAAATAGACAACTTGAAGGCCCCCGCACGAAAATATCCGCGCCGAAAATGTCAATTACTTCTATCCCGGCACAGCGACCACAAGGCCTCCTCCTCAATGCTTGCCGGTGCCGGTTGGATTTGGTACAATGATGAATTGTTAGGAAGAGTGTATGTATGACTGAGGCTTGAGCATACCTGTGCTGACACATGAATGGACCGGAGACGTTGGGCTTGCTCGTGCCCTCTAAGGCGACAAGCAAGATGTAGACAAACAATGCTGTGGTGCAAATTGAATGTGCTAGTTGGGAAGACATACAGTACCATTTGGAGCACCATATCACATGCATAGAAGAAGCACGTTAAACTCAGGAGAGTTGTCTACCGGCGGGTATCGAAGCATGGAGCCGCTCCATGGTTGACATGGTTTATATGTTTAAGTAGATACTGGGTATGTTCAGCTATGTAATCTGTTTTGAACCGGAATTATGTGACTTGCATTTTGCAGGCATTGCAGACATAGTCATCGAAACTATGTTCTTCAGGCTGAAAATATACTGTAACATGACAATATTCTGTCGAATGTGTGGTGTCCATTGCCGTACTGTATCACTTCATCATTACAGTTTAACAAGAACTGATCATATAATCTGTGCTTGACATTCTCTTACCATTCTCCACTATCAATGCTGCTTGCTGTTCGTCCGCTCGTTCGTTCTCCGCTGCTATCTCACGGGTACATTTACACTTGTTTTCCTCTTAAGACATCCGTACCTCCAGTGCAATTCTGGGTCAGGTTCCTGTACTATCACTCAAATCTGTGTCGCGTCGATAAGAGATACAGGAAGTAATGAAGCAAAGCGCCTTTGCGTTAGCCATGCACCGTTCTTTACAGGGATTGATTAAATTTTATTGTGCAGAATCTAGATGAGCACGATATTTTCAGTTCCCCATTGTATACTGTGATTGTTGAGAGATGAAAAATCTGAACTGAGGTGACTATGTTGGGCATGCATCCCATGCAGGTTCAGGAAGTGAAAGATCTTTAGAGTGAGTGCGATAGTTAAATACAATTCTCTCCTCTGTCTGTCTCTCTCTCTCTCTCTCTGGTGGCGTTGTTTATGTAGCGTATGTCGTCTTGCTGGCCGGCCATAGACGTTAGAAAGTTGATCAGGATAACAAGTTTTAGAAATGACATGAGCTCTTCTTCAATCCCGCGTGAGCCGCGCAAGAGCATATCATGCGGATCTTGCAGAACAGAACAGTCTGAAACCGCGCGGACGAAAGTAAGCAACCGTGAGGAGGATTTGATAAGATTGTAGGTGGGTCCGGCCGAGACAGACTCACTCATCCCTCATACAAAGGGAGAAACCTGAACTCTGACGAATGAGTGATTGAGAGAATGAATGTCCATCGAATCTTGTGGGAGGTCTCTGTGCCAGCTGTTGTGCAGCTCTCAACAGTAGTTTTCACATCATATATATTCAAGGTACTCACTCCCTCTTCCTTGGATGGCATGCATGCTACCAGCAAATATATTTCTGCTTTGCCCCTTCATATTGAGCTTGCATTTAGGAAATCAAAGACTCCTGCCTTCCTTCCCTCACTTATACATATGCTTCACGTGTTCATGACAGCAATTCCCAGCCTTACGTTCCTCACGCGAGGAAGCACACATATCATCCTCTCTCTTTCAGCATGTCGTACTTGTCCCGTCTTGTCCTCTCCTCTCAGCATGGCCGGCAAGGTGTAGAAGAATAAAATGGTAATAACCATAATTCCCTTTGCGTGTAAGGATCGTTCCTTTTACATCCTCATGAGGGTCATGAGATTGAATGCAAGCCAAGCCGAATTTATCGGGGATTACTTTAACTCTAAAAGCGGCAGGAGTGAGCATGCTTCACACGATGAGAGGGCTGCAGTGGTTCGTGGTAATATATGAAATTGAACGATGAGATGTTTGGAAACAGATCAAACTTACAGGTTTATTTCTGGGAGCTGATGGGTTACCCAGTGCATTCATTCCTCGAGCCAAGTGAAGCCCACATTTCTCTGCTCCTAGCTACCTGTAGGAAATACACCTACAAAGGACTGCAGATTATCTCGAGTCAGCCTTATTCACTCAGGGTATCGCCATACTCTGACATTCAGAAGGTAAGACTCCTAGTGGTTATCTGTCGGCTTATGATTAGATATTAGTAGATGAAAGCACCAACGTAGCAGGTCCAAGCTAAGGACGACGAGTGCAAGTTCCCAGATAAGTTGACTATCCGTCTCAAGGAGCTTTCTTGCTTCTTGCTTCCTTTGGGCAGCTACTAGACTTCTCCTAGACTCTTAAGCCGCTAGTTCAGAATAGCATGAGAGGCACGTGGTTCCATTGAATGTTCGAAACAGTAGCCAGCCAGCTACTATAGCTGACGCCATTTCGTGTTCCACAAACACACATCGTTGGAACGCCAGCTCAACCAGCCCGCAAGGTCTTCGTGCTTGGAAGCGGAGGAGAAGAGTCAGCAAGGGGCAGGACTTGAGGCTTGGCTTTCTTCGCTTTTGACTCCGCATCACCAGCGGTTCCGAATTTTGGGTCAATCGAATATATAGCCTCCCGTCTGGTTTGTTCAAATGAGTGAAACCCATCCTGGTCGGGAGCTTGCAAGGAGGCCCCACTCGTTTCCAATGACCTCACATGCAGTCCAGCAGCAAACGAGGTCCCACCTTCCGACCTGCATGCATCCAGTGGAAGAAGCTTGGATGAGCTTAACTGAGAAGCGCGACACACATACTAAACAAAGACTCGACCCACATACGATAGCACGAAGAATGGGAAGACCCATCAAACCGAAGAAGGATAAAGCCAAAGAAGGAAGGAAAGTAACACCTAAGAGGTAAAGTGGAGGTAAACCCCATAGCACTGGAAACAGATATCTGGTTTATTATATTTAGTATATCGGAGCTATGTAAATCGGACTAAACTCTATAGCATAGCAGAAGGAAAGAGAAATTTGTGCTATTATATATAGGATACTAGAGCTATGTAAGTCTTACGGATACCAGAGTTATGTAAGTCAAACTGTTTAGATACCATTAGAGCATCTTAAGAAACATAACGATTTGGATTGTACTTGCTAGTGTTTCCATTGGATTGTACCAGCCGGTGTGCTATAGAGAGTAACCGATATTTGGATATTTTTTGTATAAAACATGCTATAAAATAGGAAAGTAAAGTGATACATAGTCTAGCTCTTGTACTCTCTCTACATATATAAAATCTTGTGCAATCCTTGATAAATGTGTGAAATACCATACATCCATAGCTCCTGCATTACTCTAAGGTTGCAATAATATTGATAATCTCATTGCATATCTATGTATATGGAGATGTTGACAATATGTGGTGCTTATATACATCATTACAACATCATACACTGTAGAAGGACACCTCATACAAAATTTATACATAAACTCTAAATTAACATAACAATCAAATCACACTCAACTCAAATCACACTCTATGGTCAGCCAAAAACAGGCCCTGATTACATTCAAGCCACACCCACTCTAGCTAAGAGACTCCAGGTGATGCTCGCTTGCCTCTATCCACCATAGAGCTCAAGAGCTCAAAGGCTCAACATCAAAGAAGTGAGCACTTTGTAGGTATACCCCCTGCTTGACCTAGATCTCCAGCCCTAACAACACCACTGATGGTGCATCCCATGGTATAATCAGTAGCCCTAATATGAATCTGGATGCCACTAAGTAGTCTCTTAGCAACTACTAATATAACTTTGACCGCCAAGATTATCCCTCAAGCGTTTGAGCAAACTAGCTTCAGCGCTGCAAATGTTGTGATAGTTGTCATGCGTATATACATCATCATACAACATATATTTTTGTCTAAATCATACACTACAGAAGCACAACTCATACAAAAGTTATACATAAACTCTAAAGTACCACAATTGCCGCCTACCCCCCTTCCCCTAGTTGGTGGTTAGGTCTCTCTAATTCTAGGTAGCCATCTACTCCAAGTATGTGATATGCCCTACGGTGGGCAAAGATCAAGAGGTTGGGTGCTATTGAGCCCCACTGTTAGTCACTTATCTACAATCTATATCACATAAAGAGTGAACTAGCTATACGTCAAGTACATCAAGGACATGGCCATTGTCCTTGTGGAAACCCTAAGAGAGGGGGAGTCAAACATGCCATATGCAATCTTCTCAAAAAACTATCACACCCCAAAATAGTAGCAACTCCACTAGAAGAGCCACATAACATACACTACAAGCTTGCATGTACAATTGCCAAGCTTGTGTCCATAGTGCCATCAATTTCTTGGAGGTGGCATGGTGCATAATTCACATGATCCTTCTAAACAATACCATCACATCCTTCCAATGTGAGGACTCCAAAAGGCAAAACCTCACTCACTCTCAAGATAGTGCGGCTTGTAGTCAAGTCAAGTATTATCAGTGCAATACGATATAGATATACATAATCACCGGATGAAATCAATAGATCAAGGATATATAACCTCCTCCTCAACTAGTAACATAGCGTAAGGTATACCTATGTTGAGAAATTACTAAATTCTCAAAGACCATTGGCATCACTCTCTAAAAGGTATTTGCCCATTGAGAACATCTGCTCACCCGTGATCAGGATCATCCAAGTCCAAAATTACAATGGCATCACAACAAATGGTTGTAGGTAAATCTTGATCTCATCCATTAAGTAGAAAATAAAGAGAGAAGGATGCCAAGGAGGCTTGTAAGTTGAATCAATAGCCCATGGAAAATTAAGGTAATTGGAGATCCCAATCTCTCAAGTGACCTCTATGCAAACCATAATTATGCAATTTTCTCTTCATTGTTGAACCACTCTCTTTGCTAACCCATCTGCCTCAAGGTGATCTCAAGAGATAGTATGGTGATCAATCAAGGCCTTGTCACACAAGACCTACAACTCTTCCAAAAACTCTATATCCTGATTAATCAAAACCTCAATTGATACACCAAAATGACTAAGAACTCAATTCAAGAACAAATAAGTTGTCCCTTCACTAGACTCGTTAGGGCGTACCACCAACTTAATTCTCTTGGAAAATTACTCCACCATAACCAAAAAATATTGATGATGTCTCACAATCAATGGTTAGGGTCAAAAAAAGTCCAAAATCTAGTGTTAACCTAAGCCTATGATAGATAATGGGTGTAATTGTGACATAAGAGCATTAAATGATGCTCTAACTCAGTCACAAATCACACACACCACATCTTGCAACAAACTATTGAACCCTTTTGGTTTATATACCACACCAACAATAATGACTATGGAGTAAGCTATATGTATACTTTACTCCAAAATGTCCTAGCTTCTCATGAGCATGACATACAAATTATGGTCTTTAAGATGGAAGTGGTATTACTTGTACTTTACCATCCTCCCATGCACAAAGAAAGTGTCTGCTCTCCAATCTAAACCACTTGGCTTGTTGAAGGATATGGTTTCTCCCTTTGGCACCCATTATGGTACCCATAACACCAATGCAAAGACAATACATCACTAAGATATCATCATGAATGTCTCACTGACTTATACCAATATCTCCACCCTCTAGATATATGACCTCAACAACTCTTCTTGTATGTGTTGAGAGATAGTATCAAAGCCTTGGAAAATATATATAGAAAGGTAAATGCATACCAACCGAACACCATCTCCTCATTTATCTCACCATACCAACATGCTCCACTTTGATCTTATTGGCGGGGACATGGGTTTCTACTCAATCCATCTGTATCATGATTCATCACTCTAGGTCTATGAATAATTGGAAATCATACTCCTATAAAATTAAAACCCATTGTGCAAGTTTGCTTGAACTCTATCAACCACTTAAGTGGTTGATGATCAATCATGAGAATGAAGGGGTTACCAAAAAGGTTACATTGGAAATGTGCTATTGCATACACTATTGCCAACCACTTTCCCTCATATGACCTATAATTTGCCTTTGTTTAATTTTTGGAATGACTAGCATAGGCCACCACAAACTCCTTCTCCTCATCATGATGATGGATAAGCAATGCTCTAAGCCGCAATGTACTCCAATCAATACAAACATGGAATGGTCGTCCTCTATCAATCTCTTAAGAATACGGGCAAATTCCACCTCTCCTTGAGCTCTATAAAATCTCTCTCTAGCTCATTTTCCCAACACCACTCTTATGTAAGTTTGGACAACTTTGTCAAGACCTTGGCAATCACACTAAATCCTCTAACATATCAGCAATAGAAGTTTGCCAGAAATATTCACACTTTGTTCACATCTATAGGCCAAGAAATAAGTCCACCAAGGTAGATAGTGTGACCAAAATACTCAACTTGCTTGTGGAAGAATTTGCACTTCACAAGATGTAATTTGAGTCCATAAGATCTTAACCTCTCAAACACCTCCAACAAATGTCTCTCATGGTCCTCCAAAAGAGTACTATAGACCAAAAAGAAATACTAGTACTAGTACTAGTACTATATATGTCAAAAAATTGATGTATCACTAGTCAAATTAATCCAAATACTAGGTCTTTTAGAGTACCCAAATCCAAGATTGGATTTTGCGTAGTGCTATATTGCCTATTGCTTTTTGGTCTATAGTACTATTTTGGAGGACCATGAGAGACATTTGTTGGAGGTGTTTGAGAGGTGTCCAATGCTGATCCAATTCTAATCCACCTTGGTCCAATTCTAATCCCACATAAGTTTACTTCACATCAATAATACAACAACTCATGTAACTCCTCAAGAACCTCCAAACTCTCTATCTTTCTCCTTTTGTAAGCTTGGGTCCAATGTTCAGTGCCCAAGTATCCTCTAGAACTGATGTATGAGTGGAAGATGTAATGACTCATTGTAGTAATGTCATGCTCCAAATTACTATAATCTCCAACCTCAAAGCAAAAAATCCCTTTGCTCTAGCTGCAAGCTCCATACATCTTGTAATTTATCCCAAGTAGACCACGCTCACTTGGATGAACCCCAAGTAGGCCACTCTCACTAATAGCCATTAGTTGTGCCGCAAGAATACCATGCTCATTTGGTACATCACCCATAACACGTGTTTGAATCATCTTGATTGGCACAAAGCTCACAAGTATTTGAGTGGTGATGTCTATCAAGCACATCCTATGCTTCCTTGCCAAGCCAAAACTCACAATCCATGTCAAAAAATTCAATTCCATAGCCTAACCTAACACTTGATGCACCTACACCTTTGAAATTATTGAAATGGTAATAATATTAGTACAAAAACCCATCACCCACTCTCTTTCATATGCATTTGGTTCCACCAACTGCTATAATTGTGAGTCCCAAACAAGTCCAAGACATCCTACTTGACAAGCATGTGAGCTTGGGAAATTCATTAGTGTGGGTAAAGCTGTTCTAGGCTACCTTACAAGGTTCACCATTGCTATAGATGACTTGTCAACCATTACCATTATTTGAGACTGGCGCTCAATATCTAAGATGTCATCAATAATAAGGTGGGCTAGTTGTTGAATCCTATCATAAGCACATTCTAAAACTTCTCTAGATAGGAGGTTCATACACCAAAGATGAAGATAATGGACCCGTGATCCAACTCTAGTTGCGTCTAACAACATAGTAGGTCTCATCCAAGAATGGACTTGATGTGTACTTGCCACCACATGTGTACAAGAATCACCCATCAAAGGGATGTTTTCTAAAATGTAGGTTGGAGAAATGGACTATGAATCTAGATATGTTGTAGGATATGTAATATATTCCAAAACACACTAAAATGGAGATCCTATAGACCCTAACCTTGGCCAACACAAGTATGTCTCTAACATCAAAAATCAAAAATCATGCCATCAAAAAATCACCAAAAAAATGGGACTATGTATCTCAAAATCTTGCACTCCCAACAAGGAAATGTCTACTAGTAGGGTCTTCTAGTAACCCTTGACTAGTGATATCGGTAATAACTTAAGGTACCAATATGGAAATGTGTCACATGATGTAGAGAAACTTGCCTAGCAATCTTATCTCTTTCCATATACAAGTACCTTTAAACCCTTATACTTGCATGTAATACCATAGCTAGTCCAATGCCAATCTGTAATACCAAGGGTTAGCCATATGATCTAGATGTGAAATTAGGTTTGGTAACATCTAGAATGATGTTATACATGATGGTCAAAATAGATCAGATAGAAGTATCACCAAAAGAGTACTTCTACTAATAGGGCAGAAACCGAAATAGACTTGAGAACCTTAGAACCAATAGCTAGACATATGATTTAAAGGTGAGAATTGGTTTGGTAACATCTGGAAGGATGTTACACATGATGGACTAAACAGATTAGAAAGAGGTATCACCAAAAGAGGACTTCTACTAATAGAGTAGGAACCAAAATATGCCTGAAATCTTTGAAGGCAATTTCGGAGGCCTAAACGGATGAATTAGGCCTAAAAAATGTGCAGATTCCCCCCCAAAAAAGGAAAGGTTGGCCTTCCCTCCCCCCTGGTTTGTCTCGTCAAGAGCTTTCCAACGGTACCTTACTCATGTGATTTTGAGATTCATACAAGATGATTCCCTAAAAGATTCCCTCCGGTCAAAGCTCATTTGACCAACCAGATAGGACCTAGACCAAACAGGTCACCCATCCAAGTAAGTAATCCAAGGGTGGAGCTTGCTGACATGTCACCTATCTGTGTCCCTAATCCTATGGTGGAGCTTCCTTGGAGGAGATCCTCTTTGCCTATATAATAAAGAGAAGGTGCTCCCTTGGGGCATCAAATGTTTGAGTGTGCAATCTGTGTTTTCTCTCTTCTCTTGTCCTCGGAGTATTACACAATCCCACAAAACAACTCCAATAGATATACTCCTTTTGTTGGATACTACCAATCAATAAGTGTGATATCCAAAGGTGACAAGGTAATAAACTCCAAAGGCTCATCCTCACATTGGTCTCTTGGTGGTACAAAGGCTCCACTCCAAGCCTATTGCACAATTGATTTGCAAGCCGCTATAATGCCTCCTCAAGATTCCACAATATAACATCCAAGGTGGATGGAACAATCCCACTTGTACTCCAAATCTGAGTGATCTTGTCCGATACTAAGATATCGTCTTTATAAGCATTCTCCAATAAGTCACCAAGTCAAGTAATGGAACCAATGAAAGTTGAAATGATTGGCTGATGCTAATTCAAAAATGAAAGTAAAGGTCAAGCTGCACTAGGCCCTTTACTTCCCCCATAAGATTTGGGCTGCCTACTCTATACTTGAAAGCCGACATGGTGTGGTGCACTCTAGAAGAAGTCACAATTGTAGATGAGGTTTCCTTACCAAATCCAAATTTCACCACTCTTTCCTCCACCATGTTAGCTCAATGCGCTTAGAAAAATTAAAGACCATCACCAAAGGAGTGTGAAACAACCTAAAATAATATAGCATTATGTACTCTACATTGCAATCCCTCTCCAAGATTCCATACCAAAATTGGACTACTTGGGCCTTAGTAACTCCCTAAGTGAAATTGATTAGTCATCTCATGCAAGTGCATGCCTTGCGTAGGCTCTCTCTAGCCTTTTGTTGGAGCTCAAACAAGCTTCTCAGCTTGTCAATTAGCACTCCTTGATAGTTTTACCTCAAACACTAGAAGAACTCTACCATAGGATTAAACTTGATATTGCACCACTTCTACTTGTAGTAACACCATCTCCAACTAGTGCATCTTCATTAGATACACTAATTCTACTAGAGTTAGAACTCATGGGTACTACCAATCTACCCCTAAGCTTGAAGTGATGGAGATGTAATTTGGAGACCAATATTGTCTCCAAAGCTCAATGTCCTCTATATAAGCTCTCTTGAACTCATGGTAGTCATCCATTGGTGGACCCTCACAATGCTATAGCAACTCCTTCTATGCCATGAAGTGAACAACGTTGGGTTTTGCATATGATGCAAATCACACCAATTACCAAACTCTTGGATAAAGTCACCCAACTCAATGGTACCCAATGTACTAGAGTAATGCATGGGATTGGTCTTTAGAGGTCCCACAAATCTCATCCATATCCCAAAACAATGGTGTGAACACACAAAGTGCACTCTCAATTGAATTAACTCCCATGTCAAACTCCAAATCGGAATCAATCTCCTCTCTTATTGGGATATAAGATACAAGTTGATATCGAGTGCCAATCTATGTAAGCTCACTATGGATTGTAGCAAATATCCTCTAGAATCCTTGGAGAACTCTATCATGATGATGTATCCTAAACCGCAATTGTAACCACCAAGTACCACCACCAAGAACCACCCATTAATATAACTCTCTAACTATGATAACTACACTTGAATAAAGTGCAACCTATAACCTGCCATCATAACACACTCTCACAATTTGTAGACCATCACTTCCTACTTCACCAAAGAGAAACATAGGTAGTTTGATTGGTCATCACTCCAATCTTATTATTGAGAGCAAACTAGAGCACCAAAACTCTAAATATCAAGGCACTTCACACAAACATGGTGCACAAATTGGAAGTAGAGAATAGAGGGGTCTAATCACAAGAAATCAAAATGATAACCTTCCATTTCACAAATCAAACCGGGCTGAATTTGCCACCATTTCACATTTGACATGATAGTAGTGTCTATCTACTCTTACACTACCAAGATTATCAAGGATGAGATCAAATTGCCTCTCCTAGCCAAAGTTGAATGAGTATATTGATTGAGTTAGCAATCACTAAGACAACAAGTGAGGGTGGACTAGTTGGCTAGGGCATTAGTCTAGGAACTAGAGATTTGGGGTCCAATTGTGCATGATTCTAAAGGATATGCAAATTGGCATGCCATTTGTAGCATCACACCTAGATTTCTTGGACGTTGGAATAGTAGTGTTGGTAATTAGAGGTATTTTGGCAATAACTTATAGACTACTTGTTGTTGGTCAAATTTTGTGTTTGGAGTACTAAGTATATGGTAGGGTTTATTGTTGCTTGCACCATTTTCACCGTCAAGTGTGCAAATTATGGGATTTTAGGGTTGAAGATCCAGGTCAAAATCAAATGTATACCTTGGAAGTGCAACTCCACAAAGCTCACTTATTTGATGTTGAGCCTTTGAGTTCTTGGCTATGGTGTTCTTTGCCTTTGAGTTAATTATGGATTTTTGAGTATGGTTTGAGTGACAGATCAAGTATTAGTTTGATTGAGTATGGTTTGAGTGAAGAACAAATTGATTACATTAGAGAAGTGAAGTCAGAGGAGAATCGTGTGTAGGTACTGAGGGTTTTGGTGGTATCTCCAAGCTTGGCTGATTGTTGGTAGCTTGATTGTGGTTCAAATTTTCCCTAAGAGTGATCATGTGCAAAAGCTCTTTTGAATTGATGCAAATTTAGCAATGAGGCCATCAATGTGCGGAACATTGGCCAAATTTCCTTGAGAATAGAGTCAATTTCAGGCAGTGGTGTTTGATTTGAAACTAAGAGGTGAAATTAAGTCGAGTTGAGCTTGAAAGTCAAAATTGAAGGTGGAGTTGGGAACCCATTCCCTTGGATTTGTGATTTGGAGAACCTCATCCTTCTAATTTAGCTCAAGTGAAGATTTAGCGGAGGATTTAGTGGTCTATCAAATGTAGAGAAGTTATGTGAAATTTGGTGGAGGATTTATGTCAAATTTGGTGGAGGGTTTATATCAAATTGTGGCTTGAGTTGGAGAAGCTTGGCCAGATTTGGAAGCATTTAGCAACTTTGATTTGGAGAACCTCATCCTTCTAATTTAGCTCAAGTGGAGATTTAGCGGAGGATTTGGTGGTCTATCAAATGTAGAGAAGTTATGTCAAATTTGGTGGAGGCTTTATGTCAGATTGTGGCTCAAGTTGGAGAAGCTTGGCCAAATTTGGAAGCGTTTAGCAACTTTGAGGCATAGGGCTATGAGAGGCTACAAAGGCCTTTAAGAGCAAACAAGCTAGCTTGTTGGCATGAGGCTAGCTAGTTTAGAGTAGTTTTTGGTCATTATTTGGCAAAATCTGCCTACCTTGAAAAATTATGCACAATATGGTTTGAACCTCATATCTTTGGTTCTTAGACTGGTACCCTAGCCAACTGGTCCACCCTCAATCTTGTTCCATTGATATCTATACACATGTAGTTTTGGCTAGGAAAGACAATTTGATCCCATTCTTGGTGATCCTAGTAGCTTAAGAAGTAAATAACTCCTATAATATCAAATTCCAAATGGTGGCAAAGTTAGTTAGATATTGATTTATGAAATGGAAGGTTTTTGTTTAGATTTCTTGTGATTAGACCTCCTCCATTCTTTGCTTCCTTTTTGTGCACCATGTTTGTGTGAGATGCCTTGACGTTGGTGCTCTGGTGTGCTCTTAGTAGTGAGGCTAGAGTGATGACCAATCAGACTACTTGTGTTTCTTTCCAATGAGGCAGGAAGTGATGACTTGTAGATCATGAGAGTGCATGTTGTGATGGTTGATAGGTTATAGGTCATCCTTTCTCTTTATGTAGTTGTTATAGTTAGAGCTACATTAGTGGGCGGTCTTTGGTTGGTGGTGATTCTTGGTGGGATACTTGCGGTGGTTATGGTGGCAATTTGACTTACTTTGTCACGACAAAGTTCTTTGGGGATTCCAAAGAAGATAATGCTATGATATGCAATGGGTTTACTTGGAGTGGCACTTGATATCAACCTGTATCTCAGGTCCCAATGAGAGAGTAGATTGACTCTAAGTTGGAGTTTGACTCAAACAGGAGCTAGGTCCACTGAGAGTGCACTTGGTGTATCCACACTGTTGTTGTGTGACATGGACAAGATTTATAGAGCCTCCAAAGGCTTCAAGCATTACTATGGTCTAATGGGTACCATTGAGGTCAATGACTTCATCCAAGAGTTTGATAATTGATGTGATATACAGTAGATACAAAGTCTGACTTTGTTCACACCTTTCATAGCATGGAAGGAGTTGTTTCAACACTTGGAGGGTTCAACAATGGACTACTATCATGAGTTCAAGAGAGCTTACATGGAAGAGATTGAGCTATGGAGATAGTATTGGTCATCAAATTATATCTTTATCATTTTAGGCTTGATTTCTAGGGGTAGATCGGCAATACCCATGAGTTCTAGCTCTAGTAGCATTGGTGGATCTATTAGAGATGATGCTACTACAAGTAGAGGTACCACTACATGATGTGGTGTAGTACCAAGGTTTACCCATGGGAGAGTTCTTCTAGTGTTTGAGGTAGAACTACCAAGGAGTGCGGACCGACAAGTTGAGGAGCTTGCAAGAGTTTTAGTAGAAGGCTGGAGAGAGCCTATGCAAGGCATACACTTGCATGAGGTGGCTGATCAATTTTACTCAAGGAGTTATTGAGGCCCAAGCAGTCCAATTTTGGTATGAGATTTTGGATAGAGAGTAATGATGTAGAGTATGTGATGTTATGTTGTTACAAGCTACCTAACCTACATTGGCAATAGTCTTTGGTTTGGTTGAGCGTATTGAGCTCAACATGGTGGAGGAGAGAGTGGTGACATTTGGATTTGGTAGAGAGACCTCATCCACAATTGTTACTTCTTCTAGAGTGCATCAAAATACACCATACCATGTTGGCTTCCAAGGACATGGTGAACAACCTAGATCCTATGGAGAAAGTGGAGGGCCTAGTGTAGCTAGACCTTTACCTTCATTTTTAGGTCAGCAACAACTAATGAGTGGTGGTGTTGCTTGTTGGACTTATGGTGGACCTCACCTCAAAAGAGAGTGCACTCAAGGCAATGGACTTGATACCTCTAAGTGCATCACAATTGGCATAAAGATAGTGTAACCATTGCTATAGATTTGGTCATGCTAATGATTGATGCTTTGACCGACACTCGGAGTTACAAAGTGGTAGGGCTATTATGGCAGGTGGTAGAGGAGCTCCATGTCATGGAGTACAAGGTGGTAGAGGTGGTGGTAGAGGATCCACACCTAGTAGAGGTGCAATACCTACCCTTACTTATGATACAACCATGGCTACTCGGATTGAGTAGTTGGAGCAAAGATTGTCTAGCATGGCCATAGCTCAAAGGAGATCAGATTTGGGGGTTGAGGCTTCCATCTCATATGTTGGTGATAAAGATGTCTTGGACTTCATGTGTGGAGCAACACAAGTGGATGCATCTTTGATAGTGACTAGGAGTGCAGTACATGCTCTAGAGCCTAAAGGAGCATCAATGGAGTTGGACATAAAGTTGAGGCTGGTAGATAGGTCAGACTCCCCCAGTCTTTTACACTCTTTGAGGCACTATAGACAACATCCATGCCTCCTACACATCCTAGTGTAGGTGTGGTAGGTGGTGATAAGGTGCATGATAGACTACTTGCTAGTCAACTACTTGCTATACATGGATTGAGTCTAGCTCAATGTTGGAGGCGGCTCAATTGATTATGCACTTTCCTTTATTCTCAACCAATGACATGTTTATATTGGGAGTTGACCCAACTTCAATGTTTTGGTTGGCTGTAACACTTTGTGAGAGTAGGGATGATGTGGTTCTTACTTCTAAAGTAGAGGTGGTTGATAGTGGAGTTGACTTGGTTGAGGAGCTTGGTATCCGCTTAGTGACCAATGGGTTATGGCAGGCAACAACAACTAGAAGAGGAGTTAGAGGAGGAGGAGTTACCAACTAGACCTGCTTTTGAGCAAGCAGAATTCACATCAAGAGTTATCTTATTGGATAAATAGAGGGGGGGTTTTTTTGGTGGGACCTATAGGGAAGGTCTATACACCATAGAGGGTCTTACTAGACTCTAGTGTGTAGCCCCTTATGTTAGGGAAGGTTGCAGTTGTTGGTCTTGAGTTACAAAAGACCGCTGTGGAAAGGTGTCCATTTCAGATCTAGACATCTCTAAGTGGTGTTCCTATACACTACATTACATGTGGAGAGCTCACTATCCAAATTTAGCCTGATCATTTGATTGAGCGCTCTATAGTGAGAGCTCAGGCCATTGTGACAATAGTTGAGTCATATGACGTGTTAGTTGGAGGAGTAGTGTTATACTCCATGGATTTCAGTATTGATTATTGGGAAGAGACAACCTCATATAGACCAGGTTGGCAATTAGGTGAGGGATGGGTATGTGAACTACCAATATGCTTTAGTCTTGGCTCACTATAGTCCGTGACCATGGCGGCATCAATTTTAGCTTTCAATGGTTTTGTTATTTGGCCTGGTAACTTATTGGACGGGAAAGCCTATGTAGAGGATACTCTAGTACTAGAGGAGATCACTTAGATTGGAAGTGCAAGTGGGATCATTCCATCCACCTTGGATTTCCATTGTGGAGTTTAGATGAGGCATTTCAGCAACATGCGGATCAGTTGGTGCAATAGGCTTGGAGTGGAGCCTTTGTACCACCACAAGACCAATGTGAGGATGAGCCTCCATAGTTGATTACCTTGTCCCATTTGGACACCACACTCATTGCTTGGTAGTATCTAGTGGAGGGAGTATGTCTATTGGAGTTGTTTGGTGGGATTAGCACTTGACTAGTTGCGATACTACATGTGGGTATATGAGTACAGAGGTACTTGTATGTAGAGAGAGATGAGACTACTAGGTGAGTTTCTCTACATCATGTGAGACACCTGGCCTATTGGTATCCTGAGTTATTATTGATATCAACAATTAAGGGTTACTTAAAGACTCTACTAGTGGATCTTTCCAGATCCTTGCGGGGGGTGTAGGATTTGGAGAGATATGGTCCCATTCATTTGGTATTTTTGGATGGCCATGTCAAGGAAAAACACATGCTAGCCAAGATTTGGGTCTTTAGGATCCCCTTTTGGTGTGTTTTGGGAGATGTTACATATACTATGACATCTCTAGGTTCATCAATCAATTTCTCCAACTTACATTTTGGAGAACATTCATTTGATGAGTGATTCTTACACTCAGGTGATGGCAAGTACACATCAGGTCCATTCTTGGATAGGATTTTCCATGTTGTTGGATGTAGCCATAGTGGGATCACGGTGTTGTGTTGTGGTTTGCGTAGCTCGTAAAAAGCAACTTATCATAGTTTATCTCCACGTTAGTGGGGTAGGTTGCATGCTAGTTCAGACGGATGAGATGTTGCCATGTGAGCCATCTATGTACATGTATGTGATTGGCCATGTGGGTTACAATCTTATCATGTTTGAGGGCTCTGATGAATAAAGATGAGTGCAAGTAGAGAGACGGGTGTGTTTTAGTTTGGAGAGTCTCGAGGAGAGAAGGAAGTTGGGAGAGAGTTGTAGCAGAGAGCAAGTGTTAGATCATCGGAGGAAAGATTTGAGCATGAGATGTCCCATGCTCCCGATCTGCCTCTCCTGAATCCTTTTCTCATCAGGCTTCAGATTTTACACTGTGACGACTTACGGGATTGGTTGGTAGCACGTTTCGGGGTGGTGTTTGTGGAGTCGGTGATGGGAAACCCAGATCCTATCGTCCTTCCGGTGCTTACTTATGAGAATGTCTGGGACTTGACAATTTATGTTCTTCTATAGTTGGGGAATGCCTAAAATTTCGCTCATAAGCTTCAAGGTGGAGTTGTGGGGTCCATTTGTCAAAAAGTAAAAAGAGTAAAAGACAAATGTGTAAGAACTTGGGTCTCAAGGGGAAAGTCGGGAGTTTTTCGACCATCAAGGGAGTTTGGGGAGGGCATTCAAGGAATGGAGGAAATGGTTGGAAAGAGAAGATGACAGGCTACAATTTTTAGACAGGAATCACTCGATTTGAGCGGAGTATGAGAGGGATATGATCAATTGAGTGAAAGGGGGTTGAATTGATACCCAGGAGCACAAAGTAGTCAATTGAGGGAGTTTTTTGAGACCTTTGCACTATCTGTCAGTGGGATTGGAGAGTAGACAATGTTTTTACAGTACTGAGCACAATAAATCCCAGTATTGGATCAATATCAAATCAGATCCCATTGATTGAAGTTGAAGCTTATGGGATGTAAGGTGTTGGAGAAGAGCTAATGCTCAGGTTTGGAGTTTTGGTCACACCCCAAGTTGCAGTTCGAATTTCCTCATGAAAATTTCCAGAGTTGTTGGTGAATAGGTTTAGCTCCTCTGTGTGAAAGTTTCATATGAATTTTTCAAATAGAGAAATCAGGATCTGGGTCTACAAAGCTCACAAGTTAGCCCAACTCAGGGGTTGATCCACATCTAAAGACTGGAATTGGATTGGGCTACGAAAATTTGCAAGAGGTTAGAGAAAAACACAACCAGCTATTGTGGAAAATTTGAGTGGTTCTAGATCTGTGCAAAGCAAGATCTGATGCAAAACATCCTGCTGAAAATACTATCATAAGCTCAATAGAGCAAATTTTCCTTTCATCTTGATTGGATATCAAGTCTCATGTCCTGTGACTATGACTGAGATTTTCAGGTTGCCAGAGTGTTTGTGAGGATCAAGTGTATTTCTAAATCAGAAACTTGGGAAAAATTTCCAAGAACCAAGAGCAAACCCTAAAAAGAAGATTTTGAAATTAGGGTGAAGTCCAAGAAAAAAAACCTGGCCAACTTTGAGATATTTTCAGGAGACTTTTATTGATCCGATTTAAGTTTATTTTATATCATTGGAAAGCTTATCTTACAGGCGTTCCATTGAATCCTAGATCACTTGAATCCAAGCTATGTAGAAATAGTTACTTGCATATGAGCTGCGCAGAATTTTCCCTATCAAAAAGACATAGAAAATCCCCACATGAAGTAGGAATTTGTTGACATTTGAAGTATGGATAGGAGGAGGCTTGGAGTACAGGTTGGAATGAGCTTGATGACAGAGCATGAAGGCTCTGAAGCTCTTTTCCCGACAAAAAGTATGGAGAGTTGTTGCCTTTTCTTGTGATTGGATCCTCTTTATACTTGTATGCCTGTTTGTACGCCCAGTTGGCTTGGATTGGTGTGCGGGCGTTGCGCTCAGATTAATTCCTTCTAGAAGTGCTGTGTATTTCTCCTTGGTTATGTTGGAAGTGATGACCAGCAGACCAGGAGTGCATGTTGTGATGACAGGTCAGGTTGCCCGGTACTATTCTTCCCGATAGCAAGAATATTAGTCCTGAGAAAGGAGGGTTCCGGCAATAAGGGTCACATGTGTGTTTTGTCAAGTCATTACGGTTAACCTCTAGCCTCTGATCTGTAGTCTCCACAGCTAGGCACCCTGTGTGTTCCCAGAGAGAGAAAAGGAAATTATGACAACGGGCTCATTGTCTTCATCTTTGGTGGACAAAACTCTTACCTAGAAAGGTTCTACAATGTGCTTATGATGGGATTCAACAACTAGACTACCTCACTATTGATGACATCTTGGATGTTAGGCGTCAGTCTCATATGGTAATAGTGGCTGATAGGTCATCTATGGTAGTGGTGAACCTTGTTAGATAGCCCTAAGCCACTTTTCTCACACTTATGAGTTTCCCAAGCTCCCATGCTTCTTGATAAGGAGGTCTTGGACTTGTTTGGGATTCACAATTAAAATAGTTGTTGGAGCCCAATGTCAATGAGAGGGAGCAAGTGATGGGTTTTCTACATGGGTATTTTTTTTATACAAAAATGTCAAAGGCATCCAAGCATCATGTGTTTAAGGTAAGCTATGGACCCAAACTGTTTGACTTGGATTGTGAGCCTTGACTTGGCAAAGCAACATAGCATGCACTTGATATGCATAACCACTTGGAAACTTGTGAGCTTTGTGCCTATCAAGACAATTTAGGCACATGTTGGAGGCAATGGACCAATTGGGCATGGTATTCTTGGGACATAGCCAATGACTACTAGTGAGAGTGGTCTACTTGGGGTCTATCTAGGTGAGCGTGGTCTACTTAGGTCACACCCTTGGTCTACTTGGGATGCAGCTAGAGGATGTATGGAGCTTGCAGCCAGATCAAAGGAAGTTTTCCACATTGAGGTTGGGGCCTCTAGTGGTTGGGGGCATGATACTACTACTCCCAAGGGCCCAATGTAGCAACTAGTTAGTATGTCTTCTACTCCTACCACAATTATAGAGGATACTTGGGAGCCAGATCTTGGACCCAAGCTTACAAGAGAGGAAAGACGGAGAGTTCAAAGGTTTTTGAGGAGCTATGAAGGATTTGGGTGCTCTAAAAGGACATGGTATTTAGATTGAGATGACTAGCAATACACCAATTTTTTGACATCCCTATCAATATAGTGATATGGAGAGCATTGATTTAGAGTAAGAGTAGAGACCTTCTTGAGACTGGTTTGGTAGAGATTTCAAAAAGAGAGTATGCATTAGCTATAGTGATGCAAGCCAAGAAGGATATGCATGGCAACTACACATGTTGGGCGGATATATAGATATTACCATCCTATCAATTGACAGACTAAGGTTGATTGGTGTGCCATACCTACACCAGAGGAGATCTTTGATGTGATTGGGCATGCAAAGGTCTTCAGTACTTTGGATCTTTCAATATGATATCATCAGTTGCCAATCAAGGAGGAGGATAAGTCCAAGATAGCATTTTGGGCTATTGATCCTCACCGTAAGGATGTATTGTGTCAATGGAGGTTCTTACCATTTGGGTGAAGGAATATTCCTTCTAAGTTCCAAAGGGTCATGGATAGGATCCTAGCAAGATTGGATTTGCTCGGTGTTATATTGATGATATTTTGGTCTATAGCACTATTGTGGAGGAGCATCAGAGACATTTGTTGGAGGTGTTTAAGATTGAGATCTCACGGACTCAAATTATACCTTGTGAAGTGTAGATTTTCCATAAGCTGATTGAGTATTTGGGTCACATTATCTACCCTGGAGGACTTGTTGTCCAGAAGACCAAGGTGGAGGCTATTGCACATATTTGTAATACCAATAGCTAGATAGATGATCTAGAGATGAAATTTGGTTTGGTAACAACTGGAAGGATGTTATACATGATGGACTTAGTAGATTAGATAGAGGTATCACCAAAAGAGTACTTCTACTAATGGGCTAAAATCTAGAGGTGAAAGTTGGGGTGATGACCTCTGGAAGGATGTTACCCATGATGGGGAAAGTAGATCAGATAGAGGTATCACCAAAAGAGCACTTCTACTAATAGGGTAGAAGCCAAAATAGGCCTAAAAACTTCAAAGGTAATTTTGGAGTCCTAAATGGATGAATTAGACCTAAAAATGTGTGGATCTCCCCTCCCAATGTAGGAAAGGATAGCCTTCTTTCTCTCTTTTTGTATCTCATCATGAGCTTTCCAATGGTACCTCACTCACTTGATTATGAGATTCCTCTAAGAAGATGCTCTAGAAGATTCCCTCTGATTAAAGCTTGTTTGACTAACCAGATGGGACCAGGACATGTCACCCATCCATGCAAGTAATCTAAGGGTGGAGCTCACTAACAGGTCACCTATCCATGTACCTAATCCTATGGTGGAGTTTCCGTGGAGGAGATCATCTTTGGCTATATAATAAAGAGAAGGTGCTCCTTTGGAGCATTGCAATTTGAGTGTGGAATTTTTGTTTTCTCTCTCTTGTGTTTCTCTATCCTCAAAATATTATAGTACTCCTCAACCTACGGATGTGAGCAGAGTGTGAACATTCCTTGGATTGGCAAACTTCTATTGCCAAAATGTTAGAGGATTTAGCACCATTGCCAAAGCCTTGACAAAGCTTATCAAGCTTACACATGAGTGGTGTTGGTGAGATGAGCGGGAGAGAGCTTTTCTAGAGCTCAAGAAGAGGTTGAGATCTGCCCATATTTTGAGGAGATTGATTAGAGGACAGCCATTTCAAGTTCACATTGATTGGAGTATGTTGGGGCTTGGAGTAGTGCTCACCCAACATAATGATGGGGAGGAGGAGTTTGTGGTGACCTATGCTAGTCATTCCAACAATTCAGCGGCAAAGTATAGTTCATATGAGGGAGAGTACTTGGTAGCAATATGGGCAGTAGCACATTTCTGATGTTACTTATTTGGTAACCTTTTTACTTTCATCATTGATCATCAGCCATTGAAGTGGTTGATGGTTGGCTGACAAGCTTTCAAGGAAGCTTGCACAATGGGCTCTAATTTTATAGGAGTATGATTTCACAATTATTCACAAACCTAGAGTGTTGAACCATGATGCAAATGGGTTGAGTAGAAACCCATGTCCTAGCCAGCATGGTTAGACTGGAGCATGTTGGCATGGTGAGATAGATGAGGAGATGGTGCAAAGTTGGTATGCATCTCCCTTTCTATGTATATTTGCTAAAGCTTTGGTGATGTCTCTCTCAACAAATCCAAGAAGAGCTATTGAGATCACAAATCCAGAGAGTGGAAATATTGGTACTATTCAGCAAGACATTCACGATGATGTCTTAGTAATAGACTATCTTTGCACTGGTATTGTGGGTGGCATAGTTGGGGCCAAGGAGAGAGAGAGAGTGTTCTTCAGCAAGCCAAGTGGTTCAGATTGGAGGGCAGACACCGTCTTGTGTATGGGAGGATAGTAGAGTGCAAGTAGTAGCAATTCCATTGTAGAGACCATAGTTGCTCTGTCATGCTCATGAGGAGCAAAGAGTAAGTAGTTGGAGTAAGTGTATGCAAAGCTTACTCTAGAGTCATTGTGGCACGGTATGTAGACCAATGTACAATAGTTTGTTGCCAAATGTGTGGTTTGTGATCAAGTAAGAGCATCATTTAATGCTCCTATATCATAGTTACACCCATTACCTATTATGGGGTTGGGTTACCATTGGAGTCTACACTTTGCTAGACCTTCACCGTTGATTGTGAGACATCATCAATAGGTTTTGGTTATAGTGTAGCACTTCTCCAAGTGGATTGAGTTGGTGGCACTTCTTGATAATTCTAGTGAAGGGACAGCTTACTCGTTCTTGGATTGGATTCTTAGTCATTTTGGTGCACCAGTTGAGGTTTTGACTGATCAGGGTACATAGTTCTTGGGGGAGTTTCAGATCTTGTGTGAAAAGGCTTTGATTGATTATTGCACTGCTTCTCGAGATCACTTTAAGGTAGATGGCTTAGCAAAGAGAGTGGTTCAAACAGTGAAGAGAGGATTGTGGAAGTATGGTTTGTAGAGAGACTACTTTGGAGATTGGGATCTCTAATTACCTTGGTTGGCCATGGGCTATTGGTTCAGCTGGAAAGTCTCCTTAGCCTCCTTCTCTCGTAACTTTCTACTCTATGGACGAGATCCAGATTTACCTACAACTATTCATTGAGATGCTGCTATAGTTTTGGACTTGGATGATCTAGATGTATGGATGAGCGCATGTTCTCAACATGTAGAGATCTTTCAGAGAGTGATGCCAATAGCCTTTGAGAACTTGGCAATTGCATAGCATAGGGATACCTTATGCTATGCTACAATTTGAGGAGGAGGTTATAGATCCTCGATCCATCAATTTCATCCATATGACTATGTATATCTATAGCAGCTAGCACCAACAACACTTGATGTTACTATGGGCCGCACCATCCTGAGAATGCATGAGGTTTTGCCTTTTGGTGTCCTTGTGTTAGAAGGACATGATGTTGTTGTTTGGAAAGATCATATGCACAAGTGTGTGCCATGCCACCTCCCAAACATTGATGGTACTATAGACCCAAGCTTGGCACTTGTACATGTAGGCTTGAGGTGTATGTTATGCGGCTCTTTTGGTGGAGTTGCTACTATGTTAGTGTGTGATAGCTATTTGAGAGGATGACATACGGCATGTTTGACTCCATCCCTTATAGTGGTTCCTCAAGGACAATGGTTATGTCCTAGATGTACTTGACCTATAGTCAGTTCATTGTTTATATGGTATAGATTGCAGACATGTGACTAACAATGGGACTTGATAGCACCCAACCTCTTGATCTTTGCCCACCATAGAGTATACCATATACTTGGAGTAGATGGTTATTTGGAGTTAGAGGGACCTAACCGCCAGTTAGGGAGGCAATTGTGGCACTTTAGAGTTCATATATGACTTATGTGTGAGTTGTGTTTCTATAGTGTATGATGTGACAACAATGTATGTTGTGTAGCGATGTATATGCACATGATAGTTGTCATGCCATTTGTAGCATCCCACCTAGATTGCTTGAACGTTGGAGTAGTAGTGTTGGTAATTAGAGGTATTTTGGCAATTACTCATGGACTACTTTTTGACAATCAGATTTTGCGTTTGGGTATTGACTACATGGCCAAGCACACCGTTGCTTGCACCATTTGCATCATTAGGTGTGCCATCAACGCGACCATTAGGGTTGGAGATCTAGGTCAAAATCAAAGGTACATCTTGGAAGTGCAGCCTTACAAAGCTCACTTCTTTGATATTGAGCCTTTGGGTTCTTGGTTATGGTAGACAAAGGCCGGCAAACATCACTTGGAGTCTCTTAGCTAGAGTGGACGTGACTTGATTGTAATTAGTGCTCAATTGTTGGCAGATTATTGAGTGATAGATCAAGTACTAATCTGATTGAGAGTGATTCAAGTTGAGAAAAAACTGATTGATTGTGGCATTTAAGAGTTCATGTATGACTTATGTGTGAGTTGTGCTTCTATAGTGTATGATGTTGACAACTATGTATGTTGTGTAACAATGTATATACACATGACAAGATTTTCCCAAACAACTACAAAAAACTCAACTAAATTGGCTAGCTTCATGCAAACAAGTTGGCTTGTTGGCTCTTTTAAGCATTCATAACCTCTCTAGCACACAACTCTATGACTTAAAGTGAAATGAAGCCTTTCTTCTTGCAAATTTGAACCTTCATCAATTTGGCTAACCTACACCAAATCTAGTCAACCTTGACTAACTTGACCTTCAAATCTGGACAACCTCTACCAATTTGATGCATCTCCTCTATAGTTAGTTGAACCTCAAATCCTTTGCTAAATATCACCTTGGACCAAAGTGAGAGAATGAGGATCTCCTAGTCCCAAATTTGCCTCCAATTTTGCACCTTGGGCTCAATTTGCACCAAATTGACCTTGATTACCTCTTATTGGGCTCAAATCAAACACCCAATGTCTCAAATTGATTCAATTGTCAAAAATTTGGATAGTGCTTTTGCACATCATTTGCCACACTATCAAATATGCATCAACTCAAACAAGGCTTCTACCCACAAGCCACACAACTAAAGGAGAACTTCAAGTAATCATGATTGCAAATACTAGTGATCCCACCAAGCTTGGAGATACCAATTATGAAGTAATCAGTAGAAGTAATAATCATACGGAGATGAGTTTTTGCTTATACAACCAATGCAATCTATTTCTACACCTGATTTCTCCCTAACTATCACTTCTATGATATAATCAATCCACATTCAAAACAAATCACATTCAATGGTTTACCAATAAGGGGCCTTAATTACAATGAAGCCACATCCACTCTAACTACGAGACTTGAGGTGATGTTTGTTGGCCCCCGTCCACTATAACCAAGGGCTCAAAGGCTCAACATCAAAGAAGTGATCCCTTTGGAGCTACACTGTGGAGGTATACACTTGCTCAAACTAGATCTTGACCCTAATGGCACATTTGATGGTGCAAATGGTGCAAGTAATGATGGGTCCTATGGTGTAATCTGTAGCCCTAATGCAAAATCTGGTCATTGTGAAGTAGTCTTTGAGCAACTACTAATATAACTCTAACTGCCAAGATTATCACTCCAATGTTCAAGGAAACTAGCTTTGGTGCTGCAAATGCCATGACAAATAGTTATTCTTCTTACCACCTATCTATCTAGAGGATGGGTAATCATCTATTTCACAACTATATTACATCATATATATGAACCTTAACTATAACATACACTACTATCACCTAATCATCTTGGAAATCTATAACTATACCTAGATCCATGTAGTTTGTGATGTATATCAATGCTTCTTCAAAATGAAGTATCCCATTCTCTTGTGCTATTTCAAATACTAGATCTTTATTGGTACAATAGATAACTATCCTCTATTCTCCAAAAAGATAACAAGTCACATGGACCATGCTACATCAAAGGTAATAGGACACTCACAAGTGAGTAATAAAGATGCAAATGGATAGACCACACTTAAGCAAAGCCTTAGGTGTGGTCCCTATATTCACAAGTGAGTAATAAAAATATAGATAGGTAAACTAAACCTAGGTAGAACCTCATCATCAAAGAGAAAGTAGTTGATACAAGTCAAAATGCAAAAATGCAAATTCTAACTAAGATCCAAGAGCTTGCACTCTTGCCTATCATGAGCAAAGATGTGCATCAATAGCAAGGAGTGGATGGATCAACTAGAGTATAATATAAACTATCATTCTATTAAGGAAGATTGTAAACTTCTAGTCTAATTAGAATGCAAAGAGGAAAATGATGAAATATCATCTCATGCTTGAGAAGAAAAACCATATTTCTTCTCATGCAATAGTACCTAGAGTGGAATAGTCACTCTTTTGCCTTCTTGACATACATTTATGAGATTAGCCTATTAACACCCATAAAATAGGAGGAAAAAAAATTGATAAGAGTGTTAATGAGCCTGCTATTCCACAAGAAATTGGTAAAATTGTTTATTTACATGCAAAGCTTTCTATTACATACACAATGGACTTTGATATCACCAACTATTCTTATGAGCTCTTAAACATAAGAAGGTTGGAGAGAAGAACCATGCAAATTTGGTAGGAAGATAGGCAAGCGAGAAGAAGGAATTATACCAAATGCCACATACATATTCTCTTTTAGAGAAAGGTTATCTATATGAAAGATATCCCTTACTAGAGCGGCATCCCTCCAAGGATATTCAATCATCTATAGCTATAATATACACCTTTGGAAGCTAGGAGTGAAAGATATCTTTTACAAGAGAGGCATAAAAAAAAAGATGCAAGAAAATCTTCAAGTCCTACTCGCACTCCAAGAATGTTTGATCATCTATAGATATAATATACATCTTTGGAAGCTAGGAGTAAAGAGAATACCTAAAGAGTACCACACCTTACATTTGACATCTTGATTTTTGAGTTTACAAGATGGAGTTTAATAGTCAAGTGGTCGAAGGCTAATCTATAGTACGCATAAAATAATTCCAATATGCAATCTAATCCAAGATCTTATAGGATATATAGTTGAGTAGAATCTTAAATATACTTTGAATCAAAGTTATTTATATCTAAAAAATGCAACCTAAATAAGATACAATGTAATCCAAGATCTTATATAATTATATTTAAGTATAATTTATAATATACTATGAATGAAAATTATCTATTCCTAAACTATGCAACCTAAATAGACTCCTCTTATAAAGCAATCCAACCCCAAACTCTATAAATCCAATTGCCATCTCTTTTACCCTAACATAGCTCTCTCTCCCGTTACAAAGACACAATCATAATAGAATGATAGGTAGACATAACCATACTAGCTCATTAGGAATCATACTAACTCTTCCAATGGATTGTATGGCTAACTTATCAAATAGTAAGCAGAAAGCCTATCTAACCTAACTTATAAATATACCAAAAACTATACCAAAAAACTTATAAAATAAAATATGGAAAACTAGTCTAAAGTAACCCCAAAATATTACTCCTAGATGTTTGACCACTAACACAACTTGATCAATATATCGATAATGATAAATAAAATGATTGATGTAGAATGTATAATCATATATGTTAACAATGTTGATATGATGTCTACTTCACATAACATCCCATTTGGTCCAAATAGAATAAAAATTTATTTACATCTTTCTTACATGAGTCTCTATGACACACTAAACATATTATACATTGCATTGCTCTAAGCGACCTCATTCGAGGATGTGAAGATATAAGTAGAATAAAAGTAATGATAGAAACGTTGAATGCTCCTTCTTGTACTATTCCACGTTTACAAATCCACGGTCCACTCATGTCCAATCTCATGTGAGGAAATTCTACTTCTCAAACTCTAGAAACTACAAGAATTATAACTTCCATTCCTTCTCTCCATAGTTTACAAACTAAATTCTGTAAAACCAATGTATAAAAATCAAGAAATTTAGTAAAAGAAAAACTCAATTCATTCAAACCCCTACAAAATCTAAATTTTTTGATATTTCTTCTAGAATTTTCTGTAACCTTCGATATGGTATCAATACAAAATAATTGAAAAACAAAGAAAATGACCAAAATCTTAAGTTACAAAAAAATAAAAATTTATCTATTCATTTATAGCCAACAACTTACTGTACATTTGGAAATTAAAAAATTCCTCTTAAATGCGTCCTCTTTCGGCTCCTCTTGGGTCCTCTTCAAGTGATGATGTTAGCTTTCACTTGGCCTCTGATGAGCTTACCATCGTGGTAGTACGTGGTAAATCGGAGTCCACCCAAAGCATGCCAAACATCAAGGGATATGGATTTCCATGGATCTTTGCATGCAACTCTTTACGTGTAAGCTGACGTTGGTTACTTGCCTATGTCAGAGGAAAGGCGACCGCGTGTGGTAACTATGTCCATAATTACCTATGTTTATACAAGCACTGGAGTGTAAATATCTCAATGTGAACATGAAAGAGGAGAAGAGAGAAAGGAGGCCATTGACGACCGTGTTAGGTCAGGGTGAATCAGGTGAATACGATGTTGGTGCACAAGGTCACTGCAGCAGTTGCCTATAGTTGGTGGGTGTTTTCTGAATAGCGTGGCAGTTTGGTCAATTCCACGTGTGTTTCAGAAAGCTTTGCTTGCTGAAGCGTTATCCCATTCAGGGTACAACAGTCACTCGAGGAACCCAACGACGGAATGGTGACGAAATTGACCTTCCAAAGTTCAGAGCAAGGAAACAGAACGTACGCTTCTTCTGAATTGACTTTGCTGGACGGGTCCACTTGGGAGATCGTGCTCTCGCACGGTCTCCTTACAAAACACCTTACAAAAAGTAATTTTTCTTTTTATTTACCTTTCACCAACAAGGGACAAGATCACGAAAATAAGGCTTCCAGTCGCATCATCAGTCTCTCCAAAGCCTCGCGTCCTGTCACATCCTGTCAGCTCTTCCATCCGCTTGTGAAGTTGATTGTGCAGTTAATATCCGATACTGTGCAGATCACAGAAGCTGGCAGTGCTTTGGACTTCAGTTGATATCGAGGAGGCACGAACGAGCGTAACTGAGGATATATCGTGCACACAGATCGAGAGCAGCAAAGACAGCTAAAGGTATGTCGAAGTCCAAGCATTAGAGATCGGAACGTGATATATCGATGCATAGTGTGACGGTGCTGCATAATTATGAACTGAAGCCCGCCCCCCCCCCGCCCCCCCCCCCTCCATATGCTGGACTCATCCATAATTCTGTTCCACGCCTTTTTGGACTAACTCTCAGGCTCAATTAGCATGCTTTGTACCCTGTCTCCTAGGTCGATAACAATCCTAGATTGCAAACGACATTAGAATAGATCCTCCGCAATAACGACCAACTTACCTGGACTATTCCCGGGCCGATAAGTGGGCCCCTTACCATAACAAACGAGCGACGGCATAATTCGAGTACAGGATCGAACTACGCATGCATGATATATCAATACGTAAGCTCCTTGGGATCCTCTTGGGATTATAAATACAAGTGCATGAAAGTCGATAACAATAGGTCTAACTGGCCCATTTCAATTGAAAATCCTCTTATCTCCGACGTTGTTCCTCCCTGCAAGAATGAGCATTCCCTTCATCATCAGAATCGTGCCTCCTTTGCTTTTGATAACTGCGAATGGGTGATTGCTCTCTTCTTTCTCTCTTGTGCCGCTTGATGATAGTCGAATCGTCACTGGAAGGGTAACTATTCTCTCGCTTCCTCTCATGATATCCTTCCTGTCTTCTACTTTTGTGACCGCTGTAGTCAGGTGATTCTACTCCCATCTCTCGCTTTCGGTGCTTGGGAGAGTCATCATCGCTAGGACTCCCGTGATCGTTCCTTCTCCTTCCCGTCCTCTCGTGACTACTCTTGGACCTTAACTTTGAAGACCCTGAGTTTCTGCTGGTTAACCTCCCTATGTTTCCATCACTGCTATCGCTGTCCTCACTGTCATGCCTTGCCTTCCTAGATTCCTCCTTTCTGTCCCGATTGTGGAATTCCGAGATAGTGCTGTCATTGTCCGGCTTTGTCCTGCTTCTATCTTCACGTCTTTCACGCGAGTTTCTCCGTCCCTCGCGTCTGTTGCCGCTGTCATCCTTCAGCACCTACAAGATCACAAAGTAGTTGTTAAAGCCCAACCTCGAGACCCTAGGACAAGTGTCATTTTTCTTTGCTAGTCGCTTGAGAAGAGTCTAAGTCATGGCGTAAATGAGGAATTGACAAAAGTAGAAATAAATCGATCCCGGGCGACTGTGCGGTTAAAGCTATCGGATACACATATATCGAGTAATGGAATATAGAACCCCTTTGTAAACAACCCGGTTCCACACCCACGTTTGAATGGACTGACTCTGACATTCGACTGTAACATATGGGAATGAGAGCAGAAGCCGTTCGAAGAACGGAAGGTCCAGAACCCCCTAAGTGCATATGAAGTGCAGATGAAATATAAGCATGATGTGTGTAAATCGAAATGACCAGCAACTCAGGAAATGTACATTAAGTGAATCTAACAATACGAAGGTAAGCCGAAGTAAAGACATACTCGAGACATCTCATGAGCAACACCTGCAAAGAACTAGTATACATCGTGTAAACACAAGTACGACGCGACCGATTAAGCATCTGAAATAGAAAGTCGGGTAGGAACCATGTAGCAGAGAAACATAGAGCTATGAGTAATGTACAAAGGATTAGCTGAGGATGGGTGGAATGGAGTGAAGTGGGAGAGGAGAGGATGGTGTGTTGGCTGGGTCGGAGCGCAGCATGAGAGGACTGGATATGAGGGATGAGAGCAGAAGCCGTTAGAGGAACGGCAGATCCGGAACTCATTAAGTCCATATGAAGTGCAGATGGAATGCCACTGAGAGGAACGAAGCGCGAGAGGACTGGATATGAGGACATGAGGGCATGAGGGCATGAGGGCAGAAGCCATTCAAAGAACGGGGGATCCAGAACTCATTAAATGCATATGAAGTGCAGATCAAATGTAACATGATATTTAGGACATGAGAGCAGAAGCCGTTTCAAACAGGAGATCCAGAACTCAATCTGAAGTGCGGATAAATGTAAACATGATAATGAGCAAATCAAGATGAGTAATGAAGCCGTAAAGGAGATGAAGTGCATCTAACAGATCGAATGTAAGGCTAAGCACTAACGAAATATAAGTAGTTCCTAATCAATAGCAGTAGAGAACTGTTATACATCACGTAATCGATAAGCGCTAAGCAAACCATGTCGCGAGATAGTACACAACATGCAATAACCAACAAGCAAGACTTGAAAGATCAAGTAATCTGACATCGGGAGTCTGGCCAGAAATCATGTATAGGAACCATGAAACAGACAAACAAATGTGGAGTGGAGCGAAGTGGGAGACGAGTGGATGGTATCTTGGCGGAGACGGAGCGAACCGTTGGAGGACTGGATATGAGGGATAAGAGCAGAAGCTGTCTGAGGAACGGGAGATCCAGAACTCATCAAGTGCATATGTAGTGCAGATGGAATGGCAATGAAATCATATGTGCAAATCAAGATGAGTATCAAATCCGTAAATGAGATTGAGTGAATCTAAAAATCGAATGTAAACTGAAGAAGCATAATAGCAATATATCGAGAGCAACACACGTATAGAACTAGTAAGCATCGTATAAGCGGTAACCGATCAGTAACGCATGTCGAGAAACATTATACATCAGATAATCGACCACCTACAAGCAAAACGTGAACGATTGAAGTAATCGTTCCTGCCCGACTCCAGGAACCTTGAAACCGAAAGTCGTGTAGGAACCATGAGACAGTCAAACATCGAGCTAGTAATAGAAAGAGCATTAGTTGGGTGGGTGGCGTGGAGCGAAGTGGGAAAAGTGGATGTTGTCTCGGCTGAGTTGGAGCGAAGCTTAAGAGGACTGGATATAGAGAAATGAGGACAGAAGCCGGTCAATGAAGCTTAAGAGGACTGGATATAGAGTATATCGCAGCATGTGCTATGAATGCATGAGTCCTAAAACGCTAAACAAGTGAAGGACGCAGAAGGCGGTCATAGTAAGCCTCCGTGAAAGCATCCACAAAAGCACGAAGCACATCCAATTTCATCAGTGCCAAACGCAGTGCCAAAGTAGCTGAGCGAATGTCAGTACTCTTCGTACAGAGTTTCTTTTCAAAAGTTCATTAGTGCCAAGGCAAACTCGGTTGAGGAAACTTATAGAACAAAGGCAAACTTATAGTAAAAACAGGTATGAGAAAAGTGCTGAGAAAAGAAAAGGGTGGAAAATGGTGTGTGGACCAGCAATGTCAAGCAGGATCTATCTCGAATGTCAGGCAACGCGAAGGAAAGAGGATGAAAGTAAGAGCAGAGAGTGGAGAGCAAGATGGAACAGAACAATAACCAAAAAGAGGGGGACGGAGAGGGGGGTCGAGAGTAGAGCCTCGGATGCTGTGAGGGGTGGGTGACTGGCAGGGTGGGTCCACGTGGTTTTAGGGTTACCTCCAAGTCCTTAGAGGATTGGATATTAGGAGATAAGAGCAGAAGCCGTTCCTAGAACAGGGATCCAGAATTCATTAACTGCATATGAAGTACATGTGAAAGGTAACCAAGATATGCTCAAATCGAGAAGAGTGATAAATCCCGTGGAGTAGATGAAGTGAACTTAACAAAACGAATGTAACCTGAAGCGAAGGCATAATAGCAACCTAACGAGAAGAAAATATATAAAGAACTAGTAAGCAACGTGTACTCGTTAACAGCTATACAACATAAGTCGCGAAATATAATACATTGGGTAATCGACCACCTACAAGCAACGACTGAACGATGAACGTAAGCTAAAGTCTGGAGTCGGGCAGGAACGTTGAGATCGAAAGTCATGTATGAACCATGAAACAGGCAAACAGTGCGCGATTAGTATTAGAGAGGGCATTAGTTGAGGACGGGAGGAGTGGATATTGTTTTGTCTGAGACAGAGCAAAGCGTAACAGGATATGAGGAGATGAGAGCAGAAGCCGTTCCTCACACGGGGGATCCAGAACTCATTAAATGCATATAAAATGCAGATGAAACGTAAACTTGATATTGAGAAATGAGGACAGAAGCCATTCGAGGAACGGGAGGTCCAGAACTCGTTGAATGCAAATGAGATGCAAGATATGTAAGTTATGCAAAAAATGTGCAAGACGAAATTAGTATAAAACCGGGAAAGGAGATGAAATGGGAACAACTGATCAAATGTAAGCAGAAGTAAACGTCATCTAGAAACAATTAAAGAGCAACACTTGTTTACCAGTAGTATGCATCGAATAAACGGTAATGGATAAACCGTGCATGTAGAGAAAAAAGCTCAACGGGGATACTACGACCTAATGAGCCAGATGAGAAAGATTAAGTTAATCTGGAGGATTGGATGTAGAGAAATGAGGACAGAAGCCCTTCATCGCGTTTGATGAACGGGAGATCAAGAACTCATTGAATGCAAATGAGATGCAAGATATGTAATGTATACAAGAAAACGAACATCTGGTCAAATGATAGCATAAATAAACGTAACCTGGAAACATATCAAGAGTAACACTTATATACAAGTAGCATGCATAGAACAAACGGAAACTGAACAACAGAGCCATGTAGAGAATAAAATCAAAAAGGAAAAGCGACGACTTAATGAGCCAGACGAGAAAGATTAAGATAAACAGAAGTTGAGAATAGTGTAAAAGCCTGGAAATCAAAAGTCGTGGAAGATCCTTGAGTCAGCAGACCGAGAGTATGAAATCGCTCAGAGAACGAGGGAAGTAGAGCGAAGCATTAGATTACTGGATATAGATTATATCGCAGCATGTGCTATGAACACATGAGTCCTAAAACACCAAATACAGAGAGGGGAGCAGATAGGCGGTCATAGTAAACCTCCATGAAGGCACATACGACTTCATCAGTGCCAAACAAACGCAGTGCCGAAGTAGCTGGGCGAATGCCAGTATCCCTCTTACCGAGTTTCTGTCCCTCAGTACCGAGTTTCTGTTCGAAAGCTCATTAGTGCTGGAGGGCTGGATATTAGGACATGAGAGCAGAAGCCTTTCGAAGAACAGGGGATCCAGAACTCATTAAATGCATATTAAATGCAGATGAAATGTAAACATGATATTGCGAAATGAGGACACAAGCCTTTCGAGGTACGGGAGATCCAGAACTCATTGAATGCAAATGAGATGCATGATATGTAATGTATACAAAAAATGTGCAAGACGAAATTAGTATAAAACCGGGAAAGGAGATGAAATGGAAACAACTGATAGAATGTAAGCAGAAGTAAATGCCATCTAGAAACAATTAAAGAGCACGCCTTGTATACCAATAGCATGCATAGAATAAACGGTAACAGATAAACAGCGCATGTAGAGAAAACAAAGCTCAACGTGGAAATGACAACCTAACAAGCGGGACGAGAAAGATTAACTTAATCTGAAGTCGGGGAATCGTGCAGAAGCCATGAAACCGACAGTAGAGGAAGACAGTCGAGTCAGGCAAACCGAGAGTATGGAATCACTCAGAGAGCAGGGGAAGTAGAGCGAACCGTTTGTGGACTGGATATAGAGAAATGAGGACAGATGCCGTTCATCAAACGGGGAATCCAGAACTCATTGAATGCAAATCTGTGCACGCTATGTAATGTAAACAAGATAAAGAACATCTGGGCGATTTAAACCATAAGTAAGAGTAACCTGGAAGCAATGTAAAAACAACACGTTTGAGGACTGGATAGAGTATATCGCAGCATGTGCTATGAACATATGAGTCCTAAAACACTAAAGCAGCTGGAGGAAACAGAAGGCGGTCATACTAAGCCTCCTTGAAAGCCCGTACGACTTCATAAGTGCCAAACGTAGTGCCAAAGTAGCTGAGCGAATGTCAGTACCCCTCGAGCTGAGTTTCTGTTTGAAAGCTCATGAGAGCTTATGAGTAAACATGATATTGGAAATATGAGGACAGAAGCCGTTTGAAAGGGGGGATCCAGAACTCATTAAATGCATATGAAATGGAGCAGAGTAGATGGTGTTTCCTCAGAGGCATATCAAAGTGTAACAGTGTAACGAGAATGAAGCAAAAGAGGACTGGATAGAGTATATCGCAACAAGCGCTATGGACTCTTGAGTCCTGGAACGCTACACAACCAAGGGATGCAGAAGGTGGTCATAGTAAACCTCCACGAAATCACGTAAGACTTCATCAGTGCCTTATGCAGTCCCAAAGTAACTGAGCAAGCGTCAGTACCCCTTGTACCTAGTTTCTGCTCGAAAACTGATGAGTGCCAAGGCAAACTCGGTTGCTCCCCCAAGTGCCACTCAAAAAATGTTGAGGAAAGAACAGGCTGAAAATGTGTGTCAACCAGAAATGTAGCAGCTATTGTAAAATGCTAGCATGTGGAAAGAAGGAACAAGCAGAAGTCTAGGGAAAGGAGTAATCACAAAACTCCTAGCCGCAGAACGAGAACCAGCCAAGAAAGAAATGAATCAACGTGAGTAAGAGAAGGGAAGGAATCGAGACATACCTGATGAATCCCTGCAAAAACAGACATCAGTTATACCAGACATATCCAGGATACAGCAAAGTTATGTAGTTGTAAAGAAAAGATAAGGCTCAATAATAGTTCGAGAGGGAAGAAAAAACAGTATGGGTATGCAGGAAGGGGTGAGCCAACTCCAACTGGAATGCAAAGGCAAAGAGTAAGAAAGAAAGAACAGAAGAGCAAGGAGGAGCAAGAAAGAAAGACAGAGAGCAACGTAGGAAAGAACAGAATGAAACCACATAAGGGGTGCCAGAGAAACAGAGGCAATATCTGCGTCGAATGAAGTGGGGGACAAGGTAGGCCCACATGTCAGTAAGCAAACACTTGATGACCAAGTGGGTAAACAGTATTTCAACTCGTGGAAGACTGAATTTATATAAGTCCAGAAGTCCAGAAGTCATGTCATACACATGTCCGGTACAACATCAAGGTTCGTGTGCCTATTGGAGAAACTACTGGTGGGCTCATTCAGGAGCTCCCCGCCTGGTAGAAAGAACAGAGGTTCTTAAATCGCAGTAAATGCTAAGACCATGATAACCATGGATGTCTTTTTCTTTTTGTAAGACTGAGCGAAACTTCCTAAGACTGAGGTGAAGAAGGTAGGTTTCAGAGACAAAGTTATCAATTAGTTTCGTACATGCTAAAAGGTAAGATTTTTTTTAACTACATACTCACCTGTATCTAACACACCCCGATTTTATAATCTCTAATTTACATTTAGAGGAAATATCTGAGAGAACATGAGGTAGTGAGATGCTCTTGATGTGAGCAAAGTGAGGCTGCTCTTTCTTATCGTAGATAGCGAGAAAGATAATGAAGTCATCCCGAGTAATTCGACAGTTGAGATAATCACAGTGAGTGCCAAAATGAGTTCGAACCAACTCGCAGGAAAGCCTGGGATAGATCCCACCTCCTCTTGTAGCATCATCCTTATACATGAAATCCTTAAAATTATCAAGTCCAGAGCCTACAACCAGAAGATCATCTACATATCTATGAACTTGGGACAGGTTGCTCAACAGGTCTAAATCATTGGCATCCACCAATCTGCACATGAATTCCAGTTCATAGGTGAATAGGTATAGGTTAGCCACAAAGACTGCGCAAGGTGTTCCCATAGGAATCCCAATATCTTGACGGAAGAGCTTATTCCCGAAGTGATGTAGAGGTTATCAAAAAGGAATAGCATCCATCGGATGAGAAATTCCTCATCAACAGCCATGAATTTGAGGTGTTTTGCTGAAGGAAAAATATTGTTTCTACTTTTGAGCCATCTGTATTTGGAGTCAAGTGCTGAGGTTTAGGGTTTTAGCACAATTTCCCTATTCAGAGTGAACCTATAAGGGAAAATGGATCATATGAGAGTGGATAGCCTTGTTTTGAGATCCTCGAGGTGAATCTTTGTATAAAGGGTGGTGAAATCAAAACTTTGAAAACGAACTTTCTCAAGGGTGGCAGGAGTCCTCCACGAACCAGTGTCTGGAGGAGTAGTGGATATCAAGGGTAAACATGATATTGGAGTTATGAGGACAGAAGCCGTTCAAAATCCAGAACTCATCATATGCAAATGAAATGTAGATGAAATGGCAATGAAATGAAAGCAGAACTGACTAAGAAACATGCAAATAGTAGATGAAATCTAGATCATAAAAAGCATGTATTGTCAGGTAACGATCATATATAACTACTTGTAGAGAAACCGTGCACCAATGTGTACTGAGGAAATGAAGAATCATCTCATATCAAGAAATCTCGAAATAAGCGAATGTGAAACAATTGAAAACTAAACTGAATGAATAGAGAACTAATTGATTGAAACCAAACCCCGGATTTCGGGTATGAAAAAGTACAGTGGAAATCCTTCTTTGAATGATTTCCACTCTGCTTTACTTCCCCCGTTTGGGGAGGTAAATTAGAGTATGGCATTAGGGAATAAGATAGAGTATATCACTGCATGCCTATGGACGCATGAGTCCTGAAACGCTGAAACAGCCAGAGGAAGCAGAAGGCACCCATAGAAAGCCTCCCCGAAAGCACTACCTACTTCATCAGTGCTAAACGTAGTGCCGAAATAGCTGAGCGAATGTCAGTGCTCCTTGAACCGAGTTTCTGCTCGAAAACTCATGAGTGCCAAGGCAAACTCGGTTGCTTCCAAAGGTGTCACTCAAGAGTCATTGATCAAAATGAGAGAAAAACTGAGAAAATATTGTTGAAAATGAAATAAAGTCTGTGATGTCAGATAAGCAGAAGAAGAAATCTGGAAGAGAACGAAACATACCTGGTGAAGACCTGAAAACCAACCAAGATTAGTAAAGCAAAAGCAAAGAAATCAGATGGAATTTGATACAGGAAGTAGAAAACACACACCGGAAGCTAAGAGAGGAAATTGAGACAAAAACCTAATGGAAAACAAAAGAAGAGAGGGAGATGGAAGGAGGAGGTTTGAAGAGAAAGAGAGCCTTGGATTCTCTTTCTGATTAGGTGATGAGCCCCATGGATTAGGGTAAAACATCTTAGTCATACAAAAAGACAAAAACAAGTGCTATTCAAAGAGACATGAGATTAACTAAGCATGATATGTCCAAATCGAGATGAGTAATAAGTCCGTAAAGGAGATGAAGTGAATCTAACAAATCAAACGTAAGGCTAAGCACAAACGAAATATAAATATTTCCTGATCAATAGCAGTAGAGGACTGATAACCATCATGTAATCTATTAGCGCTAAGCAAAGCATGTAGCAAAATAGAGGACAACATGTAATTGAAGACCAACCAGCAAAACTTGAAAGATTAAGTGAACTGAAATCGGAAGACCGAGCAGAAATCATGTATAGGAACCATGAAACAGATCAACAAATGTGGGGTTCAGCAAAGTGGGAGAAGAGTGGATGGAATCTTGGCTGAGATGGGGTGAATTGTCCGAGGAGTGGATAGAGTATGGTTAGAGTATATGTGCTATGGACCCATGAGTCCTGAAATGCTAAACAACTGAAGGAAGCAGAAGGCGGCCATAAGCCTCCACAAAAGCACATACGACTTCATCAGTGCCAAACACACAGCCAAAGTAGCTGAGCAAATCTCGGTACCCCCTAGTACCTAGTTTCTGTTCGAAAGCTCATGAGTGCGAAGGCAAACTCGGTTGCTTCCAAAAGTGCCGCTCAGAGTAATAGAAAAGCTGTAACTTGTGAAGCTTAAATTCCACCTAAAGGGCAGAAATAGGAACGAGCAGAATGACGTGAAAAAAAATTCATCAACAAGCGAAGGAAGAATACAAAGTCACAAGCAGGAGAACGTAAGGGACTCGAGACATACCTTGTTAATACCTAAAAGGGAAAATTTATTAGTCTAGAAAGCAAGCAAAACATAGCAAAATTAACCGATGATGCATACTAAAGAATAAGGTGGTAAATCTGCTAAGGAGAGAAATCATCGAAGAACCTGGAGGACTGGATATAGAGTATATCGCAGCATGTGCTATGGACATGCTACCGGACAGGATATTGGTAGATGAGAGAAAAAAGCACATATAAAACTGGAATATAAATTTTTCGGTTCCACTCATTTTAATCCTTTCGGACTCTCTTTTGGGACGTCTAGCGGCAGTAATAAGCACTCACGATCGAAACCACGTCGTCTTCTAAGATTACGCACAAAAATATGACGATACCTTTTTCCGAGTTCGTTTTGCTTCACGACGCAACTCTTTGGCCTTACGTTTCTCCTCTTTCTTCTTCTTCCGAGACGCTGCTTCGTCGTCAGAGTTTACAGCATCAACGTCTTGTTTGTTACTTTTGGCAGCAGAGGAGATTGGGGGTTCTGGAGCTGCCCCGGCACCATCGGCCACATCCCTCTTACCTCCTTTCTCGTGAGCTCCTTGAGTAACGTGCTCAGTGTTAATGTCAATATTGTCGTTTCGCGGGGTCTGACCTGCCTGTTTGACCCCTGGTTGCCCACTTGTTTGTCCAGGTGCCCTGCGATGGTCAAAGGTACCAATCAGTTCTGTGGCAAAAGTGAAAATGTAAACTTCCTTCTCTTCAGGGCAGAGTTAGGGAGAAACTCAAAAAGAACGAGCATCATAGTCAAGGCCCTCTCAATCAACGTCCTACGCTGCTCACTACTCGACTTAGTGAGTGGCCTTTAGCTTTACCCACCATGTCATATCCAGCTCCAGACCTAAACCGTACGTCTGTGTCCAGTGTCCAAATGAATATATACGTTCTACATACACCTGACTACGTATATTTGAGAAATATGAGCAGGAGCCGTTCAGAAAACGGGAGATCCAGAACCCAGTTAGTAAGGGAACAAGAGCATGCACAATGAAATGCAAGTATGAACGTTTGAAAATTGAATTAAAGGTGATCTAAGCAAGGAAATACACAATGAGAGATAAGCGGAAGTGATAAAAAGCAGGCACGGAAATCGATACATTTCATAAGTAGCACCTGGACTGCACTAGTTTACATAATGTAAGAGAAGAAAAAGGCAACCTTCTTGAACAGCAACAGAGAAAGCATTTGAAATTTAAAGCAGAGGAGAATCATTGAGCGAGTAAGAAGATCCATGCGGAAGCAAAGGGAAAACATAGAGCGATTAGGAAAACATAGCTTTAGTGGAGGATGATTGGGGTGGAGCGAAGTGTGAGAGGAGTGGATGGTTTCTTGGCTGGGTTGAAGCGAAGCATGACAATACTGAATAGCATATATGTATCACAGCATGCTCTATGAACGCATGAGTCAAAGCACTCGACACTAGAAGGAAGCAGACAGACTTCCACAGTAAGCCTGCACAAAAGCATGATTTCATCAGTGCCTATTAGAGTGCCGAAGTAGCTGGGCGAATGCCAGTACCCCTGTCTACGTGTATTTCGTAATGGTATGTTCAACCGGTTGCAAGAACATGATATTTTGTAACCCTAATAAGAACCATCATTGCATAATCAGCTGTTTACAAATGATCGCCAAATCAACACTAGGATACTATTATTTCACGGTTGGCTATAAGAGCAAGATATGACTAGTTTGCTTCATCGACAGGGGAATCATTTACATGTTCAAGCATGTTATGCAAATGGCACAACGCAGATACAAACTAGACTGCATGAAACAAGTACATACGGGGCAAATCCGAGGCCTTGAATTCGCTCCGCGTTGACGTATGATGCAGGTAAGTCCTCTTCAGTCTTCCCTTTTTTGAAAAGTTCATCCACTTCTCGTTTGTCGAGCTGATTGCCCTGTGGTCGCTTCTTTTTGCGAGGAGCCAAACCAAGCATTTCCTTCATCGCATCTTCTTCTTCTTCCTGTATTCTCTTGATTTCCTCCTTTGACGCCCCGTCTGCACCATGGTCTTTGGTATACCAGTACAGATCTTTTCCTGTTGAAATAGCTACACTGTCAAAAACTCTTTTCTGTCTACCTCTTTTCTCTGCTGACTAACATACACAAGAACATTGCGAGTCCTTGCAACGGCGTGAGACAACGCTTTCCAGAAGAATGTGACGTTCTTTCCCGATTTCGACAGAAAACAAATAAAATGGAAACAACTGATTACAACAAACGAGGAATACTGGACAAACTGAGTAAATTTTCTAGCTGTACGAGATGAAATAACTTTATGCAACATATAACTCAGGATACAGATCAAGAAGATATGAGATTTCATTGTATTCTGAGTAACCTGGTGTAAGGGAATAGGATACTGGCTAAATAACCCCTAGCACAGTGGAGCCAAAATCAAGTACAAACTAATCTTCATTCCGAAAGTCGGCTACAATACGTGGAACTGAAATACAGAACGATTCGTTGACCGATGATCCTATTCAGAAACGTGAAATATCCAAACAAGTGTCGGAAAATGTAGGGATTGTCTATAATATGGGACAGCATTCACCACCCCTACCATACAACTATGTTTCTAAGTTATGATGACCGGGGGGAGCAGGTGCAACTCTCTCTAGATGTTGAGAGTTGCGCTGAAGTCTATTATTATGCTCAATGAACTAAGAGATTGAACACTACACAGCTGACATAGAAGTATAATAACAAATCTTCCAACTGCACTCACACAACAGCATTCTTCAACTACCTACAGAGTACGGATCATTTACCTTTCTGCCATCTCCCGACAGGAGCTTTCACACTGTGTCCCAGGTAGTTCTCGCGATGCTTGTCTCCTTTCACATCATCCCAGTTGAATTCTACAACAACACTTCCATCGGTCAGCAGCCTTATCCAATACACGTAATTGCGCATAGGATGGATATAGTTGCATTTTGTTCGTCTTCAAACATGAATGATATCGGGTAAGATCTTGCTTGTGCCTACCATCTAGACATTCCACACTGATCCACGGTTTGCTGGACTCGTGAGACGCAAACATTCTGTGAAGGGCGTTGAACAAGAAAGAGTGAAATACATCCACCGTCTTCCTCATTAGACATGTTAGAGACTCAGCTGCTTAGCAACTTGCTCTCACTTTAAGTGTTGGCATTGTAGGTAGACACTGATTAGGGCTAAGGAAGATCCATCACCAATCCATTATCAATCCATCGAAGCTAAGAAAGGAATTCCAAGGGAACACTGGTTCTCTTCTCATAACAGTGAGTTATTACTAATCTGAGTTCAGTCCTCTCGTGGCAAGGTCGACTCTAAATTCAACAGTTGGAGAAATTGACTGATAGCAGCACGCTCGTTATATATATCTTCAAGAAGCGTACGAGAAAAGTAACAACAGTAGCTCCTCTGCTGAATTCAGATTCAAATTCAAACTCAAACTCAGATATATGCCAGTAGGAACTCACTGCAAAGACTGCAAAGACTGCAAAGAACTCACTCCATTCTGGTAAAACAGACTTATCATGTAAATGAAGCTCTTCGACTTACAACATTCCCTTAAGAAGATAAAAATAAAAACAGGGCATCTCTTGCAATCGTTTGCGAATTGAAATGTATGGAGTGACAGCGTAACCTTCGCTAAAAAAGTCAAGAATAAGATTGTGCCTTTGGCCAATCAGCATACATGACGAGCAGGTCTAATGCTCGTCAATCATATTTTTTGTCATTTAAGCGCAAATATGCTGAAGAAATTGACTTGCTCGAAAAATATTCATGCCAATCAGAGAAATCGTTTGGGACAGGTTTGAATTAGAGCAGTACAACAGAGGTTATTTGCAAAGGACAGGATTGCAAGCATGTATGACAGAAGCACTCCAAGAATTAAATAGATACAGAGAATTCTAAACTTACGATCACGCCCGCCCCGAACACCACCGCGCGACGGATGATACATTCTGCTCAGCTACTACTGCTCGGCATGGCTCCCTCGCAATTGTTGTTCCGAAGAAGCCAGAAGTCGTCAAATCACCAATCCTCGATCAGCTATTTTCTCTCACACAGCATCAAGTCGCTTGAAGATTCGAAAGGATCTCCGACTACGTAAAGGTACGCTCAGACAGCATCCATCGACGAGCTCCAAACATGCGTCGAAACTTTCCTAAACCTCCGTCGCCTGTTCGCACTCAATGAGCGGGCGGCAGTTCGCAGGTGCTGAATGTTATAGCTCTGGTCCCGTCGAGCACAATATAACGGTGTCAGGAAGATACCGTGACGAGAGAATCTGTACTGCTCATAGACCGTACGCTATACCCTGCGAGTTAGTACCTTATTGGCACTAAGGGGTTTGAGGGATGGACTCGAATTTCGTCGTGTCCTGTTCTCCATATTAAAACGTACAAGTTATCGACAGTGTTCAGCCTAATCAATGTGGAATTAGGTCTAATCAACGCCAACCAGTAGGCAATAAGTTCGAACAATGCACAGACATGAACTGGATCATCAAATTTACCGTCTGACCAACCAGGTAAGTAAGTGGACTATACAACGAAGCTCTTCTCCTCGCGGGCATGGAAGCATGAAATTTGAGTGCGGGGCAAGGAGGTTGGGAATCTCCGGTGACGCTGCCTACTGTATGTAGGCCTGTGGTGGCGACAGCGTACGTACTTGTGTCTGTTCAGGAATGGCTGAACAGATGAGGAGGCGATGGATGGAGGTGGTAAAGAGAGGGGGAAAGGTAAGACTGAAAAGTAAGAATTTGACGGGCTTGTGCTCGAGGTGTGGTGCTTTCAACACCGGAAAGAAGGACCGGGTAGACAGAGGAGAGGAGAGGGGAAAGCTTCCCTGTGCGATGCATGTGTACAGTACTATTTGTTTATTGATTGCTGCAGAGAGTGGATCGGTGCTTAAATATACCATTCACCGCATCGGACGAACAGATTATGATGACCCGTTCGGTGGTGTTTGACCCCGCCAGAGGGGAGAAGGAGCAGAGCTTCCTTCTGTAAGCCTTCTGTCTCCTTGTTTGAAAGTTTGGGTAAACCACCTAGTGGTACACTGTGCTGAGCTGCTGCGGGAGTGGATGGATTCAGTCAACCGGCTCGAGGTTTCCCTTTTCCTTTTCGGGTGGCAGAGAACACAGGGTTCCTGGCTTCTCTCTCGCGGACCATCTCACTTCACCTAGAAGGGAATATGTTTTGATTCCTGCAATGTTTTTGTAGCCCCATTCGATCACGTTCAGAGCTACCACCGTCCGTTCCAGACTATGCATCACCTCAATTTTTCGGACTGCATGCACTTCCTGTTTGTTAAATCTACCATAGCGAGAAGCTTCCACCCTGAGGTGCTCTGCTCGTCTTCCATCTCGGAAGAAGAAAGGCGTCTTCGGTCATGAGTTGGCGTCTCCACGTTCCTGCCACGCCCTTGCTGCTGGTAGTAACATCGTCAGCGTTCGCCTTCGTGGTGGGAGCTTTAACCTTTTTTTTGCTGTCGGATTTTTTCCTAATATCTCAGCGCTCCGGCACTTACAATGTAGACGAACGTTACTACCGTGTTCTCCCAGTAGATCTCGTAAAATTCCGCACAAACTGCAGTGAAGGCATTCCTCCGGAGAAAGTCAGGGATTTTATTCTCGAGAATGTATTCGATGGAGCTTCTCCGTTCGAGGACTTCCCGTCTCCAGAAGTCGCTCCGTTTCTACGGAAGAAGCGAATAAAAGGATGGGGGGCAGAAGCCCCTGTGTTCGAGCGGCTCCTGAAGGAAGTTCGTCCCAGGGTGATTGTAGAGCTAGGCTCTTTTCTCGGTGCTTCTGCCATAAACATGGGAAACATTGCACGAAGTTTGAGCTTGGAGACACTAATTTTGTGCGTGGATGATTTCCGAGGTTGGCCCGGGTTTCGAGCTAAGAAGTTCAAAGACATCCGGCAGCAGCATGGAAACATCATGCTGCTCCCCCAATTTTTGAAAAATGTCCAATATATGAATCTGACTGATTTGATTCTTCCGGTACCATTCTCCACCACGGGAGCGATTTCATACTTTTGTGAGTGGGGCATCCGGCCCGAGCTCATCGAAGTGGACGCAGCACACGATTTCCATTCAGCGTGGCTTGACATAAACGCAGCATACTCGATGCTTAAACCAGGAGGTGTCATGTTCGGTCACGATTACTTCAATCGTGCAAATGAGGGAGGGGTGCGCCGAGCTGTGGATCTTTTTGCAAGGATGAAAGGCCTCAGGGTAGAGCCTGATGGTAAACATTGGATTCTGAGAGATACATAGTTCCGACTTCCATTCAGATTATTATTATTTTCCATTGACCTTGAAACTCAAAGCAGAGCCTTATGGCAACTATTGATATAGAACTATTGCAGATTTTCGGCTTTTCTCAACCTCAATGTTAAGAGTTTACTCACGCGTTTGTGCCGTTCATAATTGGTGGCGGCTGCCATTCAATAAAATGTCGTGCAGTATCAAAAGGTGACCGTGCAGAGATGTTGGCGCGACACAAGTAATACGGATCACTGCCAAATTCACCACACTTTGGTATCTACTTCTGGCCCCGTTCACCGTTCGGAGTGGCTCATATATGGCGAAGACACGAGAAACTGCCTCAACTGGAACGCTGAGAACCTAGGGTTCCACACCTCTGACTGCCGGCTTGTAAGAATGGATGACAAAACTCTTCACAGTCTGGAAAGAGAGACAATTGTTTACAGCAAAATGTGCCCTTCAAAAGAGCTAGCGTCCATCTCTTCTCGTTATTTACGTCGAAAGTCGCCATAATCGTCAGAGCTTCACATCCCTATGACGCTATGCCTAACATGTGCTCCCCACCATCGATTACTTGTAGGTTCAGCAACGAATATTCATCACCACTCGAAGCGTTTTCGCTACCCGGCTACCGACTCCGATTTGATACTGTCAATCGATTGAACTCAAAGTTTTCGGCCCGAAATCGTTCTCGGGTTCCTCCTTCTGAAACTCGTGCACCCTGTACATTAGTTTGGTTTGGGCTTCGTACTAGCGTCAATGGCATCTTCAGTCCTATACACATGTCTGCAACACCATGCCTCGCTTGCTGGTACTGTACAGTACTGTGTCTGTCATCCGTCACATCGATCCAGAAACATAAAACAAAACTGCTGCGCATTCAGTCTTCGTCATCAGACTTCGCACGTGCTTTATGAGCAAAGTCGCCGTGTGACTTCACTCACAGATAGATCTTGAGTTTAATTAAACTCTTGATGTTGTACAAAAGACAAGCTTTGTATCTCAACACTGCATTAGCAAGAAGACCTGTGCCACACATCTCAAAAACGCACCGGTCATGAGTCTTCTGTGAAAACGTAAGTGAAGTCTCCTCTCAACCGCATGTAGGCGTTCCTTCGTTGTGAAACATCAATTCGAGTTCTTTCTGAAGTGCAATGGCAATTTGGATCAACTCTCTTGAACTTTCATATTGAATCCGATATCTCTCCAATCAAACAGGTAATCTCGATAGAGCAACAGTTTCTAGATCAAACACGTTCGCTCTTTCTGTATCCAATGAACTGAAAAAGTCTGGATTGAACATAAAAGAAAGGACGACCGCGTAGAAAAAATAATGGATGGGAAGGCCCATCAAGCCGTCCAAGGGAGAGAACATAAATTGAACATAAAAGGAAGAAAAGAAAAGTTCTGACTTCATTCTGGATTGATAAACATGAGCTGGAGAACACACTGCAGAATTGATAGATGAAGGTTTATAGCACGGTTGGAATTTGACGTACCGTCTTGACTCAACGATTCTTTAAACGAAAAAGGGCTCTTGTAGGAAGTCCAAGTCAAGTAATAGAGAACTCATACGTAAAACGTATAAATTCATCGATTTATACATAGCAAATTAGATATGCAGTTAAGTGTAATACATAGCGTAGATTTCAAATCAGTTTTGCACTTATTCCGTGGTATGTTTAAATATCATAGAAGCAGAAGCAGAATTGGGTACTACTTTAAATCTTCTTTCGCCGAGTCATTTGCAAAAATAAAAATTAACATGTATACTAGCAGACTGTAAAGGGGTAAGCGTAAATTAGATAGAACTTAATGTCCATATTTAAATTAATATTCTTCTTTTGCCAATATCTTATATATAAATTTTACTCTAAATACTATACTATTTTATACATATTTGTAGTTTTGCTATCCAAATCAGAATCTTGTTTGGTTTGAAGGGAATCAAAAATTAAATATTTAATTCTGTTATAATCCAGTTGAAATTTGAAGCTATACTTTATATTGTCATGATTTGGAGCTTTCTTTAACTTTTCTATTTTAATCTCGCTATTTCAAAGTACTAAAAAGATATTCCATTAACTAATAGGAAAAGCTATATTACACTTATTCATCTTGAACTATGAATTGAAATTTTTTTTGATTATCATGACTTATTTCTCATGTATAAATTTAGCAAGTGAATAAAGATAATATAGCCAATATAATTTGTTGAAATTTTGGTCACCAAATTATTTCATTTAATATAGAATTTTAGAATTTTCTTCAAAAATAATTTTAAAATAAAATAACTTCGGGAAATCTAACAGACTACATACACTCACAAGACATATACTCGAAATCACACTATAATTTTAAATAATATTTCTTCCAGAAGATTCTCAACGATTATAAAACACGCTAGTCTATGCACATCATGCGCCATCTAACCACCATAATAGTACTTATGATCAAAACGCTAAATTTCACACGAGGTAAGGCGATAGGGCTAATGCTGTCATGTTTGCCTTTAATGTCTCTACGTACTCCAGAAACAGCTGAATTTAAGAGGCACCTCGCATTCCACATCATGCATGGGGTATTTAAAAATTACACTACAGTAGCAAGCGAGATGGATGTAACAGTACACCAATTTTGCCATTTGAAATTCACGATGGCCCAAATTTGAAAAGAAAGAGAAAAAAGACCATAGATGGGAAGATTTTATCAAGCCCTCCAAGGATAAGACCTAAAGGAGCTAAACCCCACAATAAGGTACGAGAAGCTTCCATGCTGCACATAAGATACACAGAAGGCTAACTGCACATAAGATACGCAGAAGGATAACGGTCAAAGTCAAACCTTGAAAAGGCGACCATGATGAACAAACGAAGGATGGGAAGACCCCATCAAGCCCTACAAGGAAGAGACAAAAAAAGGTAATATGGAGCTAAGTCCCAATAGAGTCTATATCAGAAATCTGCCCTATTGCACCTAAGATATCCGAGTTATGCAAGTCGTACAATCTTCAAACAACTGGAGCATCCGAAGAAACCGCATCTAATGTGATTGCTCTCCTATGGATTGCACCAACCACTGCACTATGTAGAGCAATGGACACACACTGTCTAAAATATGCTACAAAGTATGAGATTGAAAATGGCACCCCTTGGCACCTAACATGATAAGCTCTCGTGCACTCCTTGACAAATGTGTCAAACACCGTGTCCATCGCTCCAAGGCTAGAGGAACAAAGAGGTGACCTCACTGCATGCCCCTATACTTGGAGACCTTGCAACTTGCTGTTGCACTCGCCACCCATCTAGGGAGATGTGTAATCACTCCTTCCGAAATTGTATCCCATGTAGAGTCCGTAACCACGACATCCGCTATTGTCACTTGATCATCTCGGACCAAGTATAAGTCTGCCTTGACATGTGTCATTTGCAAAGCATACAAATGCTCCCTCCAAGCCAAGTATCCACTCTCTCATGCGATAGCAAACACTATGTCCCTAATGGCATCATGGGTAGCTATCCTCTATCCTCCAAAAGGACATCGTGTCATGTGGACCGATGTTGCATCTAGTGTAGAACCACACACACAAGTGAGTAATGAAGATGCAGATGGATGGACCAAACCTAGGCAAAACCTCATCGCTATAGAGAAAGTAGTTGGTGTGAGTCGGAATGCCCTAATGCACGGTCGTACTAGGATCCAAGAGCCTGCACCCTTGCCGGAGCAAGAGCAAAGATATGCTCTAGTAGCCTGAGGAATGGACAAGTCGATTAAGAGAGAATGTAGCGTATGCTCACATTGTCGCTCCATCAAGGAAGACTGTAAACCTCTAGTCCAATCTGACGGTAATGAAGCAAAAGGTGGAAAATCCTCTTGTGCAGCCGTGGGGATAGACTATATCTCGTCTGCCACAGTAACATCTGGAGAGAAAAGGATCCTTCCTCCACCTTTGTCACATAAGTCTCCAAAACCGGCCTATCAACAACCACAAAACGAGAGGAAAGTAGGGGTGCCGAGAGAGCACAACTACCCAAAAATGTTGTAGGTGTCATCTCCTCCATAGATAGGAAGCCAACCCCACCACATGAGATTGGTAGAGCCGTCTATCTACGTGCTAAATCCCTTGGCATACACTCAAATGTCCCTGGTCCAATAATATCACCAAAGACTCCCATAATCCTCCTATCAAATGCTCTCAAACATGATACAAAGGACGGTGAGGGAGAAAACTATAAGGATGAGGTAGGAATGGTTGACGAGCAATATTGGAAGAGAGTATACTAAATGCCACCTACGGATCTACTAGTAATGGAAGGTCATCCACATGGAGAACATACTCTACAAGGGCAGCGTCTAAGAAGTGTGTGCCAAAATCCTCCGATCCTATTGGCACTCCAAGAACACGAAGTCCATATGTGGATGTGATACACCCCCTTAGAAGCTCAAGGTGGAAAGTGATACCTAAAGGAGACCATGCCCTGCACTTTGACACCTTGACTTTGAAGCCTACTAGATGTAGCTCGGAAGTCAAGTAGTCAAAGGCCTGCCTGATCTGATCCATAGGGCCTACGATGTGTGTATCATCTGCCAAGGAAGGAAAAACACAACCTAGCATGGCCAAAGTAGTAGATAGGAGAGCTCTAAAGTGAGCCATGGCAAATAATGGTCCTCCCAAAGGATGCCCCTAACGTGTACCAACAGCTGACTCCAAGACGGTGACTCCCTCCTGTGAAACACCGTGCTGGTAGTAAATGGAAGGAGGAGAGCCATAAAAAGACCGCGCAAAAGGTATGAGACTTGCCAAGGATCCATTAGCCTCCCTAAGCTCTCTAAAGATGGATGCCCGTGAGACGCTATTAAAAGCGTTCTCAACATCCACCTATAGGACGACCCACTCCGGATGGATATCTAGGAGTGCTCTAATGCCTAGATATATAGCCTCACATCCTCTAGGTGTAACTACTCCAAATTGATGTGGACTGAGGTGTTATCAAAAGTGAGAATAATGTTAAAGGACAATGGTATGATTGACCAAATGCAAAAAGATCTCTCCAATAGCAATCTGTCTAATGCACCTTGTGTCTTTCTCCATCACGAGAATTTGACTAGCACCTAACACCCGACTAACAGACATAGGAATGTCTCCTCTCGCTACTATTGCAACCACCTGAAACAAGTCAGTAAAACCACTAGAATGATCATTTGCTTGGAAATAATCTCTAAGGTGCTCATAAATCATCCTTGACAAACCTCTTGAGGAAAGGCGAGAGGCAGTGCACAATGCTTGTGCAAATAGCAACCTATCAAGACATAACGGTTGCTCAGGCTGATAATCTAAGACCTGTAGTGGTAGTCCCTCTACTTGTATAGGATGTAATGAGCGTAAGGAAAAGATAGTCTCATCAGTAGGACTAACTATAGACAAAGGGTATAGCGCTCGTACTGCTCTACTAAATTCTCCCGTGTCCTACACCATCGTGATCGAGTGGACCCTAAGCTTGACGAGGACCAACGTTGCAGCAAATATGGGGTTGGTTAAGACTTTCTCTGCCAAAACTTCTCGTTTAGGTTATGTCTCACGCCAAATTGTCCAAAAGACTTGCCAATACCGAGAGATGCTTGAGTTGGCAACTCACTCTAGGATGGCACTGGTTGACCTGGCGACTTAATCCTTGCTGGCACGGGTTGTCCCGTCCAATTCGGATACCTTCTTGTCGTATAAGAGGGTCGTTGATTCTCCTTTGAAACATCATAGTTAGACGCTTTCATCGAGCCGAGAGAAAATTCTCGTGGAATTTTAGTAAGTCTATTGGAATTTTCAACGGAAATGGTTTTCGATTACAATCTCAGTCGTCAATTTTACAATTGATAGCTTCTTCAGGTACATTAACCTGCTTGAAATAAAGTCCAGATAGATCTTTGTTCACTACTGTCCCGTTCAATATAACTTGTAGAGATGGAATATAGGAATCTATTCTAAGAACATCATTCTTATGCATTCTTCATACATTATTTATGACAATAATTGACCGAAATGGACACATTAACCTCTCATATATTGTACTATTTAAAATCCACACTATTACCCAAGAGAGGAGACATGTTTGTTGTCTTGAGAGAAGATGGCGCCAGCATATGAATGTGCCGCGTGCTGTTTGGCATTGAGGAAATAGAGACCAGAGATCAAAGCAAATTGTCAGCGAATTTACTAATAAGGAACATTCATAGCCGCTTCTGACAGATCATCCAAACAGTAGAACTACAACAAATCTCTCCTTAGGTTCTTAGCTATAAAATGAACTAAAAATTAATAAATCTAGTACATCGCATTCCTACGAATTAACATAGAATGGTCGAGAAACACCAAACGCTTATCAATAACAAAACTAAGATCATCAGGACAAACTATCGCCATTTATGACAGATCATCTAAAACATTCCCAGACGGATACATTGAAAATATTTGCAATTGTTTTGTTCGATGAGTCTAATAAACAATATTCTTGTGAAATGATCATTGCACTCTAAACGGTTATTAGAGCCTGTAGCTAATAAGCCATCTATGGGCAGAGGCCCTTGGCAGGTACCCTTCATGACGTTGATGCACAAGCCCCAGGATCTACGATCTTGGAAGAATAGAATGTAGATGGTTGCATGCCTTGGAATATTGACATTGTATCTATATCAATTTAGTATGTAGCTGTTGAGACACCACTGCATAACCAACTGGGTATCTTCATATCAAAGCCACTTTTTATTGTGTTCAATCTTACAACACCCCTGTTGAGAAGACGATTTCGAGAGTTCACAATGGTTTTCGTTTGGACGGACTTGGGTGTCCGACTACATAAAAACATTTCTTTACATCTGAGAACTGTACATAGAAGTACTTCTTCGTTCTGAAAGGCATCAAGACCACTGATAAGATTTCATGATGTTGATACATCTGCTACTGGACTCTGCTGCAAACTGAAAATGAGTGGAAAGTGAACTTACATCCAGCCAAGGATAGCGAGTAACTTCACAACAGATTGGCAAGGATATTTGAGTGAACCTCTCAGAGATTTCCAGAAGCAAATTTAAGTGGCCATAAATGGTTGACATGGATTAATCATATGCTCTGCGGAGCACAATTTGCATACAGACAAAAGGCTCCTTGAACCGTGCAGCCGTAAGCAGCAGGCCCACAGGATAACTGCGTAAGGAGCTACAAGTAGATTGGATTGGAGGCATGTATGTATGTTCCTCCTCTCTCACTCTGCTTTCTTCTTGGGTCTGTATGGGTACCTTTGATGTATGATCGTGCTAGCTACCACAAGGGGGAGGGCAGCAAATACCAACCAGGAGGGCATCACTCCATCAACTATAACTTGCAATACGGCCGTTACGAGCAGAGCGGACACGATAACAAAGCCCTGCAGAGTCCGGGGTAAGAATCAAAGTTAGTCTCCGGCACTTCACAGTTAAGTGAACGAAATTTTGGAAAATTAGTGCCCTGCTGATAACACAGAGCGAGACAGTATAACACGACAGAGAGTCACATCTATTGCCTTCACGGTAAAGTCCTCTTTGTTAAAGAGCCAAATGGTACTAGGTAAACGGACCTTTTTGACGCCGCCTGAATACATTGTCACCAAGCCAACTAGAATGCCTCCAAGAGCATTAGTGACGACTGGGAGCTGCAAAGCGATGTCACAAAGTCAATCGGATAATTACTGTGTAAAGTGTACAGAACGAGTGTAACACAAAGCACCTGGCCAAGAATGACCAGTAGCATTTCAAAGCTTCACCGTCCTCAGACAATAATCTGCTAAGTCGTGATCCATTGAAACGGATTTCTTCGTTGTTCCCGGACTGTAATCCTTAAGCCTTGGCTAAGCGCAAGTGTAGCCAAATTTAGTGCACCTTCACAGCTCGAATGGTCCCGTATGTACAGTATCTCAACGTGTCCCAGGACGCTTTTAACAGCGATGGTCAATGGTGCTTACAAATGTTAATGGAGTCCATCCATAGAAAAAGCCCTTCCTTCTGATTGCCGCACCATCGGGAGACTGGGATAAGCTTGCAAGTAGACATAAACTCCCAATTCCTGACATTTCTATGGTCATCAGGTATGTGCTCCGTTTCTTTACCTGCAATTTCCAGACATAGCGACAAGAATGAGTCCCTTCCTAGACAAACCAATCCACATCCGCAGGTTTACTTTGTGGCATGTTCATGCTTACAATGACTCGTTTCAGCTACATGCAAGTCCCATCTGCCCAGACACTCTCGTGAAAATCTTGCAAATGAGGGGACGTCTCAATCCATATAAAGGATATACGAAGTTGAGTTCATACATTCAAGTCAAACTTTGAGTAGCCCGGGGATTGGTCTCATCAGAATCTCAGAGTACATCTGGAATCAATTACTGCGGTTAATTATATGGACAACGCTTGCTAGATAAACAAATGCTATCCAGGTGTCTCGTCTAGTCAAAAGCAATTGCAGCTAACAGTACTGCGTTGGAGACATTCAGAGAGGAAAGGCATACCTGAACGGCCCACTGACACAATGTTGAAGCTAGGCCCGAAAGAATCGAGGCTAAAACAACGGGGATAACGCCGAGGAGGAAGGAGTTCTCGTACACCACTGCATTGCTTTTTGGTGACCTTTGACTTAGACTTAGTAACGTTGCTGCAACTAGCAGCAGCGTAATCGCTCCTATTTGTTGTTTTGACTGCTTGTGACTGCAACAAACGCCCAGGCGCTATCAACTTCTTGACTTAGCTGATTAAGACTGGAAAAAGGAAGAACATAATTTGATGGGTATCTACAGTATGCAAAGCCGCTCCCCAACAATAAGTGCATCTGACTGTGAGATAGTGGCATCCAAGTAATGACCAAATGACATAGACAGAGATGAAGGACAAACACGATCTAGTGCTCCGGAGAGTTCTGCACCAGATTTCTCATGTTATGCAGGCGAACAGCTCGAAGATAGTCAGGATAGCAGCCGTTAAATCCATGCTTACCCAAGGATCAAAAACATGAAAAAAGCTGTGAAGGCCAACTTAGTTTGGTTGAGCATTGTGGCGGTCAAGGAATCAAGATGCCTATAAGACACTTGAATCAAAGAATTTTGTACAGCATAGATGATAGCAGGCAAGGCAGATCCTTTCATAGCGTCGGCGAAGCTCCATTCTTCTTTCGTCTTGCCAACATTTCCTTCCCAGGTTAGGACGAAAAGCGCAACAAATACCTAAGTCAGCAGAAAGCATTATTAGCATAAGTTCCACAAGCACTACATGATATCCAACACTCTAAGAAGGTAGAGAGGAGAATTCATCAAGACAAAAGCGAGTCATTGTCATCAGAACGAAATGTCAAGTCTCACCAAAGTTTCTCACCTACACAGAAACCAGCCAACCGTCAAAGCAGCAGCACCAGGTGTTCCAAAAAGCAGCAGACCAAATGGTGTAAGTACCTTAACCAATTCACATGCAAGGACCACCGATGTCATTATCACTTGTCTCCTGATAGCCGGACACCCCAGCACAATACACAAAAGAAGTGACATGGTGTCAGTAACATGAGAGATCATCACCATATGCTACTAAAGTACACAAGGTAAGGAGTTAGATCCACGCAATCATCGCAAAAACAACCAAGATCTGAGAACGACCACTCAGACATTCTGAAAAAACCAGCATGCTCGTCACAACTTATTTAGAATTCAATAACAGTGTGACAGTGATATAGAAACTCATGTATTAAGACTTGTAACCTAATGATTTCAAACTTAACTCCTTGTACTCTCGTAACATAAGGTAGCCCCAGATTGAAGAATAGTGTTATATCCTGTAGACCTAAATGCTACTACCTGTCTGTTCTTTTGCTACAATCCTATAGAAGATTATGTGACAGGAAGACAACCATGAGAGAGACTATAATGTGCGGCAGAGCAGACAAGTTCCCATTTTATCCGTCACCATTAGTACATTACACTGTCACTAGACTAAATGCATAAGTACCTTAAGGACATAGGGTTTTTGTGAACAAGATATTCGGAGCCAAAGTGTGGATCTTTACGGTCACAACCACCATATTATTTGACATTTGTATTGATGGACCTGCAGCTACTGTATGTAAAATTGTTACAGTAATTTCCCCCACACTTTATCAGTGCTATTAATGCAGAGCATTTATAAATTAGCAGCGTCTTCACCTCGTCTAAATGTCAGGAAGCTCTGAGGAAAATCTTTTGTGCAAAGAGATGTCAAAAGAAAGAAGTACGCAAAACAGGTTGAAGACGACCACCCAGACAAATAAACGCTCCAATAGTCTTCAAACCTGAAGGGAATGTTTAGGAAGCTACCTCTTGCTAGTTCCTGTAAGCATAAATGCGTGGACAAAACTCCTGTATGATGAATCTACCTCTTTGTCCCTATCTCAGCATATTAAATAGGAGCTTTAAGAAAGTCAAGGTGCAAATGCAGTCGGTTTTTAAGATACTCCCTAAATGACTTGCAATTAAGTTTGCCAACGGGCTTGTCAACTGACAAGTGCCTCCCTTGCTGCTCAATCAAGCTCAAGGAGCTGTTTGGAACTAAACAGACTGCTGTATCTGTGCTGACAGACTCCATTAAGTCCGAAATGGCTAGGGCGAAACAACAACAGAGTTATCTGGATATGACTTTAGATTCAGGTCCTTAGGTGCTTGAACTGTTCACCAAATCGATTCAAAGTCCGCAAATTCTAAGAGTGCTTTCTACAACTTCATCGGCCAAATTCGGCATCCAATCCATACTAAACAACATAGCCGAAGAACTGACTGTGATTCCGAACATCTAGAAATCAATCAGAAAAGCATTACAAACAATTCAGAAGAAATCGCAGAAAATGCAAGGTCCAATATACCCTAAATGCCTCTTCATACTCACCCTGAGTAGTGCTGCGTAAGGAGCGGTTGGGCACCGTACTGTAACGTCAGAAGCACCATGCAAATCTGCGATCGCCTGCGTAATTGCTCAGCCGAGATGCCCCCATCTCCTCCTCCCTTCCCCTTCCCTTTCTCCACGGGAGCAGTCATCGTCGATCGCTCCCTAAACCCCTCAACAAATTTGTCACTCACAGCGGACCGTCTCTGCTGCTTCCTCCTCGTTTCTCCTTCCTCCTCTCCAGTCTCATTTCATCTTCCTCGACTTCGCCTGATCCTTAAACCACTCACTCAAACATTCGCTAAATCTCTTCGCGTCCACTGTCGATTGATTTCTCGTCCTGGCAACAACCAAACCAACAATTGTGCAAATCGAGCTTCTCACCTACAGCAGGATGTGCTCAATTGAGCATGAAAACAGAATATACTGCTTCCCTCTCATCCAGCACTGAACTACCGCGACTCCTGGATATTTGTTTCCTCACTTTCTCATTTCGACGATTGTGGAAGCCGGTATTTGTCAGAATCGCACAATTATTTGCAAATGGGGGTTTCAGAAAATAGTTTTATGAAGTTAATTGTAGTGTCATATAAGTTTTTACGATGTGTAACCAAAAGAAGTGCAGGGTTCGAGTGAACTGAAGAAAGGGATCCACTAGGAACCTCCATCCACGTTGTTTATTATTAGTAAACTCCATACTCCATAATAGTCGTAATACTCCAAATAAGGATACGAAGTGGTACACCAATAAATATTAATACAATGAGGTGTCAAATTTAATTTGTGGTTAGCATGAAATAAAAGATATGAAGTGGCCCAATGCCACACCATAAAATATTAATTACAATTTAAAGTCAATGAAGTGTTAAATTCAATTTAAATCTAAGAGCTAGTCAACGAAACTAGAGATGGTTATTTTCTAGATCTAGAAATGGAGAAATTGACAGCGGATGGGAAGGATTGGGAGTGAATTCAATTGTAATACCATCTAATTTCTTCAATGTCCTTGCTTGAAAGGACTCTCTACTGGTGTGGATTCATAAAGATCAGTTTATTTGCACGAACATGGTTCTCTTTGTCTAGAGAGTGTGGATTTACTACCTTGAGTGGTTTCCTACATCTCACAAAGGGTGAATTCATAGTGATTCATTTTTTTTGTCAAGAAATCTATTTTCAGTGGTCAGTCTTAAGAGAGTGTGAATTCATTGTGTTTTTTTTGGGTGGATTAAAGAATTGAGGAAAATAGAGTAGAGTACACCGAGAAGTAGCACTCGAGGAGAACTAAACAGAAACATTAAGAAATGTATACAATGGATTATCCAATTAAATTTGGAGACCGCACGAGATGAACTAGAAGATAGAGAGTGATATTTAGAATTAAATGCTAGAATTATTTCTTAGCGGGTGGGAGTATGCACATTTGCATAGGTACTTAGAACCCATAGTTACATACACTCATAGTTGAGAATTTGTGATTAAATGTTTTAGAGGCCTACATTTGAGAATTTGTGATTAAATGTTCTAGAGGCCTAGATGTGAATGCATTCCACCATATACTTAAAATGGACTTTGATTCTTTTTCAACATTATTATATCTGAAAAAGGATCATAGTGTATTTCAAAATAATTATCAGTGGGAGCAAACACAGGTGTGGAATTTTTCATTTTTTTATTATATATATTGAGTAGCTCTCGCTCTTAATAGATTTAGATATCGTAATAATGGAGTTGTAATACCAAGAGCTAGCCATATGATCTAGATGTGAAATTTGGTTTGATAATATCTAGAATGATATTATACATGATTATCAAAATAGATCAGATAGAAGTATCACCAAAAGAGTAATTCTACTAATAGAGCATAAATCAAAATAGACTTGAGAACCTTAGAACCAATAGCTAGACATATGATTTAAAAGTGAGAATTGGTTTGGTAACATCTGGAAAGATGTTACACATGATGGATTAAACAGATCAAAAAGAGATATCACCAAAAGGGGACTTCTACTAATAGAGTAGGATCGAAATATGCCTGAAATCTTTGAAGGCAATTTCGGAGGCCTAAACGGATGAATTAAGCCTCCAAAATGTGCAGGTCTTCCCCTCCCCCCACCAATGGAGGAAAGTTTGGCCTTCTCTCCCCCCCCTTTCTTTGTCTTGTCGAGAGCTTTCCAATGGTACCTTGCGTGATTCTAAGACTCTTACAAGAAGATTCCCTAAAAGATTCCCTCCGATCAAAGCTTGTTTGACCAACCAGATAGTACCTAGACCGACATGTCACCCATCCAAGTAAGTAATTCAAGGGTGGAGCTTGCTGACATGTCACCTATATGTGTGCCTAATCCTATGGTGGAGCTTCCATAGAGGTGATCCTCGTTGTCTATATAATAAAGAGAAGGTGCTCCTTTGGGGCACCAAATGTTGAGTGTGTAATTTGTGTTTCTCTCTCTTCTCTTGTCCTTGGAGTATTATAGTTGTGTTGCAAAGGGGTTAAACATTTGGGGCATTAGTGTGTGTTCAACAATTGCCTTTACAAATCAAGTCATGAGAACCATATTAAATTTGATGAGGAGTCAAGTGGAATAGAGCTTTGTAGAGAGGAAAGTAGGTCAATGGTGATGCAACAATGCCTTGCTCATCATCTCAAGGAAATAGAATAATAACATGTTCTTTTGTAATAAAAATATCCTTTGGTATATGATAAGCACCAAGTCCTTATCTTATTCTTCATGATGTAATATTGTTTGGAGAATGTTAAGCAATAGTCTTGTTCTTATGCATAAACTTGTTTGTTTTGTTCAAAATTTTGTATTGCATGAACCTATTTTTGTAAACCCTTGCTATCCAATTTTTGCACCGGTTGGTGCTCATTAATGCACATAGATCCTTGTTATAGTTGTCAAGAGGTACTCATTGATTGGTTGATGCTAATTGACACCCATTGATGCTATTGGAAGCCATTGGGTGATGCCTAATGTGGACAAGAAAAGATGTTGGTTGATACATTGGTGCTTGTTGACACTTGATGTGGATAGGAAAATATTTTCACCATTGGTTGATAGGTTGATATTGATTGATGCCCTATATGGATGGAAAAGAGTTAGGTAGAACAGTTTGTGCCTTTGCAACTCATTGTGGTTGCAAATCAAAATGTGAGTCTAAAGGTCTTGGTTCTGAATCCAAATGTGAGCTTGCAATGCAATTAGGCACTTGATCTCCCAATGCATAATTATTTTTGCCCTTTTGGAGTAAAAGTTCTCAACCTCAATCAATTTGTTGGTTGCCACATTGAAAAGAACCACCACACCAATTTGAAACTACTAAACCTACCACTTAGTTTATTGATATGCAACGAGAGCATTCACACACCATTAGCACACACAGATGGTGGATTCTAGGTCAAATAGCTCAAGAATGGTGGCGTGTTTTGGAGCAGATGGTATCTTGTACTAAAATTTATCACAAATCATCTTCCAAAAAAGTGTGGCAACTCAATCAATAACCCACGTTACCTCTTTTGACTGACATTTATTTCCTCTTCTGATTGACATTTATTTCAATATGACACCTAAAATCCATAACATCTTGCCTGATTTTTATAAATGAATGCAGCTTGCACTAAATATCCATTACACCATTCATAAGGAGTTTTTTTATTAGCACTTCATCCCAATATAGAGTTCACTAAAAATGAAGTTTGTTATTTATCCCGTAGACATCCATAAAAACTATTTTTGAAACCCCCTAATGTGTCGGCCACTTGCTCTTTGAGTAAGGTAGAAAGGTATGCCTTTTTCTTTGCATTCAATGAGAAACATGCAATTAACAATCAACAAAACTTTTGAGAGAATATATTATAATATTTAATGATAAAAGAAAATCTCAATAAAACTGACTTAATATTCAAACAGATCTATTGTATACCCTTATGAGATGGGTTTTGCCAACAATGAGCAGCCTTATACTTACACAAGATCAACTCTTGAGATGTAGATGAATTGTGTTTTAAAGGACGGTGTGATTGGAAGATTTCAGATTGGCCTACCCTAGGCTAAGGAAATTGAAAGAGAGATAGTAAATGAAAACACATGATGTTGATGTAGGTTTAGTACTATGGTTGAGAGATTTTAAGGGTAAACAAATTTATCATAACATTGCAAAATATGATGCTATAGAAATATAAAAGAAGTTGGTGATGAGATCTGTTTTGAAATGGAATTCCTATGCATCATGGAACCCAATCCTAGTGACTATAACTTTTGTTAATACTTTAAATTATTGGAGTATGTGTTCTGACATAACTAGGTGCATCCCTAGGTTAAGGAACTTATAATCCTAAAGTCACTAAGTTAGATAGCTAAAAAAAATTAACTGACATGACACTAGGTGAACTAGAAGGAAATTCATCCACTTGCTTTCCCAACTTGACTCTAAAATTTAGGTAGATGTCTCTAATGTGGTTTTAGTTGGCTATAATAAGTATGTTTAAGCATCTTTCTATTTAGTGAAGAATGTTTGGTTGTTTACATGCGATAGAGAAAAATGCTACCGTGAGTATAACAAGAAATCATCACAACAATCTTCAAGAACATGTTTGAAATAAGAAGGATGGGAAGACCACATCAAGCCATACAAAGGAGAGACAAAAGAGGGTAAAAGTGGCTAGGCTACGATAGTATTGATATGGGAAATCTGCCCTACCACACCTAAGATATCCAAGTTATGCAAGTTGTAAGGTCTACAAACTACTAGAACATCCAAAGAAGCATCACCTAGTGTGGTTGCTCTCCTATGGATTGCACCAGCCAATGCTCTTTGAAGAGGAATGGACACATGTTGTCTACATTATGCTACAAAAGTATGAGAGTGAGAGTGGTACACCCTAACATCTAATATGATAAGCTCTCATGCACTCCTTGACAAATGTATCATATGCCATGTCCATCACTCCATACAACTCCAAGGCTAGAGGAACAAAGAGGTGACCTTATTGCATATCCCTATACTTGGAGACCTTGCATGTTATTGCTCCACTTGCCACCCATCCCAAAGGATGAGTAATCACTCCCTCCAAAATTACATTAGGCATAGGATCTACAACCACAACATCCATCATTGTCACTTGATCATCTTGGACCAAGTATAATTCTACTCTAATACATGTCATCTACAAAGCATACAAATGATCCTTCCAAGCAAGGTATACACTCTCCTATGCTATGGCAAACACTATATTCTTGATGGCATCATGGGTAGCTATCCTTTGTCCTCCAAAAGAACATTGTGTCATATGGACCATTTTTGCATCTAGTGTAGAACCACACTCACAAATGAGTAACAAAGATGCATATGAGTGGACTAAACCTAAACAGAACCTCATCATTGTAGAGAAGATGGTTGGTGCAAGTTGGAATTCCCTAATGCATGATTGAGCTAAGATCTAAGCGCTTGCATCCTTGCCAAAGCAAGAGCAAAGACATTCTTTAGTGGCCCAAGTAATGGACAAGTCAACTATGGGAAAATGTAACATATGTTGATATTGTCACTCCATCAAGGAAGACTGCAAACCTCTGGTCCAATTTGACAACATTGAAGCAAAGGATGGAAGGTACTCCTTTGCCTGTTGTCATGGGGATTATATGGTCTCAAGAATGCGTTGGGCACCTGGCTGCTTGCGCTTAGACTGCCCCATTTGTTAGTGACTCAAAAGCTTTCTTGCAGTCTGACATTGTCTCTACTCTTTGCTTGATAGCAGTTCCTTTTTTGCTTAAGCAACTTGTCCACGGTTGCTCTTGGCTATAGACTCTTCTTAAGGGCTTTTTCTATTGAGGTTTCTTGGGATAACATTGACCTTCAAGTATTACCAAGAACTATTCATGTTCTATATTATTGGGGTTTACATCACAGGTCACAAGTTATACGGCCGGATTCAAATCAGCAAAATCAGATCAATGACTTGACCCGTCTGCATAAATTGGACTGAAGGCTCTGAGAATGGAGACCCATTTCCCTAGCACTCTTTACAAAATAAAGTGAGCCCAATCACTCACAAAGCCATGTAACGTTCACCACAATCAAGTCTCGCAATTTATAAACCCACTTGGGAGGAATCCAAACAGCTCCAAAGCAAACAATGACCACACCTACAGTTCTCCAACTGCTCAAGCAAGAAAAGGAAAGAACCTATTACAACCAAGTTTTAATCTTACATCACAACAATTTAACTCTCTATTTTGCCAAAGCTTCCCTTTGACCTTCCTTCCTTCACTAGTCTGCTCTGCAACCCTTTCAATATTTCTCTATCTTGCAACCTTTAGAAGATTCACTATCTTGGCCAAACCCTTCTTTGATGCTTCACTATCCAAAAAGAAGACTCTTTCATTGTTCTGTCTTTCACTATCTTGCCAGCACTCCTTTCAGGATCTCAATCTTACAAAATCTCCTTGAAGTGTTCTCTATCATGTCCTGTTCTGATCAGCACTATCAAAATCTGTAACCAGCCATAGGAGTTGACAAAATCACCCAACAGCCAAATTTCTCAAGACAGGTACCAGATTGATTAATCTCAATTTATTTTTGCACCGATACAAAATGCAGCAGCAATTCCAAAGGTGTGGTTGTTAGGAACTGCTTTGTTGAGGAGGAAAACATAGATCAGACTTGAAGTACAGAATTCCTCTTCTTTCTTGTCTCAAAACCAAAATCAAACCAACAGAAGAATAAATAAAAGATCAATACAAATAGAACACTTTGCTCCTCCCACTTTGTCCAAGCAATGATAAAATTACCACCAAGGAGGGCCTGATATCATAACACTGGCACATTTTTGAGCAAGCAATGGTAGCACAATGGGTAGCTCACAAGTTTGCTCTCGGGAAAAGGAGAGACAACAGACAATGGAGACGATAACTTCTCACATTGGTCAAGGAAAAAGACAACAACAGCAATAGTTCCTCTCTCTCTACTCTAGACTCAACTGAACTAGGACAGAATGGAGAGAAGAGGTCTAGAAGCACTTCAAGCACATCCATGTTCTGAGACCCCGCACAAGAATGCACTATTTGTACAAAACTTGAACCCAAAACAACTTCTTTTTCTTGTTATGTTTCCTCTCTTTCCTCCCAATCAATAGCTGCTTTTAGGTCCCAAGTTCATTCCTCCTTCTCTCCTCCAGTAATACTGCATACCATTTCTGTCCAAGGCAGCAGTCCATAGAGTTGGCACAATATGTCCCATTTTCCTGATTCTCTACTCTACCTCTCACTTCCCCAAGAAGTACTCAAAGTCATAATCTCTATTCCCATGCTCTTAATCCTCTAGTGTACTTTTTGCTTCTCAAGTCATTGTGAATATCTTAATCTCTGCAACTATTGAAGATTTTTCATTCCTTACTGCCCTCTCAAGTCATCAATAATCTCTGTGACCAATTGAAGATTTCTCATTCCTTACTGTCCTCTCAAGTCATTGACAATCTCTGTAACCAATTAAAGATTTCTCATTCCTTACTGTCTTCTCAAGTCATCAACAATCTTGTCAACCAATTGAAGATTTCTCATTCATTACTGTCTTCTCAAGTCATCAACAATCTCTGCAACCAATTGAAGATTTCTCATTCATTACTGTCTTCTCCTTCTTCTTCTATGTTTATTTTGGTTCCCTTACTCCTTCAATCACTGTCTCCTTCAGTCCCTTTCCTTCCTTTGTTTCTTCCTTCATTTCTTCCTTCAAAACCCAAAACCTCCTTTTCTCCTTCAAATCTTTGTCACTCAAAACCTCTTTCAATCCTTTTGTCAATCAAACTTCAGTTCTTCCTTCAAATCCTCAACTGTCCACTCGATCTTTTTCTATCCTTCAGACTTTTGTCTTCCTTCAAAACCTCAACTGTCTCTTCAATCTTTTTCTATCCTCCCAACTTCCTTCCAGTTAAAGCTCTCCCCTATCCAAGACCCTTCCTCTCAAAATTTCTCTCGTGCATTTCCTTTCTCTTTCAATAATTTCTCCTCTTGTAGTTTCCTATCTCCAAAACCCTTTCTCTCTTCCTATTTCTTCTTGGCTGAAATCTCTCTTTCGATAATTCCTTTGTCACCACCAAAACACTAACTTGTCTTCTATTTCTTCCTAGCTGAAATCTCTCTTTTAATAATTTGTTGGTCACCACCAAAACACTTTCTTCCAATAATTTCTCTCCTCCAAACAAAGCTCTCTTTCTCGGAAATCACTCCTGCAAACCCTCTCCCTTGAGAATCTCTTGTCTCTCCTCTCTATCCTGGTCTGCCCAAAACTCCCCTTCAAGGAATCCCTTGTCTAGACCTTTCCTTTGATTTCAACTGACTCCCTCCTTGTCCTATTCCAACTGCTAGCATCAAATGAAGGCCTCCCTCTAGTGGCTGCAAACTCCTCTCTTTCCTTTTCTCCTTCCCTTCTCCTTTCTTTGATCCCTCACTTGTTAGATGGCTTCAGAGCCCTCTCAATGTTGATCTCTCTTCATTTTCCTAGAATATGGTTTTGAACTACAATTTAGGGAGCCCACTCCATCTCTACCATAAAATTTGCATTTGAATATTGCTTCCATCCCTTTACCAATTAAGTTGCACTCACACTACTAAAATCTCCTCTTTTTATCTCATCAGAACCGCTATCTCTATTTGCTAAATGAACAGCCAGCCTAACATGCCTAGCCGCCTATTCATGCAGGCATTGACAAGACAAGCAAATGGATAGATGGCAGCTGGCTATCTAGCTAACTAAATCTGGTCAGCCCATGTAATTGGATGTTATTCTTGTAGCTTGTTAATGTTGTAAAGGTGTTATGTTCAATAGCATGATCTAAGGGAGTACAAGGAGATTGTAGACTTTGTTACAAGAGTTCACTATCTAGAAAGGATGCATGTTAGGGAAAGGAAGACCCTTGCAGCAAGATCTAGACCTTACACAATGGTGGAGGATATTCTTTTTCACCAAGGAGTAGATGGTCTACTTCAAAGAGCAATGGGTAAGGAAGAATCTATCTTACTCATAAAGGAGCTTCATGAAGGTTTAGTGTGTGGAGGACACTTTGCAAGAAAGGTGATTGCTTTCAAGATTCTAGATCCAAGTTACCATTGGAGAGGGATTTTCAAGGATTGTCTTGATTATTGCAAAACTTGTCATGTTTGTCAAGCTTCTGCTACAAATTCTACTTCCACTCCACCACTTAGATTGGTTCTATTGCTATGACCTTTTGAGAAGTGGTGAGTTGATTTTGTAGGTCCTCTAAATAGAATCCCAACAAATAATCAGTACATTGTGGTAGTTATTGCTTATCTTACCAAGTGGGTTGAGGCTCGACCATTGAGGGACGAGATGAAGTTGGGAGATTTCTTTATGAACATATTATCACTAGGTTTGGGTGCCCTTTGGAATTCATTTTTGATAGAGGAGGAGAGTCTACAAGAAGCATTACTACAGCCATGCTACAACATTTCTCTATCACACATAGAGTAACTACATCTTATAAGCCAAATTTCAATGGCTTGGCAGAGAGAACCAATCAGACCTTGTGCATGATGAAGATGTAGAAATGGAGGAGGCTAAACATCATTGGGACAAGAGGATTCATGCAGTTTTGTGAGAGTATAGGATAACCATGAAGACTTCCACCAAATATTCTCCATTTCAGTTGGTATATGGTATTGAGTATACCTTACCTATTCACTTTGATCTTGGTAGCTTCCAAAGCATTCATAGGAGATTGAAGAAAACACAAGGAGGTGATGCAAAGAAGTCAAGGAAAGATCAACTCACTGAATTGGAAGAGGCAAGAGCAGTTGTTATAGTTTGAGTGGAGCAAGCCCAAAGGAAACAAAAGGAGAGCTATGACAAGAGGCAAGGCAAGAAGAAGGTGGAGCCTTTCAAAGAAGGTAATTGGGTAATGTTATTTGATTCCATTTGATTCAAGAGAGTACAAAAGAATTTTTTTCTTAAGTACTGGTGACCTTTCATAGTGGAGAAGCTGTGGGACAATTACACTTATGATCTCAAGGAGTTGGGAAGAAGATATTTTGATAAGATTAAGCATGATAAGTTGAGGATATATCATAGAAGGTAGAGAGACCTTTACTTTGAAGACAAAGTGAAATCTTAGTCTGGGGGTAAATGTAACACCCATTTGTGCATGTATGTGCTATTGTGATATTTAGTTTCATCAAAAGAGCACTTCTACTAATAGTGTAGAGGCTAAAAATACCCTAACAACTTTAAAGCCAATTTTGAGGCCTAAATGAATTAATTAGGCCTCAAAAAATAGAACTCTCCCTCCACTTTGGATTAGGAGCCATTGATTTCTACCCCCTATTTTTTCTTTTCAAGATACTTCCAACATTACCTCACCCGTGCTATTCTAAAGCTTCCTTTAGGAAGATTCTCCAAAGATTTCCTTTGGTCAAACTTGTTTGACCAGCCAAATAGAAGAAGGATCAACATGTCATCCATCCATATATTTGATCCAAAGATGTAGTTCCCTTTGAGCGGATCATCTTTGCTATATAATAAAGACAAGGTACTCCTTTGGGGCATCAAAGTATTGATAAATGAAACCTTGTATTTCTCTTGGAGTTTCTCTTGTCCTCAAAACATTACATGGAGTTCCTCAAGGACACTGGTTATGCCCTTGATGTACTTGACCTATAGCTAATTTATTCTCTATATGGTATAGATTGTAGATATGCAACTAATATGGGGCTCAATAGCACCCGTCCTCTTGATCTTTGCCCACCATAGGGCACATCACATACTTGGAGTAGATTGCTATTTAGAGTTAGACGGACCTAGCCACTAGCTAGGGAATGATTGTGGTACTTTAGAGTTCATGTATGAATTTTATATAAGTTATGCTTCTATAGTGTATAATGTTGATAGTGATTTATATTGTTTGACAATGTATATATGCACAAAATATATCACAATCTTTGTAGTGCCAAAGCTAGTTTGCTTGAATGTTGAAATGATAATCTTGGCAATCTGATTTATATTAGTAATTGCATAGAGATTAATTAGTGGCGGCCAAATTTTGTGTTAAAGCTACTAATCACATTGTGAGTGACATTGGATCCAATGTCACTTGCACCATTCATACTATGGGCCATCAATGATGCCGTTAGGGCTAGAGATCCAAGTTGAGCAAAGGGATATACCTTTGAAATGCAATTCCAAAGAGCTCACTTCTTTGATGTTGAACCTTTGAGTTCTTGGCTATGGTAGATAAAGACCAGTGAGTGTCATTTGGAGTCTCTTACCAAAGTGGATATGGCTTGATACTATAATCAGAGCTTGTTTGTTGGCAAGATTGAGTTAAGTATGACTAACTTTTTATTTGAGTTGAGCTGGAGATTGATTGATTATTGTGGTACTTTAGAATTCATTTATGACTTTTGTACAAGTTGTGCTTCTTTAGAATGTGATGTTAACAACAAAATATGTTGTGTAACAATGTATATACGCATAATCCATGATAACTAGAATATAGATAAGAGACACAAAATGAATATGTTGTTCTTCTTTGAGGGTCCACTTAATTTGAATCTTGCTTCAATTTGTAATTATACATTAAAATTATGTTGAAAAATAATTATAAAAATTCTACATTTTCTTTGGATTTTAAGGATAAATATCTGTTGGAATAGTTTTATATAAAAGAACTCTTTAGCTTAAGTGAGAATTATCCATCAATATCCATCTTAAACCATTGATAGTTCATTTTATATATGATATCCAAGAATTTCAAATGTAGGAATTTAACATTTAACTAGATCTAAAGCTCCAAATTTTATCTTGAATTGATTTTCTTGTTAACACTTTTAGAGCTACCTAGGAGATATCTCTCAAAAATTTAATCTCCAATCTGTAATAAATAAAAAATTTGCATTAATACCTCTACCAATCAAACAAGTATTTAGATTTATGTTCCAAGAGCTTTGATGGAATTTAAATACTTGTGAATAGTTTTTGTATTCCATGCATTGCATGGTCTATTGTGATTTAAACATCCCAAATATGTCCTTATAACTTTGACAGTATTTATTAAGATAAATTAAAAATTTTAAAAATTATTTTATTAATAAATGACATATACATATATTGACATAGTTTATAGAGTACTAATTAAAGTCATAAAATTCAAGCATATTCATTGGAGGGAAAAATGTTGTATCTATCAATCTTGAATCCACAAGATTGAACAATTATTCATGACTTGTTTTTGAAATAATATGTCTTTGATTTCTTATTTAAAACTAATTTTTTCTCAAATCTACTAAATAAATTTGAATTTCAGTGCAATATTAGGTATTCAAATTAAATTAATAACTAACTTTATATTCTGATATATATTTCATCTTATATCAATTTTAGAATTCATATTATAAAATTAGGAACATCTAGGTTGACACCCCTATATGCTAGGTTAACACCCCCAATGGATTTTGATTGGTTGATCACCATATGCAACAAATGATTTGTTATGTTTCCAATTCCTGCATGGTAAATAGTGCATGACACAAAAATCAAAGTAATAGTAATAGATGGGTAACCAATCAGAATCCACTTAAAAGTTTGAGTGTGTCAACCTAGACACTCCCATACAATTTTGAGTTCAGAATTTATATTGTAAAGTGCTTGATTTTAGAGCTGATCTTGTAAATCTTTTGAAAACTAGGTCTATGGGAAGTCAAAGAGTAGAATGGGCTATAGTTTCTAACTTTTGATGATTCTAAGATGTTTACAATGGGGTTTCACTTTCAGCTCTTATGGGTTCCATAGATATCCATTAAATATTTTTTGAGCACCCCATAAAAATTTTATGGGTGGTTATGGGGTGGGGTACACAAGAGATTTCTGGGTGCTACATCCAATTTGGTAAATATTATATAAATTGTCATCTTTGGGTTTTAATATTATGGGTATTTTAATAGTATGGAGTTAGTAGAGGCTAAAGAGTTAGTAAAATAGGCCAAATATAGTTAGAAATTCTAAGTAAATTTTAGAAACATCTAGGAAGCTTCTTGGTAGAATTTTCTAAAAGCACCTAGGAAGCTTCTTGGTGAGAAGCTTTTAGGTATCTTCCAAGGATTACTGAACTTGCACACCAACTTAAGCTAACTCTACTTGTAGACCAAGTAAACAACTCTAAGAAGGAAGCTTCTCCGATAGCTTAGCTTGGATTCCAAGATTGCAACTTTCAGATGGAAGTTTCATTGGAAACTTTTCAAGAGCTTTGTATTATTTCACTATAAATACAAAAGCCCAAGCTCATGCTAGGCATTTAGATTTTTCCTCACTTGAGAGTCCTAATGTGATTTCCACTCTGGTGTTATGAAGTGGATTGCTTACTTCATAAGAAAAAAAATTCAATATGTTTCAATATAATCTTTCTACAATTTTATAATGGAAATTATGTTAATGATAACTTATACGGGTCAATCTACTATGAGTTGATATATGGGTTGCTTTACTAGCTAAGGTAGGAGCAATTCACATTGCAATTGGATTCTCCATGAATACTTGTCCAAATGGGCATATTTTATTTTTCTAGAAAGACCTTCTCAAGAGGTTTCTGCCAACAACAAGAATGTGGCAAACTAAGCTCTAGAAAAGAAGTTACAACTATTCAATTTTCTTGTTTCTTGGATGTGATTCCCATAATTGAAGCCCTCAATTCATATCAAGGTTTATTTCTACATAGATATTTTTCCTAGCATGCTTCATTTTATTGGAAGCCTCTTCTTGGGAGCTTTCCAACACCAAGATTTTGGTAAATAAAGGTCTAGAGAAGAAGTTACAACCATTTGAATTTTGTTGTTTCATTGTTCCTTGTTCCTTGTTTCTTGGATTTTGATTTTCTTGGATTGGAATCCTATATTGAATTCTTGTAGTGTGATTATTGTAGTGAATTCCAAAAGTTGAATTATATAATTAACTTTGGTGTACCATTGAGATATACTTCATCTTGTTGGAAGTATCTTCTCAAGAGCTTTTCATAGACACCAAGATAATGGAAATGGATGTCTAGAGAAGAAGTTACAACCATTTGAGTGTCACTATTTCCCAAACTATGGTTTTCTTGTATTTGATTTTGCCCAACTTCACATCATGTTTGTTTCCCATTCTTGGGTACCTACTTGCATGTCATTTGGTATCTTTATGCACATTTGTCTTGAATTTTAGGGTTCTTTATTTAATGAGTAGTGCAACTTGCATTTGGAGGTTGTTGATAGTTCTTTATTTTGTTTTTGGAGTATAGCTCAAGAAGATAGGTATTATTAGGTGGCACAATTATTGAGGAAGAAAATGATTAAAGTATTACAAGGATTTTGGACAATGAAGGAGGTTTAGATTATGGTGATCAAGCTTTTTAGAATTGGGGATTTTGGACAATGGAAGAGTGTTTCATTATGGTGATTAGGCTTCTTAGATTCAGCATTACAGATTGAGCGTGGGAGTGGAAGATCTTTTCAATTGATTGCAAAGGGTTGATCAAGAGAAGGATTCATGATTTTGGAACGGCAAGAGAAAGATTTGATAGACAAGAACATTATGATTGTTCAAATGAGATGTTTAGGGAGAGTTTCTTCTGATAGAAATCATTCTTAAAAATCAAGGTTCTGAGGATAGATTTAAGACAGAGTTTAAGATCATTAAGAAGGGAGATCAAAGATATTGTTTTTCATGTAGTTACAAAGAGAAAAGTACTTTGTAAATATCTTAGTAAATATTTTTCATTTGAGTAATAGCAACAAGATGATAAGGAGCAATATCAAAGGAGCATATGAGGTGGATGACAAAATTTGGACCAAGGAAGAGCAAGAGCAAGAGCAAGAAGATGATACTATGGATTTATTATTTGGATGGTGGAATTTCATACACACTTCCTAATATTTGCAACATTGGTCTCAATATTCTTGTAGCTTTGAATTTGTTTTAATTAGTTTTCAAGAATTGGATTGTGGTGCATTTAGCCAACTTACTAGGATAGATTTATTCTTGTTTCAAGCTTTAGTAGATTCAATTAAAGAGCATCATATGTTTAAGAATTCTTCTTGTAAAAACCAAACCCTTGTGTAGATCCAAGTTGCACTAATTCTAGATAGATTTATTCATCATGAGAATGGTGCTTTTGTAGCAAGGAGTTTGAATATTTGGGAGATCAGTGCAAGGTCAATAGAAAGATTAACCAATAGAGTAATGACAACAATTATTTCTCTTCTTGGAAAGGAGGTGAAGTGGCCAAACATTGAGGAGAAAGCAAGGCTATCTTCTGTATTTTTTCAAAAGGAATTCCCAAGTTGAATAGGGTTATTAGATGGTCCTCTATTTCTTGTAGCACAAAAACCCATGGTTGATGGAGAAACATATTTCAGTAGGAAAGGGTTTTATTCTATAAACAGTCAAGTGATTTGTGATGACAATAGGAAAATAATTCCACTTTGCCAACAATAAGCTCCAAACCAAGCATTTATGTGATCAATTTTCAGAGATTAGTGTTTACAAGAAATTGTTAATAAATCTGATTTATCACAAGTATGCCAAGATCATGCCATGATATGGCTTTTCTAAGGAGATCTGTAATTTGGATTGATGTAAGCAAAGAAGGATAATTTACTTTGTTTGAGAAATTACAATAGTTATTAAGGGATATTGCATATGTACCAATATGTCACCATGTTCCTTTGTTCAAACAAGCACCCAAGAGAAGTTTGATTTCAACAAATTTGTAGAACTGAATTGGGTATTAAACAAACACTACATAGGAGTTCTAAAGGCAAGATGCAGTTGTTAAGAGAGATCCATGTCCAATTGACTAATCCTTCAAGAAATGCATATTTGTTAAAGGTGGGTGATTGTATGTACTATTCTCCATAATTTTTTGATAAATTATTTAGATTTATGGGTGGAAGAAGATGGGGATTTTGTAGAAGAGATAGATTTTGACTTTAGAGGTGGAGTTGCTCCTCTAAAAGACTATCAAGTGGAAATTAGAAATTAGGTTTGAATCATTGTTTGGCTTTCAACCGCCAAAAAAGTAGATTTTTTAATCCAAGAGTATAAATAAATAGTGTTTTCTCAAAATGATTTAATTTTCTAATTTGAGTTTGTTAATTTGGTAGAGATTAGTGCTTGGGATGTTGAGCTACATGGGGTGCTCAAGGCTACAATCTTAGGTGCTCCCCCTAAATCATTTATTTACATTGACCCTAAGAGATCAATGATCACCTCCAAGCCTTTGATTTGATATACGATTCATCTTCAAGCCTATGATTTGATATGTGAATGTTCAATCTTGATTTTCAATTAGACTTATATTCTTGGTAAACCATGCATTTTACCTACTAGTTATCAAAATAAGAAAAATTCAAAAATTAGAGATGTAGTTTGAGTGTTTCTTGCAAAAATATATACATTTAACATTGAAGTATTTAGAATTTAGAGAGAGTTGTGTGATGATATAAATATTTGCAAAAGGGTGTGATCTTGAATCATGTTGCTCTATATAAATATCACTTCAAGTTGAGTTTTGGGAAGAGTTCAAAGAGAATAGAGTTTATATAGTCTTGGTAAATTTTCAAGTTTTGACTTTTGTAAATTTGCTTTGTTGAGATATTATTGGGATTGAGAGGTATTGAGAATATAAAAGCCATATAGGCAAAGGTACTTGTACTTGTGGAGAAAGAGTCCAAAACTGAATTGGGAGGTGTTTTGAGGGTTTAAGGAGAGAGACATCTATGGAAGTAAGGACAAAATTGGGAAGTTAAGGAGGATGTCACTCGTATATACATTGCTACACAACATACATCGCTGTCAACATCATACACTATAGAAGCACAACTCACACATAAGTCATACATAGACTCTAAAGTGCCACTATAATTAGATTGCTTATCACTCTCAACTCAACTCAACTCAGATCATTACTTGATCTGTCACTCTATAAACTGCCAACAACTGGGCAGTGATTACAGTCAAGCCACACCCACTCAAGCATAGAGAATCCAGGTGACGCTTGCCGGCCTCTGTCCACCATAGCCAAGAACTTGAAGGCTCAACATCAGAGAAGTGAGCTCTTTGGAGCTCACTTCGAAACTATACTCCCTGGACTCAAGCTAGCTCTGAGACCCTAACGGTCCCGCTGATGGCACACTTGACGGTGTGAACGGTGCAAAGTGAAGGTGGGCTCCACCGTGAAGTCAGTACCCCAAACACAAAATCTGACCGTCGGAAAGTAGTCTTTGAGAAACCGCTGAAATAACTCTAACTACTATCACTGGAACTCCAATGTTTGAGCATCTAGATGTGGCACTACAAATGGTGCGACAGCTGTTGTGTGTATATATATCGCTACACAACATACATCGCTGTCAACATCATACACTATAGAAGCACAACTCACACATAAGTCATACATAGACTCTAAAGTGCCACAATCGCCCTCCTAGCTGGCAGTTAGGTCCCTCTAACTCCAGATAGCCATCTACTCTAAGTATATGGTATACCCTGTAATGGGCAAAGATCAGGAGGCCGGGTGCTATGGAGCCCCATCATTAGTCGCATGTATGCAATCTATACCATATAAAGAATGAACTAGCTATAGGTCAAGTACATCTATGACATAACCACTGTCCTTGAGGAACCACCATGAGGGGAGGAGTCATACATGCCATATGCAATCCTCTCGAATAGCTATCACACACTAACATAGTAGCAGCTCCACCAGAAGAGCCACATAACATACACCTCAAGCCTGCACGTACAAGTGCCAAGCTTGGGTCCATAGTACCATCAATGTTTGGGAGGTGGCATGGCGCACAATTGCGTACATGATCCTTCTAAACAACACCATCATGTCCTTCTAACACAAGGACTCCAGATGGCAAAACCTCACGCACTCTCAAGATAGTATGGCCTATAGAAACATCAAGTGTCGTTGGTGCTGTCTATTGTAGATATACATAGTCAACTGGATGAAATCGATGGGTCGAGGGTCTATAACCTCCTGCTCAAATGGTAGCATAGCGTAAAGTATCTCTATGCTGAGCAATCGCCAAGTTCTCAAAAGCCATCGGCATCACTCTCTGAAAGATCTCTACCCACTGAGAACATGCGCTCATCCATACATCAGGGTCATCCAAGTCCAAAACTATAGTAGCATCTTGACAAATGGCTGTAGGTAAATTTGGATCTCGTCCATAGAGTAGAAAGTATGGAGAGAAGGATGCTAAGGAGGCTTTCCGGCTGAACCAATAGCCCATGGCCAACCAAGGTAATTGGAGATCCCAATCTCCCAAGTGGCCTCTTTGCAAACCATACTTTCGCAATCCTCTCTTTACCATCTGAACCATTCTCTCTGCTAAGCCATTTGCCTAAGGGTGATCTCAGGATGTGGTACGATGATCAATCAAGGCCTTGTTACACAAGACCTGAAACTCTCCCAAGAACTATGACCTTGATCAGTCAAAACCTCAGTTGGTGCACCAAAATGACTAAGAACTCGATCCAGGAACGAGTAAGTTGTCCCTTCACTAGACTTGTTAGGAAGTGCCACCAACTCAATCCACTTGGAGAAGTGCTCCACCATCACCAAAACATACCGATGATGTCTCACAATCAGCGGTAAAGGTCCGGCAAAGTCCAAACTCCAATGGTAACCCAATCCCATGATAGGTAATGGGTGTAACTATGGCGTAGGAGCATTGAATGATGCTCTAACTTGGTCACAAACCACACATCTGGCAACAAACTATTGTACCTCGGTCTGCATACCGCGCCACCAATAATGACTCTGGAGTAAGCTATATGTATGCTTTACTCCAAAATGTCCTAGCTCTTCATGAGCATGACGGACCAACTGTGGTCTCTAAGATGGAAGTGGGTACTACTCGCACTCTACCATCCTCCCATACACGCAAAAGGTGTCTACCCTCCAATCTGAACCGTCTGGCTTGCTGAAGAACACGGTCTCTCTCCTTGGCCCTAACTGTGCCACCCACAACACCAGTGCAAAGATAGTCCATCACTAAGATATCATCATGAATGTCTCGCTAAACTATACCAATATCTTCACTCTCTAGATTTGTGACCTCAATAACTCCTCATGTATGCGCTGAGAGAGATACCACCAAAGCCTCTACAAATATACACAAAAAGGCCAATGCATGCCAACATGGCACCATCTCCTCATCTGTCTCACCATGCCAATGTGCTCTGGTCTGATCCTACTAGGTGGGACATGGGTTTCTACTCAACCCATCTGCATTACGGTTCACCACTCCAGGTCTGTGAACAACCGTGAAATCATACTCCTATAAATCAGAGCCCATCATGCAAGCTTCCTTGAAAGCTTGTCGGACTCCATCAACCACTTCAGCGGCTGATGATCAATGATGAGAGTGAAGGGGTTACCAAACAGGTAACATCGGAAATGTGCTACTGCCCAAACTGCTGCCAAGCACTCTCCCTCATATGAACTCTACTTTACCTCCGCTGAATTGTTGGAGTGACTAGTATAGGCCACCACAAACTCCTTCTCCTCATCATCATGCTGGGTGAGCACCACTCCAAGCCCCAACATACTCCAATCAGTATGAACCTGAAATGGTTGTCCCCTAATCGGTCTCCTCAAAATAGGAGCAGATGTCAACCTCTCCTTGAGCTCTACAAAAGCTCTCTCCTGCTCATCTCCCCAACACCACTCTTGTGTAAGCTTGGTCAGCTTCGTCAAGGCCTTGGTAATGGAACTAAATCCTCTAACATAGCGGCGATAGAAGTTCACCAACCCAAGGAATGCTTGCACTCTGCTCACATCCGTAGGCCAAGGAATACGTGCAATAGCCTCCCCCTTGGTCTATTGAACACCAAGTCCTCCGGGATAGATAGTGTGACCTAAATACTCAACCTGCTCATGGAAGAACCTACACTTCTCAAGATGTAATTTGAGTCCATGAGATCTCAACCTCTCAAACACCTCCAACAATTGTCTCTCATGCTCCTCCATAGTAGTGCTATAAACCAAAATGCCATCAATATAGCACCAAGCAAAATCCAATCTAGCTAGTATCCTATCCATGACCCTGTGGAACTCAACAGGAGCGTTCTTTGACCCAAATGGTAAGAACCTCCACTGATATAATACATCCTTGCCGTGAGGATCAATAGCCCAAAATGTTGTCTTGGACTTATCTTCCTCCCTGATCGGCAATGATGATATCCCGCTCGAAGATCCAAAGTACTAAAGATCTTTGCATGCCCAATCGCATCAAAAGTCTCCTCCGGTGTAGGCATGGCATACCAATCTGCCCTAGTCTGTCAGTTGATAGGACGGTAATCTCCACACATCCGCCTATCTGTATAGTTGCCATGCATATCCTTCTTGGCTGGCATCACTGTCGCTGATGCATACTCTCCATGTGAAATCTCCACCAAACCAACCTCAAAAAGGTCACTACTCCGGCTCTGAATCAATGTCCTCTCCATATCACTATATCGATGAGAACGTCGGAAAACTGGTGTGTCGCTAGTCAGCTCAATTTGTATACTAGGACCCTTTAGAGCACCCAAATCCTTCATATTGAAGGCAAAACAACTCATGTGACTCCTCAAGAACCTCCAAACCCTCCGTCTTTCCTCTCTAGTAAGTTGGGGTCCAAGATTTGGCTCCCAAGTATCCTCTGTAATTGTAGTAGGAGTGGAAGACGTACTGACTAGCTGCTACACTAGGCCCTTGGGAGCAATAGTATCATGCTCTTGACCACTAGAGGTCTCAACCTCTATGTGAAAAACTCCTTCCACTCTGGCTGCAAGCTCCACACGTCCTCTAGCTGCATCCTATGTGGACCAAGGGTGTAATCCAAGTAGCCCACGCTCACCTGGATAGACTCCAAGTAGACCACTCTCCCTAGTAGCTATTGGATGTGTCCCAAGAATACCATGTCCACTCAGTCCATCGCTCCCAGCATGTGCCTAAATTGTCTTGATAGGCATAGGGCTCACAAGTGTCCGAGTGGTGATGTCTATCAAGCACATCTTATGTTGCTCTACCAAGCCAAGGCTCACAATCCAGGTCAAATAGTTTAGGTCCATAGCCTGACCTAACACCTGATGCCTGGATGCCTCTGACACTATTGGAACAGCGGTAATACCGGTGCAAAAACCCATTGCCTGCTCTCTCTCATCAGCGTTGGGCTCTACAAATTGCTATAACTATGAGTCCCAAACAAGTCCAGGTCCTCCCTCTTGAAAAGCATGAGAGCTTGGGAAACTCATGAGTATGGGAAATGCAACTCAAGGCTGTCCAACTAGGTTCACCACTGCCATAAGTGACCTATCAGCCACTACCACTGTTTGAGACTGACGCCCAACATCCAAGATATCATCAACAAGGATGTGGTCAAGTTGCTGAATCTCATCATAAGCACGTTGTAGAACCTCTCTGGGTAAGAGGTTCGTCCACCAAAGACGAAGACGATGAGCCTGTGATCCCACTCTGGCTACATCTAACAATACAGCAGGTCCCATCCAAGAATGGACCTGATGTGTACTCGCCACCACTCTAGTGTGAGAATCACCCATCAAAGGAACGTTCTCCAAAAGGTAAGTTGGAGAAATAGACTGATGAACCTGGAGATGTCGTAGTATCCGTAACATCTCCCAAAACACACCAAAATGAGGATCTTGAAGACCCAATCCTCTACCAGCACGTATATGTCCATGACATGGCCATCCAGAAATCACCAAATGAATAGGCCCATGTCTCTCTAGGTCATGTGCGCCCTGTAAGGAAATGTCTCCTGGTAGGGCCTTCTAGTAACCTCTGACTGTTGACATTGGTAATAACTCCGGATACTGATAGGCCAAGTGTGCCACATGATGTAGAGAGACTCGCCTAGCAGTCTCATCTCTCTCTACATACAAGTACCTCTATACTTGTATACCCGCCTGTAACACCATAGCTAGTCCGGTGCTAATCCCACCAAACAACTCCAATAGGCATATCCCCTCTACTAGATACTGCCAAGCAATGAGTGTGGTATCCAGAGGTGTCAAAGCAATTGACTCTGGAGGCTCATCCTCACACTCATCTCCTGATGGTACAAAGGCTCCACTTCAAGCCTACTGCACCAACTGATTTGCATGTTGCTGCAATGCCTCCTCTGAACTCCACAATGGAACATCCAAGGTGGATGGAACAATCCCACTTGTACTCCAAAGCCGAGTGATCTCCTCTGGTATTGGAGTATCCTTTGCATGGGTTTTCTCCTCCAACAATTCACCAGGCCAAGTAACTGCACTACTAAAAGCTAAAACTGATGTTGCCATTGTCCCGGACTGTAGTGAGCCAAGACTGCCACTACTAAAGCTTACTGGTAGGTGACATACCCGTCCCTCACCATACCGTCCCTAAACCTTTTATCTGGTCTATTTTGACCATCATGTATAACATCATTCCAGATGTTACCAAACCAAATTTCACATCTAGATCATATGGCTAGCTCTTGGTATTAACACTACAATGGGTTCAATAAACAAACGGTGAAGAATGCATATCCCTTGCTTCAAATTGATGACTTGCTTGATCAATTGAGTGGAGCTTGATAATTCTCCAAGTTGCATCTTTGTTGTGTCTATTGGCAAATTCCCATTGATAGGGAGGATGTGCAAAAGATTGCCTTTTGCACAAGGTATGGGCATTTTGAGTGGAGAGTTCTACCTTTTGGGCTCACTAATGCTCCAACATTTTTCATAAATCAGGTGCATCGGGTGTTGGATGGACTATTGGATCAATATGTGGAGGTGTTCTTGGATGATATCTTAATCTATAGCAAGACAAAGGCAAAACACATGAATCATGTGCGAGAAGTCCTAAGATGACTACGATAGTGGAAATTTGACTTCAAGAAGTTGAAGTGTGCATTTTGGCAAAAGGAAGTTACCTTCTTGGATCACAAGATCTCATAGGAGGGGATCAAGATAGAAGAGGAGAAAATTAAGGCCATTATTGATTGGCCTACTCCAAAGGATGCTACAAAAGTATGGGCAATGGATTGGCCGGTTTTTATTGAGTGTTCATTCGCTATTATACCCATGTGGCCGCAACATTGACTAATCTCTTGGGGAAGAACTTGAGCTTTCAATGGAACACCAAGCACAAAGAAGCAATCCAAAAGCTGAAACATATGGTCCATTCTTCAACCATATGATTCTTCAACCATATTCTTCAAGACCCATTCTTCAACCATATGATCATCAACTACGTTGTGTGGTTGATTTCAATACTTCTAACTTTGCAATTGGAGTCGTGTTGCAATAGGAATTCCTAGATGGATTACATCCCATTTCTTTTATGTCTCATCAACTAAATACAACTGAAAGTAATTACTCTACTTGAGATCAAGAACAAATAGCAATGGTATATACCACTAAGTTATGGAGACATTATCTCTTGGAGAAACAAGTGATCATGTGAACTGATCACAAACTATTGTTGCAGAAAATACACTTGGAACATATAAAGAGTTAACATCATTGATGGGAGGAACAACTCCAATTTTTTGACATCAAACTCAAGTACAAACTAGGTTGGTTCTATGTCATCCTTGATGACCTATCATGACGGCCTGATTTGAAGTCTCTCCCTCTGATCACGGTAGCCATTACAATGATGTCGATTCACTCCAAGGTCCAAAATAAGTTTAGGTCAACTCTTCAACAAGATCTCTTCTTCCAGATGGTACATGGTTGTCTTGCGACATGCAACACGGAGTACAACACCTTCTCCTTCAAGGAAAGCCTTCTATTCTATGAGGATAGATATATGTTCTAGCCAAGGGTGATCTCCTACTTAGGCGCCTCCAAGAAGCCCATGACTTACCAATTGCTAGTCACATGGGTGTGAACACGATCTTGGGTATTCTCCAATGGCAATGGTGGTGGCCCAACATGGCACAAGATGTTCAAGATGTTGTCTGATTGTGTGAGAGCTGCCAATGCAACAAGGCCAGGAGCCAAAAACTAAGTGGACTCCTTTAGCCACTCCCCATTCCAACTACTCTATGGGAACATGTGAGCTTGGATTTCATCACATCCTTGCCCAAGACAAAGAAAGGTCACATAGCAATTGTGGTATTTGTGGATAAGCTTAGTGAGCAAATCCATTTAGTGCCAACCTTTGATACCATGGATGCTCCAACATTGGCACAAATCTACTTTAACATTGTCTTCAAGCATCATGGGATGCCTTGTGTACTCATCTCTGACCAAAATCCTTGATTCACTAGGAAATTTTGGCAAGCGCTCTTCCAAGTACTTGACACCAAGCTTGCTTTGTCCATGACCTATCATCCTCAAATTGATGGACAAACTAAATGTGCAAATCACAATTGGAGGATATGCTTTGTGCCTTCATCAGATCCACTATACCAATTGGGATGAATGTCTTGCAGCTATGGAGTTTACATACAATAATTCCAAACATGCAAGCACTGGATTCTCTCCTTTCTTTCTCAATTTTGGCCAAGATCCACTTGTTCTAGATTCCTTTCTTGCTCCTCCTCTATCTTATGTCCCTCATGCTTTCACCTTCTTGACCACCATATCCCAATTCCTCCAACAAGCCAAATCTCATCTACTTATTGCTTAGAATCAGTAAAAACAATATGTGGAACACCATCGTCATAATCTCACATTTCAAGTTGGTGATAAAGTCATGCTCTCCTCTAGTAACCTACCCCTCCCACTTGATACTCAAGTTTGTAAACTCATCCCTAATTGGATAGGACCCCTTGATTTCACCCAAATTATCTCTCATGTTGCTTATCAACTTGCCTTGCCTTGTCATATGCATATCCACCTTGTTTCCAAGTTTAAACCCTTTGTTCCTAACTCATCTTCTTTTTTCTTTTGTGTCCAACCTCCTCTTCCTCCCGTCTCTATCAATGATATGAGGAATATGAAGTTGATTGTATCCTTGCATGTCATCACATGCAATGAGGCCGTCAACAACATACGGAGTACAAGGTCCTTTGGAAAGTGTACCCCTGTCATGATGCCACATGGGAATGTCTTTCTCATCTCGGGAATGCACAAGCGGCCATCCAAGAGTTCAAAGCTTCAATGGCAATGAGGACTTCACCAACTAGAGGTGGGGGAATATATGATAATATGGAGTTTAGCAACAAAGTTAGTTAGGGCTAATATAGTGAATAGGCAAAATTAGCTTAACTATTCTAGAAGTATCTAGGAAGCTTCTTTGGAAGCTTCCCATCTAGCTTAGCTTGCACCCCAAGTAAGTAGCTTCTAAAAGCTTCCAACTAGCTTAGCTTAGCTTGCAAGCCAAGTAGGCAACTTCTAGAAGGAAGCTTCTTGAGCAACTTCTCGGTTAACTTGGCTTGCACTTCAAGAAAGTGGCTGAAGGAAGTTTCTTGAGAAGCTTCTGAAGAGCCTTGTATGCTCCCTATAAATACCAAAACCAAAGCTCATGCTAGGCATTTGGAGTCTACACACATTCAAGTGTCCTAATGTGATCTTCCATTCTCATATTTCTCTCCTCAGTCTTGGTCTTTTACACATGAGTATAACAATACTCTTGTATAAATACTAATTTTTTATATATATTTCACTTCCTCATCCTAAACTCTCTTGGCTCATTATTGCTTTTTTATCTCCTCACCTTTGCACTATTATAACAAACACTCAAACTTTAAATTGAACAATAAGAAAGAAATATATGGATCTAACTTATTCATTTTTTTATCTAATCACTAAAATTACAAACATTCAAACTATAAATTTATAAGAAAAAAAAATAGTAAGTAGAATAATTTAATTTATTTTATTATAATAATACACTTAACCTTCCTATAAGTCATTTGAGTAGCATGCACAAGCTGCTTAGACTATGCAATCTATGTAGACTAGTTTGACAACACACACAGCCTTTTGCATATGGGATCCCATGGGTGAGCTTTTGATTAAAATCTGCAATGAAATCTGCACATTATCTAACTTGAAAGAATTTTAGATTCCAAATTTGGATTGAGAATTAGGAATATGTGAGAATGAACGTGGATACACACTAGTGCATATCAATAAGTAGATCAACAAGATACTAGAGAAACTCAAATTATGAATGTTACATTTAAGAAGGTTAACTCAAAATGTGATGGAAATGCTTATGAGATTGTGAAAAATATGCACATCTTGAACTAGATCTCTTCTTCCTCCTCAAAGTTGAAATCTGGTATAGGGAATTTTGAATCTATAGCATAACTATTGCTACTACACACTTTGCATGGATGCAAATCTATCTTGGAAAACATAGTAATTATACTCATAATCTCATTTGGAGCTTTTCCCACTATGCACAATTCAAGAGTCATGGAATAAAATCTCTTTTACTTTTCATTGCTCTCTTTTATTTGTAGTTTATCCACTTTAGATCCAATCTTCCATGTTCAAAATACTTGTTTAGTCTCAACCTTCCCCTTTTTGGCTTCTCCATTTTTGCAAACTTTTGAGCTTCTATCTCTACAATCTTACATCTTTCTCTAGCTTCTACTATTCACTTTTCTATTTGCTTTGTTTTGCTAAATCTTGCAAGAGAGTAGCCATTGCATGAGTAATGTTTGTATTGAGCCTTGTAATTTTTCTTCTCTTGTGAGATTCAATGTCTCCTTTTGAGATGCAATCTCCTCCATTCTTTGGATCTCCTCACATAGCACTCTATCTTTGTGTACTAATGGAACTCCTCCTCCTCTTGCTCCACTCTCCTCTTCCATCCCATCATGAAAATATAGCCCTTGAGTACTTAGGACTTGGAATGGAATTGAGTCCACCCCTAACTTTGGAAAATCTTTGATCATTTATTCTTTTCTAATCTACTCAATTATCCCTCCAGAGTGTGCCTCCTTTGGTTTATGCACCACTTAAACATGATATGCATCTCCAATATTTCCATAAAACCACCACCAATACTAACTAATGTAGGAAGAGATATACTAGCATGGTTTCCAAACATCAAATTCATGCAGTTGAAGAATGGACACATATGATTTGGCTTATCCTCTACAGTTCTCCATCCCTATTTGAACTCCTTTTCAGTAATTCTTTCATTTGTTCTCTTTTTTTCCCATGCTTTTTCCTTCTTATAAGACTTCATATATCTAGCACACTTCTTGTACAATTTATCTCCAATTAAGAAGCAAGAAATCCACTTTTGTGTTGCACTAGATACATGGCCATCTAATTGAAAGCACTTATCTTCTAAACAAGCTTCTTGCAATTGCACTAGATACATGGCAATGTAATTGAAAGCACTTATCTTCCATGAATTGCCTCCATGAATTTGATTAAAATGCTCTTCTTCCTCTAAGTAATTTTAGATGTGTGCATGGTGATTGCCAATCATACAAAACCAATCTTCATCACACTTCATCCCCTTTGCTTTCTTCCACTCTTTGATCCCTTCTATTACCATCTTCAATAGCTCTTAGAATCTTGGTGTTGTTTGCAATAGAGCTATCGACTCTGTCTCAAGAGAAGATGAATGGATCGGAAGAGCAATGGTGTGTGAATAGAATACAACCTTACTCTCACATATTAAAATAGACATAGAATGAGATGGAGTTTACTAGGTTCCATGACTCAAATTTCCATTCCAATCAGTGGCAAATGTCACTGAATTGGAGATATCATGGTGCGTTGCTCTCCATATGCCAACATTCATCTCAGACTACTCTTGCTTACTCTTGCCATGCAAATACTAATGGTGTAAATATCTCTGAAGTTCACTAGTGGATTTTGACAAGCATGACATGACTTTCCTCCTCTCTCTCTCTCCTCTTGCACTTGGGGAGAAAGGGAGGAATTTCAATTCAATTTCAATTTATCATGATCTCTTTAATTATCATTTTGATATGGGTTAATTTAAGATTGGATAACCTTACTTACCATCTAATCTTTATCACAGTATGCTTGTCGTGAAATCAATAATTTGAACTCATTTGGACCCCTCTTAAATGTACCTAACTGAAAACCCGGCCCCCATAAAACGTTTATGGTTTATGCGGGTGGTGGTTATTCGTTCCTCTATCCGCAAAAAAAAATGTAAGACTACCCATAACTTTTTTTATCGGAGGTCACTATCTTGCCCCTAAACCGTTTATGGTTATGGTCACCGTATTTCAGTTTGAGGTACGTTCCACTATTTGCAAAAAGAATTGTTAAGACTACACATAACTCCTTTTTGACGGATGTCACTATCTTGCCCATTAATACCCGGCCTTTTTCAATCTGAAACCGTACTTAGTGTCCATCCAACTCGTTTACCTCCCCGTAGACCTGGGCTTCCAGTAATAAATATATGATGTGGAATGAGCACTCCAAATGTCCGTAATCTAATGTCGCGAACTTGCTGTGAGCGAAATGAGAACCTGTAGGTCCACTTGTTCTCGGTGTACTGTGCAACAGCGCAGACAAAGAAGCCAAATATCTCATAAATACAGATTGGTCTTGCTGCGTGCTGGTTCTCATTGTTGGAAAGCCGTTACTGGCGTATTGGAGTTCCAAACAGCACACAGATTGGGGACTGAAGGGAAAGGTTTTAAATCACTTCGGCAGATAACCTTATGGTGAGTTTGAATGTGATTATCTTCATGCAGTTCCCGGTATGGTGGCAGACGCTGTTCCGCAGAAAGGAGGATCCACACCCACTTAGGACAGAACCGGATAGTATTTATGGCCGTCCATCTCAAGAGACGCTGTTCACACACTGCTGCAAAAAAAAAGGTTGTCCACACCGGTGAAATGGTGTAGTTTCAGTAAACAGTAATTTCAAAATCAGTAATCAAGATGTCTTCTTCAAAAGAAATAAACATGAGTCATAGAAGGATATCATAGAAGTGTGTATGTCCGCGATTACACTGCCTCCGGAATGTAAGTTGGGTACTAGTTAGATGTAAGTTTCGAGAGCAGGATTCCCTGATGTGTTTGCAGAGTAGGACAATACCCTCTATAAATCTGTACAAGATATGATAGCAAGATGGAGGACTCGTTGCTTCCAACAGATGTTTGCTATGAGTCTACCCAATTAGAGAGAGCCTGCTTAGCTGAAAGCATGGAATATGACTTCCAGCTCTGGATAGAACAGAGAAAGCTGGATATCCAGATGTCATCTGGAAGCCAGACATGGCTGGGTAAGATTGGAGGCTGGCCGCGCTGTTGTAGAAAGGACGACGGAAGAAACTTCTTTTTCGATGACGAGGTGTTCGTACGGCTTCCTTCTCAAGTCGATTTGAATGTGTTGGTGAGCCAGAATCAGGTCGCAACCAAACAAAGTGGAAGAACGCAGCCATCTTCAGTTGAAGAAAGTGAAGGCTGATAGAAGTTTATCCTTCCGCTTACCGATCATTTGACTATGGCAAACGAGTCGAGCGATCCAAGTTTCAGGAAGAGATGTCTATCACCTCATCATCTCCCATGCAGCTTGACCGATCTGAAACGGGGACATGGTCTCAGTTGAGAATTTGAAAGTCTTCACTCCTTTTTGCTTGTCCACGAAAGCTGAGAAACTGTTAAGGCACAAGCACGAGATTTTCATGTAACAAGTTTAACAAAACCCGGACTTGTCTGAAGACTAGAAAACATGTTCACGACCAAAAGAAGTCTGGAGTTACACGTAATTGTACAAAGAAGAAACAAAACCAGTTCCAACTCTACAAGAAGTGCATAACACCCTATATCGCGGATGAGTATCTCAGCCTGCTTAGCGCGCCAAGCAACCACTCAGTGCCACATTACACGGATGCTATGCCTCTTGTTATATCCACCCTCGAAGGGCCTTGCACTACCGAGTCGAATCCATCTGGTACATGGTCTTAGCTCGGTAGTGTAAGACCCTCGATATGCGTCCATCGCAAACCAAGGTTGCTTTAGGACGGGAAGTATCAGTTAATGTGTAACACGGGCAAGAAAACATTCCTGCGAAATTACATGAGAAAAAGAAGGAGGCAGACAACGAGACAGTTTGAGCTCAGTAGCGAAGTTACGACTCTCGAATTGGAGGATACTGCCTGAGAACTTAGGATCTCCGAGATCTGGGAGGATACTGGACACGTTCAGAAACAGCGATAACTCATTCCTGCGTAGAGAGGGAACAGAGTTCAGACATTTTGTTGTGGGGAGAGCAAATGTAGAATTTTGAATGCGACGAAAGAGAGGGAGCGCATGGATGACATCTTTTCTTGCAACGATAAAACTTTTCTTTGATGTCGTCCAAGGAAGTAGCGCAATTGCGTCCGCTTGCTCTTTAGCATCGCAGAGATAGACGTCTTGAGACAGCACATACTTGAGAAATGCCTCTTCTCCGTCTGGCTTATCCAAAGTTTCTCTCTGCATCTTTATGGAAAGCAGCTGCTCCTCAATAGCTTCGAGGCAGTCGTCTAGATCTGTGCAGTATCAACGACTTCAGCCAATAAGAATTCTGACTTCTGATTCCTTGCCTGCAGACAACGGTACTGGCAGGCTCCACTCAGCGGCAATGTGTTTCATATTTCTCTGCAGTTCAAATCGACGCAATTTGACATCTCCAGAGTTCAAGCAACAAAGTGCATAGAGTACAGGCAGCTCAATCTACCATGCTGGTTAGAATTGGACAGTTGACATTTCTTTCGACGATGGTCGGGCCACGTATCCAGAAGTGAGCTAAGACTATCAGTGACAATGCATGACAAAGATAAAGATAAGCCACAAGGCTACAAAGAGAAGCTCAAATACAGTTCAATAGCAGGCACTATGACACAGTGTTTTAGAGACTTATTTGATATCTATCCGCATTTGCTTCTCCCTGCCTTGCACAAGCGTAAGCTCTTCCTTCATTCGCTCCAGAGTCTCACCGCACGAGCCGTCCATCTTTGCAGTGATTAACTGGCGCTCAGCAAGAGCCACCTGCTGTTGCAAATCTGCGAGAGGTGAAGGGCAGTGAGATTATATCCACACAGCCTGTGCGCAGGATTTCAAAAACAATCCAAACCGAACTCTGCAAGAAGCGACCAGCAACCTAAATTGCGCGAGTGTATCTCAGTCTGCTTAGCGCGCCAAGCAACCAATGCATCCGTCACCATCTCCTGAGTTTTCAGCAGGCTGGAGCAGTCAGCTTCAGCATCGTGGAACTCAGGAAATGTTCGCAAAACCATTAGCACATCGTTTAAGCCGCTAGCATTCAAGTCGCCGACTCCAGCCATTGCGTCTTCGTAGAGATCAAAAAACTATCTTCGAAATTTCTCACGAGTCCGAAGCGATCGAAACCACGGCCCAACGTGCTGGACAGATTTCGAGCAATACAACTCCTTGTCTTCCTTCCAGGAAAATGGCGGGAAACTGCTACAACTTGGAATCTACTGAAACTTAATGAGATTATCGCTAATTGATTTACAAGATTATCACTACTTTGATTTACAGAACTATCACTACTGTATCTTGAGTAGTCGGAGGGTGCCCTTTGTTCGGACCTCATTAGAGCCCGTTAGAAAGGATTAAAATAAAATGACGTTAAGCTACGTTTCCTTAAGAGTTGATTATTCAGATTAGTACCTGGTCTTGTTAAGATTCGTGGGCACCTGCGGCTACTACAGTGGGATGTAGTAGCCGCCATATCCGCCGAAAGGTTCAAATTAACCAGTTACTTTACCAGGTGCACTCAACGGACCAAGTTGAAAGCGTAAGTATCGAGGCAACCCTTATTCCCGAGACTCATCAGTAGCTACTGCAGTTGGATGCGTTTACAACAAGTTGCATTACGATTAATCCTAAATAGACCAGCGATTAGTTTTTTGAGGCAGGTGGTTTACTGAACCACCTTTCCTATCCTTTTCCTTTCATTTTCATTCTGGCGAATTTTATTCTTGCTTGATTAAGCTAGAAGATGTCGTAAATACAACATAAGGAACGTCTCCACCACATGCGAATGGATGTCCCTAGATGCAGTTGGATGTGTATGGATGTTGTAAATACCAATGTAGTGCCAATGAACTCCGTTATATATGGCAAACATGTCCTTTTCTTTTTTTGGTTCTCTCTTTTCTGCTTCTAAGGTTTTAGATACATTATCTAAAACCTCGAAAGCTTCCAATAAGGATTTACCAAGAACCAGCGAGATTGTACCAAAAACAAAAGAAGCATAGATAGATAGTATAATAATATAAATAGAAGTAAATGATAATAATGTAATATGTTTTTGAAAAAACCAACATAATTGTTAATGTCTGAGAAGTATAGCGAGGCAACCAAAAAACAAAGTATGCAAAGACTGATATAATTTTCATATATCTAAGTAAAAGAGTAAGATAGTTGTGAAGAAATAGTAAACAGTGGACATTGTTATTTCTTGGGGTTTTTTCCTTATAGCATATTGAACAATCAAAAAATATATACCAAAGAGGGCAGGCCCTATCCCTGAGTCCCAAACTCGAAGGGTTTCACTTGGGGCAGGTCTCTACCCCATTTGTAATCAATCCAATGATCAAAGAACGACTAAATAACCATGTCAAAAATAAGCCAGCCTGAGGTATGACAAGCAAAACAATATATTGGGGTCTTTTCTTTTGCGCTATGGTTTTCCTGTTATGGACATAAATAAAATTAAAAGCTTTTAACCGATGATTTTACCGATGATTGTTAGCTCTTAGGAAGATATAAATCATAATTGAGAAACAAACCTGATCAACGGTTTTATACCGAAAAACCTCCTTTGCTTTCAAATGTTACAAACTTAATTTAAGGCAGTAAGGCCTCCGACGACAGAACTTGTTTTATCTCGGAAAGTGAACAAATGTCGTCTCTATACATCGATGTAACATCCAACCACGTCCATGTCAATGACATATTGTGGACGGCACCTATTGATGTGAATGGGTACTGTAGATACATATGGATGTGGCATCTTAATATGGAAGAAAGTGAGAAAAGGGCGGACCGTGTATAAAACATGGAAGAAAGTTATAGATAGAATATGAGGCGTTGTCTTGAATCGATATTGTTTTGATATGGATGTATCATCCATCTAGGTTTTGTGAACCTTCTTGTGAACCACCATGCTTGTAGTAAAGGGAAGTAGGAGAGCTATAAAAAGACCGCACAAAAGGATTAAGATTTGCCAAGGATCACCAACCTCCTTATGCTCTCCAAAGATGGATACTCGTCGTTCTCAACATCCAGATGGATATCTAGAAGTGCTCTAATGCCTAGAGATATAGCCTCACATCCTCCAGGTGTAGCCATTCCAAACTGATATGGACTAAGGTTTTGTCGAAAGTGAGAACAAGAAAGTGAGAACTTAATTGCATTTTACCTTCTATATCTTTTCCTTGTAGGGCTTGATGGTGTCTTCTCACCTTCTTGTTTCCACATGTGATGAAGTTTTTCATATGAAGTGTTGACGTGAACCGATGTTATGAACATGAAATGGTGCGGTGAATGGACATTCGTGTGTACAGATATTGTTCACATTGTATACATGGATGTTGTTTCATGTGTAAGATGCAAGGTGAGTACCATATATATCTTGAGTGCCTTGTTTGGAGCATATCAGAGTTATGCACTAAAATTAGTGCTAGAAACTTTTCCACTTTCTCGAATATTATGGGTAAGGTTGAATATGAATATCATATATTTATTGAATGCTCTTATTCTAAGCAAATCAAATTTAAATGCTCAACAGTAATGTTGAATATGAATATCATATATTTGAATGCTCTTATATAAGAAAATCAAATTTAAATGCTCAACAATATTTTATTTTGTGCTTTTTGAGACTTTATCATTAGGAAAAGTATATAATATAAACTCCCTTACATCGGATTAGTATATTTCAAACTGCTGAGATGTTCTAGCTTATTCCCTATACTCACATTTGCATTTCCATTGCATGTTATGATTGTATAGTATTTTCCGACCTTTAGTATTCCAGCTTGATATTCATTATTTTTGTTGGAGTGGATGAATATTGTATATATGAATGCATGTCGTAAATACTGATGTTGTCCACCTGGATAGATGTTCTCAATGATCGTGATGTCATCCACGTGGGTAAAGTGCTAGATGCATGTTGTTGATGTTGATGGATATGGTTGGCAGACATGGACTCGTCCACATCGGTGGATGTGGTAGATGCGTATTAACATAGTTGACATTGATGGATGTCAACTATGATGTAAGCATGTATGTAGTCCACGTGGTTGGACGTCAGCTAGACGTATCCCACTCAGTATTGCTGTAGCCTTGACCCCATGGACGTGGTTGATGTTCATGGACATTGTTGATGTTGACGGAGGTTGTCCACGTGGATGGATGTTGTAGATAGATATGGACGTCGTTCATACCTACAGACGACGTTGACATTGATAGACGTCGTCTGCGATCACGGACGTCCTCCACGTGGAAGGACGTTGTTGTAGTCACTCATTGTCCGGTTACGTCCTTTGCAACATCTCGATCTTAGCAATATTTAAATGCATACATATAGTTAAATGTAACTGGTGTTATAATCGACTTTGGAGAAGTCACCAGTATTAAAGGAGGAGCATCTACACATTCTAACCATCATCTACTTTCTAGTCTCGTGTGAGACTCTTCCCTCTTTGTGAGACCTTTACCATGATCTATTTTCAACAGTAGTGTGGAAGTTGCCCTTTCTTCCTTTCCAAGTCAAAGTGTGGAAGCTTCACTCTTTTCGAGACCTGAATCATCATCTACCTTCAAGTCAAGTGTGAAAGTTGCCTTCTTTTCGAGACCTGAATTATCATCTACTTTCAAGCCTAGTGTGGGAAGGTATTACGAGAATCTCCATTCTTGTACTATCGTGACATCTTTAAACATGCCTCCCACTAACAAGAATCTTGTCGTTTTGGTGCGCTTCTGCATTTTAATACTGTTGTGGTTGTACACCGATGCAATTGTGGACGGCCTGCTCGTGATTGTTCGTTTCATACAACTGGACCTTATTGTGGAAGATGCGGTACGATTCTTCCGACGCTACTCCCTAGCAGACATCATCATGGGGATATGTTCCATAATAGCGATTGTCGCGGTGGTGGTAACATACGTTACCGTGGTTTCTCTGGCGTTCTATGCAGTTTTCCAGTGGGGATACACATATCCCCGAATAGAACGAAGACCAATCTTGGTGAGGTTCACGACGCAACCATTAGATCACATCCACTACCATAGGTTACCTAGTACTCCGGATGTAGAAAACATCCGAGTTGCAAATATGTGATAGAAGTATCACAGTGTAACTTAGGACTTAATGGTAGGTTAAGTCTGTATACAAATCACCTTGATTTGATTTCTGCGTAATTATCTTTCTCCGCTTCGTATTCTACCTCGCGTTGTAAAGAATCAGAAAACTTTGGTTCGCGCAAACTGAAGCGTATGATAAGCATGTTTTATCTCTGTGTCAAGATCATTTTAACCTCTCAATTATCAAGTACCTTAGTTCCTAAGTAATTCCTTAAGATCAATTGCTGGTGATTACAGAGTTTTACCTTTCCACCAAGATTTTGATTACAGCAATTCAATTTTTAGATTATTCGGGAACTTAGATCTCAAGGGTTTGCAAATGCTCTGACACCTTCTCCTCCTCTTACCTTCTTCTCTCACTGCTCCAGAAGCCTTCTCTCAATTCCAATTCCCAAGAGTCTCTTATCAGTGACACTTTTTCCTCCCGTTACCTTCTTCTCTCAAGAAGGTACAGAGCATTCCCTCAACTCCAAAGAGCTCCTCTCATGACACTTTCTCCTCCTGTTAGCTTCTTCTTCTCTTAGTGCTCAAGAGGCTGCGGAAGCCTTCTCTCAACTCTCGAGAGGAGCTCAGTGATACTTTCCTGATACCTTCTTCTCTCAATGCTCATTCATTCTCTCAACCCCCAAGAGCTCCTCTCAGTGACACTTTCTCCTCGTCTTACCTTCTTCCCTCAGTGCTCAAGACGGTCAGAGTCTTTTTTTAAATCCCAACAGTTCCTTTCGGTGACACTTTCCCCTCCTCTTATCTCCATCTCTCAATGTTCAATTGGGTGCGAAGCCTTTTCTCAACTCCCAGTAGAGATCCTCTTAGTGCTCAAGACGATGCAAGAGCGTGAATCAGATATAAGCATCTCACCTCCCCAAAGCGAGGGTCTGAGAAACAAACATGTGAATCGTGAGGTAAACACCTCAACTCCCAAGAGCGTGAATCAGAGATATAAAACATGTGATCGTGTCCATGTATGTAGACTAGAAGCCATCTTCTCCTGTGGTTTTCTGCAATCAATATGTTCCTTTAAACTATTGAAGATATTATTTTAGAAAATTTGATGTGTCTTTTATCTACTGCGTTATCAATGTGCTTGACTATAATGTGTTTGGAATATATCTTGTCGATAGAATGTTAGAAGTCTGTTTGGAATATACTCTGTTGATATAATATACTGAAGAGACTAAATCTACTCATCTATTTAAAATAAGAACAACAAAAATATCTTTGTTCTAGCGGCCCTGGGTGCCAATTCTGAATTCCAGTTTTGTCATCTTAGTCAATATTGAAGTTAACCAAGAAGATGAAATAAATCGACCATTATCACCTCACCTTATCATCCAAAAAAGATGAAAATAAATCAATCGCTATCACCTTACTTTACAATCGGGGCTGTTATTTTTCGCTGATATTGCCTCACCTCACCTCATCTCATCTGGAAGCCAAATTCTACTGTTATCACCTTATCAATTGATAAAATTGTCATCTATAAGCTGATTGTAATGTGTTCAGAATATATCTTGTCTTATCTTAAGCCATCTAGAAGCCACAGTTTACAAAATACTATCAGCCAAAGCTTATTAATATTATCACTTAGGTGACAGTGAAACCGCATCGTCCACCGTCGTGATTTATATTTCTATATTATTCAAGCTTTATACTTGATTTAAAAGTATATAAACTTTAAAAATGAAAGATATACGCACTGCTTTCTGTAATGTAAAGAGCAATGAAATGGGGCTTAATCTAAACTAATCTATTGGAATTATTTTTGTAATGGCTATATTTAAAATTAGTTCTTCGGAAAGTAACGGAAAGTTTTGCTAAGGTTTCATGCTTTTGCATCTAAAATTTTGTTAAGAGTTATTTAGATAGTTATTAATATTATTATATGGTATAAAATATATCAAGATGGATTACGATTAAATTTTCTCTCTTGTATATTCTATAGATCCTATGTTATTTGATTCTCCAAGTTAATAAATTAATAAATACAAATTGTTTTTCCATTTTAATTATATTAAATTAAAACCACTTTTTTAATTTATTAAATTATTATTATATTTATTAAATTATAAAACCACTGTTTTTTTAATATAATGAAATTTTGAGAAAAATTTATGCAGAGTAAATAATAGATAATAGAGGTGTGCTTTTTAGTAATTTTTATGCAATGATATAAATTATATATAAGAGTAAATAATTCACTATTTCAAAATTTATCAAGAAGCAAAGAGCTAAGATTTGATTACATCTTATGTTGTTCAAGTATTCAAGTATTATTATATTCCCAAATACTAATAAATTGAATATATTATATAGTATGATAAGTAATTAGAGAATTTTGAGAATTCACTCTTAGAGCTATATATGCTATATGATTACTACATCTTTCAATATAGTCTATAATTATTTGTATTAATCATTCTCTCATAAACAAAAATTTCACATATAATCATCAAATTTAGCATATCCACTCCTATAGAAATGCTCCAATATTGAACCTTTCAATATAGTTATGATTATTCCTTACTTGTCTACTAATACAAATGTCAATGATTTGATACGAGAAGGATGTAAATTGCATTGCTATATATGATTTTTCTGATTATATAATATATGATTACTATTCATTAGATTTTATATATATATATATAATGTAATAAAAATTATTTTTATTTTTATTTATTAATAATTTCTAATATTATACATATAATCATAACTTATATATAAATATATAAACTGATTAAAGAAAATGTAAAATATAATTCTATAAAATGTAAAATTTCTATATTTATATAAATATAAGTTTTAAATTGCACTTCTATGTATGATAAATAAAACATTATGATTTTTTAAATAATTAATAAAATTAAGATTAAAATTAAAATTAATAATCTCTTATATCATACATTTATTCAGAGTTTATATAAATATAAAGACTGCTTAATATATATTTTTTATAAATATAATCCTCTAACTTCCCTACTTAGCACTTAGTCAAAGGAGCAACCACAATAGAGACACTTGGTCTTGTAAAAAGGATAGAGCTCCAACTTTAATCTTAAATTAATTTTCTTATTAATCATTCAGAGCAACTTGAAGAGATAAGTGATGAAATTTTGCAATTTCTAATTATACTGAAATAGATTTTACATTTGCAAATATACACACATTATGTACTTTTGTAAAATTTATTATCCAAAAGTTCATCTTATGTATAAGGAATGTAACTCTCAATATAAATATTATTTATGATTTATTTCCATCCATAATTAATATGGTTTTTTATTTTGAAAAAAGAAATTAAGGCCAGAATAAGAATCTAGTTCAACAAGTAGTGTGATAATACCCCTTCTAAATATTGTGGATTTATTGATTTTAGCAAAATTTAAAATTTACTCTTCTTTATTTTATTTAACTTCCATTGATCTAGTATGATGTTTCTTAGTTACCTAGTTGAGTGCCCATGGATAGATGTACATAGTATTTGCAAGTGTTGCTTAATAATACTAGGGATTATCCTTGAAAATTTATTAAAATAGTCTTATTTGGAGCTTTATTAAGATAATATTGAAATATACTTAATCTAATGAAGATGTTATATATATCAAGAAATAATTTTAAATTTTGAAATAGATAAATTAGATCAATATTACAAAGTTATGTCTTTAATATGCTTTATGAATGTAAAAAATTAACAAATGAACGAAATTCCAAATATAGTATTCATATTATAAGTTGAATATTTTATAATTTTATGAATTATATATACATATATATTCCAAATTATATTAATTCCATAATTTTATCTTATTTTCTTATCAAAATTATATTTTTTAGATTTCATTTAGCAACTTAGATTTTGTAAGACTTTAATTTCATTTTTTAGTACATAAGTATGTCAATAAGATTAAGATCAATTATGCAATTATATGAATTATATGGTATCTTTTTCTGGGTTTATCTATATAATATTTTTCTAATATTAAAATATAAATTTATTTCTAAAATTTACTACACTTTTACATAAAAACTATAAAATTTTCCAATCTTAGTTTAATACATTGTTGTCAAAACTCTTAATATCTCATTGGTTGTTTAGTATGTATGTTAATAATTCCACTAGAAACAAGACTAAATAAGTGAATGTGTAAGTTGGAAAATCTACTCCTAGACTAATAATTGAATGTTAAACCTTACCATCTAGTTCATAATTATTAGTACTTGTGTTAATCTAATCTATAAGAGATAATGCAAGGAAAGAGAAATTTTATGTTTTTCTAATAGTTTACAACCTTTTTATCAATCATTTGAGATATTATATAATAATTTATAGAATAAATATAATAAAACAATGACCTATAACCTTTTCTAATGATTTCAATTATCATCTAAAATCATGATTTATAGAAATATAATAAATATGATTCATAGTTAGATCTAATGCTTTGAACTTAAAACTTGAAAATATGCAAACCACATGTAGAACCATACATAGATGGATATGCCTAACTTATTGGTACTTGTTCTTTATTAAAAATCTAATAGTGGGTTCAATGTGCAATTAATTTACAATTCAATGTTATTTTTTCTTCTTTGAATTAAAGTGATATTTCTTGGTTATTTTATTGGTAGTACCTTCATGAAGGTGCATTTTAAAGACTAAGATGAATTGATTGGGTGTTATGCAGCCAATATTCTTTATTGATAGGTGAATAATAGTTTGTGTTGGGCTAAACCCTGTTTGCAACTAATGATAGGACTTTCTATTGTAATTATCTATTTGGAAAGCATTGTACTCTACTTTGATTCACACTTTAAGGGATTCCTTATTAGATTAATTTACATATTAGAGCTATTGTAGGTTTAGGATATAAAGAAGATGCATGATGCACCTCTTATTTAAAATTATAGCTCACATTGTGACACACAATCAAGTGCTTATATCAAACATATTTACAAGAACTTGTGTGTAAGTAGCCAATACAAATTTCAAGTACCAACATTAGGATCACCTACTTATTTTATTGTAGATGAAAGAATATTGGACAAACCATAAAAGGTTTACAATAAACCTACCATATCAACATGGTAGGTTTATGGCATATGTTTCCTTCATTTGATTCAACAATACATCTTTTGCTAGGTCAATGTGAATGGAGAAACATATCATATATCTTATATGCTCTTACTTTATCTATTGTGTTCCTTTGCTAGGTCTACTTGAGATTGGAATATTACAATGGATAAGCAAAGTAACAATTCTTATTAGGTCTTGATTTTTTCTATTGGATCTCTTATTTCAAACAAGGATGTGTTGCACCAACCATGGAAGTAAGGCTAGATCAAGGTAAAATTGGTTGTATCAAGTAGGACTTTGATTTGAAGTAATTGAGATTTGGAACAGACTTTTCTATTGGATCTCTTTGTTCAAACAAGGATGTGTTGCACCAACCATGGAAGTAAGGCTAGATCAAGGTAACATTGGTGATATCAAGTAGGATTTTGATTTGAAGTAAATGAGATTTGGAATAGAGGTGATGGGTTACAATACTATTTAATCCAAAATTTACAACACCTAGTACATGCTATATCTTTGATTTGAAAACCTATGAGGTTCATAACGGTATTCCAAAGTATCTAAAAAAACTCAAAATTTTGATTTGAGCTTTTGAGAATGAATAGGATGGAAACTATGAGATGAAGCTTGGACAAGGTTGGAACTTGCATCAAACATGGTGGGCAAGATCAAGAGAAAAGTGATTGTTTGATGAACTGGATTAACTGTACTTTGATTGTTTGATAAATCTTGGTGATTATTTGACAATGGAGTAGGAGATTTAGTGTTTTGCTTAATAATCTCCTTCTTCAATAATAGCACAATACAACACCTTTTCATACATACTTCATAATAATCAATGCTTCTCAATTATACATTGAGTGGCTCAACATATAGTCCTTTCAAGTTAGTGGTTTAATATTGTCTCTTTCTTCTTCTTTTGCCTTTGCTTTTGAGTCTTCATGTTCTTCAAAACATAAAGGTGAAGTAAATTTTGCATGTCTCACAACATTAAAGTTGGTAGCTTATAGCAATGTTTAAGCTCAACATGCTAAGGAGGTGGACAAAATTTTTAAGAATTGGTTGAGTTATAATATTTGAGAAGGTTTGGTTGGATTTTGGTAGAGGAGTTGTTAATGTTAGAATGCAGTATAGTAACAAATAGACTTTAAGCTTTCTTCTCAAAAATGAGAAATTCCATGCAAAGGAGAGAGGAAGGAGGATGAGCATAAGAATGGATAGCTATTGGCAAAGGTGCAATCATTGTTAAATTGTAAGTGGAAATTATTGATATTTTGAAGTTGGTGGTGATGATCATAATGAAGTTTTATGATAGAGAGAAGAGGTATGGATTTGGACTCAAAGAGTTGATAGTAAACAAAGAGGAATAAGCTACTTACACCAATAGCTTTCCAACTCGTATCTTATTAGCTCTATTCTTTTAGTGGATCTTACTCTTAGCTATCGGGAGTGCATTAGGATACTAAGAGACTGGTCTAGGAGCAAAAAAGCTATTGCACTAGTAGCTTTTTTAGGATCATATGCATGGATGGCTCCCTATATTAGCAAAATGGTTCTTATACCATGGGTGCACATTTCTTTTTACACCTAGTACAACAATAGATTCAAGCAATTATAATTTCTAATTATGTCTTTGCATGGTCTTGTTTGCACAACACTCCTTACTTTCACAACTTTTTATATTTAGACTTTAGGGAGATTCAAGCAAATCTAGTGAGTATAGGTACACTCATATCCTTACCAACATAGAAGTTAATGTGCTTGAACTTGATAAAGCTATGATTCTTTCTTATGGAAGGAAAAACTTTGGAACTTTGCTCCATGCTTCCCATTTGATTAAGGGCTTCAGCTTTACATTTAGGAGTTTATCATAACGTTTTGTCTAAGATTTGGTTTACTATATACAACAAGTACATATCTCATATTCCTTTACAAGTACATATCTCAAATTAAGTATACAAGGCTAGAATCAACTTCACATAGCGGTTATATATATAATCACCTTGTAAAGGAACTTTTTGTGTGTCTGAGGTAGTAATTGTCTTTACACGATGAATCATGAGGTTTAAGTGGAATTTTCTAATAGTTCAAATTATGTAAGCGGTTTAGGATTACAAGCTAGAATTTCCCTTACAAAGCAATTCTATAAGTTTTGTAAGGCTAGACTAGAATCTTTAAGTTTCATTTTTATGAAACATGTCATAAGGTATTGCTACCTAAAATTTCAGACTTAGTATTCCACTTAAACCTCTAGAATGACTATTCTAAACGTTTATTTGGACTTGCATTTTAATAAAATTCCACAATTATAAGGTAAGTAAGGAAACTATCAATTTATAAGTGCTAGAAGCGTAAGGTAATTCTAGGAGTTAGGATTTGTATTGCTTGAGGAGAGGTTGTTAGAGTCTTGAATCTTTCTTAATGTTATTTGAATCTTAAATTGTTTTGTTTTTTGTATTTTAGTTTTCTTGTTGTTTAAAAAGTGTATGAGATGAAGCAAATAACATACATTACAAAAGAGTGCATTCTATTTGACTAAATTTTTATAGATGAATATACTTTTAAAACAATTCCACTCATTTGAATAAACCGCCTTATGTTATGATGTACTAAAATTAGAATAGTTATTTCTGATGTGAGAGATTGTGCAATAATTTAGGAAAAATCAACAAAACACAGAAGATTTCTTCTTTCAGATTCATGACTTTATTTGAATGAAAAGAAACAAGCATAAAATTGAAGGTTTATGTTAGAAACCCTATACTATGACGGCATAATCTCTATAAATTCCTTTTGAAGCTCTATTGAAATCCAAGCAAAAGTTTCATACTTTATTTCTTAAAGCTTGTCCCGCTCTTCTAATATCAATAAGAAGATTTAGATATTCTATATTCTCTCTTTTAATAACAGACTCTTTGTCGTCTTTGTCTAATTGTCCACGTTTGATAAAGCAAAATTTTGCAACCTAACACAACATGCAATCTATCTTCTGTTGTGCATTCTCTCTCCTTTTCTTCAATTGAGGATCAACCTGCATAAGAGAAGAAAGACGGGCGCGTAGAAAAAATGAAGAATGTACCCCATCAAGCCGTACATGGGAGAGATAAAAAAGGTAAAATAGTGCTAAGCACCAATTTTATGCTTAGCCCCGAAATGGGGCTAAGCTGCATAAGAGGAAACCACCTTAACATGAGAACTCCAATGCAATACTGACTAGCTGCATGTAGCGTTGGAACACAATTACTTGAATGTCATCTATCTTTGTCTCTTTTGGAAATCTAATAATGAAAAAATTTACCTTGAACTGCCTAACTTGTATCTCGTAGCAAGTACTAATGCCTTTGAATAGATGATTGTTAGTAGTTGAAAATTTATGAGTGCGTAGAGGAGATTGTTGAAGTCATATTATATAGTGATAATTGCCAAGTGCTTTTGTAAGAAACTTGAGAATTTCTTTCTGGTGACAACACATTACCTGTGCATTCAAGGCGTAATCGGATTTATGATCGAAACATATTTCTTCATCAAAATGTGGATGCTGCAATAAGAGAATAGACAGTTGGTAATGAGACAAATGGCCCAAAGAAACCTGTTGGCTGCAAATCTTCTAGACAGCAACCTCCTTTCTTCAACGTCTGGCCACCAAATCTTATGTTTAAGTTTGTTTACATTTAGCATGACAGTATGACTTTCAACGACCCGAGTGTAATCAGCGGTCAGGTCTCCGCGGATGCAAAGTAAACCCCTCGTTGGACGCAAAGTGAAATCTGTCGGAGGCATCCAGGAGTTACAATAACGTCAAGCACTTGGGAAAGAGGGCGACCGCGTAGAAAACACGAAGACACATTTGCACTTGGAAACTGCAAATGATGATCAGTACAACCTGACCGATATGAAGACCTGATCGCTGATTACACTCGGGTGGTCGAAAGACATACTGTCATGCTGTTGACATTTATATTGATGGATTTAAATTAGATACGATAGCCATAAGGAAAAGGCCGGTATTAGTGATCAAATTTAAGGGACTTTCAGCGTAACTGAGAGTCATGGAATGACGTTTCACTGGCTATCTAGACCATGTTTATTTATTGCTGCCCATGTCATGGAATTTGCTGGGATATTCCGGTCACAGTAAGTAGATGACCTTTTAAAATTTCATGACTACTGTCGAGTACACAAGATGGATATGTTTATGATGAAACTATCTTTTTCGGCTGAAGGGGCTTGGTACTTTGAATCGCTTACTTGAATAAGTGCTGATTATTTATGATTTGACTATTTGCGCAAACAATTTCGTTCGCAAACTTGCACAGTACGGGATCAGTTGTACGCTTATATTGGGCTTAAGGATTCACTAGCTCCGAAGGCTTGAAGCCAAGACGGGGTCATTAGCATGAAATCAGGCAAATCATCCCATCTTGGCAAACCTTAGGTATGTGTACTACCCACTCTCGGCTGGCTGAGAGCTGGTGTACAAGGGGAAAAGCCACTATGAATAAAACTAAGGTCTCAAGTACTCCGAAAGTGAGATGGACCAGAAAGTTGACAGCATAGAAGCCTACGATGTTTACATGCAGCCAATTAGCTGATACTTACAAGTGGATATATCATAACGCAATCCGGAAGTACTATGATGCTGGCAAAGTGTTACTGTTTTCAAATTGAAAGAATAATGTCGGATAACAGTAACATTTGATCCGTATGAACTGTACAATAACTATTCAAAGACTTCAGTGTCAAGGGCTAAATCCAAACCACCATAAACATGGGTAACATTCACATGAGTAATATTTATAGTTCCCTAAAACGTATAACTATACAAGAAATGTCATCGTCCGTGAACCGTTCCCTTGCCTGGCAAACCAACTGTTGAGCAGCATTTGCAGGATCTACCACTTTCTTCACTAAATCCACTGCTTCCTCATTAGATGTAACCTCCCAAAGCCCATTGCTTCCCAAAATAAGAAACTCGCATGACAAATCGACCAGAATGTCCCGCATATCTGGTTTCGCGGTCATATGATCCTTCAACGACTTGTCTCCGAACGCTCTGGCTAGCGCCAACTGGCCGTCGACTCTCGGCACATCCCCTACAGTGTCGCCATGCAACAAGAATCAGATCGATTCACGAATCCCATATCAACTATTTCCTTGATGCAAACACTGCCTAATATTCCAGAACTCAAGTGTAACTGTTGGTCGTTACTAACTGTTTGATCTTCCTCGACATTCTCGGCAATAGCAGAACTTGACCTCTTGGCAGATTCTCCAAACCTATGTTAAAAAGACCGGGCAATATGATCGCTCACATAGAATCGGGACGTATCACTGTCGCGCTGGTTTCTAGTTAGATAGCTACTCGGATTCAAGTCATTCGTCATTTCAAGATTGTATACATATCCTCGGTAAAGATCTGGCACAGACAGCCTAACCTTTTAGCTTACAATACCCTGAGCTCTCTAGTATGTACTCCAGATGGTGTGTCATACTCAAGATATCATATCATGTGATGTCATGTCATGTTCGATAATTAGAACACGCAGCGGTTTTAGCTCTCATCCCCACTGGCCGTCAAGAAGCCCCTCTTATGTTGTGCTTCAACCCTTTACCGGACCAAAACTCTATTGAAGTTTGTTTGTAAATACTCATCTATCTTTTTCAAGTAAGAAACTCGATCGAGATGGAGTATCTTGGATAAAACAGTCTTTACAAATAAAAGATAGATTCCAACAGAGATTATAATAGAATGTCCCACAATGAGTTTCAGAGAATACCAACCTGGTAGGGTAACCACGATACCGCCTCGCATTTCAACTTGAGCTTTCTCCACTGGGCGTCCTGGATCGTGGTCAACTGAGAGTTGCACAGCCTCACCATTTTTGCAAAGAACGGCTCGAGAATCACCGACGTTAGCTATTACGAGACGGCTCCCATGCTCGAACAGCATTGCGGTGACTGCTGTGCTTCCTCCTAGCTCCACATCCCTACCAAGCGACTCCAGAACCTGTCGATCGGTAAGCAAGTATCCATCGCGCGTCGCCCCGGCAGGGTCCGTCCACACTCCGCCTTCATGCAGAATGTTCTCAAACAGCCTCTGTTGCACCTCGCGACCTACGCGCGGTCCTCGGTGAGAGTCAAAAATCCCAAAAAGCCCCACTTCATTTCCATCGCTCAATTCCCGAAATTCCGCGAAATGGAAATCCTCCATCTCATGCCCCCGGCTGTTCGTCAGCGATGCATAACCAAAGAGCGCCTGTGGTGTCAGATTCTTGCTCTCCCCACTCCCACATCTCCATTGCGCATCGTCAATTCCGTTCCACTGCGCCCTCTTCTCCTCCCGGACATGCGCCTGCATCTGCCGCAAAGTCTCCATGTATTTCTCTTGCCCCTCCATGCCAACATCCGTCTCGAACTTCATAAGTCCCTGATTGCTCGAACACGCTCCACTTCGATCTTATGCAACGAATCTATTGCTCGGAAAAGTAGCGCGGAATCGAATTTCAACTGAATCTTCGTATCCAACTGCGAATCGAACAATTAGTGTAAGCATTTCGCTAAGCAAGTCGATGTTACTCGCTGCACATGCCTTTATGCTAACTCAAATCTGGTCCACCTCTAAGTCGAATTAGCCGCGTTAATCTCCAGTAAGCAAGTCCCACTCAGCAAACACAGTGCTGACTCAATGATCCTGGGTGGCGCAATACCATGCTAACACGTAGAGATGTATGTCCACGTGTTTATCAACCTTTCCAGGTCAGTTGTTAGGACGAAAAACGCGATCGCGTGTGAAAACAAGAAGGATGGGAAGACCCTCCAACAAGCAGTACAGAGGAAAAGACAAGAGAGTAAAATAGGGCTAAGCCCCAATAGTATCGATAACAGTTGCTAGGATAGCTTGGACTATCTAGAGGAATGCAATTCGACACGTGGCAAGTTCCTGTCTCACTTGTACCTTCCCTTCGGTTCAAATTGATAGCCGTCCAGGTCAGGCGATGGATCAGGGACGCCGACAGGTTGCTAAGCGCGGCGACCTGCTGGTCGCGCGGAAACCGTGGGATCGAGTTATATCAATAGCAGGACAATACAAGTTTCAATCTGAAATGGATGAATTATTAATATAGTTGACTCTCTCTAAAAGTTAGTCCTCTAATGATATATTCTCTAAACGTTATAGGTTTCAGTACTCGCGTTTCGCAACAAAGGAAAATCGTCAAATTAGTATGTGGGTCTAGTAAAGGGATATAATATATTTTTCACCAAATATGAAATTTTTTAATTTTGAAGTATTGATAATTAAGTAAAAACTTACAAAAAAAATATTTTTAATTTACTATATCATAAATTTTAATTTTCGATCATGCTTAAAATATGAAATAAATAATAATTCAAGTAAATAATATTACAATAAAGAAAATAAAAAACACAAGTAATATATTTGTCTAAAATGAATAAACCAAGCATTTAGTGTAGTTACCTTGTGGTAAAAATTAATATTAATTTAAAAGAACTAATATCATAAAGTCATTTAGATGTTTAAATTAGTTGTTTTCCTAGATCACTAATCCTTGATTTACTCAAGACATAGCAAAGAATACGACAAGATTTCACCTATTTTAAATAGAAATTAAATACATTAAAGATTTATTTTTGATATTTCCTTACGATTGTATATTATATATTTCTTGTCAAACCAAAAAATTCTAATATAGATCAAAACACCCTATTGGTTAAATATTTTACATGGTTATTTTTAAACTTATAGATACAGACATAAAACCTAATTTAATCACAAGTTTTCTCTATATCATAATAAAGTTAAAATGATGCATAAGATGAGAAGGACGACCGTGTTGAATAAATGAAAGATGGGAAGACTCCATCAAGCGTAAGTGTTAACTCTTCTAGAACCAAAAATTTTTGAATCATGTATATTTAGAATTAAAATTTAGATACAAAATGAAATAGATATATATGTGATAAACTAAAAGTAAGAATACCTTGATTATAGTTTTCTTGATTAATAACAAGGAGTGTATTGTAGAAAGTGTTGAATGTTCTACATATAAAAAAAAAATCTATTTATTTTGTAATAATAAAATCATATCAATTTTTACATCAAATCTTTTTTGCAATAACTTATAATCAATAGATAAGAAATATGTTATTTCACACATCTGGTGGAAATCATAAATAGGATAGTGATGGTTATAGTATCAATATACACATGGCATAAGAATTTAAAAGTATTGGTATAGTGTAGTCCAACTTTGAGTCATCTCCCCTTCTTGTTAATGACTAAGTGGAAATTTCTTTAATTTATAGATCATTAAAAATCTTGCATATATATATGAAATTTATGGAGAATAAGAGAAATGAAACATATGAATAAAAAAAATCATTTTAAGTAAAAATATTGAAGAGAATATATCAAAACAGATAGCTCCAATATGTGAAGGAAAGTAAGGTAGTTCAATGAAACATAAGTGTGATCTTGGGATATTAGCAATGTACAAGACAAGAGCGGAAAACAAAGCCAAGTAGTCCACCAAAGGAAAAAGGAAAAGAAATATAAGGCACCAAGATGTACAAGGCAATGAAAGAAGTGCAAGAATTAAATGAGAACGTTAGTTGCATAGCAAAGCAAAAGGGAAAGAATCTAAGCAACCTATTGCTAATTTTTTGATATAAGTAGTTCAATGTATGTTTGGTAGATGAGGAAGGAGTTCACTAAACATGATTGGAGCTCCTACTACCACTGCTTTAGGTCTTACTAAGCATTAGGTCTTTATAATCATAAAGACCTAATCTTGAGAATGTTGTAGAGTGGCTAAAACTCTCAACTGTAAATATGAGGTAAGTATGAATCAAGAGACAATATTAACTCCTCTCATCTATAGAGAAACTTGTATTGCATCTCAAAGGAAGCTATGAAAATGGTGATGAAGATGCCTAAAAATCTTTATAGTCAAAGGTACAAAGGCGTTTGAAGATAACCATGGTGCATAGTGGTACTCTTTCCTTTTGGTGGAAATGATCATTGTTGCACTTGCCTAATTGCTTGCTTGTACAAATGACTTTGCTTGCAAGGAGTTTTGCAACCACTACATCAAGTAGAGTACATTATCCATCTATAATAGTCACGATATTTGTTTTGAATGTCAAGGAGGTGGACTAAGCAAGTCTAAATGTTGCTCAAAGTATAATAAGACCATGTAGATCATAAGATCTATGCCATTGTGCTTCATGTTGGATCATGAACTCTAATGTGCTTTCCATCTAAAGCACATCATACAATATGTATATTGTGCATGTTGGATGGAGATCAAAAAAAGATTTGTTTAGTAGCACTAAAAGAACTAGATATGGTAAACCCAATCACATAAAGTATGTAGTAAACTCCTTAAATGTGAAGTAAAATCTCAATCAACGCATGGCTTCAACTTCAAGAACCTTTCACTCCCCAAGAAAGAATTCTAAGATAAAAAATTCCCATCCTTTACCCAAATTCTTTAGGTAAAGGATAAAAGCAAACAAGGCTTTAGCTACATCCTCAAAAGGGCACAAAATATGGGTATCATCTAAATTGAGACAAATAGGCAAGAGCAATTGCAACCTCAAAGCAATGAAGTGAGCTATGATAAATAGAGGCATAACTAAGGGATCTCCATGGTATATTCCTTTAGTAGATGCCAATTGTGTCAAATCTCTTACAATAGTAATGTGGCTATACAAGTCATCTCTATGTCAAGAAAGCATGGAGACATGATCTCTTACTAAGTAAAGAGTACAAAACTAAGTGTAATACTCCCAGGACAAGAGAAGAGAGAAAACACAGATTGCACACTCAAACATTCGATGCTCCAAGGGAGCACCTTCTCTTTATTATATAGACAAAGAGGATCTCCTCCAAGGAAGCTCCACCATAGGATTAGGGACACAGATAGGTGACATGTCAGCAAGCTCCACCCTTGGATTACTTACTTCGATGGGTGACCTGTCTGGTCTAGGTCCTATCTGGTTGGTCAAACAAGCTTTGACCGGAGGGAATCTTTTAGGGAATCTTCCTTTAGGAATCTCAGAATCACGTGAGTAAGGTACCATTGGAAAGCTCTCGATGAGACAAAGCAAGGGGGGAGGGAAGGCCAACTTTTCCTCCGTTGGGGGGGGGAATCTGCACATTTTTTTAGGCCTAATTCATCCGTTTAGGCCTCCGAAATTGCCTTCAAAGATTTCAGGCATATTTTGGTTCCTACTCTATTAGTAGAAGTCCCCTTTTGGTGATACCTCTTTCTGATCTGTTTAGTCCATCATGTGTAACATCCTTCCAGATGTTACCAAACCAATTCTCACCTTTAAATCATATGTCTAGCTATTGGTTCTAAGGTTCTCAAGTCTATTTCGGTTTCTGCCCTATTAGTAGAAGTACTCTTTTGGTGATACTTCTATCTGATCTATTTTTAACATCATGTATAACATCATTCTAGATGTTACCAAACCAAATTTCACATCTAGATCATATGGCTAACCCTTGGTATTTACACTAAGCCACATAAGAATTGGCAATAAAGGCATTTGAGATATCCACTTAGACAATCTAATCTTCCTTGTGATGGATACAAGGAAGATTGAATGCAACTAATGATCAGCTCACAACCTCCAAGGGTAGTCATGGCAAATTGATGTAGAGAAAAATAGGACAAAAGAAGTATCAAAGCTACAAATTAATAGTACATGATCCTAGATATATGAAAACATCTCCAATATAGTGGAGTAAAAATTCCATATCTACTTTGAAAGAGCAAGGAGACAAGAAGCACAAAAAAAACATGCAACCCAAGGCAATGCATTGGAGAAAAGTAAAAAGAAGAGGAATACCAAAATTTGGTGTATCTATTGAGAGACAATCACATATATGCTCAAAAACCAATCCTTATGGCACATCTACCAAGAAATATTGGGAATAAAATAATGCATGAGCAAAGAAAGACTTTGTAAGCTTATTTGGATGATTTGGATTCTCATTTAGATGATTATTATAAAGGAAAGAAGGAAGGCCATAAATGGTAGGTGAATAGAGACTTTGTAAGACAAACAAAGAATTTGATGAGAGGTAGGATGGATTTGAAGATAATAGTATATGGGCTAAATGTTTATACTCACCTACTTGGTATCAAGGAACAACAAAGATGATGACACTCTAGAGGCAGAGCATGGGTAGTGACGACTTCATGATCCTTTTGGTTACAACTTGGGCCTGTATAATATAATCATATTTTATAGTTGACCAATCCCCTAACAGAAACCTATGACTTCATGAAGTGGTCTCTTGATATCTTTATGTACTCCCAATGAGCTAGAAAGAGTAAGATTCATTGCAAGAACAAGGCTAATAACGTCCAAGTTGAAACATCTCTCTCTTGATCATCTACAAAGATAGCTCATAGTAGCTTGTAATAGTAGAACATAGAGCCTGATAAGCTTGTACTAGTAGTACATAGAGCCTAATAAGTCATTCAAGAGATCTTGGTATACATATGTGGTCTAGGAAAATTGGGAAAAAAGCATGAAGAGGATCAAGAGAATAAGCCATAAGTAGGATATTGACTATGCTAAGTAGATATGATTGAAGGACAAAAAAGAATATGGAGAGAAGGAATAGGAATGACATACACTCTCATTTATAAGCATCTAGGTCTCCCACTACTTGCTTATGGTAGTATTTCTATTTCCCCATGCTAAGGAACAAAATATATGTATTGTAAGAAATACTACCAAAGATATCTACAAACATAATAATATGGAGAATAAAACATGTGCAATAGATGGAACAAAAAATAAAAAATACTTTAGACCAAAAATAAGGAGTAAAAGGAGAAAAGAAAAGAAGCATAAAGAACAAAATAAAATTAGAAAGAGATGTGAAAGGAACATATCTACAATCAAAAAATATCAACCTTCCTTCAATCTTGGCTCCACTCTCAAGTCCAAACACAACAATAAACTCATTGCCACTCACAACCGCTCTTGCTACTCTTATGAAGTCCACAGATCTAGGACCCATTCTTAACTCTTAACTTAGCTCCAAATACCACAGTTTTAAACACTTGACCCTTGTATGGCTCTTGTATTGTAGCTCTAACTCTTGCTTTAGTTATCCTAAAATCCACCTTTAACAAAAGGTTTCTTCCTCATGAGCTCATAATTTATACTTTCTTGAGCTCACTCAACACTTTTGAGCTCAAAGTTGGAGGGAATTTGATTTGAAAGTATCAATTTTATTGAGTTACAATTACTTTCAATTTACACATAGATAAGCAATAATATATAGTAGACCAAGTTGTGAAATTCTACACTACATTTCAACTTTGTTATTGATAATCAATATTCACATTCTCCTCTATAGTTTTTTTTATTGCAAAGACTATTCTTAAATTTTACATCTAAAATTTCATCTACTAGTATTCTTCAAAATAACACTAAATCACTAGTGAAAATGTAGTCATCCTTCCTTGGCTGTCAATAATTTAGTTGCAGCTTTTAACACCCTTATTATAGATTGGTTGTAACGGGCACTAGCCAAGAAGAAGAGCATTAACGTGAAATCTAAACTCTAGAATCTCTTGTATGTGTAAAGCCTCTTCTCTTATCTTCAAAACATTGGCTATGGGTCCCAACTACTTCTTCTCTCACTTTACTTTCATATTGCACTCCTCATTTTATATAATAAACTCACACTATTTTGTATTTCTACATCTTTGCTTCTTATACTTTGATCTCTCGTTCAAGTTGAACTATTATATTTCAATTGCACTAACTTTTTTCACTACTTTTTCAATACTAATAGCCCTTCAAACTCATCCCAATTACCCCACCTTAATTGCCACCCAATGAGCCAATGGACTGTCTTTTGACTATTGTAGTTCAACTTGTAGAGGAACTATTGTATTGTTTTGACTCTTGTAGAGGAATTGAAAGTTTTTTTTTTTTCAAGCCTAAGAATTGAAAATCATTAAGCTGCAAGTTTAGATTTAGCTCTTTTTCATAAAACTACTCCAACTTTAGCTTACGTCATGAATTGGCACAAAACCCATATACACTAGAAGCATCAATCTTTGGTGTAGAGAAGATACTCATCCATAAGATTAAAAGTTAAAAGATTGATAGACCATGCTTTCACATTTTATACTAGGATTGAAAACCAAAATAAAATAAAATTTCATGCTTTTGATCAACACAAGATTTATGTTCTTGTTAAGCTTATTTTAAAATGACTACATTATTAATGTAACATCTCAACAAATATAAAATTGTAGGATCTTGGTCAATACAAGTGGTTCCCATAAAGATAGAACTTAAAAATGGTCAAATAGAAAGGAAATATTACTACTTAATCCATCATTGTTACATCTCTAGCCTCTTGGGTAGAAACCAAACCCAAAAGAGAGAAAAGTAACCAAGAATGCTCTATGCAAAAGAAACTAATTAAGAGTCATTATCACAAAAAATATTCATCACAAATACTAAGAATGAGATGTTTGTTTGATAGTGTAAACTTCCTTTTTGAAGGTACTCCAAAGATTTATACTTGACTATACTAAAAAGGTACAAGAATTTAAATAACTGTATCAAACCTCCTTGCAAAAATACATTTTGTCCTTCTTATCCAAAAGACATTATCTTCAAGTTGATAAGTTTTCAATGCAAGGTTAGAAGTTCAGTCAAGAAGGTATGCAATCTCAGGTCAAAAATATAGAACCAAGTCATCCCTGCAAAGCATTGACACCACTAATTAGAAATAAACCAAGGATCAAACACACAAGAAAGAATTTCATTACTAAAAAGGTAGATTACTACCCTTCAAAGACTAAACACTTGCAACAGAAATTGATAAAATAACAAAGAGCAATGCTGTTTCATTTATTCACCTTGTGAGAACGACAAACTTATCACTATGGGTTTATAAGCTTATATTGCTAATTGATCTGGGAGTTACAAAACTAAAAAAAGTGTCTAACATCCTAAACCCAAGACATTTACTAACTATCATTAATTTTAAGCTGCTCCAAATGGATAATGTGCTATAACTTCCATGGTTTCTTGCTCTATCAATTCTTATGATTCCAAGTAATTCACCACTACATCAAAGTTTTGTTTAACATCTAATAATACAAATCTGAGATTTTCCCTAAGTTTAATAAAATTTCTCTCCAAACCTAACTCAAAGATTGAAAGCTACACACTTGCACACTTCTTCAAATTATGGCTGATTGAGCATTTTATGCAAGATTTGCAATTCTTGGATTTCTTCCTTTACTAATAATTTTATACAATCCCAAAGTTTGCATCATTGCTTTGCAAACTTGTCATATTGTATTTTTCTTTCTTCTTCTCATAGCATCTTTCACAATCAACTATATAGTGACTTTCTTTGCTGGTTTCTATGATGGGCCACAATCTTCCTTTGTTAGGCTGTCAATTGGAATGGCTTGAATTTCCTTTAATTCCTTCAATTCTTGGGCAAGGAATTCCAAGTCTTCTTTTAATTGTGCCTTTGCCTCCTAATGGCCTATAATTTCTCTTTCTTGCTGATCAAGTCAAAGGCTCATCTATCTTCTATATGCAAGGAAGGATTCTTTGTATTGGATCTTTAGTTCCTTCATTTGCTCACATTCTACACTCACTTCTTCTACTTGTGCTTCTAGTAAGGAAATCCTTGTAATCACATCAACACTTGCCTTGGTGATTGACTCATGTAATGCTACTAGAGCATTCTTCAACTCCTTAATCTTTGCTCCTTCTTTGTCTTTGTCTTTGCCTTCTCAAGAATTTTTGTCTTTAGCATCTCTACTTCTTCTTGCAGTGCATGTTCCCATTCTCCTTGCAAGCACTCTTCCTTTTGCATGTGCATAATCTTGGACCCATGGGATTTGACTTTTGAACTTTGGTAGTCTAATTGAAAATGTAAGATTTGCACCAATCCAAGACTTTGAGGTATGTCCTCTTATACATTGGTAGATATTGGTCTAAAACTTGCTTGAGAGGATCCAATGTGTTAGTGAAAAAGTTGTAACTAAGCTTACCATCATCAATCAACTCTTGGTTGCAAAGATAGGAGCAATTGTCCTTTTAGACACAAGTGCTAGTGTAATCAAAGCCCCTTCTTCTCTCTCTTCTTCTCTTTCTCTTGACTAGACAAGTGGTTCTTTTGGTTGATTTGTACCTCAATCACCAAGATCTTATTGCGTAAGGATGCTTCATCTTCATCCACTTCTTCTTCAAGTACTTTGTCTTCAAGCTTGGTCTCAAGCTCTCTTCATGTGAAGTTTGGTGGGAGGCACAAATTCCCCCATTCTTGTGAAATATGCATTGGCTTGTTGAATCTTCATATGTACCAATCTTATAGCATCCAACAAGAAGTATGCAATCAAATTGAAATGTCTAGATAATATCTCCTTCTCTTCTTCAATGAGAAAATAATGCCAATGTAAAAATGAATTAAAATTGACATAAAAAAGTGAAGTCCTAGCCCTTTGAAGGTCAAGAATAGATTTGCAATGTGAGTGGAAAAGACTTCATACAACTAAAAGAATATGTTCAGAGAATAATACTTGCCCAATCAAAAGATACATCATGCAATGGGGTTTGAGAATCTTCATCAATAGCTCCTATGATAGCTCTACATGTAGGATCTTTGTAGTTGTGCATTTTCTAGCCTTTTGAAGGGTGTTTCTTGTCAATGAAGGATGCTTAATTTCTATCTTGCATGGCTTTACTAAGTTTCTTAAATTATGAATCATACATGGTACCATCCTTTGGTCCAACATCGTCTCCCAGTACTTGCACCTAGGAGTTCTTTGTCCATGATTGGAGATTGGCATAAAGTTCCCTAGCATTATCCTTTTCATGTTGCAAATTTCCAATGCTATTGGCCTTGAATCATACTCCAAATTCAAGGATCTCCTTGCTTCCATATCCCAAGGACTGATCATAGAATTTCTCAAATTGAGAAAGCTCCTCTTCTTCTTTTAGACAATCTCTTGCACCATCATGGTAATCTATAATCTCTCTAATCAAAGGTTACTTACAATCATGCACCACAAACATTCTCAATTAACTTTATAAGAACTAACATAAGTCTTTGTGATTTGTGAAGTCAGTCAATTTTTGTCTTTTAAGCTCATTGAATTGAAATATGTGGTAGTAGAACCATCATACCACATCATGAAATTTTGGTCATGCATTATAGTTCCCATGTAAGATCCTCCAAAGTGGTTACAATGCTCATATCATTTGGTTCTTTTTCAACATACTTACATCACCAAGAAAGTATATTTCAATTTCCTCTTTGACCAAAGACTCTAACTCTACTTCTTCGAAATGAGTTCAAAATTTCACTTGTAGCAAATTCCTTGCTACTCTAAAGATCCAATCCTTTGCTCCTTTGGAATGATCATCCTCTCCAAGATGAAAAATTCATTACTACAAAGGTTTGCTACCTTGTTCCTTTGGAAGAGGTCCAAAATTGATTTTTACACAAAATTTTGGAAGGAAAAAAAAGGAAAAAAGGGATCAAAAAAGAGAGTCTACAATAGGCTTACACAAAAGTAAGCCTATTTTGTCTGTGTAGAGGACTTTCTTTCTCTTTTCTATGTACAATAAAAAGGACAATGGGACAAACAAAGAAAAAAATTCACAATGTAGGTACCACAATTAAGCTTATCTTAGGATAACTACATTATCTATTAATAAATATACCACACTTTCCAAACTTCCTATGCACTTTCACAATATGAATGTCTTTATACTTACACATGCATTGCTTAGTCTTTGAGACAAGCAATCTTTGAGGAAATCTTTGAGACAAGAAAGACATAATTATTGGTAGGATCAACCAACCTTCACAATGCTTGCATGAGGCATGATGCAACTTGACTTTGTAGCCAAGCACCTCCTTGGTATGAATCTTTTCAAGCCCCAAAAGGCCCAATATAATGCTTGAAACCTAGTTTTATTGGTGCAAAAATATGCTCAAGTGTCAAGAAGTAGAGCTTATAGACAAGTACCTACCCAAGAACTACTTGTAATCCCTTTGCATCCTTTTGATTCATGCAAGAAGGAGGGTGTCCAAAGACCTTACTCACTTTGTGAAGATGGTTGAGAGATGAGCATTGTTACCATACTAGATGGAATTACATCCTTCAAAATTAACAATTTCCTCCAATCAATACGCTTTGGAACATAACATTACCTCTAAATCAAATACTTTTTTGTGGGTAATACACCTTGGAACATAACACTACCTCTCGTCAAAAAAACCATCTTCATCAGAGTTATTGAAGTACTTTGGTCAGATTGGCTCCAAGAGAGATTCACATTACTTACGATATACTTTATTTATGACTATAGCACATTGAGATGTCTGTCTTGACCCCTAGTGCATTACCCTAGGGTGACTTAAAGATCAATTATTGTAGGAAGACTTTGCTTGGTTTAGTTGACCTGTGAGCCGGCCTGTCTCTCACTCAGGATGAACCTCTGATGGCTATTATGGTAGCGCACCATGGACTAAGAAGGCAAGGAACCCCAACTCCATCATACTCCTCCAAGGCTAACACTCCAAGACTCAAGACATTGCTCACTAGAGAACTCAATGAGAGAGATAGTTGCAAATGAAAGGATGATGAGTACCTCCTCACCCCTTGTTTATATAGTGGTGAAATAGTTACGTACCAAAGTTGCTAATTACCGTAGTAACTCAAGTTACTAGACTAAAAGTCAAGTAAAGTCAAAAAGCAGAAAGGAATATCCATTCACATGGGCATATTCCCCTAAGCATGTGATCTTATCTTGACCCAACCACTAAGTCAAGGATTCCTTCACATGGGCTATCCTTGGACTAAAGAAGAATCCAAAACAAAAAGGTTTGCGGGCCCAAGAGTTCTCAACTCTTTCCTCAAAGCCAAACACCTAGGAATAATACCAAGTCAACACACTAAAATCCAAAATAGTGGTGCTCATCTTTTCTATTTCTTCTAAAGTAAGGTCCCATCTATCTTAGCTTATAAATAACTTTAGCTAACCATGACTAATATAGAACCATCCTTTATCTCTATATAAATAATATCTCTTAAGTACTTGTAATACCAAGCTAAATATCACAATACCACACACATGCACAAATGGGTGTTACAGACCATGTCAAGAAGTTGGATGTTATCTATCATCATTCATGTGTTGCATGTGAGCCTTGGACATGAAACACACCTTCTACCATGGAAATATTTTGGCTTGTGGTTTGTGCCACTCAACCAAGTCAAGGAGTTGGATATCACCTTTCTTCAATTCTATGGAGAATATGAAACCCAAACATGAAACACATCTTCCACCCATAGAAATATTTTTGCTTGCACTTGCATGATAGTTGCAAGAGAGAGATAGAGAAAGAAAGAAAGAAAGAGAAAGAGGACTTTAAGCCTCCTCTCTACCTCCTTTTTAAAGAAAATATTTTCAAGGCTTTGCAATGCAAACATTCCAAAATACTCCTACTCTTGGAGAGCATAGCTAGCTTATGACATGATCAAGTGTTACAAGATAGAACAACAATGGAGGAGTGTAAAAGTGGTATCTTGTTACTACACAAACTCACATATGAGTGGAGATATTTGCATCACTCTTGCAAGACCAAATTTTGATTATTTAATTGTTGGGATCTTTTGAATCTTCCAATCCAATGTAACACTACACCCATCAATCACACTAGATTCACAATCATTCCTAAATTGAACTTGAGCTCAACATGCCCTACTAACAATCCACTATTCATTGAGGGCATTATTATGATAAATGACAATGGAGCGTCAAACCTTGGTTGATACACAAGAGTTTCCTATCAAATAGAAGGATCTTGACCCAACTAAAATAGTGCTCAAAAATACATCATATGTACTAAAGCCTTTACAACCTTTGTGTATGGACACAATCCTTGCAAGAAGTAGCATCATATAAAATTTCCCACAATAACTTCCAAAGCATTCCATCTCGTTATTGATGCTACATCAAGGAATAATGTGGCATCAATAAGGAGATGAATTTTGCAAGATCAGATGAATCTTGCATCACTCAAATCCAACATGCACACTAGATATAGGAGAAGCTCTACTCCCAAAGTGGCATCCTTTGGGTTAGCTCTATAATCCATGCAAATGAGACAATTATCCACTAGGTCTACTTGGAAATGAGTTTAAGACTAAATGATCAAGTTTAAGATTATTAGCTAATGTACATTAGTGTTTAGTGCAAATCCAAATGTTCTAATCTTGGATGAATTCAATTTTAAAGTTCAAAAGAAGTATTAAAATAAACCTATAAAAGACAATCCCTCTATTTACTTGAAGTTATAACATTCAATCTTAAGAGAGACCCTTCGATATTTAGATCCACTTGTATAGTAGTTAGCATGGCTATTTTTACAAGGATCATTCAAATCATGAAAAGTCCAACGTTATCATGGCCAATGAAAAATTCCTATTTCTTTTCTAAATTAAAGTTATAATTTTCTTCAAAGCAAATATCAAACTACCAAGATTAATCATATATGACAAAATTTATTATTATATAAATTCATTATACTTGATAGGAGAATCTCAATGCGGTTGCTTATTATTTATTTATGTAATATATTTCAAACCAGACATGGCCTTTTTTAATCCTTTGCAGTTTCCATGATATCTTAATATTTGGATCCAATAATAAAATATGATCTAAATAAAGTTGAAGGCATCTAAAGATGAAATTTCATGGTATAAACAAGGTATCCTACTACAAACAAGAAAATCATTCCTTTTCTGCAAGATAATCCTTATCAAAATTTCATTGGTTTCTTGTATACATGTGACTAAGATATTGACTGAAATCAGCCCTATTGCAAAGAAAACAATTAAAAGTGAAGAAAGGAAAATTCATATTGAACATGGAATTTATAATCCAAAATATTTAGTATATTACTTGAAAAAATACTAGAGTAATTCAGACTTTGAAAGGATAAACAACATATTACAAAGAAATGTGCAAAGAAGAGGTATAACAACTACAACTTTTTGTTGTTCTTTTGCATTCAATACATTTGTAGGTTGATGTGATATCAATTTTATACAAGGTCCAAACTTGTTACAATCTTGTAATTTTATAATAATAGAAATTTGAAATAAAATATTTAATATATATAAATTGTAACAATAAGGAGTTTAGCAACAAAGTTAGTTAGGGCTAACAAAGTAGTGAATAAGTTAAATTAGCCTAGAATATTTTAAAAATATCTAGGAAACTTCTTGGGAAGCTTCTCAGTTAGCTTAGCTCGCACCCCAAGTAAGTAGCTTCTAGAAGGTTCTAACTAGCTTAGCTTGCAAGCCAAATAGGCAACTTCTAGAAAGAAGCTTCTTAGTTAACTTTGCTTGCATTCCAGGAAAGTGGCTCAAGGAAGCTTCTCAAGAGCCTTGTATTCTCCCTATAAATACCAAAACCAAAGCTCATGCTAGACATTTGGAGTTTACCCACATTCAAGTGTCCCAATGTGATCTTCCATTATCCTATTTCTCTCCTTGATCTTGGTCTTCTACATTGGTTTCAAAGCATGAATAAGATGGATGGAATATATGGACCACCAAATCCACCTCCGTCAAACCATCGGGATTTTTGTGTCCAAGTACTACCCAAGTATTGTTTCACATAATTCATCACCTCACACTTTGGTCAAGATTTTTTGCATGCAATCACTATGTTTGAGGAACCCTTGATACTCCATATTGTAACTTATGGAGAAAGGTGGACGTGTTGCATCTATGTATTAATAAATTAGATAAATTGGGAGTAGTGGGATATAGTAGTAGACATGGCAGCAATACACAACTTTATCATTGCTATGCAATAACAAATTGAGTACCTTACTTGATTGTTGGATGAATGAGACCATCAACAACAAGAACATGTAGAGAGAGCATTAGTTTGAGATGGAGAAGATTGAATCCAATTTCTCAAATGAAAGGTATTTGAAGGCAAGAATCTCCCGGGCATAAAGGAGAATTTTGTGTTTGACTAAAAATGTTACTTTGAAGTACCAATCTTCAAGATGAACAAAAATAGATTCTTTTGGCTTCTAGCCAATTGGATGGCGTTGCAAAACTTTGGTGGAAATTTGAGTGGAATGAGCTAAATGAGTAGAACGAGCTGAATGACAAATTGTTGCACCAATCTTGATATGGGCGGAATTCAAAAATACAATACTTGGTTGATTTCAAGCTATAAATGCCACACAAGCTGCATGAGATAAGTTGGCAGAGTTGAAGAAGATTAGCTCTATAAGGAGTTATATCATGCAATTCCAACAAAACATCATCATGTAGATTCTAGATAAAAAAGAATGTGAAGTTCTAGATATATTTTTGAGGGGCTTGAAGTCACAAACCAAATTGGAGGTGACCATGCGGGATCGCAAAATGTAGAAGAAACCATGCAGTTGGTTGAGTGCTTTGATTCTTTGGTTGCAACAATCTGGTCTCAACCTTGACTTACACAAAACTTACCAATACACTACACATGGATGGAGGAATCAACACCAATGGAGATTGATGTTGTCCAATGGCAACCACTTGGTACAATAGATAGAGAAAGATTGCAACAAAATGGTGGTTGTTTTTGTAGCCAAGTTGGACATTGCATTGCTAAATGTCCACTTAGGAATGAGTGACCCCAACAAATTACCCAAATGGAGTCTATGGAGCACATTGATCAAGGAAATGACAAATCCCAATAGGAGATTTTGAGCTGCCTATTGGGAACTTGATTAGTTCCAATGGGATTGAAGGCTTGACCTATGCAAGTTTGCTTTAGTTGCAAGGTATGATATTTGAGGATGCTATTGAAGTATGAGTATTTAATGGATTGGCTAGCTTTCACCAAAATTTCATTCACTACTATGCTCATGTGGCCACACCATTGACCAATCTCTTGGAGAAGAACTCAAGCTTTCAATGGACCAACAAGCAAAAAGAAGCATTCTAGAAGCTAAAACAAATGGTGTCTTCAAGACCAATTCTTCAACCATATGATCCTCAACTACCATGTGTGGTTGATTTTGATGCTTCTAACTTTGCAAGTGGAGCCGTAGTGCAACATGAATTCATAGATGGATTGCATCCCATTGCCTTTGTGTCTTGTAGACTAAATACAACAGAAAGAAATTATTATGCTTGGGATCAAGAACAACTAGCAATGGTATATACCACCAAGGTATGGAGGTATTATCTCTTGAGGAAACAAGTGGTCATGCAAATTGATCACAAGCTCTTGTTGCAGACATTACATTTGGAACACATGAAGAGTCAACATCATTGATGGGAGGAACAACTATAGTTGTTTGACATCAAACTTGAGTACAAACTTGGTCGGTTCCATGTCATCCTTGATGCCCTATCACGATGACTCAATTTGAAGTCTCTTCTTCTCATCACAACAACAATTATGATAGTATCCACTAACTCCAAAGTCCAAATTAAGTTTCAAAAAGCTCTACAACAAGATCATTTCTTTCAGATGATACAAGGTCATCTTGTGTGACAACCCGACAAATATCACTTTTGCGGTAATCAGGTAAGTAATGTTTGTTCCTACAGAGATACTGATCCGAAATGTTCAAATACAAAGTCAAATGTCACAATGTAGTTCTTCTTGGTTGCGTCTTTAATCTCTCAGGTGGAAACCATACCCAAAAGAGAGTAACAAGCACTGATTTGTAGTCTTGTCACAAATTAACACTTCTTAATCACAACTCTATCAAATCTTTCCAAACAATCTTGATTGTGATGATTCAAGCTCTCCCAAAAACGACACTTCCTACCAAATGACTTTGCCTCTGAATTGTGTTCCACCTCTTCACTGAAGGCACAACTTCCTCAATCAAACTTGCTTCACATCAACTTTGCGTTGCACTCATAAATGCAAAATACTACCAACATTACAATTCCTCTCCGATCTGTCAAGGCATTGCTCCAATTGCACTTCACTCAGGATCAAACACATAGAATGAAGATCAAAGCTGCGGAATCCAACATCCAACAAACATATTGACTTGCACTTCAAAATTCTCCCAACACTCACAGACATAAACACAAAATTGATACTCAAAATTAAGCTCAAGCAATGAGCATTGAAATCAACATTTTGCTTTATCTATTCTCAGAAATTATGAGCACTAAACAACATATGACTGCAAATACCACCTTTAAATAGTAAAGCAAACAACAATTACTAACAACTATACCGTTCTACAATAACTTTTCTAACTTGCAGATCCAAAATGACAATGTAATTCTTCATATCTCCCTCTTGAGATCTCAAATCTGTTACTAATCCAATCTGATGTCTACTTCTTCCTTGGCTTTCAATCTTGAAGTAATTCACTCACTACTACTCTATCCTTGGGTTTCACAACTCCTAATTCCTCTACCAATTCTACTACTTCATTCTGATCTACAATTACACTTGTGGGTAATCTATCTAACTCCTTATCTCCTAACCCACTCTTCTCTAATATCTCCAAAGATATCTGTACTCCTATGTCATCTACTTTGGGTTTTGCTCTTACATCCTTTCAAAGTTTATCTATCTCTAATTTCACTAAGTCTAATCTAATTGTGATATTGTCTTCCACTTCCAATATCTTCCTATCTACACGAGTTCTGAGACTGATAAGTAAAGCATTGAAGTCTTTATCCTTCATATTTCTCCTCCTTGTCTCCTACACCAACAACTTCAACTCTTGTAGCCTCATCTCTTCAATTTGCACATTTGCTTCTGTACTCAACATTGCAATCATCTTTGTTACTATCTCCTTCAATGGCTCCAACCTCATTCTTCTCTCCCATTATTGATCTACAAGCCAATCTTCTCTATACATTGCCAATTCCGCTTTGAACTCGGCTTTCACTGTCTCCTTCTCCTTCTCCTTTTGCACAATCTTCTCCTCTAGATTGCAAAGTAACTCTTTTAATCTCTCTTCCTCTCTATATCTCATTGTCAACTCTCTTTGCTAGAGCTACTTCTTCTCTTCTACACTCTCCATCACTCTATCGAGCTCTTGCTCCTTCTCTGCTACCCTTGCCATAGCATAGATACTCTCTAATCTCAAATCATCAAACTGCTGTTTCAAGATTTCATACTCAGCTACATCTCTTTCCCTTGCTATGTCATTGTGCTCTATGGTTCTCTCTCTACTCCCCACTTCTCTCTTCAAGTTCTTGATTACTTGATTTTGCACTACGGCATCTACTTGTAGCACTTCCCTTTCCTCCTCACCTCAGATTATACTCTTCTTCAATTTCGAGTTCTCTTCTTCCAATCAAGCTAACACCTGCAATATAGTCTTCACCTCCAAACACTTTGAGTGCATCTCCTTCTTCTTGTGCTCTAACTTCACTAACAATGGGCATACAATCTCCCTCAAATACTCTACTCCTTCACTCAAAATTACCTCGGCTTGCGGACTTATCTACTTCTTTGCCTCTTCCTCACTTGAAACTCACCTTCTTAGCCGCAATCGCCTTATAGGAATGGATTCTTTGCTCCCTAAACTTCCACTCTCCCCTTCTTTTTACCTTACTTGGCCCTGCTTCATACTTCACCTTATGTCTGGAACAGACTCCCCTCTGAATTGTAACTCTCTTTTTCTCATGCTCTAGAACTTTGTCTTCTAGTTTCAAGTTACCTTTCTCCTCCGTCTCCATCTTGTCTTCCTCCTCTTTGGGTACCAACTACATCTCTACTCCGTCATCACTAGCACTACTTGTGTCCCCACTCTGAACCATGAACTCAAGTTCTTCCTCCTTCTTCGAGTCTTTGAACTTGCACTCATCCTCCCCTTCTGACTCTTTTCCGATGATGCGATTACCACCAATTCACTCCTTGGGTTCACCTTTCTAGCTTTTTGAGGTCATGCCTTCTCTACTTCTTCTTCTTCTCCGTGTCAACTCCTCTTCTTCAACTTTGGAGTGCTCACCTTCAATTGCACACTTTGCCCCGTCTGCTTGTAGTACTCATCACTACTCCTGATTTGTAGGATGTACTGCTACTCCTCCACATCAACATCTCTTTGCAAGTTGGGGTGGAAATAGGACACCATCTTGTGTCTCTCTACCACATTGAGCAAGTTTAGCCCCAAATAGAACTGGGTTGCAAATGGCACAATGTAATGTGGAAGCGACTTGTCTCGCAAATTCCACATCATCTATTGAGTGCTCTGATGGAAACACTTTGCCCAATTAATTGGCTCTCCTGCAAACATCTTATGGAAGAATACCGCTTGGTTTTTCATCACATAAGTTGTTCTCTCCAGCTTCAAGGTTGCCATTAGAGCACTCATAGTCCCTCTCTTGATAGGATCCTTATAGCTATCCACTTTGTAACCATTCTTCATGCGCTTCAAAGAGAAGGCATCTCTCACTTCTTGGGTTTCTTTGGCTACTTCTTCCTTCCCCAAGAATGTGGCACCATGCTCTACACTTGCTTCTCTCCCAAATACTAATCTCCAATCTGACTCTGTCCATCGAGCCCGATTTCCTCTCTTCCCTTCTTCTTCAAGGCCATCAAGACAGTTACTCTCATTGATCTTAGTCATGAAACCTAGAAAACTAACATTCCAGTTCCATGCAAAGAATGTGATCCAAAGCTTGCTTAGGACCTCAATTCTTGTGATCACATCTAACCTTTGAATTGCATGATTTCCCACTGCGAATTTGGAGTTCTTCTTCCCACTTCCCATCTTTCTCTCTTCCACTATGGATTGGGGACTATTCTTCCTACTGATTCCCAGATTAACTCTCTCGACTTCCTCTCAACACACCAGCGCGTCTTCAACTACACTTCCCTTCCCATAATCTCTTGAAAGACAACTTCTTAATGGCAATGGAAAATTGCTTGCCATCGCTTCATCTTTAGCCCAAATTTTCTACTGGCGCGCCTCCTTTGTCTTTCTTCACGTCAAGTTTCTACCAAGAAATCACACCTCCTGCATGCTCTTGTCACCTTCAAGTGTCCCTCATGCATATGACCACCATTTTTGTGAATGGTACCTTCTTGAATGTCTTGCCTCAAAGGAAAGTTGTTACACTATCCTCGCCTTGGGTTGAGCGCCCCAAGACAAAGTCTCCTTACTTCAGGTTGCATGCTGACAGGGCAATTCCGAGTATCTTGCCTTCTAACATGAAGTCACTTTACCTCAGGTTACACCTCGAGGATACTTTTCTTTGCCTTCTTCTGCCCTACAGGCACAATTTGACTTCTTTTGTATACTTCTTCTTTGGAAATAAGAAAAAAAACAAAAATGTGGGTACCACATCTTGCAGCATATGAAAAGGAGTACAATACCTTCTTCTACAAGGAAGGCCTTCTATTCCGTGAGGACCGGATCCATGTTCTAGCCAAGGGTGATCTCTGATTGGTGCGCCTTCAAGAAGCCCATGATTTACCAATTGCTGGTCATATGGGTGTGGACAAGACCTTAGGTACCCTCCAACGCAAATGGTGGTGGCCCAACATGGCACAAGATGTTTGGGAGTTTGTCCAATCATGTGAGAGATGCCAACAAGGCTAGTAACCAAAAACTGAGTGAACTCCTTCAACCACTCCCCATTCCATCTACTCATTGGGAACATATGATCTTAAATCTCATCATATCCTTGCCCAAGACAAAGCAAGGTCACACAACCATTGTGGTGTTTGTGGATAACCTTAGTAAGCAAATCCATTTGGCACCAACCGTTGATACTATGGATGCTCCGACCTTGGCATAGATTTACTTTGACAATGTATTAAAGCATCATGGGATACCATATCTACTCATCTTTGACCGTGATCCTTGCTTCACTAGAAAGTTTTCGCAAGCACTCTTCTAGAAAATTGACACCAAGCTTGCTTTGTCCACAACCTATCATCCTCAAACTAATGGGCAAACTAAATGTGCAAATTGCACATTGGAGGATATGCTTTATGCCTTTATCAATGTTCACCATACCAATTGGGATGAATATTTTGTAGTTGTAGAATTTGCACACAATAATTCCAAACAGGCAAGCACCGGATTCTTTCTTTTCTTACTCAATTTTGGCCAAGATCTACTTGTTCCAGATTCCTTTCTTGCTCTTCCTCCATCTCATGTCCTACATACTTCAACCTTCTTGACCACCATATCCCAATCCTTCCAACAAGCCAAATCTCACCTCCTTATTGCCCAAAATTGTCAAAATCAATATGCATACTACCATCATTGTGATCTCACCTTTCAAGTTGGTGATAAAGTCATGCTCTCATCTAGTAGCTTACCCCTCCCACTCAATACCCAAGTCCGTAAACTTGCTCCTAATTGGATAGGACCCTTGAGGTCACACATCTCATTTCTCTTATTGCTTATAGACTTACCTTGCCTTGTCATATGCGCATCAACCTTATCTTTCATATTTCCAAGTTGAAACCCTTTGCCCCTAATCCATATTATTTTCCCTCTTGTGTCCAACCTCCCATGTTCCCATCCCTATCAATGATCATGAGGAATATGAAGTTGATCATATCCTTGCATGTCGTCACATTCAACAAGGCCGCCAACAACATATGGAGTACAAGATCCTTTGGAAAGGGTATCCCCTTCATGATGCCACATGGGAACCTCTTTCTCATCTCCAAAATGCACAAATGGCCATCAAGGAGTTTGAAGCTTCAATGGAAATGAGGACGTCACCGACTAGCGGTGAGGGAATACGTAACAATATGAAGTTTAGAAACAAAGTTAGTTAGGGCTAACAAATTAGTGAATATGCCAAATTAGCATAGAATATTCCAAAAGTATCTAAGTAGCTTCTTGGGAAGCTTCTCGATTAGCTTAGCATGTATCCCAAGTAAGTAGCTTCTAGAAGCTTCCAACTAGCTTAGCTTGCAAGTCAAGTAGGCAATTTCTAGAAGGAAGCTTCTTGAGAAGCTTCTCAATTACTTGGCTTGCACTCCAAGAAAGTAGCTCAAGGAAGCTTCTTGAGAAGCTTATCAAGAGCCTTGTATGCTCCCTAGAAATACAAGAACCAAAGCTCATGCTAGGCATTTGAAGTTTACCCACATTCAAGTGTCCCAATGTGATCTTCCTTTCTCCTATTTTTTATCTCCTTGGTCTTGGTCTTTTACATAAATAGTTATGAAACTAATGCCATAAGATTAAAGGTTTTAAAATTGTAAATAGTTTAAAATCAATTAAACCATGGAATAAATAGCAATTGCTTACACTACAACACTAAACTAGTTGTAAGAGATTAAGAATTTAGGAGAGAGATTTTTAATATCCCATTAAGAGGATGCTAATTAGTAAAACATTTCTTGTACAAAAAAGACAAGATCTATGGTATTAAACTACATCTTGTTTCCTAACTTGTTCAATGTAATTTTTTTGAAAATGCTGTATCACCTACCTATATTAAAAGCTTCTCTTCTTGTTCACAGGAACAAGAAGATGGGAAAACCCATCAAGCATACTTGGGGACCTATGACTAGTAGTCACGTTTCACCATATTTGTCTAATGATCCATGTGTTTCAAAAATTAACTTGGTAGGATATGGAGAGGTTGCTCATGTAAGAAAAGGAGCTAATGCATCATGTGAATATGCTTTTTGACCAACAATAGTAGTAGTAGTGGGTCCCAAATTGAGTTCCTTAACATATCATTAATGCACAAAGTACAAGCAACTATTATTACTTGAGATGCCAATTGGTATGGTACATACAAGGGTGAAAGCATAGTTCTAAATAAACCCAAATCTTGTAGTCTCAACAATAAACATTTGGTTAAGTCTAAACTTTGATCTAAACAACCAAATGTAGACTTATTCAAATGTTGTGGACTTAGTGTGGAAGTACTCTTTCTCTTTTAATATGGCTATAGAAAGTATTGCAACCACCACAAAATGAAAGAGAAGTAGAGAACCACACCTTAATGATGTATAGTGCTTGGAGATCATTCAAAAGATATAGAATCCCAAGGGCAAGAAACCCTCTATGAGGAGCATAACACATGAATATAGTGTCAATGAGAAAACCATCCAAAATATTTTGGCCTTGGCTAAAGATACTAAAGTCAAAGCAATAAATGTTGAGGTATCAATGAAGAACAATATATTCCATGTGTGCAAACCTCAATATCTAGATTTAGAGGAGAAATTGTTCCAATTCATTGAAGGCTACCAAAGGCTCTTGATAGAGCTTCCTTCATTAATTAACCAAAGCCAAGAAAATTGGTGAGACCATTGGAGAATGCGCCAAGAATTTCAAAGCTAGTTGAGGATGATATTGTAATTTTAGAACAAGATGTGGTCTTTGAGCCATTTTTCTTCATGGTGAAGGGAATGAAGTCAATCAAAATAATCATAAGATGGTTGATGTATTGCAAAAACTTGAAGAGATTGTGAAAGATACAAATTGAGTTGTGTCTTTAATATGGATGGGATAGGTTTTTTCTTCTTATTGCTACCACAATATTCCATTGTGTTGCCAAGCAAAGATATTTCATGATCCATGGAAGAAAGGAATCAAAGAAAAGCATAGCATCTAGTGTATGTTGTCATACTAATGGAACAAAATGTCTTCTTCTGGCAATGATTTCTAAAGCTAAAGAGCTTGCATGCATTGTTGGGCATTAACGGCCTCTACCATATTTGCAAAAGTGCAAAGAATGGATGGATGTAATGATTCTTAACCAATCTTTTCTCATAACATTTGTAGTGCCAAAGGTGGTTTGCTCAAATGTTGGAGAGGTAATGTTGGTAGTCATAGTTATTTTGGTAGTTACTCATGAACTATTTGTTGGCGGTTGAATTTCATGTTAGGGCTATTGATCACATGGTGGGACCCATTATCACTTGCAGCATTTGCATTGTAGGGTGTGCTATTAGCAATATTGTTATGGCTAAAGATCTAGGTCGAGTAGAGAGGTATACTTTTGAAGTGTAGCTCTAGAGAACTCACTTCTTTGATGTTGAACCTTCAAGTTCTTGGCTATGGTGGATAGGGATCAACAAGCTTCACCTAAAGTGGGTGTGGCTTGATTGTAATCAATATCCAATTGTTGGCAAATTTTTGAGTGAAGGATCAAGTATAGATTTGATTTGAGTGTGATTCAAGTGGAAGAATGAACTGATCACATTAGAGAAGTGAGAGTTAGGAAAACTTGGGTGTAAGAATTGAGGGTGTATTGGTGGTATCTCCAAGCTTGGCTGATCATTGGTACATTTGATTGTGATCCTAGATTTTTCTAAGAGTAATTGTGTGTAGAAGCCTTGTTCAAGTTGATACAAATTTGGTAATGGGGCAAATGGTGTGTAGAAGCATTCACCAAATTTTGAGAATTGAGTGGGTGTTTAATTTGAGCACAAGGAGGTGAAATCAAGGTCAATTTGGTGCAAATTAAGCACAACTTGCAAAATTAGAGGTGGATTTGGGAATCCATCTCTTCAAATTAGGCATTTGGAGATCCCCATCCTCTCAATTTGGCTCAAGTTGATAGTTAGTAGAAGATTTGGCAATCAGCCAATTGTAGAGGAGGTTGCCCAAATTGCCTTAGGTAGTGCTTGAGTTGGTGAAGCTTGGCCACATTTGGAAGAGTAGTAAGAAGAAAAACCTCATTTGGCTACATTTCAAGATTTAGAGGCTTCAAGGCATTGAATTATGGGCTAACAAGTCAACTTGCTAATGTGAGCTAGCCAATTTAGATTAGTTTTTGGTCATTTTTGGTCATCATTTGGCAAAATCTGCCCACTCTTCTAGATTGTGTGCAATAGGGTTTGAACCCCAAATGTCTAGTTCTGAGATTGGTGCTCTAGCCAATTGATCCACCTTCATTTGTTCTTCTAGTGACTAGTAGACTCATATCTATACACATGTAACTTTGGCTAGGATAGACAATTTGATCCCATCCTTGGTGATTTTAGTAGTTTAGAGTAGGTATACATTCTTATTAAGTCAAATGCCAAATAGGGATAAGTCCATATGGTGTTGATTTATGAGATGGAGTGTTTTGTGTTGACTTCTTATGATTAAATCTTCTCTATTATATATTTTATATTTGTGTACCATGTGTGTGTGAGGTACCTTGACTTTAGAGCATTGGTGCTCTAATGTGCTCTTATTAGTGAGGATGGAGTTATGACCAATCAAACTACCTATGTTTCTCTCCATTGAGGTAAGAACTAATGATTTGCAGACCGTGAGAGTATGTGTTGTGATGGCATATTATAGGTCACCTTTTCCCCTAGTGTAGTTGTTGTAGATAGAGCTACATTGATGAGTGATCATGATGGAAGGTCTACCATTAGATGATTATCATGAGTTCAAGGGAGCTCACTTGGAGGAGTCAATCTATGGTGATAATATTGGTCTTCAAACTACATCACCATTACTTCAAGCTTGGTTGCTAGGATAAATCTCCATGGCAATACCCATGAATTCTAGCTCTAGTAGCATTGGTGTATCTAATGGAGATGCACTAGTTGGAGATGGTGCTACTACAAGTAGGGGTACTATTACAAGAGATGGTGTAGTACTAAGGTTTAACCCCATGGTGTGGATTTCTTCTAGTACTTGAGGTAAAACCACCAAGGAGTGCAAATAGATAAGCTGATGAGCTTGCAACATGTTCTAATGGAAGGCTAGAGAGAGCCTGTGCAAGGCATACAACTCATGAGATGGTTGATCAATTTCACTTAGGGAACTACTAAGGCCCAAGCAGTCCAATTTTTGGTACAAGATCCTGAACAAGGAGATGTGACATAGAGTACATGATGCTACATTGTTACATGCTACCTCACCTACTTTGGCGGTGATCTTTAGTTTGGCTGAGCACATTGAGCTTAACATAGTGGAGGAGAGAGTAGTGACATTTGGATTTGGTAGGGAGACTTCATCCATAGTTGTTACTTCTTCTAATGTAGTAGAGTGCACCACATTGTGTTTAAGGGCACAATGGACAGCTCAGATCTTATGGAGCAAGTGGGAGGCCTAGTGCAATTAGATCCTTACTTTCATTTTTAGGTCAATAACAACCAATGAGTGGTGGTGTTGCTTGGTGGACTTGTGGTGGACCTCACCACAAGAGAGAATGCAATCAAGGTAGTGGACATGATATCTCTAGTCCATCACAACCAACATAGAGACATTATGACCATTGCCATAGATTTGGTCACACTAGTGACCAAGACTTTGACCTTCACCTAGAGTTACAAAGTAATAGGGTTGCTATGGAAAGTGATAGAGGAGCTTTAGGTCATGGAAGATATGTTAGAGATGGTGGACCCACACTTGGTAGGAGCACAGTACCTGCCCTTGCTTTTGATACAACCATAGCTACTTGGATTGAGCAATTAGAGCAAAGATTGGCTAGCATGGCCATAGCTCAAAAGAGATCAAATTTTGGGTGCTAAAGCTTCCACCTCTTATGTTGGATAGAGATATCTTGGAATTTATGTGTAGAAAAGTAGAAGTAGATGCATCTACGATAATGACTAGGAGTGCAGTACGTGCTCTACAGCTAAGGGGAATGTCAATGGGGTTGGATACACAAAGAGGAGAGGTTTGTAGATAGGTCAGACTTATCTAGTCTTTCACACTTTGAGGCATTACAAATGACATTCATAGCTCATAGATATCCTAGTGTAGGTGTGGTGGGTGGGTGAAGGAATGCATGATTGTAAAAGACCAAGATAAGGAGATAAATAGGAGAATGGAAGCTCACATTGGGATGCTTGAATGAGGGAAAACTCCAAATGCCTAGCATGAGCTTTGGCTTTGGTATTTATAGGTAGCATACAAAGCCCTTTCTCAAGCCACTTTCTTAGAGTGCAAGCCAAGTTAACTAGGAAGCTTCTCAAGAAGGTTCCTTCTAGAAGTCGCCTACTTGGCATGCAAGCTAAGCTAGTTAGAAGCTTTTAGAAGCTTCCTTCTAGAAGCTATATGCTTGGGGTGCAAGTTAACTAGTTGGAAAGCTTCCTAAGAAGCTTCATAGATGGTTCTACAATATTCTAGGCTAATTTGGCTTCTTCTCTACTTTGTTAGCCTTACTAAATACATCACTAAACTCCATATTGTTACATATTCCTCCACCGCTACTTAGTAACATCCTCGTCGCCATTGAAGCTTCAAACTCTTGGATGGCTGTTTGTGCATTCTAGAGGTGAGAAAGAGGTTCTCAGGTGGCATCATAAAGGGGATACCCTTTCCAAAGGACCTTGTGCTCTGTATGTTGTCAGTGTCCTCGTTGGATGTGGCGACGTGCAAGGATACAATCAACTTCATACTCCTCATGATCATTGATAGGGATAGGAGGAGGAGGAGGAGGAGGTTGGACTCGAGAGGAAAAAGAAGAGGGTTTAGGAATATAGGGTTTCAACTTGGAAACATGAAAGACAGGATGGATGCACATATGAGAAGGCAAGGTAAGTAGATAAGCAATAGGAGAGACAATTTGGGTGACATCAAAAGGTCTTATCCAATTAGGGGCAAGTTTATGAACTTGGGTATCAAGTGGGAGGGGTAGATTACTAGAGGATAGAATAACTTTATCACCAACTTCAAAGGTAAGATCACAACAATGGTTGTCCGCATATTGTTTTTGATGATTCTGAGCAACAAGGAGGTGAGATTTGGCTTGTTGGAGAGATTTGGATATGGTGGTCAAGAAGGTTCAAGTATGAGGGACTTGAGACGGAGGAGGAGTAAGAAGAGAATCCGGGACAAGCGGATCTTGGCCAAAATTGAGAAAGAAAGGAGAGAATCCGGTGCTTGCCTGTTTAGAATTGTTTTATGCAAACTCCGAAGCTGCAAGACATTCATCCTAATTGGTATGGTGAATGTTGACAAAGGCACAAAACATATCTTCTAAGGTGCAATTTGCATGTTCAGTTTGTCTATCAGTTCGAGGATGATAGGTTGTGGACAAAGCAAGTTTGGTGCCAAGTATCTGGAAGAGGGCTTGCCAAAACTTTCCGGTGAAGCAAGGATCACGGTTGGAGATGAGTACATGTGGCATCCCATGATGCTTGAATACATGATCGAAGTAAAGTTGCACCAAGGTTGGAGCATCCACAATATCAACCATTGGTGCCAAATGGATTTGTTTACTAAGCTTATCCACAAACACCACAATTGTTGTGTGATCTTGTTGTGTCTTGGGCAAGGAGGTGATGAGATCTAAGCTCACATGATCCCAATGAGTAGTTGGAATGGGAAGTGGCTGAAGGAGTCCACTCGGCTTCTGGTTATTGGCCTTGTTGCATTGATAACTCTCAAACAAACTCCCAAACATCGTGTGTCATGTTGGGCCACCATCATTGGCGTTGGAGGGTACCCAAGGTCTTGTCCACCCCCATGTGACCAGCTATTAGTAGATCATGGGCTTCCTAAAGGCGCACAAGTCGGAGATCACCTTTGGTTGGAACATAGATCCCGTCCGCATGGAATAGAAGGCCTTCCTTGAAGGAGAAGGTGTTGTACTCCTTGTTGCCTGCTATCAAACAACCATGTACCATTTGGAAGAAGGGATCTTGTTGTAGAGCTGACCGAAACTTGTTATGGAACTTGGGTCAATTGACACTATCATAATTGCTTTTGTGATGAGAGGAAGAGACTTCAAATCAGGTCGTTGTGATAGAGCATCAGGGATGGCATGGAACCTACCTGGTTTGTACTCAAGTTTGATGTCAAACAATTGGAGTTGCTCTTCTCATCAATGATGTCGACTCTTCATGTGTTCCAAGTGTAAGGTCTGCAACAATGGTTTGTGATCAGTTTGCATAATCACTCATTTCCCCAAGAGATAATGCCCCCATACCTTGGTGGCATATACCATTGCAAGTTGATCCCAATCTTGAGTAGAGTAATTTATTTTAGCTATATTTAGTTGGTGAGACACAAAAGCAATAGGATGTAGTCCATCTAGGAATTCCTATTGCAACACAGCTCCAATTGCAAAGTTAGAAGCATCAAAATCAACCACACAAGGAAGTTGAGAATCATATGGTTGAAGAATGGGTCTTGAAGACACCATATGCTTTAACTTTTGGAAAGCTTCTTCATGCTTGGTGGTCCACTAGAAGCTCAAGTTCTTTCCCAAGAGTTTAGTCAATGGTGCAGCTACATGAGCATAATAGTGGATGAACCATCGGTAAAAATTGGCCAATCCATTGAATGCCCGTACTTTTGTAGCATCCTTTGGAGTAGGCCAATTAGTAATGGCCTTGATTTTCTCTTCTTCCATCTTGATCCCCTCTGATGTGATCTTATGACCCAAGAAGGTAACCTCCTTTTGCCAAAAGGCGCACTTTGACTTCTTGTAGTAAAATTTCCATTGTTGTAGTCGTCTTAGGACTTCTTGCATATGATTCACGTGTTCTACCTCTATCTTATTGTAGATTAAGATATCATCCAAGAACACCACCACGGACCAATCCAATAGTCCATCCAACACCCAATGCATTTGATCCATGAAGACTGTTGGAACATTAGTGAGTCTGAAAGGTAGAACACTCCACTCAAAATACCCATACCTTGTGCAAAAGCTAGTCTTTGGTACATCCTCTCTATCAATAGGAATTTACCAATAGCCGCTACAAAGATCTAACTTGGAAAAGTATTGTGCTCCACTTAGTTGATCAAGCAAGTCATCAATCCAAGGCAAGGGATATGCATTCTTCACCATTTGTTTATTGAGCCCATAGTAATCAATATAGAAACGAAGTCCTCCATCCTTCTTTGGAACAAATAGTACTAGTGCTCGCTAAGGAGAGGTACTATGTCATATGAAGTCCTTCTCCAACAACTCTGTAAGTGTTGTTTGCAACTCCTCCAACTTCTTTGGTAAGAGCCGACAGATTGGTCTACTCATTGGAGTACTCCTTGGCAATAACTTGATCTTGAAGGGCATACCTTGTTCGGAGGGTAATCCCTTTGGCAGATCATCTGGAAACACAAATGCAAACTCTTGAACTATCCAATCAACCATTGCTTGATGATGCTCTTGGCCCTCCTTAGATTGTTCTTGTGCAATCAGCTTGATCCACACTGCAGATACAGATTTATCTTCCTCCAAAGCTTGTTGTATGGCTGCTTTACTAATCAACTTCCTTTCCAAGAACTCATCTCTCTTCCAAGCTTGCTCTATGGTTGCCTTCTTGGCAAACTTCTTATCTTGGGGTTCATCTTCCTTCAAGGTTTGCTCTATGGCTATCTTCTCAACAAACTTCATGTCTTGGGACTGACTATTCTTAGGTGCCTTACTCAGAGGTGCCAGAAAACCTAGTCGGAAATTCCTACCTTGGTGTTGTACTTGAATTTGTCATTGGGTCCAATCAAATTGAACCTTATGATGTTCAAGCCAAGGTAGACCTAGAATAATATCATAGTGTAGATGTGCTACTACAAAGCTCATACATTCCAAATACTCCTTCCCAATCTTGAAGGTAACATGATGTGAGGTACAAAATGCAGAACCTTGTCTACCATCCACAATCATCAATCTACTTCCAATCACTCGCTTGATAGGAATACTCAATTCCCTTGCTACTTGCATAGACATGCAATTCTTTGAACTTCCAGAATCAATCAAAATCCTACAACCCCGATTAGATATCGTACCTTGCAAGTGAAGCAAACTTGCATAGGTCAAGCCTTCAATCCCATTGGAACTGATCAAGCTCCCAATAGGCGGCTCAAAATCTCCATCTTGGATTCTTCATTTCCTTGATCATTCTATTCCACAAACTCCATCTGGGCAACTTGTCGAGGTCATCCATTCCTAAGTGGACATTCAACAATGCGATGTCCAACTTGGCGATAATAAAAGCAACCTCCATTTTGTCACAATCTTTCTCTATCTATTGTACCAAGTGGTTTCTATTGGATAACATCAATCTCCATTGGTACCGATTCTTCCACTTGTACGTAGTGTACTGGTAGGCTTTGTGTTGGTTGAGGTCAAGACCAAGTTGTTGCAACCAAGGAATCAAAATGTTCAGCCAATTGCATGGCTTCTTCTACATTTTATGGCTCCCGCATGGTCACCTCCAATTTGGTGACTTCAATCCTCACACAAATTGATCCATAACTTCACCTTCTTGGATATCTAGAATTTGCATGATGATGTTCTAAAATTGTGTGATGTAGCTCCTTATTGAGCCAATTTGCTTCAACTCTGCCAATTTATCTCGTGCGGCTTAGGTGGCATTTATAGTATAAAATTGACCTAAGTATTGCATCCTTGAATTCTGCCCATGTCAAAATTAGTGCAACAATTTGTCGTTCAGCTTGCTCCACTTGGAATCGCTACCAAAGTTTTGCTATACCACTCAATTGGCTAGAAGCCAAGAGAATTTGCTTCCGCTTGTCTTGAAGATTGGTGGCTTCAAAGTAACATTCGTAGTCAAACACAAAATTCTCCACCATGCATAGAAGATTCTTACCTTCAAACACCTTGGGTTTCAGAAATCAAATGTGATCTTCTCTATCTCAAACTGACACTCTCTATATGTTCTCGTTGTTGCTGGTCTCGTTCATCCAACAATCAAGTAAGATGCTCAATTTGTTGTTGCATTGCAAGGATAACGTCCGATATTGCCACCATAGCTACTACTCTATTCCACTACCCTCAATTAATCTAATTGATTAACACAAAGAAACAACATGTCTACCGTTCTCCATAAGTTACAACCGGAAGTATCAAGGGTTCCTTTGACAGGATGATCATATGCAAAAAATCCTGCCCAAAGCGCGAGGTGATGAATTGTGTGAAACAATGCTTGGGTAATATCTGGACATGAAAATCCCAATGGTTTGGTAGAAGTGGATTTGGTGGTCCATAAACTCCATCCATCCCATTCCTGCTCTGATACCAATGTAAAAGACCAAGACTAAGGAGAGAAATAGGAGAATGGAAGCTCACATTGCGACACTTGAATGAGGGAAAACTCCAAATGCCTAGCATGAGCTTTGGCTTTGGTATTTATAGGTAGCATACAAAGCCCTTGAGAAGCTTCTCAAGAAGCTTCCTTGAGCCACTTTCTTAGAGTGCAAGCCAAGTTAATTGTAATATTCCAAGGACAAGAGAAGAGAGAAAACATAGATTGCACACTCAAACATTTGATGCCCCAAGGGAGCACCTTCTCTTTATTATATAAACAAAGAGGATCTCCTCCAAGGAAGCTCCACCATAGGATTAGGGACACAGATAGGTGACATGTCAGCAAGCTCCACCCTTGGATTACTTACTTGGATGGGCAACATGTCTGGTCTAGGTCCTATCTGGTTGGTCAAACAAGCTTTGACCGGAGGGAATCTTTTAGGGAATCTTCTTGTAGGAATCTCAAAATCACGTAAGGTACCATTGGAAAGCTCTTGACAAGACAAAGCAAGGGGGAGGGAAGGCCAACTTTTCCTCCGTTGCAAGGGCAATCTGCACATTTTCGAGGCTTAATTCATCCGTTTAGGCCTCCAAAATTGCCTTCAAAGATTTCAGGCATATTTCAATTCATACTCTATTAGTAGAAGTCCTATTTTGGTGATACCTCTTTCTGATCTGTTTAGTCCATCATGTGTAACATCCTTCTAGATGTTACCAAACCAATTCTCACCTTTAAATCATATGTCTAGCTATTGGTTATGAGGTTCTCAAGTCTATTTCGGTTTCTGCCCTATTAGTAGAAGTACTTTTTTGGTGATACTTCTATCTGATCTATTTTGACTATCATGTATAACATCATTCTAGATGTTACCAAACTGAATTTCACATCTAGATCATATGGCTAACCCTTGGTATTACAGACCTCCCTCCTTTTAAGACGCAACGTCCTTGTTGTGCAATTGTTGCTCAAATGCTTGCACCAACACCGGTGCATGTGCCAAATTGGCAGTGGGTTCCCAGGTTGCTTCATAGAGGAGGTAACCTTTCCATTGTACTAGATATTCCACCTACGGATGGCGAGTACCATGCATGCATTTTTGGAGAATCTGCTCCACTTCATATTCCTCTGTGCCATCAATGACTGTCGGACAAGGTCGAATGTCCTGTGTGGAAGGACCTTGGCCTGATCGGGGAGCATATCTGCATAATAGGGAGACGTGGAACACTAGATGGATCTTCATGTGTGGTGGTAGCTCAAGGTGATAGGCCACAGCGCCGATGCGATGAAGAATCAAGAAAGGCCCAATAAAACAAGGTCTAAGCTTACAAGATCCAACTAATGTGAGGTTGGTTGTCGATAGCCACACTTGATCCTCAACATTGAACTCCATGTGCCTATGGTGTGCATCAGCATACTACTTTTGTTGATTTTGTGCAATCTGTAATCTATGCTTGGCGCTCTCCACACCTTGTTGGATTCTAGAAATAAATGTGTTGACTGCATCAACCTTGGTAGTCATTGGACGGATCTTCATCAAGCTAGAAGGTGTGAAGGGATGCTCACCATACATGAGGAAGAACAGAGTGACCTGGGTGGAGGCATTCACTGAATTGTGTAAGCGAATTCCACCAACGGTAGTAAGGTGTCCCATCTCTCTTGCTCTTCTAAGGTGAAGCCGCATAACATGTCTTCAATGGTGCAATTAGCCCGCTCTGTTTGGTCATCTGTTTGTGGGTGGTAAGCTGCAGACATGGCCAACTTGGTTTTGAAGAAACCAAAGAGTGTTTGCCAAAACAAACTGGTGAATTGGGTGCCTCTATCGGTGATGAGTACTCTAGACAAGCCATGGTGAGCAAAGACTGCATCTAAGTATAGTTGAGCTAGTTGTGGAGCGGTCACCTCCTTGGTGGTAGGGCGTACATGAATCATTTTGCTGAGCCGGTCCACAAAGACCACAATGGAGTCAAAGGTTGAGGTGGTCTTGGGTAATTCACAGACGAGATCCATACTCACTTGTTCCCAACGTTGGGTAGGAGTGGGGAGAGGTTGAAGGAGCCCTGCAGGAGCTTGATTGGAAGCTTTGTTCTGTTGACAAAGTAGGAAGCTATGCACACAGTCCATCACATCGTTGCTCATCTTGGGCCAATAGTAATGGCGCTTGACTACCTCCAAGGTCTTGTCCACTCCGACATGAGCTGCAATGGCCAAATCATGACATTCCGCTAGAATGGTGGTGCGTAATTCTGGGACATTTGGGATCCATAATCAGCCCTCCCGAAAGGTGAGTCCTTGGGTGCTGGTGATACCTTTGGACAATTGCACTTCTACAATCTGTGGATCAATTTTTGTAGCAACTAGAATCTCTTGCCAAAATTCAGGGTTAATCTTAACCTCTACCACCAAGTTGTTGGCTATTGGCATGCGGGTGAATGCATCTGCAAGTTGCTTCTTACCTTCTATGTAGGTGATTGTCATGTTGAAGCGTTGTCGCCACTCTGCCCACCGAATTTGGCAACAAGATAGATCCTTCTATGTCTCAAGGTAGACTAGAGGTTTGTGGTCTGTCTCTACTACAAATGCCTTCTCGCCCAGGTAGTGCTTCCAATGCTTGGTTGCTAGAACGATGGCCAACTCTTCTCGTTCTCTGGTGTGGTAGTTGTGCTCTGCCGGTAACAACTTTTGAGAGAAATATGCAATTGGATGCCATCCGTCATGCCACTCTTGTTGTAGGACTGCTCCTATTGCTACGCCTGATGCATCTGTAGCCAACTTGATTGGACGTTTTGGGTCATACCACTTCAAGATTGGTGCATGTAGCAAGGCGGCCTTCAATTCTTGAAAGGCCAACTCTTGTGCAATTCCCCATGTCCACTTCTTCCCCTTGCCAAGTAGTGCCGTTAAAGGCTGTGCAACCTTAGAGAAGTCCTTGACAAATCTATGATAGAATCCCGTCAACCCCAAGAAGCTCTTAAGTTGAGTTTGATCTTTTGGGGCACTCCATTTTTGAATGACCTCTATTTTATCTGTCAATACTTGAATGCCCTCTGCACTTACTCTATGCCCTAAGTAGTCTACTTCAGACTTGCCAAACTCACACTTTGAGATTTTGGCGTACAACTGATTCTATCTTAGAATTTGGAGGACCTCTCGTAGATGTTGTTTATGTTCTGTCATCGTGCTACTATATACTAAGATATCATCCAAGAAGACAATAACAGACTTATCCAAGTATGGACAAAATATGTCATTCATTAGGCTCATGAAAGTGGCAGGCGCATTGGTGAGGCCAAAAGGCATCACAAGATACTCAAAGTGGCCATACCTAGTTCGAAAGGCTATTTTGTACACATCCTCCTTTGCAATTTGGATTTGATTGTAACCGCTCCGCAAGTCCAGTTTGGTGAAGTATCTCGCTCCATGGAGTTGATCAAACAGGTCATCCATGCGAGGTAAGGGGTATTTTTTCGTCACTGTTTGCTGATTGAGACCCCAATAGTCAATGCACATACGTATTGTACCATCCTTCTTTTTCACAAACAAGACAGGGGCCCCATATGGTGATATGCTAGGTTGGATGAACCCTTTCTATAGCATCTCCTCAATTTGAGTCTTACACTCCTCCAACTCATGAGGTGATAGGCGATATGAGGCCTTACAAGGAGGTGTCTTTCTCGAGAGTGTCTTTATTTTGTGATCAACTTGCCTTTTAGGTGGTAATCCTGAGGGTAGATCATCGAGAAAGACATCTTGAAACTCATCCACCACATCCTTCAATTTCTCAGGAATTTGTCCAACGAGTTGTGCACTCTGGACTTCTCTTATTAGACCCATAAAACATCTATCGGTCTTATAGACAGTTGTCGTCCCTATGACATATAGAGGCAGTTTCTGCCTATGTGATTTTTCTTTAACCCCAATGATTGACCATTGGTAGGTTCTCACTACTTTCTTCCTCCAATCCACCATTGGGTTGTACTACTCTATCCATGGCATGCCTAAAATTGCATCATAACGGGCTAACTTTATCACTCGCCACTCAATTGCTTCCTGATATTCTCCTACAGAGAGAGTTACCCATCTAGGTAATGATTCAATCCTCTCTATTTGCCCATTTGGTAACTCTACTTCTTCACTTCCATCTCTCTCTAGATCCATTCCCAAGCTTATTGCAACAGAGCAAGACAAGAAATTCTCTATTGCTCCTGGATCTATTAATACTCTCACTTGATTACCTTCTAGGATTCCATTCACGACAATCAATTGTGAGGTTGCCTTTCGGGATCTTTGTGCATTATTCTTCTTCCTTCCCTCACTTCTCTGCTTCCTTATTGAGCCAATAAAGCCGCAAGGTACATTTACTGGCAATCTTTGTTTTCCGAAGTGGTTTCCATCTCCTCCTCTTCAATGTGCCTCTCCATGTTGTTCAAAGATTGCTTGTACGAAGGCCGAGGGCCTCTAGGGAAACAAGTGCGACATTTGGTAGATATGTGCCCAATACGGCCACAATTATAACAACAGCGTTGTTCTCCTCGAGTCCCTTCTCCTCGTGGGACTCCATCTCTTCATTCGTCTACCCGCCCCCGCTCCCCTTGAAGCGGCCGTGCTCCTTGATCCCGGAATTGAAGGTTGCCCAATTCCATCGGTACTGGTCCACCCATGTGGGGCATTTCTGCCCGATAATGTTGAGGTGGAACTACTCCTTCACCTCCACCTAATGCTCTTGCTATTCTCTATGCACAAGCAATAGCTTCAAATACCGTGTGAGGGTTTTGCACCATGATTTCTTGGCGAATCCGCTCTTTCAACCCTTTTTTGAAATTTTTGAGAGCCTCTGCTGGACTCATGTCGGTGATTGCAACTTGTAGATCCAAAAATGCCTCCACATACTCTTGTACGCTATTCTTTGTCTCAATCGCCATAGTCGGGTTTGAGCAATCTGCACAAAATCCACCGATTGGAAATTCTTTAGCAGTCCTTCTTGCATTGCTATCCATGTGACCTCCCTTCTCTCTGCCATCATAGATCGTTCCCAAGCATCATACCATGTGAGGGCTTTATCGGTCAAGTACCCACATGCAAACACGCCTACAGCATGCTCTGTGATCTCTGTTGAGAACAATTGAAAATATTGATTCATTCTCGAGATCCAATTTTCCACTACTCCCATCGTACGCTGCCCCTTGTAAGGCTCAATGTTGCAGGTCTTCTGCATCCGGAGTAGCAATGTGGCTTCATCATTGATAGGGTTTGTAGGCACGGGTGCCTCTCCAAGTACTTCAGTCGTAGGTACTGGGTTTTGTGTTGGCTCTTCCTCTTGCATGGCTTGATCGTTCTTGAGGATCTGCACTTGACTTTTTAATGTCTCCATGGTCATCTTAATCTCTCAAAATCCATTCAACATCCCTTGCACCATCTCTTGCAATTGCGGATCCATGGTTCCTGCAACACCCAATTGCTAATGTCTACTTCAATACAGAGTCAATATAATCACTCTGGAAGGCGCACAAACTATCAGAACTACCATTGGGACCTCAGAAGCTATCACTCGTTGATAATACTCCTCACCAAAATTCCTAACCACAAAATCTCTAAACATCACTTTCGGCCTCACTACATAACGGATTTCTACTTGAGTGTTGAAAGGGAGAGGATTTGGGACATTCATATCCATATTATCATAATAGAATGTAGATCGTCAAATCCCACTCTCTGTCATATATCACTACATGTAGAATCACCAGGTTTGGTGAGTTCATCACTCTGTCCATGAATTCCGCACCAAAGTGATAAACTAGTGATACTCTCATCTACTCACGCTGGATGTACATAACCTTGATGTGGAATGGGTTTGAGAATGGAAAGCTAGGTGCGGGAAATTGTCCCCTCGGCGCATCCATCCCATCTGCTCTCTAAGGTCCTTCCTAAGTCTAGCGATTACTCTATGTTCTCCACCTCAAATTACTCAGTTTCATTAGTTCGTGCTATTCCAAGAGGGGTGATCCACTCTCTTGGACTAGAACACTTGCTTTGATACCATTGTAATACTTCGAGGACAAGAGAAGAGAGAAAACACAGATTGCACACTCAAACATTTGATGCCCCAAGGGAGCACCTTCTCTTTATTATATAGACAAAGAGGATCTCCTCCAAGGAAGCTCCACCATAGGATTAGGGACACATATAGGTGACATGTCAAAAAGCTCCACCCTTGGATTACTTACTTGGATGGGCGACCTGTCTGGTCTAGGTCCTATCTGGTTGGTCAAACAAGCTTTGACCCGAGGGAATCTTTTAGGGAATCTTCTTGTAGGAATCTCAAAATCACGTAAGGTACCATTGGAAAGCTATCGACAAGACAAAGCAAGGGGGAGGGAAGGCCAACCTTTCCTCTATTGCAAGGGCAATAGGCACATTTTCAAGGCCTAATTCATCCATTTAGGCTTCTGAAATTGCCTTCAAAGATTTCAGGCATATTTCAGTTCCTACTCTATTAGTAGAAGTCCTATTTTGGTGATACCTCTTTCTGATCTGTTTAGTCCATCATGTGTAACATCCTTCTAGATGTTACCAAACCAATTCTCACCTTTAAATCATATGTCTAGCTATTGGTTATGAGGTTCTCAAGTCTATTTCGGTTTCTGCCCTATTAGTAGAAGTACTTTTTTGGTGATACTTCTATCTGATCTATTTTGACTATCATGTATAACATCATTCTAGATGTTACCAAACTGAATTTCACATCTAGATCATATGGCTAACCCTTGGTATTACATTAACTAGGAAGCTTCTCAAGAAGCTTCCTTCTAGAAGTCGCCTACTTGGCATGCAAGCTAAGCTAGTTAGAAGCTTTTAGAAGGTTCTTTCTAGAAGCTACATGCTTGGAGCGCAAGTTAAATAGTTGGGAAGCTTCCTAAGAAGCTTCCTAGATGCTTATAGAATATTCTAGGCGGATTTGGCTTATTCTCTATTGAGACGATTCAAGCACATGCTAGGAGTGATGGATTGAGTGGGCAGGGTATTCTTGGGATACAACCACTAGCTACTAGTGAGAGTGGTCTACTTGGGGTCCATCCAAGCAAGTGGGTTACACCATTTACACCATCTTAGGTTACACCTATGGTCTACTTGGGATGCAACTAGAGGTCATATGGAGCTTGCAGCCAAAGTAGAGGGAGCTTTCCTCATTGAGGTTGGGGACTCTAGTGGTTGGGAGCATGACATTATTGCTTCCAAGTCCTAGTGTAGCAACCAATCAATGTGTCTTCCACTTCTACATCAGTTATAGAGGATACTTAGGAGGCAAACATTAGACCTAAGCTTACAAGAGGAGAAAGATGGAGAGTTTGGAGGTTCTTGAGGAACTACGCAAGTTGTTTCACTTTTGTTATGAAGGATTTTGGTGCTCTAAAAGGACTTGGTATTTGAATTGAGCTTACTAGTGATACACCAATTTTTTACATCCCTATGGATCTAATGACATGCTAAGAGCATTGATTCAAAGCTAGAGTAGAGACCTTTTTGAGGCTAGTTTGGTGAAGATTTCACATGGAGAATATGCTTTAGCTACAATGATGCCAACCAAGAAGGATATGCATGGCAACACAGATAGGCAAATGTGTGGAGATTACCATCTTCTCAACTTATAGATTAGGGTTGATTGGTATGCCATGCCTACATCAAAGAAGATTTTGATATGATTATGCATGGAAATGTCTTTAGTACTTTGGATCTTCAAGCAAGATATCATCAATTGCCGATCAAGGAGGAAGACAAGTCCAAGATAACATTTTGGGCTATTAATCCTCATAATAAGGTTGTATTATATCAATGGCAATTCTTTCCATTTGGGTTAAAGAATGCACTTGGTGAGTTTCAAAGGGTCATGGATAGGATCATAACATGATTAGATTTTGCTTGGTGCTATATTGATGACATTTTGGTCTATAGTACTACTATGGAGGAGCATGAGAGACATTTGTTGGAAGTGTTTGAGAGGTTAAGATCTCATGGACTCAAATTACATCTTGGGTAATGTGGATTCTTCCACAAGTAGAGCACACTATCTACCCTAGAGGATTTGGTATTCATAGGCCAAGGTGGAGGCCATTATACTTATTCCTTGGCCTATGGATATGAGTAGAGTGTGAGCATTCCTTGGGTTGGTAAACTTCTATAACTAATATGTTAAAGGATATTGTGTTATTTCTAAGACCTTGATGAAGTGACCAAGCTTACATAAGAGTGGTGTTAGGGAGATGAGCAAGAGCGATTTTATAGAGCTTAAGAAAGGTTGACATTTGCCTCTATTCTTAGGAGACCAATCAGAGGATGACCATTCTAGGTTCATACTAATTGGAGTACATTGGAGCTTGGAGCAGTGCTCACCTAGTAGGATGATGAGGAGAAAGAGTTTATGATGGTCATGCTAGTCACTCCAAAAATTTAGCAAAGGCAAAGTATAGTGCATATGAGGGATAGTGCTTGGTAGTAGTATGGATAGTTAGCACATTTCCAATGTTACCTATTTGGTAATCCCTTCACTCTCATCATTGATCATCAACCATTGAAGTGGTTGAAGGAGTCCAACAAGCTTTCAATAAAACTTGCACAATGGGCTCTAATTTTACAAGAGTATGATTTTTCACAACTATTCATAAACTTGGAGTGGTGAACCATGATGCAGATGGGTTGAATAGAAACCCATGTCCCAACCAGCAAGATTAGACCAAAGAATATTGGCATGGAGAGATAGATGAAGAGATGGTGCTAGGTTGGCATGGATCTAACTTTCTATGTAGATTTTTTGATGCCTTGGTGGTATCTTCCTCAACACATACAAGAGGATTTGTTGAGGTCATAGATCCAAAAGGTGGAGATATTGGTATAGGTCAACAAGACATTCATGATAATATCTTGATGATGAATTATCTTTGCACTATTGTTTTAGATGGCATAGTTGGTACTAAGAGGGAGACCATGTTCTTCAATGAGCCAAGCAGTTTAGATTGGAAGGCAAATATCTTCTTTGTGTATAAAAGGATGGTAGAATATGAGTAGTACTACTTCCATTTTAGAGACAATAGTTGGTCCATCATGCTCATTAGGAGCTAGATCATTTTGGAGTAAAAAAAACATATAGCTTTCTCCATAGTTATTATTGGTGGTATAATATGTAGACCAATGTACAATAGTTTGTTGCCAAATGTGTGGTTTTTGACCAAGTTAGAGCATCATTTAATGCTCATTTGCCACATTTAGACCCATCTCCTATCATGGGATTGGGTTACCGTAGGGGTTTGGACTTTGTTAGACCTTTACCATTGATTTTGAGATATCATTGATATGTTTTTGTTATGGTGGAGCACTTCTCTAATTGGATTGAGTTGGTGACACTTCTTGACAAGCCTAGTGAAGGGATGGTTTACTTATTCTTGGATCAAGTTCTTAGTCACTTTGGAACACCAATTGAGGTTTTGATTGATCAAAATACAAAGTTCTATGGGAGCTTTAAGTCTTGTGTGACAAGACCTTGATAGATCATCATATGACCTCCCAAGATCACCTTGAGGTAGATGGTTTAACAAAGAGAGTGGTTTAGACAATGAAGAGAGGATTGCATAAGTATGGTTTGCAAAGATGTCACTTGGGAGATTAAGATCTCTAGCTACCATGATTGGCATTGGGCTATTGGTTTAGCTGGTGTTGTGATGATTATATGGTCTCAAGAATGCACCAAGCACCTAGCTGCTTGCACTTAAACTTCACAATTTTATGATGACACAAGTAGTGTGCATGAAGTATGCTAGTTGGAATTGCAAATTTTCAATGAATACCAAACCTATAGGATGAAACCTATTTCTTAGTTTCTTTTACTTGATCCAACACAAGGTTATGAACTTGTACTTTCATATCAAGTGGAAGTGTGTTCACTCTATGAAGGCACTGGTGCTTTGCTTTACAAAGGCAGCTACGTTCATGTAGAATACAAATGTTGCATTCCATCTTATAATACAAATTCCATAGATTTAACTAGCTAAATAGTACCCAGTTATTGGATCTCACCAAGCCAATCTCTAGGAATATTCTTCTTTCATACCTCAGCTCAACTCCAAAGTTTCTCAACAATAACCTTCTCCCTCCTTAATATAATTAGAAGTATAGATCCTGGTCACAAAGATGTGGTATGGTCCCTTGGTCTCTTTTATCCTTATGGCTCCTCTCTCTTGCTCCACCTTCTAACCTACATCAGAACCAACTTGGCATCTACTACCAAATAGGAACTTGTACTCATAACAATTTCAATTTGACTCTTTCTTCCAAAAAAGAAGAAGTTGATAGTAGAACTTTTTTTAGACTATTCTCCCCTCTCAAGAGTCTCTCTCCTCACAAGCAATAGCAGGCACCATTGTCACATTCAGCTATTTGTTTGTACTTGGAAAATTTAAATCACTCTAGGATATGCATACCACTCACATTTACATCCAAAGCCAACTCAAGTGGGAGCTGATATATTCTTCTTCTCCATTCGTTGTCCGCAGCTAGTCCGGTGTTGATCCTACCAAACAATATTAATAGGCATATCCCCTCTATTGGATACTGCCAAGCAATGAGTGTGGTATCCAAAGGTGTCAAAGTAAGTGACTCTAGAGGCTCATCCTCACACTCATCTCCTGATGGTACGAAGGCTCCACTCCAAGCCTGCTGCACCAACTGATCTACATGCTGCTACAATGCCTCATTTGAACTCCACAATGGAACATCCAAGGTGGATGGAATAATCCCACTCGTACTCCAAAGCCGAGTGATCTCCTCTGGTACTGGAGTATCCTTTGCATGGGCGTTCCCGTCCAACAAGTCACCAGGCCAAGTAACTACACCATTGAAAGCTAAAATTGATGCTGCCATGGTCTCGGACTATAGTGAGCCAAGACTACTACTACTGAAGCATACTGGTAGGTGACATACCCGTCCCTCACCAGACTGCCAACCTAGTCTATAGGAGACTGTCTCCTCCCAATAGTCAATGGTGAAGCCCATGGGGTATAACACTACTCCCCCAACTAGCACATCATATGACTCAGCTATTGTCGCAATAGCCTAGGCTCTCACCATCAAGCTATCAGTCGGATGACCAAGCTGAACCTGGACAACTAGCTCCCCACGTGTGATGTGTTGTGTCGAACCACCACCTAGAGATGTTCAGATTTGAAATGGACACCTCTCCACATCGGTCTTCCATAACTCCAAACCAACAACTGCAGCCTTCCCCAACATAAGGGGCTGCGCACTAGAGTCTAACAAGACTTTTTGTGGTGTATAAACCTTCCTTGAAGGTCCCACCAAACAGAAAATCCCCCTTTGGTTATCCAATAGGTCAACACTAGGTGTGAACCATGCTCTCTCAAAGGCCGGTCTAGCTGGCAACTCCTCCAGTCTAGCCGCTGCTGCCTGCCATAAACCATTGGTTGTTGAATGGATCCCATGCTCTTCAACCAAGTTAGCTCTACTACCAACCACCTCTGCTCTAGTAGTAGGAACCGCATCATCTCACAAAGTGTGACAACCAACCGGAACACTAGAGTTAGGTCAGCTCTTAATGTAAACATGTCACTGGCAAAAAACAAAGGATGCCGCATAATCAGCTAAGCCGCCCCCAACATCATGCTAGACTTGGTCTGCATAGTAGCAAGTGGTTGACTAGTAGGTAATCCATCATGCACTCCATCACCACCTACCACACCTGCACTAGGACATCTAGGAACCATGGATGTTGTCTGCAATGCCTTAGATAGCATGAAAGACTGGGGAAGTCTGACCTGTCTCCCAGCCTCTCCTCTCTGTGGGTCCAACTCCATTGATGCTCCTCTAGGCTCTGGAGCACGTATTGCACTCCTAGTCACTGCTGCAGATGCATCCACTTGTGCTGCTCCGCACATGAAATCCAAAGCATCTCTATCACCAGCATATGAGGTGGAAGCCTCAGCACCCGAATCTGATCTCCTCTGAGCAATAGCCATACTAGCTAATCTCTACTCCAATTGCTCAATCCGAGTAGCCATAGCTGTATCAAGAGTAAGGGCATGTACTGCACCACTACTAGGTGTAGATACTCTACTACCACCTTTACCACCTCATCCTCCATAAAATGGAGCTCCTCTACTACCTGCCATAGCAGCCCTACCACTTTGTAACTCCGGGTGTAGGTCAAAACATCGGTCACTACTGTGACCAAATCTATGGCAATACTCACACTGCCTCTGTGCTGGTTGTGATGCACCCGAGGTATCAATTCCACTGCCTTGAGTACACTCTCTCCAATGGTGAGGTCCACCACAAGTCCAACAAGCAACACCACTACTCATTGGCTGCTGCTGACCCAAAAATGAAGGTAAGGGTCTAACTCCACTATGCCTTCCACTTGCTCCATAGGATCTGGGTTGTCCACCCTATCCTCAAAAACCAACTAGGTGTGGTGCACTGTGCTGCACTCTAGAAGAAGTCACAATTGTGGATGAGGTCTCCCTACCAAATCTAGATATAACCACTCTCTCCTCCACCATGTTGAGCTCAATACGCTCAGCCAAACCAAAGAACTACTGCCAAAGTGGGCAAAGTAGCTTGCAACAACGTAGCATCACAAACTCTACGTTGTAACTCCCTGTCCAGTATCCCATACCAAAATTAGACTGCCTGGGCCTCTGTAACTCCCTGTGTAAAAGACCAAAACCGAGGAGAGAAATAGGAGAATGGAAACTCACATTGGGACACTTGAATGAAGGAAAACTCTAAATGCCTAGCATGAGCTTTGGCCTTGGTATTTACAGGTAGCATACAAGACTCTTGAAGCTTCTCAAGAAGCTTCCTTGAGCCGCTTTCTTGGAGTGCAAGCCAAGTTAACTAGGAAGCTTCTCAAGAAGCTTCCTTCTAGAAGCCGCCTACTTGGCGTGCAAGCTAAGCTAGTTAGAAGCTTCTAGAAGCTACCTGCTTAGGGCGCAAGTTAACTAGTTGGGAAGCTTCCTAAGAAGCTTCTTAGATGCTTCTAGAATATTCTAGGCTATTTTGTCTTATTCTCTACTTCATAAGCCCGACTAACTTCGTCTCTAAACTCCATATTGTTACATATTCCCCCGCCGCTAGCTGGTGACGTCCTCATTGCCAGTAAAGCTTCGAAGTCCTTGATGACCATCTGTGCATTCTGGAGGTGAGAAAGAGGTTCCCATGTGGCATCATGAAGGGGATACCCTTTCCAAAGGACCTTGTACTCCATATGTTGGCAATGGCCTTGTTGAATATGGCAACGCGCAAGGATATGATCAACTTCGTACTCCTCATGATCACTGATAGGGATAGGAAGAGGGGGAGGTTGAACTCGAGAGGAAAAGGAAGAAGGGTTAGGAACAAAGGGTTTTAACTTAGAAACATGAAAGACAGGATGGATACGCATGTGACAAGGTAAGGCAAGTCGATAAGCAACATGAGAGATAATGTGGGTAATATCAAAGGGTCCTATCCAATTAGGAGCAAGTTTACGAACTTGGGTATCAAGTGGAAGAGGGAGGTTACTAGAGGATAGCATGACTTTATCACCAACTTCAAAGGTGAGATCACAACAATGATGGTCCGCAAATTGTTTTTGGCGATTTTGAGCAACAAGGAGGTGAGATTTGGCCTGTTGGAGAGATTGGGATATAGTGGTCAAGAATGTAGAAGTATGAGGAACCTAAGAGGGAGGGGGAGCAAGAAGAGAATCTGGAACAAGCGGATCTTGGCCAAAATTGAGAAAGAAGGGAGAAAATCCGTTGCTTGCCTGTTTGGAATTGTTGTAGGCAAATTCTGCAGCTGCAAGACATTCATCCCAGTTGGTATGGTGGACATTGACAAAGGCCCACAACATATCCTCCAATGTACGATTTGCGCATTTGGTTTGTCCATCAGTTTGAGGATGATAGGCCATGGATAAAGCAAGCTTGGTGCCGAGTATCTAGAAGAGTGCTTGCCAAAACTTCCCGGTAAATTGAGGATCTTGGTCGGAGATGAGTACACGTGGCATCCCATGATGCTTGAAGACATTGTTGAAGTAGATTTGTGCCAAGGTTGGAGCATCCACGGTATCACAGGTTGGTGCCAAGTGGATTTGCTTACTAAGCTTATCCACAAACACCACAATTGCAGTGTGTCCTTGTTTTGTCTTTGGCAAGGATGTGATGAGATCCAAGCTCACATGCTCCCAACAAGTAGATGGAATGGCGAGTGGTTGAGAATGCATAAATCTTCTGGTTGCTGGTCTTGTTCCGTTGGCAACTTTCACATGATCAAACAAAGTCTCAAACATCTTGTGTCATGTTGGGCCACCACCATTGGCGTTGGAGGGTGCCCAAGGTCTTGTCCACTCCCATGTGACCAGCTATTGGTAAATCATTGGCTTCTTGAAGGCGCACAAGTCAAAGATCACCTTTGGCTGGAACATAGATCTGGTCTGCATGGAATAAAAGGCCTTCCTTGAAAGAGAAGGTGCTGTACTCCTTGTCACGTGTTGTCAGACGACCATGTACCATTTGGAAGAAGGGATCTTGTTGTAGAGCTGATTGAAACTCATTATGGATCTTAGGGTCAATGGACACCCTTGTAATTGCCGCCGTGATGAGAGGAAGATCCTTCAAATCAGGTCGTTGTGATAGAGCATCATGGATGACATGGAACTGACCTGGTTTGTACTCAAGTTTGATGTCAAACAATTGGAGTTGCTCTTCCCATCGATGATGCCGACTCTTCATGTGCTCCAAGTGTAAGGTCTGCAACAATGGTTTGTGATCAGTTCGCATGATCACTTGTTTCCCTAAGAGATAATGCCTCCATACCTTGGTGGCATATACCATTGCAAGTTGTTCCCAATCTCAAGCAGAGTAATTTCTTTCAGCTGTATTTAGTTGGCAAGACACAAAGGCAATAGGATGTAGTCCATCTGGAAATTCCTATTGCAACACAGCTCCAATTGCAAAGTTAGAAGCATCAAAATCAACCACACAAGGTAGTTGAGGATCATATAGTTGAAGAATAGGTCTTGAAGAAACCATATGCTTTAACTTCTAGAATGCTTCTTCATGCTTGGTGGTCCATTGGAAGCTCGAGTTCTTTCCCAAGAGGTCAGTCAATGGTGCAGCCACGTGAGCATAATAGTGGATGAACCGTCGGTAAAAACTGGCCAATCCATTGAATGCTCGTACTTCTGTAGCATCCTTTGGGGTAGGCCAATCAATAATGGCCTTGATCTTCTCTTCTTCCATCTTGATCCCCTCTGATGAGATCTTATGACCCAAGAAGGTAACCTCCTTCTGCCAAAAAGCACACTTTGACTTCTTGCAGTAAAATTTCCACTATCGTAGTCGTCTTAGGACTTCTCGCACATGATTCTTGTGTTGTGCCTCTGTCCTACTATAGATTCAGATATCATCTAAGAACACTATCACGGATCTCCTCTCCTTCAATAAGAATTTTCCAATAGCCGCTACAAAGATCCTGCTTGGAAAAGTAGCGTGCTCTACTTAATTGGTCAAGCAGGTCTGTGAGCCGGCCTGTCTCTCACTCAGGATGAACCTTTGATGGCTATTATGGTAGCGCACCATGGACTAAGAAGGCAAGGAACCCGAACTCCATCATGCTCCTCCAAGGCTAACACTCCAAGACTCAAGACATTGCTCACTAGAGAACTCAATGAGAGAGAGATAGTTGCAAATGAAAGGATGATGAGTACCTCCTCACCCCTTGTTTATATACTTGTGAAATAGTTACGTACCAAAGTTACTAATTACCGTAGTAACTCAAGTTACTAGACTAAAAGTCAAGTAAAGTCAAAAAGTAGAAAGGAATATCCATTCACATGGGCATATTCCCCTAAGCATGTGGTCTTATCTTGACCCAACCACTAAGTCAAGGATTCCTTCACATGGGCTATCCTTGGACTAAAGAAGAATCCAAAACAAAAAGGCTTGCGGGCCCAAGAGTTCTCAACTCTTTCCTCAAAGCCAAACACCTAGGAATAATACCAAGTCAACACACTCAAGTCCAAAATAGTGATGCTCATCTTTTCTACTTCCTCTAAAGTAAGGTCCCCTCTATCTTAGCTATGACTTACTTTAGCTAACCATGACTAATATAGAACTGTGACAACCCGGCAAATATCACTTTTGCGGTAATCGGGTAAGTAAAGTTCGTTCCCATAGAGATACGAGTCAGAAATGTCCAAATACGAAGCAAAGTAACAATTTCAGTTCTTCTTGAGTTCTTCTTTAGTCTCTCAGGTAGAAACCACACCCAGAAGAGAGTAACAAGCACTGACTTGCAATCTTGTCACAAATTCACACTCCTTAATCACAACTCCATCAAATCTTTCCAAACAATCTTGATTGTGATGATTCAGGCTCTCCTGAAAACGGCACTTCACTGCAAAACGACTTTGCCTCAGAATTGTGTTCCACCCTTCCACTGAAGGCACAACTTCCTCGATCAAAATTGCTTCACATCAACTTCGCACTGCACTCACAAATGCAGAATACTACCAACACTACAATTCCTCTCAGATCTGTCAAGGCATTGCTTCGATTGCATTTCACTCAGGATCAAACACACAGAACGAAGATCAAGGCTGTGGAATCCAACATCCAACAAGCACTCTGACTTGCACTTTGAATTTCTCCAAACACTCACAAACACAATTACAAAGTTGATACTCGGAATCAAGCTCAAGCGACGAGCACTACTTCACAGCACTTCGCTTTATCTATTCTCAGAAATAATGAGCACTGAACAACAATTTCCTGCGAATGCCACTCTTAAATAGTGAAGCAATCGACAGTTCTAACAACTATACCGTTTCTACAACAACTGTTCTAACCTGCAGATCCAAAATGACAATGCACCTCTTCATATCTGCCCCTTCAAATCTCAAATTGGTTACTAATCCGATCCAATGTCTACTTCTTCCTTGGCTTTCAACCCTGAACCCGAAGTAATCTTACTTCCTACTACATTTTCCTCGGGTTTCAGATCTCCCACATCTTCTACCAGATCCAGCAATTCTCTTTCCTGATCTGAAATTGCACTAGTGGGTAATCTATCTAACTCCTCATCCTTCGACCCACTCTTCTCTAATGTCTCTGAGGGCAACTCCGAAGACATTTGGATCTCGATGTTATCTACTTTGGGTTTTGCCTTAACATCCTGCCAAAGCTTTTCTAACTCTATTCTCACTAAGTCTAATCTTATCGCGATATTGTCTTCTACTTCTAAGATCTTCCTATCTACACGAGTTCTCAATTTAATCAACAAGGCATTCAAATTTGTATTTTCGCTTGTCTTCGCCTCGTTTCCTGCACCAACAGTTTTAACTCGTGCAATCTCGTCTCCTCAATTCAAACGCTGGCCTCTATACTCAACATCACGTTTACTCTGAGGATGATTTCCTTCAATGGCTCCAATCTTGTCTTGCGTTCGTGTTCCCGATCTGCGAGCCATTCTTCTCTATACATTGCCAATTCTTCTTTGAATTCGGCCTTCACCGCTTCCTTCTCTTTCTCCTTCTGTGCAACCTTCTCTTCCTGATTACGAAGTAAGTCTCATAATCTCTCTTCTTCTCTATATCTCGCAGCCAACTCTCGCTGCCAGAGTTGCTTCTTCTCCTCCATACTCTCCATCACTTGATCGAGCTCTTGATCCTTTGATGCTACCCTCGCCATAGCATGGATGAGTTCGACTCTTGAATCAGCAAACTGCTGCTTCAAGATTTCATGCTCCGCTACCTGTCTCTCCCTTGCGATATCACTCTTCCTCGCAAGATCTTCTCGATAACTCACTTCTCTCTTCAGGTCTTTGATTACCTGACTCCTCTCGACTGCTTCTGCTCACAGTACTTCTCTCTCTTCCTCTCCTCGGGTTATACTCTTCTTCAACTCCAAGTTTTCTTCTTCCAATCTTGATAAGACCTGCAACACAGTCATTACCTCTGGACAAGTAGACTGCATCTCCTTCTTCTTCTTCTCCATCTTCACCAACAGCGGGCATACTACCATCTGCAGGTAATCTACTCCATTATTGACAACTTCGTCCTCCCGCGGAGTGGTCTCTCTTCTTTCCTCATGTTCTCCCGATACTCGCCTTCTTCTCTGGAGTCTTTGTATCGGAATCGATGCCTCACTGCCCAAGCTTCCTTCTACTTCTTCCTTCACTCTACTCGGTCCCACTTCACACTTCGCCTTACATCTCGAGCGAATTCCTCGCTGTACTGCAATCTTCTTCTCCTCGCACACTGGTACTTTGTCTTCCAACGCCGCATTGTCTTTGGTTTCTACTTTGGCTTGCATTTCTTCTTCGTATTCTTCAGCCGCTGGTACTGATGTCATCTCTCCTCCTTCCTCACTGTCACTGCTCGTATCTCCACTTTGCAATGTCAGCTCAAGTTCCTCCTCACGGTCCGAGTCCTCCGTCTTGAGCTTGGCTTCGCCTTCTGAGTCTTCATCTTCCAACTCAATCACCACCATTCCTCGCCTCGGGTTATTTTTCTGCATTTTCTGAGCTTTCTTGTTTTCTTCAGCTTTTGCTTGCCGAGTTCTCTTCTTTGTCGGGGTACTTTCAACGACCTCCATGTTCTTCCTTGTCTTTGCGTAGTAATCATCTGTGCTCCGGATTTGGAGAATGTATTGCTGCTCCTCCGCGTCGACTTCTCTTCTCAAATCAGGATGGAAATGAGACACCATTCGATTACGGTCCGCCACATTGAGCAGATTTAACCCGAGGTAAAAATGGGCTGCAAATGGTATGATGTAGTGTGGAGGCGACTTATCCCACAGATTTCACACCATCTGCCTTGTTCTTCCGTGAAAGCACCTTGCCCAATTTATCGGTTCTCCTGCAAATAACTTGTGAAAGAACACCGCTTGGTGTTTCATCACATAGGTAGTTCTCTCCGGCTTTAGGAGGGCCATTAGTGCACTCACAATTCCTCTCCTCACTGGGTCTTTATAGCTCTCAACTTTATACCCATTCTTTGTCCTCTTTGACAAGAAGGCATCTCTCACCTCTTGCATTTCTTGGGCTATCTCTCCTTTCCCCAAGAACGTGGCTCCCTGCTCCGAGCCTGCCTCCTTCCCGAGTACGAGTCTCCAATCCGACTCTGTCCAACGAGCTGGATTTCCTCTCTTCCCTTCTTCCTCGGGACCATCGAGACATTTACTCTCGATGATTTCTGTCATGAATCCTGGAAAACTTACGTTCCAGTTCCATGCCATAAAAGTGATCCGAAGTCAGCTCAAGACTTCGATCCTCGCTACTATATCTAATCTCCGAATTGCATGATTTCTCACTACAAATTCGGAGTTCTTCTTCCCTCCTCCATCTCTTTTGCTTTCTTTTGGTCTCTTGATTTCTCTCTCTCAACTTCTCCCTTACGCACTATCACGAGTCCAACTCTATTTCCCTTTCCCCGATCACCTGCAAGATGACTCCTCAATGACAAAGGAAAATTGCTCGACATTTCATCGTTGCAGTTTTGATTTTTATAAAGTTGCACTTCTTCGTCTTCCGTCGCTTTGAGTTTCTATCGAGAAATCACACCTCCGGCATGCACCTGTCACTGTCACCCCACCTTTGCGTGTATGAGCCGCCAATTTTGAAACGGCCCCTTCTTGAATTTCTCACCCCGACGAAAGGTTGTTAGACTGTCTTTGCCTCGGGTTGAGCTCTCCCCGAGCCGAAGACAATTTACTTCGTATTGTATGCTGATACGGCATTTCAGAGTACTTCGCCTTATGACCCAAAGTCACTTTACTTCGGGTTTCACCTCGAAGACAATTTTCTTCATCTTCTTTGGCCATATAGGCGCAATCCGACTTCTCTATACACTTCTTCTCCTTTATTTTGGAAAAAAACAAAAAATGTGGGCACCACAAGAACCATCATTTATCTCTATATAAATAATATCTCTTCAGTACTTGTAATACCAAGCTAAATATCACAATACCACACACATACACAAATGGGTGTTACATTTACCCCCGGACTAAGTTTTCACTTTGTCCTCAAAGTGAAGGTCTCTCTACCTTCTATGGTACATCTTCAAGTTATCATGGTTAATCCTATCAAAGTGTCTTCCTCCCAACTCCTTGAGATCATAGGTGTAATTGCCCCACACCTTCTCCACTATGAAAGGTCCAAATAACTTAGGCAAAAACTTCTTTTGCACTTGTGGTACCCACATTTTTCATTTTGGACGAGTTTAGAAGAAGAAATACACTGCTAAAACCAAATTGAAAGCAAATGGAGAAGAAATGAGTGCAAACTTGTGATTTGATCAGACCCAAGGAAGTTGAATTCATGTAAGAGGAAGAAGTGCTCGGTTTGGATCGGACCCAAAGAAGCTTACTTTGTGTCAGAGGAGGGAAAAACTTGGATAAGACGTTAAGGAGGGCAGAGGTCGAAGGAGAAATAGAAGTTGGAGGTCAGGATTCTTGCGGGAGCCATATCTCAGTGAAAAAAACTCCAAATCAAGCGTGTTATATTTCGTTGGAAGCATCTTGTTCAGGGCTTTCCATTGCCACCAAAATCGTAAAGTTTAGAGGTCTGTAGAAGAAGTTACAAGCATTTGAAGTTTCTGGAGTAGATGTACTTCGGGTCAAAGTGGCTTCGGGTCAATGTGACTTCGGATTTCGTACTTCGGACTTCGGGTTTATATGACTTCGGGTCTAAAGACTTTGCCTCAAGATGAAGATGACTAAATCAGAGGTAGCCGGATCTCGGAGTGCAGTGAAGGTGACTTTGGGAGTTTTGCCAGAGGCATCAGAGGAAGTTAGAATATGGAAAGAAGATAGTTAGGATACCCATGACTTCAATTTCAATTCTGATTGAAGATGGAATAGAAATTGAAGGAGAAGTAGCAGTAGTGAATAAACCCAAAGTGCAAAATCCGACAATAAGTGTCTTCGGGTTAGTAACATGAGTGATTAGGGGAAAGTGGGTTACAAATTGAAGGTGTAGATAGTGTACCCATGCTTTCAATTACAATTCTTGATGAGGATATAGTAGAATTAGCAAAAGAATTGATAATAGTTAGACCCGAGGTAAGAGAGATAGGAGTGCAGATGTCTTTGGATTTGACATTTGACACTTTAGAGAAGAGTGGGTTGGGAGATAGAGATTTAGAAGGCTTAACTATGATAGGAATTTCATATCAGGAAGGAGAAATGTTAGAATTAGTGGAAGATGTAAGAGTTGTGAAACCCGAGAGCAGAGTAGTAGGAAGTAAAATTACTTTGGGTTTGGGTTTGAGAGCCGAGGAAGAAGTAGACATCGGATCGGATTAGTAACCGATTTGAGATTTGAATAGATAGATATGAAAGGTTGCATTGTCATTTTGGATCTGTAGGTTAGAAGAGTTGTTATAGAACGGTATAGTTGTTAGAACTGTCGATTGATTCACTATTTAAGAGTGACATTTGCAGTATCATATTGTTCAGTGCTCATAATTTCTGAGAATAGATAAAGCAAAGTGTTGTGAAGTAGTGCTCGTCGCTTGAGCTTGATTCCGAGTATCAACTTTGTGATTGTGTTTGTGAATGTTTGGAGAAATTTGAAGTGCAAGTCAGAGTGTTTGTTGGATGTTGGATTCCACAGCCTTGATCTTCATTCTGTGTGTTTGATCCTGAGTGAAGTGCAATCGAAGCAATGCCTTGATAGATCTGAGAGGAATTGTAGTGTTTGTAGTATTCTGCATTTGTGAGTGCAGTGCAAAGTTGATGTGAAGCAATTTTGATCGAGGAAGTTGTGCCTTCAGTGGAGGGGTGGAACACAATTCTAAGGCAAAGTCGTTTTGCAGTGAAGTGCCATTTTTGGGAGAGCTTGAATCATCACAATCAAGATTGTTTGGAAAGAATTGAAGGATTTGTGATTAAGGAGTGTTAATGTATGACAAGACTGCGAGTCAGTGCTTGTTACTCTCTTCTGGATGTCGTTTCTACCTGAGAGATTAAAGATGCAACCAAGAAGAACTACATGTTACTGTTTGACTTCGTATTTGGACATTTTTGACTCATATCTCTGCGGGAACAAACTTTACTTACCCGATTACCGCAAAAGTGATATTTGCCGGTTGTCACAACACTATCTTGAATCGAATGGAATCAAACAACATTACCCAATCACCTTCTTTGAAAGGCTCCACCTTCTTCTTGCCTTGCGTCTTGTCATAACTCTCCTTTTGTTTCCTTTAGGCTTGCTCCACTCGAACCATAGCAACTGCTCTTGTCTCTTCCAACTCCATGAGTTGTTCCTTCCTTGACTTCTCTGCATCACCTCCTTGTGCTTTCTTCAATCTCCTATGAATGCTTTGGAAGGTAGGAAGATCAAAGTGAATAGGTAAGGTAGACTCAATACCATACACCAATTGAAATGGAGAATATCCGGTGGAAGTCTTCATGGTTGTCCTATACTCCCACAAAATTGCATGAATCCTCTTGTCCCAATGATGTTTAGCCTCCTCCATTTTTGCATCTTTGGCCAACATCATGCACAAGGTCTGATTGGTTCTCTCTGCCAAGCCATTGGAATTTGGCTTATAGGATGTAGTTACTCTATGTATGATAGAGAAATGTCGTAGCATGGCTGTAGTAATGCTTCCTGTAAACTCTCCTCCTCTATCAGAAACCAACTCTAAAGGGCATCTGAACCTAGTGATAATGCGTTTGTGGTGTCCACATTTTTTGTTTTTTTCAGAATAAAGGAGAAGAAGTGTATAGGGAAGTCGGATTGCGCATGTATGGCCAAAGAAAGCAAAGAAAAGAGTCTTTGGGTTGAAACCCAAAGTAAAGTGACTTTGGGTCATAAGGCGAAGTACTCGGAAATGCCCTGTCAGCATACAATACAAAGTAAATTGTCTTCGGATCAGGGGGGAGCTCAACCCGAGGCGAAGACCATCTAACAACCTTTCGTCGGGGCGAGAAACTCAAGAAGGGGCCGTTTCAAAACTGGCGGCTCATACGCGCAAAGGTTGATTGACAGTGACAGGTGCATGCCGGAGGTGTGATTTCTCGGTAGAAACTCGAAGTGACGGAAGACAAAGAAGCGCCACTCTATAAAAATCAAAACTACAATGACGAAATGTCGAGCAATTTTCCTTCGCCATTGAGGAGTCGTCTTGCAGGTGATCGGGGAAAGGGAAATAGAATTGGACTCGTGGTAGTGTGCAAGGGAGAAGTCGCGAGAGTGAAATTGAGAGAAAGTGAGAAAGTAGAAGAGATGGGAGGAGGGAAGAAGAACTCCGAATTTGCAGTGAGAAATCATGCCATTCGGAGATTAGATGTGATAGCAAGGGTCGAATTCTTGAGCCGACTTCGTATCACCTTTCTGGCATGGAACTGGAATGTGAGTTTTCTAGGATTCATGACAGAAATCATCAAGAGTAAGTGTCTCAATGGACCCGAGGAAGAAGGGAAGAGAGGAAATCCGGCTTGCTGGACAGAGTCGGACTAGAGACTCGTACTCAGGAAGGAGGTGGGCTCAGAGCAGGGAGCCACGTTCTTGGGGAAAGGAGAGATAGCCCAAGAAACTCAAGAGGTGAGAGATGCCTTCTCGTCAAAGAGAACAAAGAATGGGTATAAGGTTGAGAGCTACAAAGATCCTATCAAGAGGGGAATCGTGAGTGCTCTCATGGCAATTTTGAAGCCGGAGAGAACAACTTATGTGATGAAACACCAAGCGGTGTTCTTCCATAAGTTTTTTGCAGGAGAGCCTATAAATTGGGCGAGGTGTTTTCATGGGAGAACGAGGTAGATGGTGTGGAATCTGCGGGATAAGTCGCCTCCACATTACATTGTGCCATTTGCAGCACACTTCTACCTCGGCTCAATCTACTGACCTCGGCGGAGCGGAATCGGATAGTGTCGCACTTCCATCCGGATGTGCGAAAGGAGGTCAATGTCGAGGAGCATCAATATATTCTCCAAATCCGGAGCACGGACAACTACTACACAAAGACAGGAAAGAATGTGAAGGTCGTAGTAAGTACCCCGACGAAGAAGAGGAGTCGGCAAGGAGAAGCCAAAGAAAGCAAGAAACCTCGAAAGATGCAGAGAAGTAACCCGAGGCAAAGTATGGTGGTGATTGAGTCGGAAGATGAAGACTCAGAAGGCGAGGCCGAGCTCAAGATGGAGGACACGGAACATGAACAGGAACCTGAGCTAACACTGCAGAGCGGAGATACGAGCAATGATGGTGAAGAAGGAGGAGAGATGACCTCGGCGCCAGCTGCTAAAGAATACGAAGAAGTACAAGCCGAGTTGGAAGCCGAAGACAACATAGCGCTAGAGGACAAAGTTCAAGTGGTCAAGGAAAAGAAGATCGTAGTGCAGCAAGGAGTTCGCTTGCAACGTAAGGCAAAGTGTGAAGCGGGGCTGAGTAGAGGGAAGGAAGAGGTAGAAGAAAGCTCGGGTAGTGAGGCATCAATCCCGATACGAAGACTCCAGAGAAGAAGGCGAGTATCAGGAGAACATGAGGAGAAAAGAGAGACCACTCCACGGGAGGAAGAAGTTGCCAGTGATGGAGTGGAGTACCTGCAAGAGGTAGTGTGCCCGTTGTTGGTAAAGTAAGAACAAAAGAAGAAGGAGATGCAGTCAACTTGTCCGGAGGTAAAGACTGTAATGCAGGTGGTAGCAAGATTAGAAGAAGAGAACTCGGAGTTGAAAAGGAGTGTAACCCGAGGTGAGGAGGAGAAAGAAGTACTGCGAGCGGAGGCAGTAGAGAGAAGTCAGGTAATCGAAGACCTAAAGAGAGAAGTGAGCTATCGAGAGGATCTTGCGAGGAAGAGTGACATCGCACAAGAGAGACAGGTAGCTGAATACGAAATCTTGAAGCAGCAGTTTGCTGATTCAAGAGTAGAGCTTATTCATGCTATGGCGAGGGTAGCAGCAAAGGATCAAGAGCTTGATAGAATGATGGAGAGTATGGAGGAGAAGAAGCAACTCTGGCAACAAGAGTTTGGCGGACATCCGATCCGAAGTAAAGGGTCTAATCCAAGCTGAGGTGGGCCAACCCGAGGAACCTCGGGTTAAGGCCATCAACAAGCCCGTCACCATTTTGAAGCGTCCTGAAGTCAAGAGGGAACATGGAGAGACTTCGGACCCAAAGCCAAAGACGAAGACGGTCAAATTGGGAGGAGTTCCCCAATATGATATTGTAGCCGATCTGGCCACCACAAATGCCAATGTTACATTCAAGCAATTGTGGGAAGATAACAAGCTGTACAAGAGACAGCTTAATTCGGCCCTCAAGAAGGTGAGGTAGATGTGAAAGAAGGACCTACTTGCTATTTATTGTATTGAACAAGAAGATTTGGGATCTCCCGAGGTAGACACGGAGATTGCAGGGTGCATGATCACATTGATACCCATTGACTCTGGGTCCGGTGTGAATGTCATGACCAAAGATACTGCAAATCGACTCGGGTATCATATGTTTGAACCCACACCTCAAGTTTTGAAGTTTGTAGACCAAACCCGGAGGTGGCCCTTGGGCATACTGTCAAACATTACCACGATCATTGGAGGGGTACCCTTCAAGTTGAATTACATTGTGTTGCGACCAATGACAAAAACTGGTTACCCTCTGTTGATCGGCAGACCCTGGTTGTACAGTGCCCAAGTTGTAGTGGATTGGCATTAGCAAAAGTTAAGATTCAAGGACATTTTGTCTGAAGATCATAAGCTGGTGACTATGAGTTGGACGAAGGTTCCCCATCTTGGGGAAACAAGTTTGTCAGAAGAGGAGGACAAATCCGAAGACTCATCGTCTTCGTCCTTAGACAAATCCAAAGATGAAGTCCAAGCTAATTACTTGGAATGCTACGAGGTAGATGTTGAAGACGAAGATCCATATGACCTCGCCTCGGGTGAACCTGACTTGGAGGAAGGGGGTTTGATGGCCGCTCGCCTCTGATTAAGCCAAGTAAGCCACGTTGAAGGAGTCATCAACCCCGACGACTATCAAGATGTGTTACTATTTGAAGGAAAAATTTTAAAAATCTCGAAGACAGTTACTTCGGAGGAGTTGGCAGGATACACTGCCCTGTTTATAGAGTTCCAGGATGTATTCGCCTGGTCAATTGATCAAATGCCGGGTATTCCACAAGAATTTGGAGAACACCGGATTGATTTGGTTGAAGGTGCAATTCCGGTTTGGCAGCGACAATACTGCCTGAACCCAAAGTACTTGCTTTTGGTAAAAGATGAAATTGACAAGTACTTAGGGGCCGAAATCATCTTCCCTGTCTTAAGCAGTGAATGGGTCTCCCTCATTGTCATTGTCCCGAAGAAGAAAATAGGGAAGATCCAAGTGTGCCAAGACTTCCAAAAGTTGAACACAGTTACAAGGAAAGATCATCATCCCTTGCCTTTTACCGATACAATTTTAGATCAGGTAGCTGGGCATCCTTGTTATAGTTTTCTTGATGGATTCTCAGGGTACAATCAAGTATCCATTTGAGAAGAAGACAAGGATAAAACTACATTCACGACCGATTGGGGCACTTTTTCTTACAATCAAATGCCCTTTGGGTTGTACAATGCTCCCGCTACTTTCCAGCGGATGATGAATTCAATTCAAAGATTTCCTGCACAAATTTGTGGAAGTTTTCATTGATGACTTTTGTGTGTTTGGGCAAAGAGATGTACATTTAGATTACCTTCGCCAAACATTTGAAAGGTGTTGTTTTTCCGGCTTGTCATTACACTCGGAGAAATGCTTCTTTGCAATGAAGGAGGGAATTCTTCTGGGGCATTGGGTGTCAAGCCGAGGTATTGAAGTCAATGTTGAGAAGGTTAAGATAATCGCAGCTTTGGAATCCTCGAAGAACATCCGGGAGCTGAGAGCCTTTTGGGACATGTCGGATATTACAGATGCTTTGTGTCAAACTATGCAGTGCTTGCTACACCACTTACAATGCTTCTGAAGAAATCCAAAGACTATCTGTGGGAAGCAAATCAAGAAGAAGCTTTCCAGGTGTTGAAGAAGAAACTGGTTGAAGCACCAGTCATGAGGACCCCAAATTGGGACGTCCCTTTTCATGTATATGTGGACACTTCGTCCATGGCTATTGGAGTCGTCTTAAGTCAGAAGGACGAGAAGAAGAAGGACTACCCAATGTATTATGCCAGCCGACAACTTTTAGTTTCTGAAAAGAACTATTTGACGACTGAAAGAGAAGCACTCGAAATGGTGTATGCCTGCAAGAAATTTTGTCATTATTTGTTGGGGTATGAGTTTGTCTTTATGTTGACCATTAAGCATTGCAACATTTGGTCAAGAAAGCAGATTTATCAAGACGAATTGCAAGATGGATCTTATTATTACAAGAGTTCACGTATACTGTACAAGTAAGGAAGGGAGCTTCACATTCAAATGCGGACTTCCTATCCAGGTTGGAGACTCAAGACCAGGAGTGGGAAATTGATGATCGGTTCCCCGATGAAGAGTTGTATCACTTATCAGCAATGCAAAGTACAAGGTATGCAGCTGAATATCATTACCTGAATACTCTCCATTGTCCTGAGGGGATGGACCTGGAACAGCAGGCAGTCTTTCTCAGGAAAATGGGGCCATACCAGCTTAAACACAACATTTTATTTAAGATGGGCGAAGACGAAGTACTTTGTCAATGCTTGGAGTCATACAAAGTAGGAGGGATAATTGAATCTTTACACTCTGAAGCATTGGGAGGACACTATGCTCTGAAGAATACTGTAAAGAAAATTCTTTCGGCAGGGTATTGGTGGCCTACAATGTACAAAGATGTACATGCTCATATCCGAAGCTATGATGCTTGTCAAAGGACGGGGAAGCCGACGGCTACTTCTCAATGGCCTTTGAGACCAATTTTGCCTTTGGCCCCATTTAAGAAATGGGGGATTGATTTTTTGGGTCCCATTCAACCAGTGACCTGAGTTACAAGAAAGCGATACATCTTGGTGTGCACTGACTATGCTACCAAGATGGTTGAAGCGGAAGCAACTCATAGAGATGATGCTAAAACTGTGGCGGAATTCTTCTTTTGAAACATCATCTCCCGATATGGGTGTCCTCTGGAATTAGTCAATGACCAAGGAACACATTTTTTGAACTCTGTAATGGAGGCGTTAACCAAGTACTTTCAGATTAAACATCAGAAGATGACTCCTTATAACCCAAAAGCAAATGGCTTAAAGGAAAAAGCGAATGGGTTACTTTGTAAAATTTTGAATAAGGTGATTGTCAATTATGCCTATGACTGGAATACAAAATTACTAGCCGCATTGTAAGCATATCAAATGACAGAGAAGATTACAACCAAACAAACTCCATACTTCTTGACATATGGCTTGCATCCCATACTGCAAGTTGAATTTGAAGTTCCGACATATCGGGTTCTATGCGAAGAACAAATGTTGGAAGAAGAAAGTCAAGATCTTCGGATTCATCAACTGATGTGGTTAGAAGAGAAAAGAGATGATGCAATGCAAACCACGAAAGAAGTACAAGCACAGAGGAAAGTCAGGCACGATCAGAGAATCAAGCCTATGACTGTACGAGAAGGGGATTTGGTTTTGTTATATGACAATTGCCGAATATTTTTTCCAGGCAAGTTGCATTTGAGATGGATGGGTCCCTATCGAGTTCTTCATCTTTACGAAAATGGATCCATGCAGCTTGTCAACTTGGAAGGTAATTCTTTTGCCACTCGAGTAAATAGGTGGAGAGTTTGGAGATATTGGACCATACACTCGGAAGTTTCTAAGACACCCGAGATCTATGTTTGCGGGGATGCTCACATTTGAGGGAGGGGGTATGTGGTGCCCACATTTTTATTTTTTTTTTAGAATAAAGGAGAAGAAGTGTATAGAGAAGTCGGATTGCGCCTGTATGGCCGAAGAAGGCGAAGAAAAGAGTCTTCGGGTTGAAACCCGAAGTAAAGTGACTTTGGGTCATAAGGCGAAGTACTTGGAAATGCCCTGTCAGCATACAATACAAAGTAAATTGTCTTAGGATCGGGAGGAGCTCAACCCGAGGCGAAGACCGTCTAACAACCTTTTGTCGGGGCAAGAAATTCAAGAAGGGGCCGTTTCAAAACTGGCGGCTCATATGCGCAAAGGTTGATTGACAGTGATAGGTGCATGCCGGAGGTGTGATTTCTCGGTAGAAACTCAAAGTGACGGAAGATGAAGAAGCACCACTCTATAAAAATCGAAACTGCAATGACAAAATGTTGAGCAATTTTCCTTCGCCATTGAGGAGTCGTCTTGCAGGTGATCGGGGAAAGGGAAATAGAGTTGGACTCGTGGTAGTGCGCAAGGGAGAAGTCACGAGAGTGAAATCAAGAGAAAGTGAGAAAGTAGAAGAGATGGGAGGAGGGAAGAAGAACTCCGAATTTGCAGTGAGAAATCATGCCATTCGGAGATTAGATGTGATAGCAAGGATCAAAGTCTTGAGCCGACTTCATATCACCTTTCTGGCATGGAATTGGAATGTGAGTTTTCCAGGATTCAGGATAGAAATCATCGAGAGTAAGTGTCTCAATGGACCTGAGGAAGAAGGGAAGAGAGGAAATCCGGCTCGCTGGACAGAGTCGGACTGGAGACTCATACTCGAGAAGGAGGCGGGCTCGGAGCAGGGAGCCACGTTCTTGGGGAAAGGAGAGATAGCCCAAAAAACTCAAGAGGTGAGAGATGCCTTCTTGTCAAAGAGAACAAAGAATGGGTATAAGGTTGAGAGCTACAAAGATCCTATGAAGAGGGGAATCACGAGTGCTCTCATGGCAATTTTGAAGCCGGAGAGAATGACTTATGTGATGAAACACCAAGCGGTGTTCTTCCATAAGTTGTTTGTAGGAGAGCCTATAAATTGGGCGAGGTGTTTTCATGGGAGAACGAGGCAGATGGTGTGGAATCTGCGGGATAAGTTGCCTCCACATTACATTGTGCCATTTGTAGCACACTTCTACCTCGGGCTCAATCTACTGACCTCGGCGGAGCGGAATCGGATGGTGTTGCACTTCCATCCGGATGTGCAAAAGGAGGTCAATGTCGAGGAGCAGCAATATATTCTCCAAATCCGGAGCACGGACGACTACTACGCAAAGACAGGAAAGAATGTGGAGGTCGTAGTAAGTACCCCAACGAAGAAGAGGAGTCGGCAAGGAGAAGCTGAAGAAAGCAAGAAACCTTGGAAGATATAGAGAAGTAACCCGAGGTGAAGTATGGTGGTGATTGAGTCGGAAGATGAAGACTCAGAAGGCGAGGCCGAGCTCAAGACGGAGGACTCAAAACATGAAGAGGAACCTGAGCTAACACTGCAGAGCGGAGATACAAGCAGTGATGGTGAAGAAGGAGGAGAGATGACTTCAGTGCCAGCTGCTGAAGAATACAAAGAAGTACAAGCCGAGTTGGAAGCCAAAGACAACACAATGCTGGAGGAAAAAGTTCAGGTGGTCGAGGAAAAGAAGATCGTAGTGCAGCAAGGAGTTCGCTTGCAACGTAAGGTGAAGTGTGAAGCGGGGCCGAGTAGAGGGAAGGAAGAGGTAGAAGAAAGCTTGGGCAGTGAGGAGTCAATCCCAATACGAAGACTCCAGAGAAGAAGGCGAGTATCAGGAGAACACGAGGAGAAAAGAGAGACCACTCCGTGGGAGGAAGAAGTTGCCAGTGATGGAGTAGAGTACCTGCAAGAGGTAGTGTGCCCGTTGTTGGTAAAGTTGGAATAGAAGAAGAAGGAGATGCAGTCGACTTGTCCGGAGGTAAAGACTGTATTGTAGGTGGTAGCAAGATTAGAAGAAGAGAACTCGGAGTTGAAAAGAAGTGTAACCCGAGGTGAGGAGGAGAAAGAAGTACTGCAAGCGGAGGCAGTAGAGAGAAGTGAGCTATCGAGAGGATCTTGCGAGGAAGAGTGACATCGCACGAGAGAGACAGGTAGCTGAATACGAAATCTTGAAGCAACAGTTTGCTGATTCAAGAGTAGAGCTTATTCATGCTATGGCGAGGGTAGCAGTGAAGGATCAAGAGCTCAATAGAATGATGGAAGGTATGGAGGAGAAGAAGCAACTCTGGCAATGAGAGTTGGTTGCGCGGTATAGAGAAGAAGAGAGATTACAAGAGTTACTTCGTAATCAGGAAGAGAAGATTGAACAGAAGGAGAAAGAGAAGGAAGCGGTGAAAGCCGAGTTCAAGGAAGAGTTGGCGATGTACCAAGAGGAATGGCTTGCAGATCAGGAACGAGAAAGGAAGACAAGATTGGAGCTATTGTAGGAGATAGTCCTCAGGGTAAATGCGATGTTAAGTACAGAGGCCAGCGTTTGAATTGAAGAAGCGCGTCTGCACGAGTTGAAGTTGTTGGTGCAAGAGATGAGGCGAAGACAAGCAAAGGACATGGAGATGAATGCCTTGTTAATAAAATTAAGAACTCGTGTAGATAGAAAGGTTTTGCAGGTAGAGGATAACATTTCAATTAGATTAGACTTAGTGAAAGTAGAGCTAGAAAAACTTCAGAAAGATGTTGTAATACCAAGGGTTAGCCATATGATCTAGATGTGAAATTTGGTTTGGTAGCATCTAGAATGATGTTATACATGATGGTCAAAATAGATCAGAAGGAAGTATCACCAAAAGAGTACTTCTACTAATAGAGCAGAAACCAAAATAGACTTGAGAACCTTAGAACCAATAGCTAGACATATGATTTAAAGGTGAGAATTGGTTTGGTAACATCTGGAAGGATGTTACACATGATGGAATAAACAGATCAGAAAGAGGTATCACCAAAAGGGGACTTCTACTAATAGAGTAGGAACCGAAATATGCCTGAAATCTTTGAAGGCAATTTCGGAGGCCTAAACGGATGAATTAGGCCTCAAAAATGTGCAAGTTCCTCCCCCCAACGGAAAAAAGGCTGGCCTTCCCTCCCCCCAGGTTTGTCTCTTCGAGAGCTTTCCAATGGTACCTTACTCGTGATTCTGAGATTCCTATAGGAAGATTCCCTAAAAGATTCCCTCCGGTCAAAGCTCGTTTGACCAACCAGATAGGACCTAGACCAGACAGGTCACCCACCCAAGTAAGTAATTCAAGGGTGGAGCTTGCTGACATGTCACATATCTGTGTCCCTAATCCTATGGTGGAGCTTCCTTGTAGGAGATCCTCTTTGTCTATATAATAAAGAGAAGGTGCTCCCTTGGGGCATCGAATGTCTGAGTGTGCAATCTGTGTTTTCTCTCTTCTCTTGTACTCAGAGAATTACAATGGTATCAGAGCAAGTGTTCTAGTCCAAGAGAGTGGATCACCCCTCTTGGAATAGCACGAACTACTGAAACTGAGTAATTTGAGGTGGAGAACATAGAGTAATCGCTAGACTTAGGAAGGACTTTAGAGAGCGGATGGGATGGATGCACCGGGGGGACAATTTCCCGCACCTAGCTTTCCATTCTCAAACCCATTCCAAATCAAGGTTATGTACATCCAACGTGAGCAGATGAGAGTATCGCTAGTTTATCACTTTGGTGCGGAATTCATGGACAGAGTGATGAACTCACCAAACCCGGTGATTCTACTTGTGGTGATATATGACAGAGAGTGGGATTTGACAATCTACATTCTATTATGATAATATGGATATGAATGTCCCAAATCCTCTCCCTTTCAACACTCAAGTAGAAATCCGTTATGTAGTGAGGCCGAAATTGATGTTTAGAGATTTTGTGGTTAGGAATTTTGGTGAGGAGTATTATCAACGAGTGATAGCTTCTGAGGTCCCAATGGTAGTTCCGATAGTTCGTGCGGCTTCCAGAGTGATTATATTGACTCTGTATTGAAGTAGACATTAGCAATTGGGGTGTTGCAGGAACCATGGATCCATAGTTGCAAGAGCTGGTGCAAGGAATGCAAGGGATGTTGAATGAATTTCGAGAGATTAAGATGACCATGGAGACATTACAAAGTCAAGTGCAGATCCTCAGGAACGATCAAGCCATGCAAGAAGAAGAGCCGTCTCAAAACCCAATACCTGCGACTGAAGTACTTGGAGAGGCACCCGTGCCTACAAACCCTATCAACAATGAAGCCACATTGCTACTCCGGATGAAGAAGACCTGCAACATCGAGCCTTACAAGGGGCAGCGTACGATGGGAGTAGTGGAGAATTGGATCTCGAGAATGAATCGATATTTTAGATTGTTCTCAACAGAGATCATAGAGCATGCTGCAGGCGTGTTTGCATGTGGGTACTTGACCGATAAAGCCCTCACATGGTATGATGCTTGGGAACGATCCATGCTGGCAGAGTGAAGGGAGGTCACATGGACAGCAATGCAAGAAGGATTGCTCAAGAATTTCCAATCGGTGGATTCTGTACAGATGGCTCGAACCCGACTATGGGGATTGAGACAGAAGAATAGCGTACAAGAGTATGTGGAGGCATTTCTGGATCTACAAGTTGCAATTACCGACATGAGTCCAGCAGAGGCTCTCGACAATTTCAAACGAGGGTTGAAAGAGCGGATTCGCCAAGAAGTCATGGTGCAAAACCCTCGCACGGTATTTGAAGCTATTGCTTGTGCGCAGAGAATAGCTGGAGCATTAGGTGGAGGTGAAGGAGTAGTTCCACCTCAACATTATCGGGCAGAAATGCCACACATGGGTGGACCAGTACCGATGGAATTGGGCAACCTTCGATTTTGGGATCAAGGAGCACGGCCGCTTCAAGGAGAGCAGGGACGGGTAGAAGAACAAAGAGATGGAGTCCCACGAGGAGAAGGGACTCGAGGAGAACAACGCCGTTGTTACAATTGTGGCCGTATTGGGCACATATCTACCAATTATCGCACTCGTTTCCCTAGAGGCCCTCGGCCTTCGTACAGGCGATCTTTGAACAACATGGAGAGGCACATTGAAGAGGAGGAGGTGGAAACCACTTCAGAAAACAAAGATCGCCAATAAATGTACCTCGCGGCCTTACTGGCTCAATAAGGAAGTAGAAAAGCAAGGGAAGGAAGAAGAATACTGCGCAAAGGTCCCAAAAGGCAACCTCACAATTGATTGTCGTGAATGGAATCCTAGAAGGTAATCAAGTAAGAGTATTAATAGATCCGGGAGCAATAGAGAATTTCTTGTCTCGCTCTGTTGCAATAAGCTTGGGAATGGATCTAGAGAGAGATGGAAGTGAAGAAGTAGAGTTACCAAATGGGCAAACAGAGAGGATTGAATCATTACCTAGACGGGTAATCCTCTTTGTAGGAGAATATCAGGGAGCAATTGAGTGGCGAGTGATACAGTTAGCCCGTTATGATGCAATTTTAGGCATGCCATGGATGGAGCAATACAACCCAATGGTGGATTGGAGGAAGAAAGTAGTGAGAACCTACCAATGGTCAATCATTGGGGTTAAAGAAAAATCACACAGGCAGAAACTACCTCTATATGTCGTAGGGACGACAACTGTCTGTAAGACCGATAGATGTTTTATGGGTCTAATAAGAGAAGTCCAGAGTGCACAACTTGCTGGACAAATTCCTGAGAAATTGAAGGATGTAGTGGAAGAGTTTCAAGATGTCTTTCCCGATGATCTACCCTCAGGATTACCACCTAAAAGGCGAGTAGATCACAAAATAGAGACACTCCCGGGGAAGACACCTCCTTGTAAGGCCCCATATCGCCTATCACCTCATGAGTTGGAGGAGCGTAAGACTCAAATTGAGGAGATGCTACAGAAAGGGTTCATCCAACCTAGCGTATCACCATATGGGGCCCCTGTCTTGTTTGTGAAGAAGAAGGATGGTACAATGCGCATGTGCATTGACTATCGGGGTCTCAATCAGCAAACAGTGAAGAACAAATACCCCTTACCTTGCATGGATGACCTGTTTGATCAACTCCATGGAGCAAGATACTTCACCAAACTGGACTTGCGGAGCGGTTACAATCAAATCCGAATTGCAGAAGAGGATGTGTACAAAACTGCCTTTCGAACCAGGTATGGCCACTTTGAGTATCTTGTGATGCCTTTTGGCCTCACCAATGCGCCTGCCACTTTCATGAGCCTAATGAATGACATATTTTGTCCATACTTGGATAAGTCCGTTATTGTCTTCTTGGATGATATCTTAGTATATAGTAGCACGATGACAGAACACAAACAACATCTACGAGACAGAATCAGTTGTACGCCAAAATCTCAAAGTGTGAGTTCGGCAAGTCTGAAGTAGACTACTTAGGGCATAGAGTAAGTGCAGAGGGCATTCAAGTATTGACAGATAAAATAGAGGTCATTCAAAAATGGAGTGCCCCAGAAGATCAGACTCAACTTAAGAGCTTCTTGGGGTTGACGGGATTTTATCGTAGATTTGTCAAGGACTTCTCCAAGGTTGCACAGCCTTTAACGGCACTACTTGGCAAGGGAAAGAAGTGGACATGGGGAACTGCACAAGAGTTGGCCTTTCAAGAATTGAAGGCCGCCTTGCTACATGCACCAATCTTGAAGTGGTATGACCCAAAACGTCCAATCAAGTTAGCTACGGATGCATCAGGCATAGCAATAGGAGCAGTCCTACAACAAGAGTGGCATGACGGATGGCATCCAATTGCATATTTCTCTCGAAAGTTGTTACCGGCAGAGCGCAACTACCACACCACAAAACGAGAAGAGCTGGCTATCGTCCTAGCAACCAAGCATTGGAAGCACTACCTGGGCAAGAAGGCATTTGTAGTAGAGACAGACCACAAACTTCTAGTCTACCTCGAGACGCAAAAGGATCTATCTCGTCGCCAAATTCGGTGGGCAGAGTAGCGACAACGCTTCAACATAACAATCACCTACGTGGAAGGTAAGAAGCAACTTGCAGATGCATTCACCCGCATGCCAATGGCCAACAACTTGGCGGCGGAAGTCAAGATTAACCTTGAATTCTGGCAAGAGATTCTAGTTGCTACAAAAACTGATCCACAAATTGTAGAAGCGCAATCGTACAAAGGTGTCACTAGCACCCAAGGACTCACCTTTCGGGAGGGCCGATTGTGGATCCCAAATGTCCCAGAATTACGCACCACCATTCTAGCGGAATGTCATGATTCGGCCATTGCAGCTCATGTTGGAGTGGACAAGACCTTGGAGGCAGTCAAGCGCCATTACTATTGGCCCAAGATGAGCAACGACGTGATGGACTATGTGCGTAGCTGCTTACTTTGTCAACAGAACAAAGCTTCTAATCAAGCTCCTGTAGGGCTCCTTCAACATCTTCCCACTCCTACCCAACGTTGGGAACAAGTGAGTATGGATCTTGTCTGTGAATTACCCAAGACCACCTTAGGGTTTGACTCCATTGTGGTCTTTGTGGACCGGCTCAGCAAAATGATTCATGTCCGCCCTACCACCAAGGAGGTGACTGCTCCACAACTAGCTCAACTATACTTAGATGCAGTCTTTGCTCACCATGGCTTGTCTAGAGTACTCATCACCGATAGAGGCACCCAATTCACCAGTTTGTTTTGGCGAACACTCTCTGGTTTCTTCAAAACCAAGTTGGCCATGTCTACAACTTACCACCCACAAACAGATGGCCAAACAGAGCGGGCTAATCGTACGATTGAAGACATGTTACGCGGCTTCACCTTAGAAGAGCAAGAGAGGTGGGACACCCTACTACCATTGGTGGAATTTGCTTACAACAATTTAGTGAATGCCTCCACCCAGGTCACTCTGTTCTTCCTCATGTGTGGTGTGCATCCCTTCACACCTTCTAGCTTGATGAAGATCCATCCAGTGACTACCAAGGTTGATGCAGTCAACACATTTGTTTCTAGAATCCAACAAGGTGTGGAGAGCGCCAAGCACAGGTTATAGATTGCACAAAATCGACAAAAGCAATATGCTGATGCACACCGTAGGCACATGGAGTTCAATGTTGGGGATCAAGTGTGGCTATCGACAACCAACCTCACATTAGTTGGATCTCGTAAGCTCAAACCTTGTTTTATTGGGCCTTTCTTGATTCTTTGTCGCATCGGCGCTGTGGCCTATCACCTTGAGCTACCACCACACATGAAGATCCATCCAGTGTTCCATGTCTCCCTATTATGCAGATATGCTCCCCGATTAGGCCAAGGTACTTCCACACAGGACATTCGACCTTGTCCGACAGTCATTGATGGCATAGAGGAATATGAAGTGGAGCGGATTCTCCAGAAGCGCATGCGTGGTACTCGCCATCCGCGGGTGGAATATCTAGTACAATGGAAAGGTTACCCCCTCTATGAAGCAACCTGGGAACCCGCTGCCCATTTGGCACATGCACCGGTGCTGGTGCAAGCATTTGAGCAACAATTGCACAACGAGGACGTTGCGTCTTAAAAGGAGGGAGGTCTATAATACCAAGGGTTAGCCATATGATCTAGATGTGAAATTCGGTTTGGTAACATCTAGAATGATGTTATACATGATGGTCAAAATAGATCAGATAGAAGTATCACCAAAAGAGTACTTCTACTAATAGGGCAGAAACCAAAATAGACTTGAGAACCTTAGAACCAATAGTTAGACATATGATTTAAAGGTGAGAATTGGTTTGGTAACATCTGGAAGGATGTTACACATGATGGAATAAACAGATCAGAAAGAGGTATCACCAAAAGGGGACTTCTACTAATAGAGTAGGAACCGAAATATGCCTGAAATCTTTGAAGGCAATTTCGGAGGCCTAAACGGATGAATTAGGCCTCGAAAAAGTGCAGATCCCCCCCAACGGAAAAAGGTTGGCCTTCCCTCCCCCCAAGTTTGTCTCGTCAAGAGCTTTCCAACGGTACCTTACTCATGTGATTCTGAGATTCCTACAGGAAGATTCCCTAAAAGATTCCCTCCGGTCAAAGCTCATTTGACCAACCAGATAGGACCTAGACCAGACAGGTCACCCATCCAAGTAAGTAATCCAAGGGTGGAGCTTGCTGACATGTCACATATCTGTGTCCCTAATCCTATGGTGGAGCTTCCTTGTAGGAGATACTCTTTGTCTATATAATAAAGAGAAGGTGCTCCCTTGGGGCATCGAATATCTGAGTGTGCAATCTGTGTTTTCTCTCTTCTCTTGTCCTCGGAGAATTACAGATGTTAAAGCAAAACCCAAAGTAGATAATGTAGGAGTCCAAATGTCTTCGGAGTTACCATTAGAGACATTAGAGAAGAGTGGGTCGGGAGATAAGGAGTTAGATAGATTACCCACTAGTGAAATTTCAGATCAGGAAAGAGAATTGCTGGATCTGGTAGAGGAAGTAGGAGATCTGAAACCCGAGGAAAAAATGATATGAAGTAAGATTACTTTGGGTTCGGGTGTGAAAGCCGAGGAAGAAGTAGACATCGGATTGGATTAGTAACAGATTTGAGATTTGAAGAGGCAGATATGAAGAGGTGCATTGTCATTTCGGATCTGCAGGTTAGAACAGTTGTTGTAGAAACGGTACAGTTGTTAGAACTATCGATTGCTTCACTATTTAAGAGTGGCATTCGCAGTCAAATGTTGTTCAGTGCTCATTATTTTTGAGAATAGATAAAGCGAAGTGCTGTGAAGTAGTGCTCGTCGCTTGAGCTTGATTCCGAGTATCAACTTTGCAATTGTGTTTGTGAGTGTTTGGAGAAATTTGAAGTGCAAGTCAGTGTGTTTGTTGGATGTTGGATTCCACAGCCTTGATCTTCATTCTGTGTGTTTGATCCTAAGTGAAGTGCAATCGAAGCAATGCCTTGACAGATCTGAGAGGAATTGTAGTGTTGGTAGTATTTTGCATTTGTGAGTGCAGTGCAAAGTTGATGTGAAGCAATTTTGATCGAGGAAGTTGTACCTTCAGTGGAGGGGTAGAACACAATTCTGAGGCAAAGTTGTTTTGCAGTGAAGTGCCATTTTTGGGAGAGCCTGAATCATCACAATCAAGATTGTTTGGAAAGAATTGAAGGACTTGTGATTAAGGAGTGTTAATTTGTGACAAGACTGCGAATCAGTGCTTGTTACTCTCTTCTGGGTGTGGTTTCTACCTGAGAGACTAAAGAAGAACTCAAGAAGAACTAAATTGTTACTTAGCTTTGTATTTGGACATTTTTGACTCGTATCTTTGCGGGAACAAACTTTACTTACCCAATTACCGCAAAAGTGATATTTGCCGGGTTGTCACAACGTTCATAAAGAAATCTACCCACTTCATCTTCATTCTTGTCCCTCAATGGTCTAGCCTCAACCCACTTGGTAAGGTAATCAGTAAGTACCACAATGTACCAATTGTTCCTTGGGGTTCTATTGAGAGGACCTACAAAATCAATTCCCCACTTCTCAAAAGGTCCTACTAATGGAATTGATCTAAGTGGTGGAGTGGATGTAGACTTTCTAGCAAAAGCTTGACAAACATGACAAGTTTTGCAATAATCAAGACAATCCTTGAAAATCACTCTCCAATGGTAACCTGCATCTAGAATCTTGAAAGAAGTCATCTTTCTTGCAAAGTGTCCTCCACATACTAAAACTTCATGAAACTCCTTTATGAGTAGGATAGACTCTTCCTTACCCACTGCTCTTTGAAGTAGACCATCTGCTCCTTGGTGAAAAAGAATATCCTCCACCATTGTGTAAGGTCTAGATCTTGCTGCAAGGGCCTTCCTCTCCCTAGCATGCATCCCTTCTGGATAGTTACCTCTTGTCACAAAATCCACAATCTCCTTGTACTCCATTGGAACCTCTTGAGTGACTGAGATTGTCATGAGCTCCTCATCCGGGAAGGAATCATCCACTGGCTGATCTCCATCATGATGATAGGCTCTAGATAACAAATCAGCATTTGCATGTTTCTTTCCTGGCCTATCCTCAATGGTGTAGTCATACTCAGACAAGAGTATCATCCACCTTGCTAGTCTCACTTCAACATTAGGCTTGTTGAAGATGTACTTCAATGCCTTGTGATCTGTGACAATGGTGGCTTTCCCTCCAATCAAGTAGTGTCTAAACTTCTTGGGACCAAAGATCACTGCCAACCCTTCTCTCTCCGTGACAGAGTAGTTCTTCTTTGCTGAAACCATCTGCCTACTAGCATAAGTGTGACAACCCGGCAAATATCACTTTTGCGGTAATCGTGTAAGTAAAGTTCGTTCCCGCAGAGATACAAGTCAAAAATGTCCAATTACGAAGTCAAACAGTAACAATGTAGTTCTTCTTGGTTTCGTCTTTAATCTCTCAGGTAGAAACTACACCCAGAAGAGAGTAACAAGCACTGACTCGCAGTCTTGTCACAAATTAACACTCCTTAATCACAACTCCAGCAAATCTTTCAAAAAAATCTTGATTGTGATGATTCAGGCTCTCCCAAAAACGGCACTTCATTGCAAAACAACTTTGCCTCAGAATTGTGTTCCACCCCTCCACTGAAGGCACAACTTCCTTGATCAAAATTGCTTCACATCAACTTTGCACTGCACTCACAAATGGAGAATACTACCAACACTACAATTCCTCTCAGATCTGTCAAGGCATTGCTTCGATTGCAGTTCACTCAGGATCAAACACACAGATGAAGATCAAGGCTGTGGAATCCAACATCCAACAAGCACTCTGACTTGCACTTTGAATTTCTCCACACACTCACAAACATAGACACAAAGTTGATACTCAGAATCAAGCTCAAGCGACAAGCACTGCTTCACAGCACTTCGCTTTATCTATTCTCAAAAATTATGAGCACTGAACAACATTTGACTGCAAATGCCACTCTTAAGTAGTGAATCAATCGACAGTTATCTTCCTAATGTACCTCCTCCTAACAACTCTACAAACTTGCAGATCTGAAATGACAATGCACCCTTTCATATCTATCTCTTCAAATCTCAAATCGGTTACTAATCCGATCCAATGTCTACTTCTTCCTCGGCTTTCAAACCTGAACCCAAAGTAACTTTACTTCCTAATATTCTGTCCTCGGGTTTCATAACTCCTAATTCTTCCACTAATTCTAACATTTCTCCTTCTTGATATGAAATTCCTATCACAGTTAAGTCTTCTAAATCTCTATCTTCCGACCCACTCTTATCTAAAGTGTTAAATGTCAAATCCAAAGACACTTGCACTCTTATTTCTTCTACTTCGGGTTTTGCTATTATCAATTCCTTTGCTAATTCTACTATGTCATTGTCAAAAATTGTAATTGAAAGCATGGGTACACTATCTACACCTTCAATTTGTAACCCATTTTCCCCTAATCACTCATGTTACTAACCCGAAGACACTTACTGTCTGATCCTGCACTTTGGGTTTATTCACTACTGCTACTTCTCCTTCAATTCATGTTCCATCTTTAATCAAGACTGAAATTGAAGTCATGGGTATTCTAACTATCTTCTTTCACTACTCTAACTTCCTCTGATGTTTTCTGCAAGATTCCCGAAGTCACCTTCACTGCACTCCAAGGTCCGGCTACCTCTGATTTAGTCAGCTTCATCTTAGTCTTGAGGTGAAGTCTTTAGACCTAAAGTCATGTAAACACGAAGTCCGAAATACAAAGTCACATTGACCCGAAGAACCTCAACCCGAAGTACATCTACTCCCAAAACTTCAAATGCTTGTAACTTCTTCTACAAACCTCCAAACTTTGCAATTTTGGTGGCAATGGAAAGCGCTGAATGAGACGCTTGTAACGAGATAAAGCAAGCTTGATTTGGACTTGTGTGCATTGAGATATGGCCCCCGCAAGAATCCTGACCTGCAACTTCTATTTCTCCTTCGGGTTTGCACTCCTTCAACATTTGATCCGAGTTTTTCCCTCCTCTGACATGAAGTAAGCTTCTTCGGGTTTGATCTAGTCCAAATCCTTCTTCCTCTTACACAAAATTGACTTCCTTGGCTTGATCAAAACACAAGTTTCCACTCATTTCTTCTCCATTTCGTTTCAATTTGGTTTCAGCAAGATACTTTTTCTTCAAAACTCGTCCAAAATGAAAAATGTAGGTATCACAATAAGCTATTGGATGATCATGCCCATCTTGGTCTAATTGACTAAGAGTGCATCCTATAGCTACATTAGAAGCATCATTGTAGAGGATGAAAGACTTACTCCAATCAGGTTTAGCAAGAATTGGAGCTACAACAAGGGATTGCTTGAGCTCCTCAAAAGCTTTGAGAGCCTCCTTGTCTTCCAAAATCACCATGTAATCTACACCCTTGTTCATGTAGTTGGTCAATGCATAAGCCTTGTTGGAAAATGAGAAGATGAACCTCCTATAGTACCCAACCAACCCCAAGAATTGGTGTAACTTTGTCAAGCTTGAAGGGAATGGAAGGTCTGAGATTTTCCTCACCTTCTCAAGATCAACTGCTATTCCATCCTTGGAGATGATGTGCCCCAAAAGTAGACCTTCTTCACATCCAAAAATGCACTTCTTTGGGTTGAGTGATGCATTTGCCTCATCCAAGCGTTGCAAGACTTTGATTAGGTGCTCAAAGTGCTCCTTCTTGCTCCCATAGACACAAAAGTCATCAATGAAGTCTCTCACAAATTTCCCAATGAAAGGTTCAAATACCTTGTTCATGAACCGTTGGAATGTGGCTGGAGCATTGCAAAGCCCAAAAGGCATGACCTTGAAAGCGTAAGTTCCCCAAGGTATGGTGAACGTGGTGAGTTGTTGATGCTCTGGTGCAATCTTGATTTGGTTTTATCCACTATAACCATCTCCAAAACTGTACCTCTCATGACCTGCAACCTCCTCCAAGATCTCATCAATGAATGGCAATGGGTAGTAGTCCTTCTTGGTAACAACATTGAGCTTCTTGTAATCCACACATACCCGAAGCTTGCCATTCTTTTTCTTCACAATGACAATTGGAGACACCCATTCTGAATTCTCCACCTCAAAGATAAATCCTGCCTCCTTGAGCTTATCAATCTCCTCCTTCACAACCAAAGATATTGGTGGGGTAATGCGACGTTGCTTTTGGTGGATTGGTCTTGCATGTGACTCCACCTCTATCTTGTGCTCCTCCAAGGTGACTTCCTTCAAATCCCTATAACTAAAAGCAAACACATGGATGAACTTGCGGAAAATCTTGTCAAATCTCACCTTCTCCTCCTTGGTAACATTTGGACCATACTTGAGGGTAGATAACCTTGTCTCTACCTCCTCAAGTGTCAATGGTGATTTGTTTGGGTCCTTCAAAACCTCTAGCTTAGGTGCAAAATCTATAGCACACAAGGGATATACATCTGAATCAGATTCAGATTCATCCTCCTCCGTGGAAGTCTACTCCTCCATGCTTGTGTCCACACCTGAAGCTCCTTCTTCAGAATCTGATTCCTAATAATCAGAAGATGGTGTATTTGAATGTGAAGTGTTGGTGGTGTTAGTCACAGGAACAGTGACTCTATGGTTTGATGGCCCAATCCTCAAGTACCCTTTGTGCCATTGATCAGTTGTGCGTGCTGCTCTCAACCATGGCCTCCCAAGAAGTACTCCCATAACTGAAACTACCACCTTATCCATCACTCCTACTGGTTGAACTTGTTGCTTGTTTGCCATGCTCACCACAAATGTTGAAGGTCTTGAGGGTATCATACCCAACTTCTTCATCAACCTTTCTGACAGGGCATTCACTGCTGATCCTCCATCAACCAATGCATCCTTGATGTTGTGACCATTCACTCTCACATCAATCTTAGAGGCATATTCAGAAACCTCCCAGGGTGCTAGCTTGGCATCCACCACCCCCATTGATATTGGAACTTTTGCCTTCTTCTTCTTCTTGCTCCTTGTAGAACTCAAACCACCTCTAAGCTCCTTTCTCAAGGTAGGGTTCAAAGCAATCAATTGGCCCACTGTGATGTTAGCCTTGTGACTACCAACATCCTCCAACACATTGTAGTTCCATTGTTGCTTTGAAATCAAGAAGTCCTCCATCCCCAACTTCTTCCTTGGAGTCTTTGTTGTTGATGGTGTTGAGGTGCGAGTGCTCCTAGTAGACATAGGAGTATCCTTTCTTGAAGTATATCCTTGAGAAGAGTGAACATCCTCTGCAAAACGAGCTCTCTTCTTCTCTTGTGCCAAAAGCTCCAAATTAAGACCCTTGGAGTTTGAGCACTCTCCCTTCTCATACTTGCTCTCAACCACATCTATGGATGCTATCCCCTTACCTTTGTTGGGATTAGGAGCCACTTGGGTTTCACTACCTCCCTCTTTCCCTCTACTGGCTCCCTCTACTGGCTCCCTCATAACCCCTTCCTCCATGGTAAGTGGAATTTGGGCAATTCCTTTGGATATGGCCTCTTCCTCCACAACCAAAACAATTTCTATCATTGAAATTGTTAATTGGTTGGCCTCCTCTATATGGATAGTTTCTATAACTCCTAGGCCCTCTCCCTACATTCTGATCCACCTCTCTCTTCTCCCATAATTGCACCACATTGATCTTCAGATCCGCAAGTTGTTCTGTGATGGTTTGAAGTGGATATTTTGGTGGAGGTGCAAGAACTAGAGCAACCACTAATTGTGGTGCAACCCTTGCCACCAAAGTATCAGAAGTTCCACCATACTTGTAGCCTTGAGGAGGATGCACAACCTCCTTCACCACCAAATCACTCTCATCCACTTCCAAACTCTCCTCCATACAAATTGCAATCTTGATAGCTTCAACCTTGGAAGAAGGTTTCTCATATCTCACCTTGCTTCTAATTTGTGGTCTCAACCCTCCCACAAAATTCTTGGTGAGCATGGCACCTATGCCAATCATTGTAGTCTCCATATCATCCCCACCCTTCCTCAACACTATGCAAAATCTGGACTCCAACTTTTCCACTCTTTCCACATAGACTCTCACTTTCTCTCCATCTCCTTGCTTGAGAAATGTATCCTCACTCATCAATCTCTCATAACTCTCATCAGGAAGAAAGTTCTCAATGAGTGCTGAAGTTAAAGTCTCCCAAGACTCCTCTTCCCCATCTCTCCTCTCTCTCTTTTGATATTCTGACTCATACCATGTAAGTGTTGCATCCTCAAAGAAATCTGGTAATAATGAGGCCCACTCATTCTTCCTCCTCTCATTTTTTCCTATGCAAGCTCTCTTGAAGTCTCTCACAAAGGCCTCCACATCTTCTCCATTCTTGCCAAAGAAAACCGGAAGTTTCCCCATCTTAACCTCTCACTATCTTTCTTTCTCTCAAAATTTTTTTTCTTTCTTTTCTCTCACTCTATTACTAATAGAGTATATACATGACTAACACCATCTGAGAATAATCCACTCTAGGGAACACAAAAGGTTCAAGTTGCTCCAAGATTTCTATAGCAACATCAAATCCTAGAGTGCATATTAATCTAACTCTCATGGATAGTTTATCCATAAGTTGAAAGATTATCTCCATCACTAATCTTGAGAACTAACTGATGAAGGTGGTAGTATTTCTGTAGTTGTACTAAGACTCTCTCCAAGATCCTTCACCAAAGTTTCCAAAAGTGCTTTTACTCCACTACACTCATGTCCTTTTGGAAGTCCTTCAACTCCACAAACCTCACACAACTCCTTGGTCTTAGATCTTCTCCCTCCCAATCTTGGTGAAGAAGGTCCACCATGCAAACCCAAGTCAAGTAAGCCTCTCCTTTCCCTCAATCTCTTGCTCTCAAAGGTCAATGGACATGAACTTGCCTTATGTCCCTTCTCTCCACACAAAAAGCACTTAGACTCACTCTTTACTCCAAGTGGTGTAGGTTTTTGGATCTTCTCAACACTCTCTTCAAATTCTATTGTAAACTCTCTTTTTCTCAAATCCACCCCTATAATCACCTCAAACCCTTGGGGAACCTTGCATAATCTCAATTTCCACTCTTGATGACACTCTATGTTCCCAAGATGAATCTAAACACTCAAACATGCTTTTTGTTGATCTCAAACTCTTCATGCATGAGATCTCCACTCTGCAGAATTAACCCTTCCTCACAGTGTCACTCAAATCTCTCAACCAGTGTATCACAGTCCTCTGAAATTTTTCACACTTGATCACAAATCTAGGTCATCACTCCCTGAAAAATGTCAGATCTTTTCATTGAGCCATTTGGCCTAGACATCTTTCTATTCAGCACCCATATTTCAGATTTGGTCTGAAAACCACCCCCTCACTTCAAAAACTCATAACTCCCTGCGAAAAATTGATCTCTCTCTAATTTTTGTGGCAGCAGGTAGGATACAATGCACTAAATGTTCTTGGAAATTTTCAGGACAATTCACTGAAAATTGAAGAAATGGCAGACTCTGTACAATTTTCCAGAGAGCATGCAGTTGCGGGAGCACTTTACCCTATCAACTTTCAAAAATTCTAGCCCAATGTGCATAGTAGCTCTCACAATAATTTCAAGTGTGCTAACTGAAAGATAACCCAAGCTATCATATGTAGAAATTTCAAGTCCAGATCTCAAACTTGAAATTTTGCCCAAAATCACCTTAATCCCCAAAATCTGCAATCCACCTCACACAATCTCTCCAATTCCTCTCATGTGTACAAGATGTACAAAATCACCTCAAAGACATCATAATGAACTACAAGGTATACAAATGGATCTTGGTTCTCTAACATAAGTTCAGCCCTCTCCTCTCCTAATGTTCTCTCCAAGTGAGCTCTCATAGCCTCCTTCTGCCTAATGTAGAATTGAACGCGGAACATTATCTTGCCTTCTAGAGAGGTCCCGGCAACGGAACCAAAAATGTGAGCCGGCCTGTCTCTCACTCAAGATGAACCTCTAATGGCTATTATGGTAGCGCACCATGGACTTAGAAGGCAAGGAACCCAAACTCCATCATACTCCTCCAAGGTTAACACTCCAAGACTCAAGACATTGTGCACTAGAGAACTCAATGAGAGAGAGATAGTTGCAAATGAAAGGATGATGAGTATCTCCTCACCCCTTGTTTATATAATTGTGAAATAGTTACGTACCAAAGTTACTAATTACTGTAGTAACTCAAGTTACTAGACTAAAAGTCAAGTAAAGTCAAAAAGTATAAAGGAATATCCATTCACATGGGCATATTCCCCTAAGCATGTGGTCTTATCTTGACCCAACCACTAAGTCAAGGATTCCTTCACATGGGCTATCCTTGGACTAAAGAAGAATCCAAAACAAAAAGGCTTGCGGGCCCAAGAGTTCTCAACTCTTCCTCAAAGCCAAACACCTAGGAATAATACCAAGTCAACACACTAAAGTCCAAAATAGTGGTGCTCATCTTTTCTACTTCCTCTAAAGTAAGGTCCCCTCTATCTTAGCTATGACTAACTTTAGCTAAGCATGACTAATATAGAACCATCCTTTATCTCTATATAAATAATATCTCTTAAGTACTTGTAATACCAAGCTAAATATCACAATACCACACACATGCACAAATGGGTGTTACAGGTCATCAATCCGAGGTAAGGGATATGCATTCTTCACGGTTTGCTTATTAAGCCCATGGTAATCAATATAGAAACAAAGTCCTCCATCCTTCTTTGGAACAAATAGTACCGGTGCTCCCCACGAAGAGGTACTATGTTGTATGAAATCCTTCTCCAACAACTCTATAAGTGTTGTTTGCAACTCCTCTAACTCCTTTGGTGAGAGCCAATAGATTGGTCTACTCATTGGAGTACTCCCTGGCAATAACTCAATCTTGAAGGGCATACATACCTTGATCAGAGGGTAATCCTTTTGGCAGATCATCCGGAAATACATCTGCAAACTCCTGAACTATCCGATCAACCGTTACTTGATGCGGCACTTGGCCCTCCTCAGATTGTTCTTGTGCAATCGGCTTGATCCACACCACAAATATAGACTTATCTTCCTCCAAAGCTTGCTGTATGGCTGCTTCATTAACAAACTTCCCTTCTAGGGACTCATCTTTCTTCCAAGCTTGCTCCATGGTTGCCTTCTTGGCAAACTTCCCATCTTGGGACTCATCTCCCTTCCAGATTTGCTCTATGGCTACCTTCTCAACAAACTTCCCATCTGGGACTGACTATTCTTAGGTGTCTTACTCAGAGGTGTCAGACAACCTAATTGGAAATTTCTACCTTGGTGTTGTACTTGAATTTGACGTCGGGTCCAATCGAATTGAACCTTATGACGTTCAAGCCAAGGTAGACCTAGAATGATATCATAGTGTAGAGGTACCACTACAAACCTCATACACTCCAAATACTCCTTCCCAATCTTGAAGGTAATAGGATGCGAGGTGCGGAATGCAGAACCTTTTCTACCATCTGCCATCATCAAACTACTTCCAATCACTGGCTTGATAAGAATACCCAATTCCTTTGCTACTTGCATAGATATGCAATTCTCTCAACTTCCAAAATCAACCAAAATCCTACAACCCCGATTAGATATCATACCTTGCAAGTGAAGCAAACTTGCATAGGTCGAGCCTTCAATCCCATTGGAACTAATCAAGCTCCCAGTAGGCGGCTCAAAATCTCCTATTGGGATTCTTTGTTTCCCTGATCATTCTGTTCCACAAACTCCATCTGGGCAACTTGTTGAGGTCGCCCATTCCTAAGTGGACATTCAGCAATGCGATGTCCAACTTGGCGACAATAAAAGCAACCTCCATTTTGTCATAATCTTTCTCTATCTGCTGTGCCAAGTGGTCTTTGTTGGATAGCATCAATCTCCATTGGTACCGGTTCTTCCACTCGTGGTAATGGTAGGTTTTGTGTAGGTCAAGGTCGAGACCAAGTTGTTGCAACTAAGGAATCAAAATGCTCAGCCAATTGCATGGCTTCTTCTATGTTCTGTGGCTCTCCCATGGTCACCTCCAATCTGGTTTGTGACTTCAATCCTTGCACAAATCGATCCAGAACTTCACCTTCTTGGATATCTGGAATTTGCATGATGATATTCTGAAATTGTGTGATGTAGCTTCTCACTGAGCCAATCTGCCTCAACTCCGCCAATTTATCTCATGCAGCTCGGGTGGCATTTATAGTATGAAATCGACCAAGTATTGCATCCTTGAATTCTGCCCATGTCAAAATCGGTGTAACAATTTGTTGTTCAGCTCTTTCTACTCGGAATCGCCACCAAAGTTTTGCCATGCCATCCAATTGGCTAGAAGCCATGAGAATTTGTTTCTGCTCATCTTGAAGATTGGTGGCTTCAAAGTAACGTTCACAGTCAAACACAAAATTCTCCACTATGCTTGGAAGATTCTTGCCTTCAAACACCTTGGGTTTTGGAAATCGAATGCAATCTTCTCCATCTCAAACTGACGCTATGTCTATCTGTTCTCGTCATTGTTGGTCTCGTTCATCCAACAATCGAGTAAGATGCTCGATTTGTTGTTGCATTGCAAGGATAACTTCCGGTATTGCCGCCATCGCTACTACTCTATTCCACTACCCTCAAATTATCTAGTTGATTAAGACATAGATACAACACGTCCATCGTTCTCCATAAGTTACAACTGGAAGTATCAAGGGTTCCTCTTACACGGTGATCATATGTAGAAAATCCTGCCCAAAGTGTGAGGTGATGAATTGTGTGAAACGATGCTTTGGTAATATCTGGACATGAAAGTCCCAATGGTTTGGCGGAAGTGGATTTGGTAGTCCATAAATTCCATCCATCCCATTCCTGCTCTGATACCAATGTAAAAGACCAAAACCGAGGAGAGAAATAAGAGAATAGAAACTCACATTGGGACACTTGAATGAGGGAAAACTCCGAATACCTAGCATGAGCTTTGGCCTTGGTATTTATAGGTAGCATACAAGACTCTTGAAGCTTCTCAAGAAGCTTCCTTGAGCCACTTTCTTTGAGTGCAAGCCAAGTTAACTAGGAAGCTTCTCAAGAAGCTTCCTTCTAGAAGCCGCCTACTTGGCGTGCAAGCTAAGCTAGTTAGAAGCTTCTAGAAGCTTCCTTCTAGAAGCTACCTGCTTAGGGTGCAAGTTAACTAGTTGGGAAGCTTCCCAAGAAGCTTCTTAGATGCTTCTAGAATATTCTAGGCTATTTTGTCTTATTCTCTACTTTGTAAGCCCGACTAACTTTGTCTCTAAACTCCATATTGTTACACCTTGAGTGAAACTGATCAGCTGCCTCATGCGAGTGTATGCCTTGCGTAGGCTCTCTCCAGCCTTCCGCTGGAACTCCTGCAAGCTCTTTAGCTTGTCAATCCGCACTCCCTGGTAGTTCTACCTCAAACACTAGAAGAACTCCACCATGGGGTTAAACCTCGGTACCACACCACCTCCTACAGCGGTACCTCCACTCGTAGTAGCACTATCTCATACTAGTGCACCTCCACTAGCTCCACCAACACTACTCGAGCTAGAACTCGTAGGTATAGCCAATCCACTCCTGGCCACCAAACTTGAAGTGATCGAGATATAGTTTGGAGACCAATACTGTCTCCATAACTTGATCTCCTCCAAATGAACTCTCCTAAACTCATGGTAGTCATCCATTGGTGGACCCTCTAGATGCTGAAACAACCCATTCCATGCCATGAAAAGTGTGAACAAAGTCAGGTTCCGCATCTGCTGTAGATCACACCAACTATCGAACTCCTGGATGAAGTTGTAGTTCCCACATTTTTTGGTTTTTTTTGAAATGGCAAAGAAGAAGTGTATAGAGAAGTCGGATTGCGCATGTATGGCCAAAGAAGGCAAAGAAAAGAGTATTTGGGATGAAACCCGAGGTAATGTGGCTTCAGGTCATAAGGCAAAGTACTCGGACTTGCTCTGTCAACATACAACCCAAAGTAAGAAGTCTTTGTATGGGGGGTGCACAACCCAAGGCGAGGACAATGTAACAAATTTTATTCGAGGTGAGAAATTCAAGAAGAGACCATTCAAAAACTGGCGGTCATACGCGTGAAGTACACTTGACAGTGATAGGTGCATGCAAGAGGTGTGATTTCTTGGTAGAAACTCAAATTGAAGAGAGACGAAGAAGGCGCAACTCTATAAAAATCAGGCTAACAATGAAGCAATGTCAAGCAATTTTCCTTTGCCGTCGAGGAGTCGTCCTGTAGGAGATTGTAGGAAGGGAAGTAAAGTTGAAGATGCACTAGTGTGTAGAGGAGAATTTGAGAGAGCTAACCCAAGAGACAGTGAGGAAGAAAGAAAGATGGGAGGAGGAAAGAAGAACTCCAAATTTACAGTGAGAAATCATGCAGCTCGGAGGTTAGATGTGATCGCAAGGATCAAAGTCTTGAGCCGATTTTGGATCACATTCTTGGCATGGAACTGGAATGTTAGTTTTCCAAGATTCATGACCAAGATAATTGAGAGTAAATGTCTTGATGGCATTGAGGAAGAGGGGAAGAGAGGAAATCCGGCTCGTTGGACAGTGTCGGATTGGAGATTAGTACTCGGAAGGGAGGCAAGCACGGAGCAGGGTGCCATGTTCTTGGGGAAGGGGGAGGTAGCCAAAGAAACCCAAGAAGTGAGGGATGCATTCTCTTTGAAGCAGACAAAGAATGGGTACAAAGAAGAGAGTTACAAGGATCCGGTCAAGAGAGGGATCGTGAGTGCTCTCATGGCAATCCTGAAGCCGGAGCAAACAACTTATGTGATGAAACACCAAGCGGTGTTCTTCCATAAGATGTTTGTTGGAGAGCCAATCAACTAGGCGAGGTGCTTCCATGGGCAAATGAGGTAGATGGTGTGGAATTTGTGGGATAAGTCACATCCACATTACATTGTGCCATTTGTAGTACATTTCTACCTTGGGTTGAATCTGCTCAATGCGGTGGAGCGCAACAGAATGGTGTTGCATTTTCATCCCAACTTAAGAAAGGAGGTCGATGCAGAGGAGCAGTAGTACATTCTTCAGATCCAAAGTAGTGATGAGTACAACGTGCAGACAAGGAAGAGTGCACAGGTGGAAGTAAGTACTCCAAAGTTGAAGAAGCGGAGTCGACAAGGAGAAGGTGAAGACGTCGAGAAGACAAGACCTTGGAAGACCAAAAAGGTAAACCCGAGGAAAGGTATGGTAGTGATTGCATCATCGGAAGAAGACTCAGAGGGCGAAGCCGAGTGCAAGTCCAAAGACTTGGAACGCACGGAAGAGCCTGAGCTTACACTATAGAGTGGGGATACAAGTAGTGACAACAAGGAAGGTGGGGAGATGACATTGGTGCCTACAGCAGAAGAAGAAGTTCAGATGGAGCTCAAGGAAGAGAGTAACGTGAAGTTGGAAGAAAAAGTGCCCAAGTAGGACGAGAAGAAGATTACCATTTAGAGAGGAGTTTGGTCCATGCGCAAGGCAAAGTGTGAAGCGGGTCTGAGCAAGGCAAGAGAAGAGGAGAATGCCAGTTCGGGGAGTGAAGCATCCATTCCGATACGATGAGTGCAGAGAAGAAGGCAAGTATCAAGAGAAGAAGAGGTAAGGAAGGAGATCACTCCGCAAGTGGAAGTAGTCACGAGTGATGGAGTGGAGTACCGCGAGAAGTTGTGTGTCTTCTGTTGGTGAAATTGGAACACAAGAAGAGAGAGATGTAGTCAAAGTGTTTGGAGGTGAAGACTATATTGTAGGTATTAGCACAACTAGAAGAAGAGAACTAGGAGTTGAAGAAGAGTATAATCCGAGGTGAGGAGGAAAGGGAAGTATTGCGAGTGGATACAATAGTGCAGAGTCAAGTAGTAGAAAACTTGAAGAAAGAAGCAAGGTATCAAGAGGAACTTGTGAAGCAGAGTGACATAGCAAGGGAAAGACAAGTAGATGAGTATGAAATCTTGAAGCAGCAATTTGCGGATTCAAGACTAGAAATTATCCATGCTATGGTGAGAGTAACAGAGAAGGAACAAGAGCTCGAAAGGGTAATAGAAAGTGTAGAAGAGAAGAAGCAACTGTGGCAACAAGAGTTGACAGTGAGATATAAGGAAGAAGAGAGATTGCGGGAGTTACTTTGTAATTAGGAAGAGAAGGTTGTACAAAAGGAGAAGGAGAAAGAAACTATGAAAGCCAAGTTGAAAGTAGAATTGGCAATGTACCAAGAGGATTGGCTTGCAGATCGGGAATGCAAGAGGAAGATAGGACTGGAGCCCTTGAAGGAGATCGTAATCAGGATGAATGTGATGTTGAGTACAGAGGCTTGTGTGCACATTGAAGAGACAAGACTGCACAAGTTGAAGTTGTTGGTGCAGGAGACAAGGAGGAGATATGCAAAGGATACCAATTTGAACGCATTGTTGATTAGCCTTAGAACTCGTGTAGATAGGAAGATATTGGAGGTAGAAGACAATATCACAATCAGATTAGACTTGGTAAAGTTGGAGATAGATAAACTTCAGAAAGATGTTAGAGTAAAACCCAAAGTAGATGAAGTAGGAGTACAGATGTCTTTGGAGCTACCATTGGAGACATTAGAGAAGAGTGGGTTGGGAGATAAGGAGTTAGAAAGATTGCCCACTAGTGAAATGTCATATCAGGAAAGAGAACTATTAGATTTGGTAGAAGATGTAGGAGTTATGAAACTCGAGGACATAATAGTAGGAAGTAAAGTTACTTTGGGATCGGGTTTGAAAGCCGAGGAAGAAGTAGACATTGGATCGGATTAATAACCGATTTGAGATTTGAATAGGCAGATATGAAGAGATGCATTGTCATTTTGGATCTACAGGTTTGTAGAGTCATAAGGAAGAGGTACATTAGGAAGATAATTGTCATTTGCTTCACTACTTAAGAGTGGCATTTGCAATCTTATGTTGTTCAGTGCTCATTATTTCTGAGAATAGATAAAGCAAAGTGTTGTGAAGTAGTGCTAGTTGCTTGAGCTTGATTCCGAGTATCAGCTTTGCAATTGTGTTTGTGAGTGTGTGGAGAAATTTGAAGTGCAAGTCAGACTGCTTGTTGGATGTTGGATTCCACAGCCTTGATCTTCATTCTGTGTGTTTGACCTTGAGTGAAGTGCAATCAAAGCAATGCCTTGATAGATTTGAGAGGAATTGTAGTGTTGGTAGTATTCTGCATTTGTGAGTGCAATGCAAAGTTGATGTGAAGCAATTTCAATCGAGGAAGTTGTGCCTTCAGTGGAGAGGTGGAACACAATTTTGAGGCAAAGTCGTTTTGCAGTGAAGTGCCGTTTTTGGGAGAGCCTGAATCATCACAATCAAGATTGTTCGGAAAGATTTGATGGAGTTGTGATTATGGAGTGCTAATTTGTGATGAGACTGAGAATCATTGTTTGTTACTCTCTTCTGGGTGTGGTTTCTACCTGAGAGATTAAAGACACAACCAAGAAGAACTACATTGTTACTATTTGACTTTGTATTTGGACATTTTTGACTTGTATCTCTGTGGGAATGAACTTTACTTACTCGATTACCGCAAAAGTGATATTTGCCGGGTTGTCACAAAAGTCATCCAACTCAATGGTACCCACTGTACCAGAGTAACGCCTAGGGCCTTTGGAGGCCCCATAAATCTTGGCCATGTCTTACAACAAGAGTGCGGATATACTAAGTGCACTCTCAACTGAATCAACTCTTGTGTTGAACTCCAACTCAGAGTCAATCTCCTCCCTCATTGGGACCTGAGATACATGCTAATATTGAGCACCACTCAGAGTAAACCCACTGCGTACTGCAAGGCTAACTCCTCTAGAATCTACAAAGAACTCTGTCGTGACAAAGTAACCACAACAACAAACCAGAACCACCAACTGCAACTGCAAGTCACAACCGCAAGTACCCTACCAAGTGCCAACACCATCCAAGTACCAATACCAACTAAGCACCACCCACTAATGTAACTCTAACCAAGATAACTACACTAGGGGAAAGTGCAACCTATAACCTACCATCATAACACGCACTCTCACGGTCTGCAGGTCATCACTTCTTGCCTCACCGGAGAGAAACAAAGGTAGTTTGACTTATCATCACTCTAGCCTCACTACCAAGAGCACACCAGAGCACCAAGACTCAAAAGTGAGGGCACCTCATACAAACGTGGTGCACAAACATGAAGCAGAGAATGGAGGGGGTCCAATCACAAGAAATCTAAACAAAAACCCTCCATCTCATAACACAACACGAGACTAACTCTACCACCATTTGGCATTTGACATAAGAGAAATTTGTATCTAAGTCCTAAGCTACCAAGATCACCAAGAATGGGATCAAACTGCCTCTCCTAGCCAAAGCTACATGTGTATAGATAAGAATGGCACAGTCACTAGAACAACAAGTGAGGGTGGACTAATTGGCTAGGGCACCCGTCTAGGAACAAGAGATCTAAGGGTCAAACCCTGTTGCGCACAATCTAGCAGGAAAGGCATTTTATGCCAACCAATGACCAAGATCTACTCTAAACTAGCTAGCCTCATGCCAGCAAGCTGGCTTGTTGACCCTTCTAGGCCTTTGTAGCCTTTCATAGACCACATCCCTATGCCTCAAAGCCTCTAAACACCAAAATTTAGCCAAATGAGGCCTTTCTTCTTGCCACTTCGAACCTCCTCCAAAATTGGCAAAAGTCCTTCAAACTAGCAAAAGTCCTCTAAATCTGGCCAAAATTTGATATAAAATCCAGCCAAAATCTGATGTAAACCCTAAAGTTGGTTGTCCGCCAAATCCCCCTCTAACTTTCCACTCAAGCCAAATTGACAACACGGGTTTCTCCAAATCACAAATTCATGAGAATAGCTTCATAACTCTACTTTCAATTTGACTTTCTGAGCCCAATTCACAAAAAATTAGTCATGCCTTCACTTCTTGAGCTCAAAATCACAAAATCTACTCTAAATTTGCTCCTTTTGTGCTCAAAAATTGGCCAGCACTTCCGCACACCGTCTGCCTTACTACCAAATCTGCATCAATTGAACAAGCTTCTGCACACTAAAGAAAAGCTAAACTTGAATCAAGCTACCAATGAGAGAAGGCTCAACATTAGAGAAGTGAGCTCTTTGGAGCTGCACTTCAAAAATATACACCTTGGACTCAAGCTATTTCTGAAACCTAACGGTCCCATTGACGGCACACTCGATGGTGCAAACGGTGCAAAGTGACGGTAGGCCCTACCGTGAAGTCAGTACCTCAAACACAAAATCTGACAGTCTAAAAGTAGTCTATGAGAAATTGTTAAAATAACTCTAACTACTATCACTGCAACTCCAATGTCTGAGCAATCTAGATGCAACACTACAAATGGCGTGACATCCTATCCAATTAGGGGTAAGTTTATGAACTTGGGTATCAAGTGGGAGAGGGAGGTTACTAGAAGATAACATGACTTTATCACCGACTTCAAAGGTGAGATCACGACGATGGTGGTCCGCATATTTTTTTGGCAATTTTGAGCAACAAGGATGTGAGACTTGGCTTGTTGGAGAGATTGGGATATAGTGGTCAAGAATGTGGGAGTATGAGGAACCTAAGATGGAAGGGGAGCAAGAAGAGAATCTGGAACAAGCGGATCTTGGCCAAAATTGAGAAAGAAAGGAGAAAATCCAGTGCTTGCCTGTTTGGAATTGTTGTAGGCAAATTCTGTACTGCAAGACATTCATCCCAATTGGTATGGTGGACAATGACAAAGGCACACAACATATCTTCCAATGTACAATTTGCATGTTTGGTTTGTCCATCAGTTTGAGGATGATAGGCCGTGGACAAAGCAAGCTTGGTGCCGAGTATCTGGAAGAGTGCTTGCCAAAACTTCTTGGTAAATTGAGGATCACAGTCGAAGATGAGTACAAGTGGCATCCCATGATGCTTGAAGACATTGTTGAAGTAGATTTGCACTAAGGTTGGTGCATCCACAGTATCATAGGTTGGTGCCAAGTGGATTTACTTACTAAGCTTATCCACAAAGACCATGATTGCAATGTGTCCTTGTTTTGTCTTTAACAAGGATGTGATTAGATCCAAGCTCACATGCTCCAAATGAGTGGATAGAATGGCAAGTGGTTGAAGGAGTCCACTCAGCCTCTGGTTGTTGGCCTTGTTACATTGGTAGCTCTCACAAGATTGGACAAATTCTCAAACATCTGGTGTCATGTTGGGCCACCACCATTGATGTTGGAGGGTACCCAAGGTCTTGTCCACACCCATGTGACCAACAATGGGTAAATCATGGGCTTCTTGAAGGCGCACAAGTCAAAGATCACATTTAGCTAGAACATAGATTAGGTCCTCATGGAATAAAAGGCCCTCCTTGATGGAGAAGGTGTTGTACTCCTTATCGCATGCTGTAAGGCAACCATGTACCATTTGGAAGAAGGGATCTTGGTGTAGAGCTGAATGAAACTCATTTTGGACCTTGGAATCAAGTAACACCATTGAAATTGCCGCTATGATGAGAGGAAGAGACTTCAAATCAAGTCGTTGTGATAATGCATCAGGGATGACATGGAACCAACTTGGTTTGTACTCAAGTTTGATGTCATATAGTTGGAGTTGTTCCTCCCATTGATGATGTTGACTCACCATGTGTTCCAAGTGTAAGGTCTTCAACAATAGTTTGTGATCAGTTCGCATGATCACTTGTTTCCCCAAGAGGTAATGCCTCCATACCTTGGTGGTGTATATCATTGCAAGTTGTTCTTGGTCTTGAGCAAAGTAGTTTTGTTCAGCCGTATTGAGTCGGCAAGACACCAAGGCAATGGGATGAAGTCCATCTGGGAATTCTTGTTGTAGCATGGCTCCAATTGCAAAGTTAGAAGCATCAAAATCAACCACACAAGGTAGTTGAGGACCATATGGTTGAAGAATGGGTCTTGAAGACACCATATGCTTTAACTTCTGGAATGCTTCTTCATGGTTGGTGGTCCATTGGAAGCTAAAGTTCTTTCCCAAGAGGTCAGTCAATGGTGCGGCCACATGAGCATAATAATGGATGAACCGTTGGTAAAAACTAGCCAATCCATTGAATGCCTATACTTTTGTAGCATCCTTTGGGGTAGGCCAATCAGTAATGGCCTTGATTTTCTCTTCTTTGATCTTGATTCCCTCTAATGAGATCTTATGATCCAAGAAGGTAGCCTCCATTTGCCAAAAGGCACACTTTGACTTCTTGTAGTAAAATTTCCATTGGCGTAGTCGTCTTAGGACTTCTCGCACATGATTCACATGTGCTACCTTTGTCTTGCTATAAATTAAGTTATCATCCAAGAACACCACCACGGACCAATCCAATAGTCCATCCAACACCCGATGCATCTGATCCATGAAGACTATTGGAGCATTAGTGAGTCCAAAAGGTAGAACTCTCCACTCAAAATGCCCGTACCTTGTACAAAAGGCAATCTTTTGCACATCCTCTCTATCAATAGGAATTTGCCAATAGCCGTTGTGAAGATCCAACTTGGAAAAGTAGCGTGCTCCACTTAGTTGATCAAGCAAGTTATTGATCTAAGGCAAGGGATATGCATTCTTCACGGTTTGCTTATTGAGCCCACGGTAATCAATACAAAAATGAAGTCCTCCATCCTTCTTTGAAACAAATAGTACAGGTGCTCCCCAAGGAAAGGTACTATGTTGTATGAAGTGCTTCTCCAACAACTCTATAAGTATTGTTTGCAACTCCTCCAACTCCTTTGGTGAGAGCCGATAGATTGGTCTACTCACAAGAGTAATCCTTGGCAATAACTTGATCTTGAAGGGCATACCTCAATCAGAGGGTAATCCCCTTGGGAGATCATCCGGAAACAGGTATGCAAACTCCTGAACTATCCAATCAACCATTGCTTGATGAGGCTCTTGGCTCTCCTCTGATTGTTCTTGTGCAATCAGCTTGATCCACACCGCGAGTACAAACTTATCTTCCTCCAAAGCTTGCTCTATGAGTTCTATACTAACCAGCTTCCCTTCTAGGGACTCATCTCCCTTCCAAGCTTGCTCCATGGTTGCCTTGTTGGCAAACTTCCCATCTTGGGACTCCACTCCCTTCAAGGTTTGCTCTATAGCTATCTTCTTGACAAACTTCCCCTCTTGGGACTGACTATTCTTAGGTGTCTTACTCAGAGGTCCTAGAAAATCTAGTAAAAAATTCCTACCTTGGTGTTGTACTTGAATTTGGTGTCGTGTCCAATCAAATTGAACATGATGATGTTCAAGCCAAGGTAGACCCAAAATAATATCATAGTGTAGAGGTGCTACTACAAACCTCATAAACTCCAAATACTCCTTCTCAATCTTGAAGGTAACAGGATGCGAGGTGCGGAATGCAAAACCCTTTCTACCATCCGCCATCATCAAACTACTTCCAATCATTGGCTTGATAGGACTACCCAATTCCTTTGCTACTTGCATAGACACACAATTATCCAAACTTCTGGAATCAACCAAAATTCTACAACCTCGATTAGATATCAGACATTGCAAGTGAAGCAAACTTGCCTAGGTCGAGCATTCAATCCCATTGGAGCTAATCAAGCTTCAAGTAGGTGGCTCAAAATCTCCTATTGGGATTCTTTGTTTCCCTGATCATTCGGTTCCACAAACTCCATCTGGGCAACTTGTCGAGGTCGCTCATTCCTAAGTGGACATTTAGCAATGCGATGTCCAACTTGGCAACAATAAAAACAACCTCCATTTTGTCACAATCTTTCTCTATCTATTGTACCAAGTGGCCTTTGTTGGATAACATCAATCTCCATTGGTGCCGGTTCTTCCACCCGTGTGTATTGTACTGGTAAGCTTGGTGTAAGTCAAGGTCAAGGACAAGTTGTACCAACCAAGGAATCAAAGCGCTCAGACAATTGCATGGCTTCTTCTATGTTTTGTGGTTCTCACATGGTCTGTAACACCCATTTGTGCATATGTGTGGTATTGTGATATTTAGCTTGGTATTACAAGTACTTAAGAGATATTATTTATATAAAGATAAAGGATGGTTCTATATTAGTCATGGTTAGCTAAAGTTAGTCATAGCTAAGATAGAGGGGACCTTACTTTAGAAGAAATAGAAAAGATGAGCACCACTATTTTGGATTTTAGTGTGTTGACTTGATATTATTCCTAGGTGTTTGGCTTTGAGGAAAGAGTTGAGAACTCTTGGGCCCGCAAGCCTTTTTGTTTTGGATTCTTCTTTAGTCCAAGGATAGCCCATGTGAAGAAATCCTTGACTTAGTGGTTGGGTCAAGATAAGACCACATGCTTAGGGGAATATACCCATATGAATGGATATTCCTTTACACTTTTTGACTTTACTTGACTTTTAGTCTAGTAACTTGAGTTACTACGGTAATTAGTAACTTTGGTGCGTAACTATTTCACAAGTTTATAAACAAGGGGTGAGGAGGTACTCATCATCCTTTCATTTGCAACTATCTCTCTCTCATTGAGTTCTCTAGTGAGCAATGTCTTGAGTCTTGAAGTGTTAGCCTTGGAGGAGTATGATGGAGTTCGGGTTCCTTGCCTTCTTAATCCATGGTGCGCTACCATAATAGCCATCAGAGGTTCATCTTGAGTGAGAGACAGGCCGGCTCACATTTTTGGTTCCATTTCCGGGATCTCTCTAGAAGGCAAGATAATGTTTTGCGTTCAATTCTACATTAGGCAGAAAGAGGCTATGAGAGTTCACTTGGAGAGAACATTAGGAGAGGAGAGGGCTGAACTTATGTTAGAGAACCAATATCCATTTGTATACCTTGTAGTTCATTATGATGTCTTTGAGGTGATTTTGTACATCTTGTACACATGAGAGGAATTGGAGAGATTGTGTGAGGTGGATTGCAGATTTTGGGGATTAAGGTGATTTTTGGCAAAATCTCAAGTTTGAGATCTGGACTTGAAATTTCTACACATGATAGCTTGGGTTATCTTTCAGTTAGCACACTTGAAATTATTGTCAGAGCTATTATGCGCATTGGGCTAGAATTTTTGAAAGTTGATAGGGTAAAGTGCTCCCGCAACTGCATGCTCTTTGGAAAATTGTACAGAGTCTGCCATTTCTTCAATTTCCAGTATATTGTCCTGAAAATTTTCAAGAAACTTCAGTGCATTGTATCCTACCTGCTGCCACAAAAATTAGAGAGAGATTGTTCTTGCATAGGAAGTTATGAGTTTTTGAAGTGAGGGGGGTGGTTTTGAGACCAAATCTGAAATATGTGTGCTGAATAGAGAGGTGTCTAGGCCAAATGGCTCCACAAAAAGATGTGAAATTTAAGAGAGAGGGAGGCTCTAGAGTTGTGATGAAGTGTGAAAAATTTCAGAGGACTGTGACATACTTGTTGGGAGATTTGAGTGACATTGTGAGGAAGGGTCAATTCTACAGAGTGGAGATCTCATGCATGAGGAGTTTGAGATCAACAAAAAGCATGTTTGAGTGTTTAGATTCAGCTTGGGAACATGGAGGGTCATCAAGAGTGGAAATTGAGATATGCAAGGTTCCCCAAGGGTTTGAGGTGATTTTAGGGGTGGATTTGAGGAAAAGAGAATTTACAATAGAATTTGAAGAGAGTGTTGAGAAGATCCAAAAACCTACACCACTTGGAGGAAAGAGTGAGTCTAAGTGCTTTCTATGTAGAGAGAAGGGACGTAAGGCAAGTTCATGTCCATTGACCTTTGAGAGCAAGAGATTGAGGGAAAGGAGAGGCTTACTTGACTTGGGTTTGCATGTGGGACCTTCTTCACCAAGATTATGAGGGAGAAGATCTAAGACCAAAGAGTTGTGTGAGGTTTGTGGAGTTGAAGGACTTCCAAAAGGACATGAGTGTAGTGGAGTAAAAGCATTTTTGGAGACTTTGGTGAAGGATCTTGGAGAGAGTCTTAGTACAACTATAGAAATACTACCACCTTCATCAGCTAGTTCTCAAGATTAGTGATGGAGATAATCTTTCAACTTATGGATAAACTATCCATGAGAGTTAGATTAATATGCACTCTAGGATTTGATGTTGCTATAGAAATCTTGGAGCAACCTGAACCTTTTGTGTTCTCTAGAGTTGATTATTCTCAGATGATATTAGTCATGTATATACTCTATCAGTAATAGAGTGAGAGAAAAGAAAAGAGAAAAAAATTGAGAGAAAGAAAGATAGTGAGAGGTTAAGATGAGGAAACTTCCAGTTTTCTTTGGCAAGGATGGAGAAGATGTGGAGGCCTTTGTGAGAGACTTCAAGAGAGCTTGCATAAGAAACAATGAGAGGAGGAAGAATGAGTGTGCCTCATTATTACCATATTTCTTTGAGGATGCAGCACTTACATGGTATGAGTCAGAATACCAAAAGAGAGAGAGGGCGGAAGAGGACTCTTGGGAGACTTTGACTTCAACACTCATTGAGAACTTTCTTTGTGATGAGAGTTATGAGAGGTTACATTTCTCAAGCAAGGAGATTGAGAGAAAGTGAGAGTCTAGGGAGAGGGCCTAGGAGTTATGGAAATGTAGGGAGAGGGCCTAGGATAGAAAGTGAGATTCTAGGGAGAGGGCCTAGGAGTTATGGAAATGTAGGGAGAGGGCCTAGGAGTTATGGAAACTATCTATATAGAGGAGGCCAACCAGCAAACAATTTCAATGATAGAAATTGTTTTGGTTTTAGAGGAAGAGGCTATATCCAAAGGAATTGCCCAAATTCCACTTACCATGGAGGAAGGGGTTATGAGGGAGCCAATAGAGGGAAAGAGGGAGGTAATGAAACCCAAGTGGCTCCTAATCCCAACAAAGGTAAGGGGATAGCATCCATAGATGTGGTTGAGAGCAAGTATGAGAAAGGAGAGTGCTCAAACTCCAAGGGTCTTAATTTGGAGCTTTTGGCACAAGAGAAGAAGAGAGCTCGTTTTGCAGAGGATGTTCACTCTTCTCAAGGATTTACTCCAAGCAAGGATACTCTTATGTCTACTAGGAGCACTCGCACCTCAACACCATCAACAACAAAGACTCCAAGGAAGAAGTTGGGGATGGAGGACTTCTTGATCTCAAAGCAACAATGGAACTACAATGTGTTGGAAGATGTTGGTAGTCACAAGGCTAACATCACATTGGGCCAATTAATTGCCTTGAACCCTACCTTGAGAAAGGAGCTTAGAGGTGGTTTGAGTTCTACAAGGAGCAAGAGGAAGAATAAGGCAAAAGTTCCAATATCAATGGGGGTGGTGGATGCCAAGCCAGCACCATGGGAGGCTTGTGAATATGCCTCCAAAATTGATGTGAGAGTGAATGGTCACAACATCAAGGATGCATTGGTTGATGGAGGATCAGCAGTAAATGCTATGTCAGAAAGATTGATGAAGAAGTTGGGTATGATACCCTCAAGACCTTTAATATTTGTGGTGAGCATGGCAAACAAGCAACAAGTTTGACCAATAGGGGTGATTAATAAAGTGGCAATTTCAGTTATGGGAGTTCAAAATCTCATGACTTTCCAAGTCTTGAAGGATTCAAGCTATGACTTACTTCTTGGGAGGCCATGGTTGAGAGCAACACGCACAACTGATTGAAAACACAAAGGGTACTTGAGGATTGGGCCATCAAACCATAGAGTCACAGTTCCTGTGACTAACACCACCAACCCTTCACATTCAGATACACCATCTTCTGTTTATTGGGAATCAGATTCAAAAGGAGCTTCAGGTGTGGACACAAGCATGGAAGAGGAGAGTCCACGGAGGAGGATGAATCTGAATCTGATTCAGATGTGTATCCTTTGTGTGCTATGAATTTTGCACCTAAGCCAGAGGTTTTGAAGGACCTAAAAAAATCACCATTGACACTTGAGGAGGTAGAGAGAAGGTTATCTACCCTCAAGTATGTCCCAAATGTTACCAAGGAGGAGAAGGTGAGATTTGAGGAGATCTTCCGCAAGTTCATCCATGTGTTTGCTTTTAGTTACAAGGATTTGAAGGAAGTCATCTTGGAGGAGCACAAGATAGAGGTGGAGTCACATGCAAGACCAATCCGCCAAAAACAATGTCACATTAGCCCACCAATATCTTTGGTTGTGGAGGAGATTGATAAGCTCAAGGAGGCTGGATTTATCTTTGAGGTAGAGAATTCAGAATGGGTGTCCCCAATTGTCATTGTAGAGAAAAAGAATGGCAAGCTTTGGGTATGTGTGGATTACAAGAAGCTCAATGTTGTTACCAAGAAAGACTACTACCCATTGCCATTCATTGATGAGATCTTGGAGGAGGTTGCAGGTCATGAGAGGTACAATTTTGGAGATGGTTATACTGGATATAACCAGATCAAGATTGCACCAGAGCATCAACAACTCACCACATTCACAACACCTTGGGGAAGTTACGCTTTCAAGGTCATGCCTTTTGGGCTTTGCAATGCTCCAGCCACATTCCAATGGTTCATGAACAAGGTATTTAACCTTTCATTGGGAATTTGTGAGAGACTTCATTGATGACTTTTGTGTCTATGGGAGCAAGGAGGAGCACTTTGAGCACCTAATCAAAGTCTTGCAACGCTTGGATGAGGCAAATGCATCACTCAACCCAAAGAAGTGCATTTTTGGATGTGAAGAAGGTCTACTTTTGGGGCACATCATCTCCAAGGATGGAATAGTAGTTGATCTTGAGAAGGTGAGGAAAATCTCAAACCTTCCATTCCCTTCAAGCTTGACAAAGTTACGCCAATTCTTGGGGATGGTTGCATACTATAGGAGGTTCATCTTCTTATTTTCCAACAAGGCTTATGCATTGACCATCTACATGAAGAAGGGTGTAGATAACATGGTGATTTTGGAGGACAAGGAGGCTCTCAAAGCTTTTGAGGAGCTCAAACAATCCCTTGTTGTAGCTCCAATTCTTGCTAAACCTGATTGGAGTAAGCCTTTCATCCTCTACACTGATGCTTCTAATGTAGCTATAGGATGCACTCTTAGTCAATCGGACCAAGATGGGTATGATCATCCAATAGCTTCTGCTAATAGGCAGATGGTTTGAGCAGAGAAGAATTACTTTGTCACGGGGAGAGAAGGGTTGGCAGTGATCTTTGGTCTCAAGAAGTTTAGACACTACTTGATTGGAGGGAAAGCCACCATTGTCATGGATCACAAGGCTTTGAAGTACATCTTCAACAAGCCTAATTTTGGAGAAAGACTAGCAAGGTGGATGATACTCTTGTCTGAGTATGACTACACCATTGAGGATAGGCCAGGAAAGAAACATGCAAATGCTGATTTTTTATCTAGGGCCTATGATCATGATGGATATGAGCCAGTGGATGATTCCTTCCCGGATGAGGAGCTCATGACAATCTCAGTCACTCAAGAGGTTCCAATGGAGTACAAGGAGATTGTAGATTTTGTGACAAGAGGTAACTATCCAGAAGGGATGCATGCTAGAGAGAGGAAGGCCCTTGCAGCAAGATCTAGATCTTACACAATGGTGGAGGATATTCTTTTTCACCAAGGAGCAGATGGTCTACTTCGAAGAGCAGTGTGTAAGGAAGAGTCTATCCTACTCATAAAGGAGTTTCATGAAGGTTTAGTATGTGGAGGACACTTTTCAGGAAAGGTGACTGCTTTCAAGATTCTAGATGCAGGTTACCATTGGAGAAGGATTTTCAAGGATTGTCTTGATTATTGCAAAACTTGTCATGTTTGTCAAGCTTTTGCTAGAAAGTCTACATCCACTCTACCACTTAGATCAATTCCATTGCTAGGACCTTTTGAGAAGTGGGGAATTGATTTTGTAAGTCCTCTCAATAGAACCCCAAGGAACAATCGGAACATTGTAGTAGTTAGTGATTACCTTACCAAGTGGGTTGAGGCTAGACCATTGAGGAACAAGAATGAAGATGAAGTTGGTAGATTTCTTTATGAACGTATTATCACTAGGTTTGGATACCCTTTGGAGTTGGTTTTTGATAGAGGAGGAGAGTTTACAAGAAGCATTACTACATTCATGCTACGACATTTCTCTATCACACATAGAGTAATTACATCCTATAAGCCAAATTCCAATGGCTTGGCAGAGAGAACCAATCAGACCTTGTGCATGATGTTGGCCAAAGATGCAGAAATAGAGGGGGCTAAACATCATTGGGACAAGAGGATTCATGTAGTTTTGTGGGAGTATAGGACAACCATGAAGACTTCCACCGGATATTCTCCATTTCAATTGGTATATGGTATTGAGTCTACCTTACCTATTCACTTTGATATTCCTACCTTCCAAAGCATTCATAGGAGATTGAAGAAAGCACAAGGAGGTGATGCAGAGAAGTCAAGGAAGGATCAACTCATGGAGGTGGAAGAGGCAAGAGTAGTTGCTATGGTTTGAGTGGAGCAAGCCCAAAGGAAACAAAAGGAGAGCTATGACAAGAGGCAAGGCAAGAAGAAGGTGGAGACTTTCAAAGAAGGTGATTGGGTAATGTTGTTTGATTCCATTCGATTCAAGAGGGTGCAAAATAAGTTTTTGCCTAAGTACTTTGGACCTTTCATAGTGGAGAAGGTGTGGAGCAATTACACCTATGATCTCAAGGAATTGGGAGGAAGACACTTTGATAGGATTAACCATGATAAGTTGAAGATGTACCATAGAAGGTAGAGAGACCTTCACTTTGAAGACAAAGTGAAAACTTAGTCCGAGGGTAAATGTAACACCCATTTGTGCATGTGTGTGGTATTGTGATATTTAGCTTGGTATTACAAGTACTTAAGAGATATTATTTATATAAAGATAAAGGATGGTTCTATATTAGTCATGGTTAGCTAAAGTTAGTCATAGCTAAGATAGAGGGGACCTTACTTTAGAGGAAATAGAAAAGATGAGCACCACTATTTTTGATTTTAGTGTGTTGACTTGGTATTATTCCTAGGTGTTTGGCTTTGAGGAAAGAGTTGAGAACTCTTGGGCCCGCAAGCCTTTTTGTTTTGGATTCTTCTTTAGTCCAAGGATAGCCCATGTAAAGGAATCCTTGACTTAGTGGTTGGGTCAAGATAAGACCACATGCTTAGCGGAATATACCTATGTGAATGGATATTCCTTTACACTTTTTGACTTTACTTGACTTTTAGTCTAGTAACTTGAGTTACTACGGTAATTAGTAACTTTGGTGCGTAACTATTTCACAAGTTTATAAACAAGGGGTGAGGAGGTACTCATCATCCTTTCATTTGCAACTATCTCTCTCTCATTGAGTTCTCTAGTGAGCAATGTCTTGAGTCTTGAAGTGTTAGCCTTGGAGGAGTATGATGGAGTTCGGGTTCCTTGCCTTCTTAGTCCATGGTGCGCTACCATAATAGCCATCAGAGGTTCATCTTGAGTTAGAGACAGGCAGGTTCACAGGTCACCTCCAATTTGGTTCGTGACTTCAATCCTTGTAGAAATTGATCTAGAACTTCTTCTTCTTGTATATTTGGAATTTGCATGATAATGTTTTGAAACTGTGTGATGTAGCCTCTTACTGAGCCAATCTGCTTCAACTTTGCTAATTTATCTCATGCAGCTCGGGTGGCATTTATAGTTTGAAATTGACCAAGTGTAGCATCCTTGAATTTTTTCCATGTCAAGTTGGTACAACAATTTGTCATTCAGCTTGCTCCACTTGGAATTGCCACCAAAGTTTTGCCACACCATCCAATTGGCTAGAAGGCAAGAGAATCTGTTTTTGTTCTATAACACCCATTTGTGCATGTGTGTGGTATTGTGATATTTAGCTTGGTATTACAAGTACTTGAGAGATATTGTTTATATAGAAATAAAGGATGGTTCTACATTAGTCATGATTAGCTAAAGTTAGTCATAGATAAGATAGAAGGGACCTTACTTTAGAGGAGGTGGAAAAAGTGAGCACCACTATTTTGGATTTTAGTGTGTTGACTTGGTATTATTCCTAGGTGTTTGACTTTGAGGAAAGAGTTGAGAACTCTTGGGCCCGCAAGCCTTTTTGTTTTGGATTCTTCTATAGTCCAAGGATAGCACATGTGAAGGAATCCTTGACTTAGTGGTTGGGTCAAGATAGGATCACATGCTAGTGGAATATGCCCATGTGAATGGATATTCCTTTTAAATTTTTGACTTTACTTGACTTTTAGTTTAGTTAGACTAAAAGTCAAGTATTTACTTGAGTTACTATGGTAATTAGTAACTTTGGTGCATAACTATTTCACAAGTATTTAAACAAGGGGTGAGGAGGTTCTCATAATCCTTTCTTTCATTTGTAACTATCTCTCTCTCATTGAGTTCTCTAGTGAGCAATGTCTTGAGTCTTGGAGTGTTATCCTTGGAGGAGTATGATGGAGTTCGGGTTCCTTGCCTTCTTAACCATGGTGCACTACCATAATAGCCATCAGAGGTTCATCCTGAGTGAGAGACAGGCCAGTTCACATTTTTGGTTCCGTTGTTGGGACTTCTTTAGAAGGCAAGATAATGTTCCGCATTCAATTCTACATTAGGCAGAAGGAGGCTATGAGAGCTCACTTGGAAAAAAAATTAGGAGAGGAGAGGGCTGAACTTATGTTAGAGAACCAAGATCCATTTGTATACCTTGTAATTCATTATGATGTCTTTGAAGTGATTTTGTACATCTTGTATACATGAGAGGATTTGGAGAGATTGTGTGAGGTGGATTGCAGATTTTGGGGATTAAGATGATTTTTGGCAAAATCTCAAGTTTAAGATCTGAACTTGAAATTTCTCCACATGATAGCTTGGGTTATTTTTCAGTTAGCACACTTGAAATTATTGTGAGAGCTATTATGCGCATTGGGCTAGAATTTTTGAAAGTTGATAGGGTAAACTGCTCCTATAACTACATGCAATCTAGAAAATTGTTCATATTTTTCCATTTCTTTAATTTTTTTTGGATTGTTGTGAACTTTGCAAGAAATTTCTTTACGTTATATTGTACCTATTGACACAAAAATTAGAGAGAGATCATTCTTGAGCAAGGAGTTACGAGCCTTTGAAGTGAGTAGGGTGATTTTCAGACCAAATCTGAAATATTTATGCTGAATAGAAAGTTGTCTAGGCCAAATGGCTTGATGAAAAGATCTAAAATTTTTCAGGGAGAGACACTCTAGAGTTGTGATTGGGTGTGGTAAATTTCATAGGACTTTCACATATGACTTGAGAGATTTGAGTGAAATTGTGAAGAGGTGTCAATTCTGCAAAGTGGAGATCTCATGCATGAGGAGCTTGAGAGTAACAAAAAATATGTTTGAGTGTTTAGATTCATCTTGGGAACATGGAGGGTCATAAAGAGTGAAAATTGAGACTATGCAAGGTTCACCAAGGGTTTGAGGTGATTTTAGGGGTGGATTTGAGGAAAAGAGAGTTTACAATAGAATTTGAAGAGAGTGTTGAGAGGATCCAAAAACCTACGCCACTTGGAGGAAAGAGTGAGTCTAAGTGCTTTCTATGTGGAGAAAGTGGACATAAGGCAATTTCATGTCCATTGACCTTTGAGAGCAAGAGATTGAGGGAAAGGAGAGGCTTACTTGACTTGGGTTTGCATGTGGGACCTTCTTCACCAAGATTAGGAGGGAGAAGATCTAAGACCAAGGAGTTGTGTGAGGTTTGTGGAGTGGAAGGACTTCCAAAAAGACATGAGTGTAGTGGAGTAGAAGCACTTTTGGAGACTTTGATGAAGAATCTTGGAGAGAGTCTTAGTACAGCTACAGAAATACTACCATCTTCATCAGTTAGTTTTCAAGATTAGAGATGGAGATAATCTTTCAACTTATGGATAAACTATCCATGAGAGTTAGATTAATATGCACTCTAGGATTTGATGTTGCTATAGAAATCTTAGAGCAACCTGAACCTTTTGTGTTCCCTAGGGTGGATTATTCTCAAATGGTGTTAGTCATGTACATACTCTATTAGTTATAGAGTGAAAGAAAGAAAAGAAAAAAACATTGAGAGAAAAGAAAGATAGTGAGAGGTTAAGATGGGGAAACTTTCGGTTTTCTTTGGCAAGGATGGAGAAGATGTGGAGGCCTTTGTGGGAGACTTCAAAAGAGCTTGCATAGGAAAAAATGAGAGGAGGAAGAATGAGTGGGTCTCATTATTACCATATTTCTTTGAGGATGCAACACTTACATGGTATGAGTCAGAATACCAAAAGAGAGAGAGGAGAGATGGGCAAGAAGAGTCTTTGGAGACTTTGACTTCAACACTCATTGAGAACTTTCTTTGTGATGAGAGTTTTGAGATATTGATGAGTGAGGTTACCTTTCTCAAGCAAGGAGATGGAGAGAAAGTGAGAGTCTATGTGGAAAGAGTAGAAAAGTTAGAGTCCAAATTTCACATAGTGTTGAGGAAGGGTGGGGATGATGTGGAGACTACTATGATTGGCATATGAGCCATGCTCACCAAGAATTTTGTGGGAGGTTTGAGACCACAAATTAGAAGCAAGGTGAGATATGGGAAACCTTCTTCCAAGGTTGAAGCTATCAAGATCGCAATTCATATGGAGGAGAGTTTGGAAGGGGATGAAAGTGATTTGGTGGTGAAGGAGGTTGTGCATCCTCCTCAAGGCTACAAGTATATTGGAACTTCTGATACTTTGGTGGCAAGGGTTGATACTTTGGTGGCAAGGGTTGCATCACAAGAAGTAGTTGCTCTAGTTCTTGCACCTCTACTAAAGGATCCACTTCAAACCATCACAGAAGAACTTGCGGATCTCAAGATCGATGTGGTGCAACTATGGGAGAAGAGAGAGGTGGATAAGAATGTAGTGTGGTACCCACATTTTTCATTTTGGACGAGTTTAGAAGAAGAAATGCACTGCTTAAACCATATTGAAAGCAAATGGAGAAGAAATGAATGCAAACTTGTGATTTGATCAGACCCAAGCAAGTCAACTTCATGTAAGAGAAAGAAGTGCTCGGTTTGGATCAAACCCGAAGAAGCTTACTTCGTGTCAGAGGAGGGAAAAACTCGGATCAGACGTTAAGGAGTGCAAACCCGAAGGAGAAATAGAAGTTGTAGGTCAGGATTCTTGCGGGGGACATATCTCAATGACCACAACTCCAAATCAAGCGTTTTATATCTCGTTGGAAGCTTCTCGTTCAGGGTTTTCCATTGCCTCCAAAATCGCAAAGTTTAGAGGTTTGTAGAAGAAGTTACAAGCATTTGAAGTTTCTGGAGTAGATGTACTTTGGGTCAAAGTGTCTTCGGGTCAATGTGACTTTGGATTTTGTACTTCGGACTTTGGGTTTACATGACTTTGGGTCTAAAGACTTTACCTCAAGATGAAGATGACTAAATCCGAGGTAACCAGACCTCGGAGTGCAATGAAGGTGACTTTGGGAATCTTGCGGGAAGCATCAAAAAAAGTTAGAGTAGGGAAAGAAGATAGTTAAGATACCCATGACTTCAATTTCAATTCAGATTGAAGATGGAATAGAAATTGAAGGAGAAGTAACAATAGTGAATAAACCCGAAGTGCATGATCAGACAATAAGTGTCTTTGGGTTAGTAACATGAGTGATTAGGGGAAAGTGGGTTACAAATTGAAGGCGTAGATAGTGTACCCATGTTTTCAATTACAATTGTTGACGATGACATAGTAGAATTAGCAAAAGAATTGATAGTAGTTAGACCCAAAGTAAGAGAGATAGGAGTGCAAGTGTCTTCGGATTTGACATTTGACACTTTAGAGAAGAGTGGGTCGGGAGATAGAGATTTAGAAGGCTTAACTATGATAGGAATTTCATATTAGGAAGGAGAAATGTTAGAATTAGTGGAGGAAGTAGGAGATGTGAAACCCGAGGAAAATGTAGTAGGAAGTAAGATTACTTCGGGTTCGGGTTTGAAAGCCAAGGAAGAAGTAGACATTGGATCGGAGTAGTAACCGATTTGAGATTTGAATAGACAGATATGAAAGGTTGCATTGTCATTTTGGATCTGCAGGTTAGAATAGTTGTTATAGAACGGTATAGTTGTTAGAATTGTCAATTTGTTTACTACTTAAGAGTAGCATTCGTAGAGAATTGTTGTTCAGTGCTCATTATTTCTGAGAATAGATAAAGTGAAGTGCTGTGAAGCAGTGCTTGTCGCTTGGGCTTGATTCCGAGTATCAACTTCGTGTCTATGTTTGTGAATGTTTGGAGAAATTCGAAGTGCAAGTCAGTGTGCTTGTTGGATGTTGGATTCCACAACCTTGATCTTCATTCTGTGTGTTTGATCTTGAGTGACGTGCAATCGAAGCAATGCCTTGACAGATCTGAGAGGAATTGTAGTATTGGTAGTATTCTACATTTGTGAGTGCAGTGCAAAGTTGATGTGAAGCAATTTTGATCGAGGAAGTTGTGCCTTCAGTGGAGGGGTAGAACACAATTCTGAGGCGAAGTCGTTTTGCAGTGAAGTGCCGTTTTCAGGAGAGCCTGAATCATCACAATTTGGAAAGATTGTTTGGAAAGAATTGAAGGATTTGTGATTAAGGAGTGTTAATTTGTGACAAGACTGCGAGTCAGTGCTTGTTACTCTCTTTTGGGTGTGGTTTCTACCTGAGAGATTAAAGACGCAACCAAGAAGAACTACATGTTACTATTTGACTTTGTATTTGGACATTTCTGACTCGTATCTCTACGGGAACAAACTTTACTTACCCAATTACCGCAAAAGTGATATTTACCGGGTTGTCACATGTAGGGAGAGGGCCTAAGAGTTATGGAAACTATCCATATAGAGGAGTCCAACAATTATAATGATAGAAATTGTTTTGGTTTTAGAGGAAGATGCCATATCCAAAGGAATTGCCCAAATTCCACTTACCATGGAGGAAGGGGTTATGAGAGAGCCAATAGAGGGAAAGAGGGAGGTAATGAAACCCAAGTGGCTCCTAATCCAAACAAAGGTAAGGGGATAGCATCCATAGATGTGGTTGAGATCAAGTATGAGAAGGGAAAGTGCTCAAACTCCAAGGGTCTTAATTTGGAGCTTTTGGCACAAGAGAAGAAGAGAGCTCATTTTGCAGAGGATGTTCACTCTTCTCAAGGATTTACTCCAAGCAAGGATACTCCTATGTCTACTAGGAGCACTCGCACCTCAACACCATCAACAAAAAAGACTCCAAGGAAGAAGTTGAGGATGGAGGATTTTTTTATTTTAAAGCAACAATAGAACTACAATGTGTTGGAGGATGTTGGTAGTCACAAGGCTAACATCATAGTGGGCCAATTAATTGCATTGAACCTTACCTTGAGAAAGGAGCTTAGAGGTGGTTTGAGTTCTATAAGGAGCAAGAGGAAGAAGAAGGCAAAAGTTCCAATATCAATGGGGGTGGTGGATGCCAAGCCAGCACCAAGAGAGGCTTGTGAATATACCTCCAAAATTGATGTGAGAGTGAATGGTCACAACATCAAGGATGCACTTGTTGATGGAGGATCAACAGTGAATGCCATGTAAGAAATGTTGATGAAGAAGTTGGGTATGATACCCTCAAGACCTTTAACATTTGTGGTGAGCATGGCAAACAAGCAACAAGTTTGACCAATAGGGATGATTAATAAAGTGGCAGTTTCAGTTATGGGAGTTCAAAATCTCATGACTTTCCAAGTCTTGAAGGATCCAAGCTATGACTTACTTCTTGGGAGGCCATGGTTGAGAGCAGCATGCACAACTGATTGATGACACAAAGTGTACTTGAGGATTGGGCCATCAAACCATAGAGTCACAGTTCCTGTGACTAACACCACCAACACTTCACATTCAGATACACCATCTTCTATTTATTGGGAATCAGATTCTGAAGAAGGAGCTTCAAGTGTGGACACAAGCATGGAAGAGGAGACTTCCACGGAGGAGGATGAATCTGAATCTGATTCAAATGTGTATCCTTTGTGTGCTATGGATTTTGCACCTAAGCCAAAGGTTTTGAAGGACCTAGATAAATCACCATTGACACTTGAGGAGGTAGAGAGAAGATTAACTACCCTCAAGTATGGCCCAAATGTTACCAAGGAGGAGAAGGTGAGATTTGAGGAGATTTTCCGCAAGTTTATCCATGTGTTTGCTTTTAGTTACAAGGATTTGAAGGAAGTCACCTTGGAGGAGCACAAGATAGAGGTGGAGTCACATGCAAGACCAATCCGCCAAAAGCAATGTCGCATTAGCGCACCAATATCTTTGGTTGTGAAGGAGGGGATTTATAAGCTCAAGGAAGCCGGATTTATCTTTGAGATGGAGAATTCAGAATGGGTGTCTCCAATTATCATTGTGAAGAAAAAGAATGGCAAGCTTTGAGTATGTGTGGATTACAAGAAGCTCAATGTTGTTACCAAGAAAGACTACAACCCATTGCTATTCATTGATGAGATCTTGGAAGAGGTTGCAGGTCATGAGAGGTACAATTTTGGAGATGGTTATAGTGGATATAACCAAATCAAGATTGCACCAGAGCATCAACAACTCACCACATTCACCACACCTTGGGGAACTTATGCTTTCAAGGTCATGCCTTTTGGGCTTTGCAATGCTCCAGCCACATTCCAATGGTTCATGAACAAGGTATTTGAACCTTTCATTGGGAAATTTGTGAGAGACTTCCTTGATAACTTTTGTGTCTATGGGAGCAAGGAGGAGAACTTTGAGCACCTTATCAAGGTCTTGCAATGCTTGGATGAGGCAAATGCATCACTCAACCCAGAGAAGTAAATTTATGGATGTGAAGAAGGTCTACTTTTGGGGCACATCATCTTCAAGGATGGAATAACAACTCCTAATCTTGAGAAGGTGAGGAAAATCTCAGACCTTCCATTCCCTTCAAGCTTGACCAAGTTACGCCAATTCTTGGGGATGGTTGGATACTATAAGAGATTCATCTTCTCATTTTCCAACAAGGCTCTTGCATTGACCATCTACATGAAGAAGGGTGTAGATTACATGGTGATTTTGGGACAAGGAGGCTCTCAAAGCTTTTGAGGAGCTCAAATAATCCCTTGTTGTAGCTCCAATTCTTGCTAAACCTAATTAGAGTAATTCTTTCATCCTCTATGCTGATGCTTCTAATGTAGCTATAGGATGCACTCTTAGTCAATTAGACCAAGATGGGCATGATCATCCAATAGCTAATGCTAGTAGGTAGAGGGTTTCAGTAGAGAAGAACTACTCTGTCACGGAGAGAGAAGGGTTGGCAGTGATCTTTGGTCTCAAGAAGTTTAGACACTACTTGATTGGAGGGAAAGCCACCATTTTCACAAATCACAAGGCTTTGAAGTACATCTTCAACAAGCCTAATATTGAAGGGAGACTAGCAAGGTAGATGATACTCTTGTCTGAGTATGACTACACCATTGAGGATAGGCCAAGAAAGAAACATGCAAATGCTGATTTGTTATCTAGGGCCTATGATCATGATGGAGATGAGCGAGTGGATGATTCCTTCCCAAATGAGGAGCTCATGACAATCTAAGTCACTCAAGATGTTCCAATGGAGTACAAGGAGATTGTGGATTTTGTGACAAGAGTTAACTATCCAGAAGGTATGCATGCTAGGGAGAGGAAGGCCCTTGCAGCAAGATCTAGGCCTTACATAATGGTGGAGGATATTCTTTTTCACCAAGGAGCAGATGGTCTACTTTGAAGAGCAGTGGGTAAGGAAGAGTCTTTCCTACTTATAAAGGAGTTTCATGAAGATTTAGTGTGTGGAGGACACTTTGCAGGAAAGGTGACTGCTTTTGAGATTCTAGATGTAGGTTACCATTGGAGAAGGATTTTCAAGGATTGTCTTGATTATTGCAAAACTTGTCATGTTTGTCAAGCTTTTGCTAAAAAGTCTACATGCACTCCACCTCTTAGATCAATTCCATTGTTAGGACCTTTTAAGAAGTGGGGAATTGATTTTGTAGGTCCTCTCAATAGAACCCCAAGGAACAATCGGTACATTGTTGTAGTTACTGATTATCTTACCAAGTGGGTTGAGGCTAGACCATTGAGGGACAAGAATGAAGATGAAGTTGGTAGATTTCTTTATGAACGCATTATCATTAGGTTTGGATGCCCTTTGGAGTAAGTTTATGATAGAGGAGGAGAGTTTACAGGAAGCATTACTACAACCATGCTACAACATTTCTTTATCACACATAGAGTAACTACATCCCTTCAGCCAAATTCCAATGGCTTGGTAGAGAGAACCAATCAGACCTTGTGCATGATGTTGGCCAAAGATGCAGAAATAGAGGGGGCTAAACATCATTGGGACAAGAGGATTCATGTAGTTTTGTGGGAGTATAGGACAACCATGAAGACTTCCACCGGATATTCTCCATTTCAATTGGTATATGGTATTGAGTCTACCTTACCTATTCACTTTGATATTCCTACCTTCCAAAGCATTCATAGGAGATTGAAGAAAGCACAAGGAGGTGATGCAAAGAAGTCAAGGAAGGATCAACTCATGGAGGTGGAAGAGGCAAGAGTAGTTGCTATGGTTTGAGTGGAGCAAGCCCAAAGGAAACAAAAGGAGAGCTATGACAAGAGGCAAGGCAAGAAGAAGGTGGAGACTTTCAAAGAAGGTGATTGGGTAATGTTGTTTGATTCCATTCGATTCAAGAGGGTGCAAAATAAGTTTTTGCCTAAGTACTTTGGACCTTTCATAGTGGAGAAGGTGTGGAGCAATTACACCTATGATCTCAAGGAGTTGGGAGGAAGACACTTTGATAGGATTAACCATGATAAGTTGAAGATGTACCATAGAAGGTAGAGAGACCTTCACTTTGAAGACAAAGTGAAAACTTAGTCCGGGGGTAAATGTAACACCCATTTGTGCATGTGTGTGGTATTGTGATATTTAGCTTGGTATTACAAGTACTTAAGAGATATTATTTATATAAAGATAAAGGATGGTTCTATATTAGTCATGGTTAGCTAAAGTTAGTCATAGTTAAGATAGAGGGGACCTTACTTTAGAGGAAATAGAAAAGATGAGCACCACTATTTTTGATTTTAGTGTGTTGACTTGGTATTATTCCTAGGTGTTTGGCTTTGAGGAAAGAGTTGAGAACTCTTGGGCCCGCAAGCCTTTTTGTTTTGGATTCTTCTATAGTCCAAGGATAACACATGTGAAGGAATCCTTGACTTAGTGGTTGGGTCAAGATAGGATCACATGCTAGTGGAATATGCCCATGTGAATGGATATTCCTTTACACTTTTTGACTTTACTTGACTTTTAGTCTAGTAACTTGAGTTACTACGGTAATTAGTAACTTTGGTGCATAACTATTTCACAAGTATATAAACAAGGGGTGAGGATGTACTCATCATCTTTTCATTTGTAACTATCTCTCTCTCATTGAGTTCTCTAGTGAGCAATGTCTTGAGTCTTGGAGTGTTAGCCTTGGAGGAGTATGATGGAGTTCGGGTTCCTTGCCTTCTTAGTCCATGGTGCGCTCCCATAATAGCCATCAGAGGTTCATCTTGAGTGAGAGATAGGCAGGCTCACAGTTCATCTTGAAGATTGGTGGCTTTGAAGTAACATTCGCAATCAAACACAAAATTCTCCACTAAGCCCAGAAGATTCTTGCCTTCAAACACCTTGGGTTTTGGAAATCAAATACAATCTTCTCCATCTTGGACTGGCACTCTCTCTATATGTTCTCGTTGTTGTTGGTCTTGTTCATCCAACAATTGAGTAAGGTGCTTGATTTGTTGTTGCATCACAAGGATAACATCTGGTATTGCCGCCATAACTACTTCTCTATCTTACTACTCCCAATTTATCTAATTGATTAACATATAGATACAACATGTCCACCTTTCTTTACAAGTGATAACCAGAAATATCAAGGGTTCCTCAGACATGATGATCATATGTAGAAATCCTACCTAAAGCGTGAGGTGATGAATTGTGTGAAGTTGTGCTTGGGTAATATCTGGACATGAAAATCCTAATGGTTTGGCAGAAGTGGATTTGGTGGTCCATAAATTCTATCCATCCCATTCTTGCTCTGATACCAATGTAAAAGACCAAAACCGAGGAGAGAAATAGGAGAATGGAAGTTCACATTAGGACGCTTGAATGTGGGAAAACTCCAAATGCCTAGCATGAGCTTTGGCTTTGGTATTTATAGGTAGCATACAAGGCCCTTGAGAAGCTTCTCAAGAAGCTTTCTTAAAGTGCAAGCCAAGTTAACTAGGAAGCTTCTCAAGAAGCTTTCTTCTAGAAGCCGCCTACTTGGCGTGCAAGCTAAACTAGTTGGAAGCTTCTTACTTGAGGTGCAAGCTAAGCTAGCCGGGAAGCTTCCCAAGAAGCTTCCTAGATACTTCCGGAATATTCTAGGCTAATTTGTCTTATGTGCTACTTTGTAAGCCCGACTAACCTTATCGCTAAACTCTATATTGTTACACTTTCAAAGAAGGTGATTGGGTAATGTTATTTGATTCCATTCAATTCAAGAGAATACAAAAGAAGTTTTTGCTGAAGTACTTTGGACCTTCATATTGGAGAAGGTGTGGGGCAATTACACCTATGATCTCAAGGAGTGGGAAGGAAGACACTTTGATAGGATTAACTATGATAGGTTGAAGATGTATCATAGAAGGTAAAGAGACCTTCACTTTGAGAACAAAATGAAATCTTAGTCCGAGGGTAAATGTAACACCCATTTGTGCATGTATGTGGTATTGTGATATTTAGCTTGGCATTACAAATATTTGAGAGATATTATTTATATAGAGATAAAGGATGGTTCTGCATTAGTTATGATTAGTTAAAGTTAGTCATAGCTAAGATAATGGGGACCTTACTTTAGAGGAAGTGAAAAAGATGAGCACCACTATTTTGGATTCTAGTGTGTTGACTTGGTATTATTCCTAGGTGTTTGGCTTTGAGGAACTCTTGGGCCCACAAGCCTTTTTGTTTTGGATTCTTCTATAGTCCAAGGATAGCCCATGTGAAGGAATTGTTGACTTAGTGGTTGTGTCAAGATAAGACCACATGCTTAGGAGAATATTCCCATGAGTATGGATTCTCATGTAGGTTTTTGACTTCATTTGACTTTTAGCCTAGTAAACTTGAGTTACTCTAGTGATTAGTAACTTTGGTGCAAAACTATTTCACAAGTATATAAACTAGGGGTGAGGAGGTGCTCATCATCCTTTCATTTGTAGCTATCTCTCTCTCATTGAATTCTCTAGTGAGCAATGTCTTGAGTCTTGGAGTGTTAGCCTTGGAGGAGTATGATGAATTAATTTTTATGGTATAAAGATACCTCTATTGTACATCCACCATATTGCTACTAGAGAGTTCACACAATTTATGTCAATTGAGGATATAAGGTAAGAGATCTCCTAAGGGGCCTCTCTTTGCCATAGCACATTAGAGGGCTTTATGATAGGTGGTATCAAATTTTTTGTTTGTCTTTTCTCATCTCTCTCAAACTACTCTTACATTGTGTGCTCTTTGGAGAATGTAGTTTGAGTGGTATCTACTTTCACACTCAACTTAGAGGCCTTGGGTTTATGAGTCCAAACTTGTAAATGCAAGGTCTAAAGCCCATGCATGGTCCTCACTCCCTTTGACTTCCCATTGGGATTCTAGTTTCCTATAGGTGGTTTGAGTGTTTTGGGGCTCTCCTTTAGGACAAGAGGACTCATCTCAAACACCTTAGTTTGAGTTACAACCCATATTTACCTCCTCGTCCCAAGAGAATACCCAAGTGGCCTATTTTATTCTTTCACAATGTTACCTTCTTAGGGCCTTATATTTGGCATGGACTTTTACACTTACAAAGGTATTGTTTCCTCACTTATGGATGTATGATATCACAATATGACATACTTTCTCCATACTTTATCCACTCTCTTAGGGTCATGTATGCTCCCACAATTCTCAAATGAGTGGCATAGGCAACAAATAACTCTTCCCATAGTCATGGGTAGATGCAGTCTCATACAACAAGAGGCTACAACATCATAATTATATATTTGAGCATGGGTCCTTGTAGTCCCTTGTTTAACGGATACGAGGGGCGTGCTATTTTGTTGGGACTTATCATGATAATGGATTCAAACATTTATGCCTTCCAATCATAACTTTTTTTGGCTTGCAACTTATTGCCAAGCCCTACATACATATCACTCCTTGAGTTTATTGACTTTGTATCCCTAGACTATAGGAAGATTCAAGCAGATCTCACTAAGAATATATACCATTACATCCTTACTAGCATCTTCACTAACACACCTCTACTTGATAGAGCTAGGATCTTCCTTTATGGGAGAAAAGGCTATAGAGCCTAGCTCCAAGTTTCATCATTGATTGACTACTTTTGCTTCACTTTTGAGGAGTTCACCATAACATTATGATTAAGGGTTGGGTCTCCCATATCTAACTCTTATAGGGCTTCCGGACCAATGTTAATTTGGTTCCCCATATGACATGCAAGAGATGCACTTTTTATAATGTGCAATAAGTGTGGACCCCACCAAAGTCTATGATGCAATTTGTGCCACAATTGCTCAAATCTTATGAGCTATACAAGCCAAGGTTCAGATTGAGCAATGGTTGGATCTACCAAGACCACTTATCCATTGGGTGTGAGAAAATATGTTACTTTCAAGGATGGTCATCGCACTTTGCATGACATGGTGTAATACCAAGGGTTAGCCATATGATCTAGATGTGAAATTTGGTTTGGTAACATCTAGAATGATGTTATACATGATGGTCAAAATGGATCAGATAGAAGTATCACCAAAAGAGTACTTCTACTAATAGGGCAGAAACCGAAATAGACTTGAGAACCTTAGAACCAATAGCTAGACATATGATTTAAAGGTGAGAATTGGTTTGGTAACATCTGGAATGATGTTACACATGATGGACTAAACAGATCAGAAAGGGTATCACCAAAAGGGGACTTGTACTAATAGAGTAGGAACCGAAATATGCTTGAAATCTTTGAAGGCAATTTTGGAGGCCTAAACGGATGAATTAGGCCTCGAAAATGTGTGAACTCTCCCCCCCCCCTCCAAAATGGAGGAAGGGCTAGCCTTCCCTCCCCCCCCCCCCCACTTTGTCTCGTCGAGAGCTTCCCAATGGTACCTTACGTGATTCTGAGATTCCTACAGGAAGATTCCCTAAAAGATTCCCCCGGTCAAAGCTTGTTTGACCAACCAGATAAGACCTAGACCAGACAAGTCACCCATCCAAGTAAGAAATCCAAGGGTGGAGCTTGCTGACATATCACCTATCTGTGTCACTAATCCTATGGTGGAGCTTCCTTGGAGGAGATCCTCTTTGTCTATATAATAAAGAGAAGGTGCTCCCTTGGGGCATCGAATGTTTGAGTATGCAATCTGTGTTTTCTCTCTTCTCTTATCCTCGGAGGATTACATATGGTGGTGGTGAGTACCTATATGAGTAGAGTCATTGGCATGGGCATGGGCATGCATACAAGCAGGAGCAATATTGACCATTGTCTCTTGGCTGTAATACCCATTTGCACATGTATTTGCTATTGTGATATTTAGTTTGATATTACAAGTACTTGAGAGATATTATGTACACAGAGATAAATGACGGTTCTACATTAGTCATGATTAGCTAAAGTTAGTCATAGTTGAGATAGAGGAGAACTTAGTTTAGAGGAAGTGCAAAAGATGAGCACAAATATTTTGGATTCTAATGTATTGACTTGGTATTATTCCTAGGTGTTTGGCTTTGAAAAGAGTTGAGAACTCTTGGACCCATAAGCCTTTTTGTTTTGAATTTTTCTATAGTCCAAGGACAACTCATGTGAAGTAATCCTTGACTTAGTAGTTGGGTCAAGATAAGACCATATGCTTAGGAGAATATTCTCATGATATAGATATTCTTTTAGAATTTTGATTTTATTTGACTTTTAGCCTAGTAACTTGAGTTACTCCAATAATTAGTAACTTTGGCGTGTAACGTTTTCACAAGTATATAAAGTAGGGGTGAGTAGGTACTCATCATCCTGTCATTTGCAACTATCTTTCTCTCATTGAGTTCTCTCGTGAGCAATGGTTTGAGTCTTGGAGTGTTAGCCTAGGAAGAGTATGATGGAGTTGGGGTTCTTTGCCTTCTTAGTCTATGATGCACTACCATAATAGCTATCTGAGGTGTATCATGAGTGAGAGACATGCTGGCTCATAGGGCAAGGAGGAACACTAAGTACCTTGGCTATCCTCAAATACCTCCGCTCCTCTAGCAATTGATATTTTGGGGTATCTATATCACCATTTCGACTATCTCCTCAAGGATGCAACATGTGATTCTTTGCGGAGGATAGCAGCCTTGGCTATATCTCTAACAATGCTCACATCCTATTATAGATAGCATGTATCCTTCATCGTGCAACTTGCTCAAGCTTGGATCTTCATCAATGAACAGCTATAGTAGACACATCCAACAAGGCTAGTGCACTCTCTCCTCACTTACCAAACATACCATTAGAGGACTTCTACCACATAGTTCATGAGTAAACTACCATCTCCTTAGTTTCTAAAGTGCTTGTTGTTAGCATTCTCTTTTCAGTATGGTACCTTACCAAGCCCAGTTTATGTATGTTTATATTGGTTGCGGTGGATTGTTGGGCCTTGCATTCTTTTTTACTTTCTCACTTGTTTGTGCCTTGTACTCTTTTCCCCTTTGGTTTGCTTTGGGCAAGATATACACAAATGGAGCGAAGTTTACATAGTATAGGTACGAGAAATCTGTCTCCTGCACTGCACTGTTTACGGGAAGAAGGTATCTTGCCAGCAAGAAACCACTATTACTAACAGGTACTTTACATTCAATATGATATAGATCTAAAAATTAAAAAAAGTACTTCATATCAATAATCAAAAGGATAAATCAACTTTCTAATGTGATGAATTGTCTAGTCACGGGAGCACGAGATTCGTAAACAAATAGCGTTTACCCTCGTTGCTCAAATTCACTGTAGGTCACAAGCTCAAAGAAAAGAACTTTGGATTTAGTGCTTTCTTAAAACATTTGTGGGGTATCCAATTTTAAAACTCGACCAGGCAATTTCAAGGAAGTCTACTTTATATAATCGGGGAAGTTTATACATACTCCACCAGTAGCAAACACTACGAGGGAAATATACAGCGACATCTAGGGAGATTTCAACAAATCTCTCTCAACGTCGGAATTTCGCGAAATTTTCGGGGGAGTTTGACTCGAAATGTCGACCCTCGCCAGGCCGATGTTTAGTAGACCTGTGCACAATCACAGGGTACTGCACTGTTAATAATTTAAGATTTGAATCTTCTGGCCACTTGCCTCCTCTGATTTCTCGTCGGCTCGTTGGTCGATCGATGATGATATGAGTCTAACAGAAGGGACTCAATCGTAGAACGTGACGAGATCTCTAAGTGTAATGAGGTCGATATGGACAAAACGGCGGAATGATAGAGTAGAAATTGACAGCGGATTGAGTTGTTAGTTGAGTCACTACTGGTGTCCATCATGTGATTCGCACTGCAGAGGAGCTCTGTTCCTGACGCAAGCTCGCGAAGTTGTCACATAGATTTGAGAAGCAATAGGGTTGGAGAAGGTCTTTAGTTTAAAAAGATTCGGAGAGATTGTGTTTACAGGTATTATACTATGGCGGTCGCAGAGGAGGAAATGCTGCAGTGGCTGACCGTCAATGAGACTGCAAAGACAATGCTGAAACGAGTCCTGGAGCGACAACAGCCATCACTTACACCTCTGCCACCTTTGCATCGTGTTTCCCTTCACGGTGGTCATGTCTTGGAAGTAGCGGGACCATCTGGGTCTGGAAAGTCAGAGCTCCTGTTGCAGGTATGATCCGCGTTCAGGGATCATATTTCGCTCTCACCGGCATAATTGGAAGTAGAAAGTGGAGAAGTACACGATGCAATTTGAACATCCGCGATATCTAGGCTAGGATTGTAACATTCTAAGAATTACACGCGACTTTATCAGTGTTTGAACGAAGATGGAGTTAAGAAGCTGAAATTACAATTAATTCAATGTTAAAGTCAAGAATGCATTAACGGTATTCTCCAAAGCTCTGTGCTGTCTGGATCTTATGGATGAAATAATAGAGTTGCCAATCTCCTGAATCTCAACATCGACTCGATTGTAACTCAACCATAATTGGTGGTTACAGGAAATCAAAGCGGCAGAGTATTTCTAAAGGTTTGAGAGCTGAAATCACTTTCTGTCCTTCACTATGACTTTAAACAGAGTCCTAAGATAAATGGTGGGTATATGTGCTCGTAGGCTGTGGTTTCCTGCATCTTACCCGAGGAATGGCAAGGGCTCAGACTAGGCGGATCCCAGAAACCGGCAGTTTATATTGATCTGGATTGTCATTTCGACATGTTGCGGCTGGTGAAGTTGCTTCAATCTCGTGTTCAAGAAACTCAAGGTGAGCGTATGGTTCTGTCTTACAGTCAGATAAAGTTAACACCGTCACAGCTGGATGATCATGGAGCAACTTTTTAAAGATGCAATCAATACTCGATTTTAATTACCCTCAATTCCTTGGACGATCAGTCAAATTGTTTTTGGAGTGGCAAGTGAATAGTGGAGATAATAGAGAGCAGAGATTTCTGGCTTAGTGCGATGATTAATCTCTTCTGTTATATCACAGCTATGAACGACTTCACTGGGAGGGCGTCTGCCAAGACGAGTATTGGTATGGGAGATCATTCTTTGGATGATCTTATTACCACATCTCTCAAGCGGTTTTATCTGAAGCGTTGCTTCAACAGTTTCGAGTTTCTAGTTACCCTAAAGGTCGGTCCAGATCAGATATGTTTCTGATATTTGTACCTCCTTGGAGTAGAGCAAGAGCTTGCTTGCTATCATGATGGAGCTATTCGCCTCACCAAAGGTCGCAAACGTCATTACGACTTAAGTATGTTAAAGTTTTGGCTATATGATTAAGTGTCGGATGCGGTGTATGTTTTCGCAGACAATACGCCCCCAGTTAAAATATTTGGAGACAGAACACGGCAGCTTTGCGCAGCTACTCGTGGTAGACAGGTAAAACTTTAACTGCGTTTGTGCTGTTGAGCTAGGAGCCATAGGCTTTGTGACCCTCCTGTCATGCCTTAGGAACTTAGAGGTGTTTTCTCCAACTACTAAGAATGATATCAATTGAACAGCGAACTGTGATCTGACGAGGTGTGGATACCAGCATCGGCGCTTTTTATTGGCTTGATCGAGCAGTTCGTTCAGTACCCAGTGATGGCGGCAGGTAAGGAGTAATCTCTATCCTCTAAGACCTCTATCTGTGGAAGAATGCTACTATTGTTTTCAGCCAGTTCGCGTCAGCTCGTTGCATATATCAATGAGTCTTCGTCTAAACTGAGCGTTTCGGTGAAGATATCCTACACAGGCGTTTATTTATTCCCAAGAAGAGTAATTTGACGGGTTCTTAACACAACCTGTTAGCATACGTTCAGGAAAACTCTCAGTCTACACAGTGTTTCGGAAGTTGTTGTTCGTGAACTCAGCCAATTGCTTCGAACATATCCAAATTTGTTGCTAATGACGACCAAAGCAATTATCCACAATGATTCAACAAAAGAATACTTTGCCCAAGCGGGAAGCAGCAATCAGAGTATTGTCAGGTCAGTTATATCAATCCATTTTTCGGTGTAAAATACGGTGAATATGAAAATGTAAAGTGGGAAAGCAGAGAGCTATGGGGCAGATCATCACAGCTCACAAATAAGCATGTGGGACGAGAAAGTATTGGATGATCCGGTCTCTTGTAAGTTGTCAATATGGTCTCAGAACCAGTCCTCTGTTCCATGGAACTTGGTTGGTTCGAAGGTACATGTGTCTCTCAAGAAGGTCAAGATACAAATGTCCTTGTATACGCTGCCTCACTCAGGTTATGAACCTAACATCAGTAGGTTCCAGACAAGTAGGACTGTGTTTTATCCTCTAGTTCATGTCTAGAAGGACTAGACGAGAGTGCACTTCATCTGCTCCGTTGTTACAAATTTGAGTGCGAGTTTGTCTCAAAACAGAAACCCAGTTGCAGACGATATAGCTCCAGATCAGGGAAGCAGAGCAATAAACGCGAGGAGTAGAAAGTCTCATCGAGAGTATATGCCTGCTGCTTGGCAGGTAAGGAGATACCGAGGCTTCATTGCATGTCGATAAACTTGAACTTCTGACGGACGAAAGGTTTTCCTCCTAGAACTTAAGATTTATGTCCAGCGTACGCATTGTAAATTTAGTTCGCTGGAAAGATAAACCAGTAGCTCTTTCTATTGTTCAAGCTAGATTGTAGAAGTTTTTTATCCCGTAAATTTCATTTCGGAAAGGTTACTGAAAGTTCTTATCATCTCGTCATATGCTGTGAGCAGCTTACAGTAACAATCTGTCCCTCTGTCTGTCTCCCTCTCATTACTTGCTTCCATATGGTTTCTTTGAGAGCAGGACCCATGTCCAGGATTCAGACTACTCTGTGCCTAACTGATCGGATGGTTGTTGTCATCAAGAATGTGCTTCTTGGAACAGCATATTGTCAACAATATGCTTCGCTGCTCCTCACTATGTGTTTGTTTCTGGTATTTATTCGCGAAAATTAGTTCTATAGTATCTATGAAGTCATACAAATCGATTTCCAAACTCTGATGTTTTTACTGATTCTAGTTGATTAAATCATCACTTTGACATTTTATGTGGCAGTCGTTCGTCACACATCGCTTGCTACTCCAAGGTCCATTCGTATCAGGTGGGAACTCAAAACTCGTCACTGCAGAATTTTACCCCTCGTGCCGGAAGGCTATTGCACCTTAAATAGGGTATTAGTTTCTCCAATACCGTACTTAAGGTTGAAATTTCTATCAATTGCTGTATGGAATTGAGAAACGTGGATTGTTCTGCTATTTCACATCGTAGCATGTCCAGTATCTGCGTATACTGAGGTTGGTTTTTGTCTCTGGAATTTTCGGAATAAATTAAAGGACTTGCAGGAAGGGAAGACCTCTTTTTTACTGCCAAATGGGATCTACCTCCTTCCGAACATGTTGATCGCTTTGTGATATACGATGTGAGTTTGTTCTGAGTTTGGACCATTTCATTGGGGAAAACTCCATGGGCTTCCTCACTTAAGCTTAATTTCAGTGCCTGAAACTCTGTTACTTATATTGTAATGGAGAAGTGTCGAGGGCAACCTTTTGTCTAGTATTAAACCTGTATGATCCAGCTCCAGCAGTTACTGGTCAAGGTTGCATGCAAAGTAAGTTAGGCCTCCTGTAAACTAAATCACTTAAGTTCGGCGTGAAACGCCTTAATGTTTAGGGGCTGTACATGCGTGGAGATACTGAATACATTACATTTAAGCATGGGAGTTCTTTCTATCAGAAAGTAAGTACTCCGAGAGTAAAAGATGTCCTGTCTCTGTCAAATAATACACGAAGCTTTGATTATATCAATCTCATAGTCGATGGATACCATGTGAACAGGGTGGTATCAAGCTGGCCAATACCAGAGGTAAATGAAACGAGCCGATTAAATGGCTTCAAAAAGGTCATGGAGGTTCTTCAAGGAAGCCAAAACGTACTCCCCTACCCGTGTTTGGCCAATTTGGAACACAATCAACGACATGCCAGCCGGATCCGAACTACCCTTTACGAGTCAACATAAACACTGAACATCTTCGAATTTGAACGGCCTCGTTGGGTACCTTCCGTCTGCCCCACTTTCTATGAGGTTGGGGGAAGCTGTTGGGTTGAGATCCTGAAAGTCACTGCACTAGTTCTGCGACGTCAGGCCGTGGGGGTGGCAAACGTCGGTATTCAGAGCCTGGCGGGCGACGATCCTAGTCGCCGGAAGCCTGGGGCAAATGTTGAGGCGGTTTGGCTGCGCCAAACCCAGGAGTTACAGGTCAAGCGGTCTCAGATGTACTCTGGAGGGAACATTTGGATGGTGTTTTGTGACTCGCTCTCTTTGTCTGAAAGGAACTGGAGAGGGACACCAGAGATTGTAAGGGGCACATAAATTTAGTCTCAGTTGTCTGTCTCACTTAAGACTCTTGGTTGTACAATGAATGAAACTGGGTGCAATTCCGTGCAGCATGATGTTGTTGTGTACATGGCTGTTCTTTGAAGATGCTTTTTGGCTGATGATTAGCTGGAGGCTTCGATTTGCTGGATTGCAGTTTGATTTGCCTGATATCATGATGTGGATGGTATAGTGAAATTTTAAAGATGGGTGTAGTGATATATCTTTCTGCCTGAATCAAAAGTTCTTTAGGTGAGAAGTTGAGCTGCATATGGGAGACGACGATGTGCCAAGAATCACTGACGAAGAGTGATACTGGCTATTCTTATCACTGTTTATGAGTATACAATTTTCGGCAATGTCCGTGACACATCGCCATCTTCCACTTGAAGTATGAATTATGGTGCTGTTCTGTAACTATTTTGACGAGGATGACTTTGAAGCAGCAGAGTGAAGGGATTCAAGTTACACAGAACTTTATTACCGGAACTTCCATTTATTAGTCCGAGTCCGTAAGCGGGAGAAGCCATGTTTCCAGTCCTTCGGTTGCTCAGACGTCGTTGTGTGGATGAAATATTTGTGGAGAAGAGTCACGGCTTGAATTTGTCGGTTCAGGGTTTCGAGGGAACCCAGGGACCAAGAAGTTGGACCTGAAAGAAAAGGTTACTAGCGAGAAATTTCTTGGTTGGGAAATCGCGCTTTAATACCTTCTCGCAATGCGCGAGGTCGTTGTAGCGTTCACTGGATGTAACGTTACGACCAGATGTGCGGATCCTTACGAATTAAGTTCAAGCCGAGGTGTACAATTTATTAGATTCTGTCCGTATCTCTTCTGCAAGAAACGTGCAAATCTCAAACAGCAGACCACTTCTTTCGCTTGGGCAAACTAGTTAAGCTGCCCCGACTTCCACTAGCACACCCTTGAAATGGCGATGACAGTTTGCTGCTGCATACATGATGCTCATCAGATGCCAATCTTATGTGTGGCATTTAATAGCGTCCGCAATGAGATCTACAGTGGTGGTCGAGATTGCTTGATAAAGGTGAGAGCGTCACAGTGTATATTTGTATGCCGACCAAGTAACCAAGCATGCATTACGAAGGACCTGAAGAGCATCCAGCTGTACTTGAATGTCGTTTGTGTTGTCACAGTTAGATCTGTTCTTTATCTGATCAAGCCAATAGTCTGCGAAGAACCCAATCTTCTTATGTGATTGAACTACAGGTGTGGGATCTCGAGTCGGGGAAACTACTCAGAAATCAGCAACAACACTCAAACTGGATTACAGATCTCCTTTTTGAGCCATCCCCTGTCAAGATGCTCTTTTCTAGTTCCCTTGATGGTAACATTGTGGTGTGGTCAGATAGAGGCCGACTGCTTCAGGTTTGTATCTACCATGCACATATCTTTATACCACATATCAATGAGTTTTTTGGATCTCCCGTTTCTCGAACGGCTTTTGCCCTCATTTCTCAATATTTTTATACCAGATGCGAAAGCACTGAATTGTAGATTCTGCGTTTAGACCTCGTCAGAGGTCTAAACGGTTGGTGACTTGAGACAGCATCAAGCTGGTGATTCAGTAAGGCGATCCCTGATGATCCGAAGAAGACTCCAGGCCTTCTATGCTTTTGAAACAAGAATCTGCTTGCAGACGCATTTCTCAGTACCCTAATTGAGAGAGTTCGGTTATTGAGCTTCTATGACATTTCTCTGCAGACCCCATTGCAATCCACTAGAAAGGATGACTTGCAAACTTTGAATCAGGCTATGGCTCGTAGTAGTTCACCTGACGTGAACTGCAACTGTCCAACAGAGGCTGCCTGATGTTTACATCGTAGATTCGGAACTTTAGTGAAATATTTCAATCTGACACTAGATGGCAGATACATTGTAAGATTGCAAGACTGCAAGATTGCCGCTTCAACATACCGCTCAGGATATTCTGAGTCACACGTAGAAATAAAGTGGTGATGCCTTTCTTACAGGTGATAGAATTTGGAGGACCAGTGTTTTGTCTGGGATGGAATACAAAAAGGAGACAACTCGTAGCAGGAGGTCGAGGAGCAGTTCAACTCTATGTTGTCCTTCGATCCTCAAGCACCTATCTGCAAACAGACTCAGAAAGGAAGGCTGTCGCGCACGTAAGCAGTTTGAGTTTGCTGCTTAACTTCGTTCAAGCTTTGACCTAGCCTTGGCCATGCAAAGCTGCTGCATCTGCTTAGTCTTCCTATCCTCGCGTGATACGTACAGCACACTGCATGCAAATTTTGCAGCTCAAGTTTTTGGAGCTATCTTACTGCCTCTGCAGTCATGACGATATTGTGCAAGGCGTTTGTTGTTCAGAGAAAGGAAAGATATTTTCCGTAGGGTGAGGCTCTCTCTTCCCAGCATTGTCGTATCATCTGGGGCAATTTGTTCTGGTTATTGCTCTGACCCAATAAACAAGCCCGCCTGCCGATCTATGAGATTTATTTCGGTCTTTGTTGGGCTGGACAGTTTCCTTCATACCTAGGGTTGTCCCATGCATTTGTCCGAAAAGTAATCTTATTGTGTCCTTGACTGGAAAATGGTAAGGTGAGATTGTAGCCCTAGCTTCGCAGTTGAGTTCCACCCTGAGAGAAGGCTGACCATTTTAGTGAGGTTGAATGTGCATTCTTGTCTAGCTAGAACTACCGGTGTGAAGGATTTGGAGTAGTTCTTGAGGATTTTGTTTCATCACAGCGATGCACTCTGCTGGAAGAAGAATCTGTTGTCAAACTTATGCCTTTACAGTCTGGAGGGATGCTGGCAGGATGGACAGGGCCCTTTGCATTTTCGATGGTGACAGGCCAAATGACACTCTTCGGAAAGTTCAAAACTGTCATGAGGTGCATATTCGAACCCCTCATTTCTTGTTTGTGCAGTGCGCAGTTTCTCCTGGATATGTTTCTTGTTTTGTTTACCTGACAGTTATATTACCATTACTATTATTATTACTATGATGAGAACCTTTCTTCCTAGTCTTTGAAGTAGATGGTCTATCCTCAGTCATTCTGACTTCTGATGTATCAGATATCCTAGCACTCAGCTTTCCTAGTCTCACCAGAGTAGACACTCCTAATTGCACTCAGCAATATTCAACTCACTCTCTCTCAGAGCCTTCAAAGATAGTACACAGCAGCACTCACGCAGCATGAAAGGTACCCCAGTGGGAAGCAGCATAGAACACACCCTAAACAAGGTACAAGGTGCTGGGAATGATCCTTGTATGAGAACTTACAGTGACATGAGCAGAGAGCACGCATATATATACACAAGCAAGCTCTAGTAGGTTGCTTTGCAGAGCCCTAATTGAGGCTGCGCCCTCACTTCACCCTAATCATGTATCTAGCCTAATCATGTATCTAGTCTAATCAGGTATCTAGCCTAGTCATGTATCTAGTCACTAAACTCGAGATTATCACAACTAACATACTATATTGTTATATTATTATTACCTGACCGAAACGTAACCATCTAAACCTGCAGGGGGGAATTACAACAGTGACGTATGACAAGGACGGAAAATGGCTTGTAACCGGGGCTTATGATGGAACTGTGAAAATATGGAGTCAAGAAGGGCACTGTCTTGATGTGTTTGAAAACATCACTGACTGTGTAACCTCGATTGCGTATATCTTATCAACGAAATGTTATTGGGTTACTGGAAAGTCCCAGTTAATGCTCTAAATCCCAGGTTCCTCTCTTTAGAGCTCAAACTCCATTTGAAGCGAGCGTATAGCTCTTCTGCAGCTGCAACCTCCTGTGAAATGAATATGAAAAAGTCAACTGGAATGGGGATGTTTACGCATGCTTTGTAAATCAAATGCAGAACCTTAGGATTATGGAGATCAACAGTCGTAACAGTGACGACCTGAATTTTCAGCTCTCCAACATAGTAGAACTTTATTTGACCCCGTTTCTCCCGTTACAGTTCGGTGGTGGTAATTGATCCACTAGCACCTGCGAACATGACAGAGTGGATTGAAGACACGTCCTCCTTCAATGAGTTTTCTATGCATCGAGTGAGTTGTTATTCCGGTGTACGAGCTGACCGGCACATAAGTGGATTAAAGATGTAAAGAGTACTTTGCCAGGCCCACTACAGCGTAACTCTACTACTTGCATTCTGTATTTCGGTTCCTTATTAGATATTTGGAGGTTCGCTAAACCGTATCCTTGAACCCGAACATCTTAGGTGTTACATGCTCAGAACAAAGATGTGGTGATCGGAAACACAGCGGACCGTAAGATCATATGTTGGAAGTATGACCGTTATGTTCCACATCGTGTGCTACATGGACACTCAAATTGGGTTGATGTGCTTATCATTGCCATGAGAAGAGCTTACAAGGAGCGACTACTTCTCAAGGACACGACTGATATCATGCCAGAGAGAAAGAAGACCCGAAGGGCTCGGAAGGTGACCAGTGCAACCATAGCAATTTCCGAACCCAAAACCTGTACCTTGGGAAGGTCGGAAGTACATCTCTATCGGCTATCATCGAACTTGCATATTGAGCTCGTTACTCCGTACTCTTCCGCTCAGGGTGCTGTTTAGGAAACCACATTCAAGATTTTCGAACATTTTCCAGCAGAAGTTAAAGGCATATAAGGTCTTCGCACACGATGTGAGCATTTTTGCTACAGGAGAACTCCTGTGCTCCATGTTGCGTAATGCACTTGTCTTGTTTCAGGACCACAGGAGCTCCGGGACTCCACAAGGATCATCAACTTCAGGGTCGGGATCATCTAATACAGACAATAGTGCTGTAAGTGCAAGAACTTCAACAGCTGCTACCACCACGAGTTCCGTGGCATCAGAAGTGAAGAGTGTAACCTACGAGCCTGAGGTCTTTAGTGGGAGTTGTGACGGTTCAATAATCAAGTGGATCACAAACCCAGACCCGAATAAGGATGTCTGGTTGTACTCAAAACTTGCTCCGAAGTGCAACCGGCCTATTACCTGCATGTTGCACCATGTTGAGCTGGATCTTCTGATCACAGGTTTGGTCTTCTCAGTGTGCGCTTACTTCCAGTATATATTACATGCTTTGCAGTAATCGGCGGGCAAGTGAGAAGCTCAGTTACCAGCTTCTCTTGGAAGCTTACAAGTGCAGTGCTATGCAGGTTCTGGCGACTGTAATATCAGCGTTTGGAATATGGATGGACTTCGAAGCGTCCCTTTGTGGAGATCAGCGACTCGTAAACCGCGCGGTCCAGATATACTTAAAGGTCACACAGGAAGGATCGTAGCATTATGTGCGCTGCCAGACTTGGTACATTAATTTCTGACCAGAACTTCATGTCCTAGTTCACAGCACTCAGAAAAGCAGGAGGAAGCCAAAGTGATGCAAAATTCCGCATCCCCTTTCAAATATTAAAAAATTAGAAAGCCTGTCAATTGTAATTGTAGTAGATGGAACTCAAATTAGAGGAACTTTGGCTTGGATAGCTGGGCAATCTGGTTGAAGTGTGTAGTTTCATGTTAACGGGTCAACTTAAATAAGGAAACGACTTACCTCCATGGCAGGTACTAGTTTCAGCAGCTACAGACAAGAGCCTGCGTTTCTGGGACTTATCTACTAGGCTACCCACTGATGTGTACGAAATGGTCCAGGAGCGCACATTTCAGGTAGATGCCATATCATATTCTTGTTATTGCGACATATCAACGTGACATCTCTGATAGTATAAATGGTCTGCTCAATTAAGTCTCAAATCAGCTTATTAATTTGACAAAAGATTGCTCGCCTCCATCACAGGATATGACTTACAGCCCAACCAGAGAAGAATTAGCAACTTGTGGTGGAGACTCTATGGTCAAAATTTGGTTTGGTGAACGTCGCAAGAGAGTTAGACACCAGCTCAAGGGATCAGCTTCCGAGGGAGAAATGGAGATAGTAAGATACTAATTCGATTCATGGGCTTAGGAAGGGTCCAGCTGCATACTTCATGTAGGAGTTGGATTAATAACAGCTGGGAAGTCCCTAGAAGCTGCGTATCATATCTCTGGTTCATTTTTTCATCGAACATACTGGCAGTAAGAGAAGAGCTCTGTAGGGAATTCTCTCACGACTTCTCTCTCCTTTAACCAAGAAATGCACTCGGTAAAACTGCAGACTTTTATTATGTATGAGCTTTTCCTGATATTGATTGTGCTTGATAGGTAAGGTGGTGCACAACTCATGGTGGAATGTGGGTCACAGCAACTGAACGTGGGGTCGTTACTATATGGGATCCAGTCACTCAAGCTCCAATAAATAGCATGAGCACACACAGGCAACCTGTCACCGCGATGTTTATCGACGAGGAGAATGATTACATCCTCTTGAGCTATATCTACGATCACTCTATACGAGTTCATCCGCTGTTGCTTGTGGGTAACGAAGTTTGTAAATATTCAGGGCACACAGATCAAGTTCACTCAATTGTCTACCTCAAAGTTCGACATCAGTTTATTTCTGCGTCATGGGATAACACTTTGCGAGTATGGCTTGCTCCAGTTCAAAGTGATTGTGGCTCTGTTACTGAGAAGAAACTCAACTTGCAAGACATGATGACCAGAAAGGCAATAGAAGCTCCTACAGAAGCCCCAACAGATGACTTTGATATACAAGCAGAGGAAAAGCAATACTTGAGTAATTATGAGAAGGTCCATCCTATTGTGATGCCGGACGTGTTGGCCAATCCCATCAACACAGATATTACTGCGCTTCACACCAATGCTCCCAAAGAAGCTGCAGTTGTCAAAGCGGTGGATGAGATCCTTTCGTCAAGCCTGTATCAAAAGCTGGAAGAACTGGAAGCGCAGTTCAAGAATCAAATGATGAAAGATGAGGAAGAAACTGCGAAGAAGCTCGTGCAGCTGGAACTTGATGTGACCTTCCCAAACACCCACGCAACAAGGATTCATCCACATCGAACGGACTTGAAACACGAGTAAACTACACTGGTAGAGACATGGCAGCCTGAGGTAGTGGTTTTTTATGTAGATGAGGATTTACACAAGTTTTGACCATGGCATCGAACATGGGGGATATTCTTTTGGTCCATCTCAGTGACGCCATTTTACCGGACCAAGTCTAAGGTACGCGTTCCAGGAGGGAACTACGATGTGTCAACGCACTGGATCGAATCATATGGTAATCGTTTTTAAAACAGGCTCGCTCGTTCACATGTCGCGATGCCTTGTATAGCTCGAGTTTACAGACAGTAGTAATCCACATGGGCTTCTTTATTAGAGTTTCACGTGGACTTGCTCTGATGCTCTACTTTGTTGCATTGTCAGAAGCTGATTAAAAGTTTTTCTACAGAGTAGCGTGGCTAGTACGAGTGTGTTGGACTCCAACTGAATATATTCGAGTGATACAAAGCACAAATTTGGTGTTTACTTGGATTAATATGCAGTGCTCCTCTTAACCTTAGGGTAGCAATATAACGTTTTGGTGAAGTCTCTACTGAAAGCTCATATAAAGATACGTTCCCTCTTTGCGTTAAAGTCTAGCTAGATCTGCTTTGAAAACTACAGAAGAAAAAGAACAAGAAGCCTTTTTTATCTAGAGGTATAGATCGCAGCATTTTGTGTTGCTTCTTGCTCGGTACATCTTCTTCAAGGTGCACATGCTCAACTATTAGTGCTTTCTTGAAATTAAACTCCCTCTTGCCTTCTAGAACTTTGTCATATGTTCTCTTGCTCTTGTTCTTGTAGTTGGAGCCTCTCTGTAGTCTTGCTTGCCGCCTTCTTGCACGTCAGAAATAATATCTTACATGAGTGAACGCATGAACTCTTTTCATGTATGGCATATCAGTTCCAAGGGGCCGGACTGACGAGTAAGTTACACATTCATCCCATCACTTCCGCGAACAACCTCACCTGTGAAAACCACTAACAATCTCAATGATCTTTTACGCATAAAAACACAAGAATGACACAATATGCGAAGGTTGAAATTTGAAAGAGTGTAAATTTACCCCTATGCGTATAAAAACTTTTTACCCTAAGTTTCGAAATGCGTATTTAATTTACAAAAAAGGCTCTAATACACTAATCCGGGAGGAAATTTGTCTGTAGTGGCCTCACCCAAGTGGCCCTCTAATCCCGCTGATAACTGCTTTCCGGAACAAAGGTTCAGTGGGCAAACTTAATGGGTTCTCCTATAGAAAACTTGGAAGCGCTCAATTGCGCTGCAGGTGGAATCTTCCGTTGTAGTTCCACTTTGCCTTGTTTCAAAACTGCAACTTTGCCGTCGAGTTCATTCCTCAGGTGGCGAGGGTGATGCTAAAGATAAACGTCACGAATATTCATCATATTTACAATTTAGCAGTTGGCATTCAGTTTCGAAATTCCAAGGCGCTCAGGTCTATGCAAGTTGAGAATATACAGTTTAGCAACAGAACTTGAGCAGTTCTGTTAGTTCAAGCAGCAGTTTTGTAGATCAAGCAGCCACAATTGTAAAACGGGATCCACCTCGTCACCTATATAAGATCAGTTGCAGCAGGCAAATGTGTACAGAAGTTTTACAAGGCTGGAAACAGTAAGACACCCTCAAGCGCACTGTGAGAAGCTTTTCAGGCGGGCAAAACGTAGAAGATTGCTTTTAGCTACTGCCACTGCATGCCCCTTCAGCTCAGGATGACTCAGATTTTCCAGCCTGCAGGACATCAATGTACAAGAGTGTTAAGAGCTGACCTTCAGGTTTTGTTTGTCTGTAAACTTGAGCTGCGCTAGCTAGTTTCAACTTGGTGCGTATGAAGACATTGTGGTAAAAGCTCTGGAAAGATACTCGCTGGTTTTGGGTAATGTTCTTCATTGTAGACCCTCAATGGCAGACTGCAATCACATTCTCTCCTAATGGCTATACATCTTCAAGTCTCTACGTGAGACATGGGACACATCTAATGTAACGTTTGATTAAATTAAAGGTTGTATTTCCAAGTTTTGTGGGTCAAAAGGAGGTTTGTGCACAGATAACCCTGAAATTTTGCATATTTAAAAAAAGGGTTCTTCGCCTCTTCTACATCTGTGCACTCTTGTCGTAAATTCAGGGGATAGCACCAACTGAAGAAATAGGTGTCGAAGTCCTTATGCTTCTTTCACTTGATCTGTACTTCTGGAACGCTGTGGCCGGTCTATATTTTCTGAAAGGTTAGGCCCTTACCTTGCAAGCTCTGCCTTCCACAGATCTCCGAGAGTTGAATAGCCGGTTATGAAGGGATGTTGGAGAAGGTTTTCTGCCGAGTCCCTCTCTGTTGGGTCCTCCTTCAAACATCTGCTCAGAAAGTCCTTCATAACTTCCGGTAGGTTTTCTGGTATTTTGGGACTCCTTCTCGATTTCGCTAGTTGGAACATCACAGCAAACTACAAACCAAGTTACGTCATGAATTGAACTTCTGTAGGTCCAACGGTTTTCAGTGCAAACAACCCGTTGAATCATATTAAAGCTTGTAAGTCTGGCCCTAGTATTTGTGGAGCTGGGACGAGAGCTTAAGCTGCATAGCACTCACATTGTTGGTCAACTCAGCGTAAGGTATATCTCCCGTTGTCATCTCCAGCACCGTGCAGCCCAGACTCCAGATATCAGCTGGGGTCCTGTAGCCGAGAATTGAACCTCCTTCTTTACGATGAAATGGACGAATGATCTATTCATTGTAACCCAACACCGGTCCTTTAGACTTTTCGTTCCAGATAATAATTCCTTGCTAAATCCGAATTGAGATGTAATGGTATGTGGCCGAAATTTCCACAGTGAAGTGATATTCTTTTCAATGCACAAAGAAACCAAACTCCAGGAGATGTTAATCAAGGTATTAGTGATACCTCTGGGGCCATCCACCGCGTACTCCCCGCTTGCGTCTTTGCCAGATCCTTACTGGATATGAGCTGAAAGATGACAATTTAGTCCATAAGCTTATGTTGAGGATAAGTAAGAAAATTCAGTTTTCAGCAAATATATTTATGAACAACTGTAGTGGGAAATCTGGGCATAAAAGCCTTCTGCAGTTCCTTCAAGTTTCTTTCTATGGTCTGTATCTTCTAAATCCATATTGAAAATCTAGTCACACCTTCTGAGTGAGCACACTTACTTGTCTTGCTACTCCGAAGTCACAGAGTTTGCAGGTTCCGTAGTCATCAACTACGATGTTGTCACATTTCACATCCCTTTATACACCATACATGGACCGCAAGTAGAGATGTAGTTAATATAAATTTGGGTTCATAAGTTGTCTTTAATAAGCACTGATGCTAAGTACTTTTGTTTGAGACGCTAATTACAAAGTGTAGTTCTTAGAAACTGAAAGAGCCCGTAGCTTACTTTTTTTTACCTGTGCACGATGTGTCTAGAATGTACATATCTTAGAGCTTCGAGAATCTGTCGGGTGAACTCCTTCACCTGGGAAATTTGCAGTGACTGGGCTAGGTAAAGGGATCTGAGTGACCTTTTACCTGCGAGCTCCATAAATATACAAAGCATGCCTCCATTCTGCAATGAAAGTTGTCAGACTGATGATCAAAGATACCACTAAACTTGTGACAGTAAAAGATTGCTTGACAATGCCAAGCTAAGCAAATGTGTTCACAGAGCGTTCACTTTTCCTTCTATCGGGTACGATGTTCACCGTTTCAACGCCAAGGTAGCGGACAATATGTTGGTGATCGAGCTCCTGCAGCTTCTTCATGTGGTCCTGTTACAGCAGAAGGCCCATCTTTATCTCCCTTGATAAGATTTGAAATAACAAGGGTAAATGACAAGACCCTTACCGCGGAATCAATGGAAGAAGACTTGATGACTTCATGAAGGCCAGGGGAAACCACTATGACCCATTCAGATACTTTAGATATTTAGATAGGTAACATCCATAGGACAAGTGCAGAGGAGATTTTGAATGAGGAAAAGATTAGTCACATATGCCCAAAGGAGTTAGTTATCAGTTAGAATAAATAACCAAAGTTGTTCTTCAGAACTAAACACAGATTCCGTCTCAAGAGTCTGATCAGTACTATTACCCTTTCAAACGAAGGCCCATTTAGATCCGTTCCTTGATCAAGATGAAACTCCTTCATCGCAAAGAATCTCTCACGGCTACCAGACCACAACCGATTACCGTTAAAGTAAACATGCTGTCATACTGTCAGAGCATGATTTGCAGGTAAGTCCATAAAGGTAAACAGTTCTTGGGCGGAACTTTCAAGAAGGATCGGACCCTATAAAGCAAATGAGACAAAGCTGAACACAATGACTCAACAGAATCGATCTTGGGATGGAATCACCATAATCATCACCAGTGTTGAGTTGAAGTGCCAGCTGTGAAGACACAGACAATCTGGTTTAAGAAACGCTACCTGTCTTTTGCCAACCAAACAGTGCCAAACCCCCCTCGTCCGAGTTCTTTCACACGCTCCCAAGGTGGGCTAAGAGAATGGTGCCCTGTAAGCACCTCTCCTGCGGAATACAGTACTGTCAGATTTACACATTCTCTCAAATGTGAAGTTTCTTGGTATACGATACCTTAAGCAAGTAATTATACCTGGAGAGGTCGTTGTGGTGAGGGCCGGAATACAAGGGTTTCGGAAAGGCCATGTAGCATGTCCATTAACCCAGTGACAACGATGGGGTCTCAGGTAAGAGTCATTCTCCTGACGTCCACAAGGTGGCTTGCAAGGAGGAGGAACCTGTGCCGAACCCTGTATAAATAAATCTTAAACGTCATATTACACACCTTGGCTCAAAGCTATACTGTCAGCCATCAAGAATTTTAGGACAGCAACAGCGAGTTTAGTGCGAATAGGAAATGTATGCTTTCAAGAATAATCACCTGCTGAAGAGCTGCAGATGTTGACGTTGGTGGTTTCAGATGTTCTATGATATCATCCAGATCAGATTCATCCGGCCGGAAGAGTAACGATACAAAAGAGAGAACTTTTAAAATTTCTAAACGAATAGGAAGAATTCTATCACTAGGTAAAATGACTCGTCGAGTGAAGGGTTCGTGAATTGCTAGTTCTATCAGGAGTGTCTGTGCCTCGCGAAGCTGTTTCCGCATCATAAAGAGTTGACCCAACAAATACTTCTCGCGGCTTTTGATAAGAGGAAAAGTCACCTTACTCCGCAAAATACTTTCTGAAATCAGAAGGACAAGAACCTTGATCAAATTCATGGAGTTTTGCTGCATCGATCACAACAAGACTCATCAAAACGTCTCTACTTGTACGGAGTTGGAAGTAAAATATCCTTGCGGCCTGGTAATGTCCATGGACTCTGATCCAGAGCGTAAGGGGTTGGAGTTTTTCAATAGGCTAACATCTTCCTCGTTCGGATAAATTGTAATTAAAAGTTCTCCCGGACCTACTCATTAATCAAATCGACTCGAGGAGCAAGTTCTTCACCTACCTTCCTATTATGAAATAAAGCACGACTGAAACTAGTAAGGGGAAGAATCGAGCAACAAAATCTGCCGATCAATTCAAGGCAGGCTTCTCTGCATACTGACTCACATGAATGGAGTAATGTAACCTCCTTGTCATACGGAGCTCCAAGAAATTTTAGGATCTACATGATTTGAATCATGCTCAAATAAGAGGTCCTGGAGCTTCATGAACACCTTCGCTATTAAAACAATCCCCAAGAAGCTCATAAGACAGAAATTGACAACCAGAAAAATCCAGAACTTGAACAGATGGTATGGATATAAAGGTTGGAGGATTAAACTCACCAACGTCTTCGAGAAAACAATCAAATTCTGCACATTCATTCTTCTGCCGCATGAGTTTTGGTAGAATTTGAGATAACTCCTTGATAAGTTGAAAAATGTTTTCCAATTCAGTTGCAGCCTGATGAACACCCGGTTCCATCCTTCCGTTGAATCGCTGATTCCAGCATTCACCTCTATTCGTCAAGCACACTTCTTAACTTCAATTCGGCAATTGGAAGGCCTTTCAAGTTTGCCCACTCTCACCATCAAATCGAACACACGAGAATCAAATCGAACACACGAGAACGCGATCAAATCGTGGATGTTGGTGAATGAAGCCAGAAAACGCGACCCTACGACAGCGTTTCTTCTCCTGCTGCAGATTTACACCTCCAGGAAAGGGCAGCGTAAGATGGACGCATATCCAAGCCTTCTAAGTCTACAATCTGAATTTGTTCACATAGTCTGAATGCTTCCAAATGCAGAACATGTTGAATTTTGGAAAAAGATTCCCATGCAGTGCGATATTCTCTGCTCACTGGTCAACGACATGCGAGGAAGGATTCTACTGATTCCTTCGAAGAAATATCTTAGATATCCAATTAGAGGCTTACAATGTGGCATACAGGAATTGTATGGTACACGGAATCGAGAATTGAAACGGCCATGCGGATGCAAGGCACTACAAATAGGAAAGTAAACAGAAACATGCAACAAAATTATAAAATACGTCGCAAGCATGCAACGGTAATACTTTCTCCTTCGTGGTTTATCAGTAAGTATTACAAGATAAACTTCGATGGTCTGGAGCCCTCAGTCTATGATATCGGTTTTCAAGCATACATCAATAACTTCCGTGATTTCTGGTCATAGGCGTGATCTGACGAGCCTCAAACTTTGAAGAGTCTGAGGGTCCCATGAACACGACTCAACCTCGTCGTCATGACGATGACGGGCGATCAATCACTCGCTCGATGATCATGAGGTAAACCTTACATTTCGTCTTGGCTGATAGTATTAATTATACTGGACAGTACACGAGTATGGGAAGAAAAGTTGGTTTTTCCTCCAAAGATGGTGTCGGATTGCCTGCATCACCCTACGAAAGAACCAACTTGGCAGCAGATTGGAATAAATCCAGGTATTAGTAGCCCCCTGCTGATTTTGCCGCCTTCAGACATTCATGAGACAGTGCAGTCGCTGAATCATTCGAATCGTAATCATGCGGACTAGTGATATTTCCAAACTTGATCGAACCTGAAGGGTGTTTACGGGGACCTGTCGGCATAACTTGTGAATAGTCCTCCTACAGCTAGCTACCAGCACCGGGATTCTATGTATTCATCTCTTCCATAGCCCGTAAGCATTGGTGGCTGTTGTCAAAGTGGGTAGGAATATTGTTATCCGGTCAGCTCGGAATGCTACAAAGGTCTCCCTCTACAAAGATCACGATTTGCGCAGTCATAGCTTACTCTGACGGGCTTGTACTTAGATTAGACTCCTTATGGCCCTCATTCCTGCAACAAAACCCGTAAGGTAGATATGATCTTCTACTTAAATAAAGAAGAAAGAAGGCGACCGCATGTGAGAACAAGAAGGATGGGAAGATCCCATCAAGCCTCACAAGGAAAAGACATTCTACTCTAAATCATTTTGAGGGTAACAGTTTGCCCTCACATGGACCCTTCAGTTCATTAGGAAGGAAATATGAAGATAGCAAAATTAATTCCAATGAAAGGAAAAGGTCATTTGCTTGAATTCGACTTGCCGGAGGGCATTTCATTTTATCAATGGAAAAAGGACCTAATTTATTTTGGCTCTACTTCGAATCTTCGGAATAGATGCAGGCAACCTCAGGGGTCGACCATCCTGCCAGACAACCTGAGCTCTACGTGTGATTCTCTACTACTTATTGTTCTATGATGATCCTGTTTGAGACTGTTTTACATGGTGTCTCTGATCGTTCGGTGCGCACATGAATCCCCGATTGTAGAGCCACGCTTCCTGCACATAGATCATGCAACAGCTGTTCTTTTCATTTTGAAGACACCTAATCCATATTATATACAGCTTTGACTGTAAGTCAGTTTATTACAAAGTTTTAAAAGTTGCCTAGTTGTCAAGTATGCCCGCCATGCGTGTGAATTAGAATAGGATGAGCATAGAGAGGGTGCACTATCTAGTTAATATTTGTATACAAAATGATAAGTGTTACCTTTAGTTTCCACTTCCAGATAACATCAGTCGAAGTCATCATTTTCCGCAACATTTTTCGTGGACAAGAGTTGCTGTAGGTTGTACACATGAGAACGGCATTATCATGCAGACACTGTAAGAAAAATGAATTCCAAGTCAATGTATCAACTGTTTCATGCTACATTGATACTAGATCCACCGAGGATTCTGCAAGCTAGCTTCAGGGTGGACGCTGTACGTACTTCTGATGAGATCGCTGGAAGGAAAATAAACTTTTCATAGAATTACAGTAGAACCCCAATGCAATACCCCTTTGGTTGTCTCTATTATCTCTCGATCTAGCATCGAGATCATACTGATGCCTGTCAATTCCAATCCTGCTGCAAGTTCACCCTGATAGAATACTTTTATCATGTTTAGACGTGTCCCATAAGAGCCATTGCCATGAGTTATCTACGAGAGCCATGGCTGTAGATAATGCCGTTATCTAAAGCTGAATTCGTCGACGCAACTCTCTATGAATGTGTCCACGATATTCTACTATTCCACTTTCCGCATTAGATTTCAGATTATAGCTTAGTTTAAGAGCCATGTTCAGGAAACACACACACACACACATCAGAATAATCACAGTTACTCTCAAAGAGAAAACTGTAAACATTCAGGACGAGATCTAAAATTTCAAATCGGAAGGAAAGCCTGACAAATCTTCCAATAATGATGGTAAACTGGAGATTCGCCATTCGTCCTGTTGATACTATTTTTTAATTCCTCGCCTGACGAAGGATTCTTCTGTTTTGTACTGGGTTAGGAGATACTGGAACTAGTACATCGCGAAGAAGAACAAGGGATTCGGGCAGTTCCTTCTTCAAGCACGCAGTTTTTGAGTTACATTTGTGACGGGTTCGAAATCGAATTATGTACACCAAGATCAGATGATAATTGAAACGGGGGGCCACTAACCGGGGGCCACTTCTGTCCGCGCGAGGGTCTGTACTCGCAAGGCGGGTGTCTTCGTCATCGTATGATTTTTGTCATATGATATCCTCGTCGTCCTCGCCACATGACTACGTACAAAGCCACCACGTGTCTCATCACAAGCCACAAACCGTAAGTTCTTCTAAGGATATCCTTAGAAGAACTTGAGAAGAACATCTATGTTCTACGAGCTGAGTTCTTCTAGCATCACGCGTTCCGAAGCGGAATGCAATTCCACGTGCTGAATGCTTGGCATCGGGAGACAAATTAATCTATTCCCATATTATTAAGAGGTATCATGTCAGTGCTAAACTGGTCAATGGTCAGACATCTTAATGACAAGTGGAGGTGGAGTCTTATCGTGCTCGCAAGTGTTCAGGTCCATTGAACTGTGAATTATTTTTATGGATTATTTTTGAAGCTTTTCGAATCGTGCACATGAGCCAGTCGAGCAATCGATGGTCCTGCAGATTTGATTTTTGGAAAAATCTACCCCCTTGAGGTATGGCAAACAAGTAAGCTTGGTTGGGAGACAGCTTGCGAAATAGTTGTTATTAACATGAAGGAAAACAAGAGACTTCAACTCTCCAAGATTTGTTGAAGTTTATCTCTGCCTGCTGAAACTCTGAGTGATAGGCACTTCTTTCAGCGGAGCTCAGTTCTATGTGTTGAAATCGCATCCGATCTGGAGTGTAAATAGAAAGAGAATTATGGTTTTCAGTTGAGCAAAGTTGGGAAGAAGGGGTGTTGTTTACAACCACCTCAATCTGCAGAGTACAGAATCTGTAGAATCTTTAGCATGAGCATCCATCAGTTTACAATAAGAATTGTATAGAATGTTTGTTTGATGAAGGATTCTCTTTCCTTGTTGCTCACATATTGTTGGGAGTTTGTAGTGAGTAAAACTTGTTGTTTTGCATAGTGATCCATCAAAATTTGCAGGTCCAAGGTGGATATAAGAACTCTGGAGCACTTAGTGATTTTTGTTTGGTGTATTCAAATGAACCTCAGGTGTTTAACAAGTTTATGGAGTTGGATCCATCATATTCAACTAACTATAAAATTGAAGAGCAGATTGGAACTGCACTAACTAAGCTATAAAATTGAAGAACAGAATGGAACTGCACATGCTCTATATTATTCAACTGCTTGTGTAACTCTTTTCTCCGGTTCATACAATGGACATATGCACGATGTCCAAGAGACTATTTGAAAAATATCCAAGAGAATCAAGCAGACAAGCACTTGACATGACAAGCAATGGCATCCACTTATCTATTTGTGCTTCTTCTGGAAGCATCTTTATCAGTTGCAATCATCCACTTTGATAGTTCATGATCTTAGTGGTGTTAGCACTGGTGTTGATTCTTGAGCTTCAACCAACCTAGAATTTTCAATAACCTTTCTATTCCTAAGCTGTTTAATTGTATTTATGAGTGACAAGAACACACTCATTGTTGTCTTGTACAAATGTTCATGGGCATGACTTGTTATCAATATCAGGCTTTTTGCTACCTCATCAAGGCTTTGATAAATAGAGTCTTAGATTTTCTAGTGCACCTAATCTGCTCAATCAATCTCGTAAGCAAATCTTTGGTGGTTGTTATCCTTGATAAGTTTAATTCATTGCCTAATTTCACCTCAAAGTTGTAGTTGGAATTGATGATGCCTAATTCAACAAGGCCCAGCTTGTAAAGAGGTTGATTGCAAATCCTCCACCGCAATGCTAATGTTCTGCTTGAAAATAATTCAGTAGAGACTTGATTGTATATAGCACAAATCCCACGACACAAAATCAAGCTTGAAATGAATGTCTTACAAGAGCAAGTAGGATAAGACACAAGATCATTGAGGTCTCAAAGAACAACAATATGAGCTATTCTGCCACCCTCATATATTTTTTCTTGCCATGTTCTAGCAAAAGGATCAGATTCCACAACATGAAAAAATAACCATTTGAGAGAATTAATTGTTCATGCCATAAGTGATAACATACTTGCTCCAGGTTTTACCTTGTTGAACAAGAGTCTTGAGCTCATTCAATGCCACAAACTCTTGATGTCAAATAATGCCAAATAGATGATCTAATACTTGGTATAGGCTGAAATTCTTCAAGTTGTCTCTCTTTGCTCTTTGATCCAAGAATTATTGGATTCACCTCTTTGACTTGCAACATGACCAATGATAAAGTGCTTTGCAATAAAGTTAGCACAAACCTTTTCTTGCTTGGCCTATATTGACTTCATAAACTTGACTGCACATGGATAGTTAACAAACTTCAATACTATAACATCATCAATTTTTTATACTCATATATTGTCTCAAGCATCTCAAATATCAATAAGTTGCACTATTGAAGGGAGTTCTTGGAAAAATCTTGTGGGATATTACTAGAACAAGCAAATAGATTTGTACAATAGTGGTGCAGACACAAATGTTAGCTCTGCCTCAATATTAATGCTTTAAATAGAAATGCTAAAGCTTCATTAGTCATCAAAACATCACCTTCTTGATCTAGTCTAAACAATGAAGTGGCTTTGATTGCTGCACCCAGAGCCTTTGATGTTGCAAAAGCCATTCTTGTCTATGTCATTTTGCCAAAGCAATAGATGTTGCTAACAACTATCAAAGTGAAGTTGTATGTTGTTATCTTGAAAGTTCTGTCCAAAATTGTTCAATCACCATGTATCTTAGCATATAGTGTCAAGGAAGCTTTTTGAACATTAATCTCTTCAATTTGCATTGAAGCATCATAAATAATATCAAAGATACCTCTATTGGCTAGAATTTTTTCCTAATCATCATAAATGTGTTGATAACATCTAGATTGCTACCAAAAGACTTGCTTCTTCCTTTGAATATTCTCTGGTAGATCCCACGGCTGGCAACTTGGGCGTAGCGCGCACACGGCCCTATGAACCATACGCAGTGACTTCAAAGAAACTGCTTTATCTCATTGTTTTCAGTCCTCCGGCTGATTCTGACTTGATGCAAAAAATTATACTCATAGTCTATATCTGGCCATCAACATCTCATCATGCACCAAAGCATCCTATTGGGAACGAAGGCACCTATCTATATCATGAAATCAAGTTCTTTGGGTGTTAATTCAGTTTCATGGCACTTTATGTGACACCATCTATTGTGCTTTGTGAGACATGGTGGTTGTATTCTTTGCAAATTCCAACCATTTTTCCCTTGATAACATACTCCTCTAGGAAGAAATATGCAAAAGGGATTTTATATGTGCACTTATTGGTACCAGATTTACCATTTCTACAATACAAAAACCCTTGTTAGATAACATTTTGTGTCCAAAAAGCTCATGCACTTGTGTTTTGTCTATTCTTGCCAATTATAAAACCTTCTTCTTGTGCAATTTCCCTAATATGAGGCAAAAGGCCAAATTCAAAAGAAGCAAACCAAAGGCTAGCCAACTTGGTTGTGGCACTATAAACAAAATCACTATTATAGTCATCACTAGATATAGGAGAATAATAATTCATATTAAAATATCCTTGTAAAGCACACCAACCCACTACGTAGCACAATACTTGCAATTAGAATTTTTTAGGTTTTGGATTAAGTGATAAATTGACACCAAAATGCTTGTGATAGAGTTTCCAGTTGATGATAAGGCACTATAAAAAAATCACTATAAGAGTCATTACTAGATGTAGGAGAATAGGAATTCATATGACAATATCCTTGCCAACCCGCTGTGTAGCTTGCAATGAGAATTATTTAGGTTTAGGATTAAGTGATAAAACTTTCACCTTAATGCTTGTAACACTAATGCCACTTGATGAAAAGGATGAGGATTGCCTGATGATAAGGATGCTGCTTGGTGAGGACGGAATATTGCAAGGATAGAAATGAGATCCTTGTACTAAAGGCATTCTTAATTAGTCATAAAAGCTCCATAAAGGGTTTCAGGTTAGATCTATACAAAAATCATTCTCTAGTTCCTAAAGTAAACTACATTGATAGTTTGAAATGTAATTTGAGTTTATCCAAAATACATGATCTATATAAGTATACTAGTTTTTGAGTGCATATGACTTCCTACTAAATATTAGTATTTTAGTTTCAGTTTTATATTTGTAGAACTATAATGAAATTAAAAGTTTGTATACCAACCTATAAATAGCCCCAAATCCCATGGTATATGACCATCTTATGAACAAGAGGAAATTACTCGAGAACCTATAAAATACAAAAGTGTTAATTGGCACTATTTGACTAGCATGAAACTGTTTGAACATCTTTTTATCATTGCTCTTGATATATTTAATTTTTTCATATTCTTATAATTTATCTGCCTATACCAATGTACATTGCCTACTTAAATTATAAATGAATAGCAGGCCCATATTGATACCTTCCTACATCATTTGATCCTTGTAGTTTGCAATTATGAATGAGAGATAAAGAAGCAAAACAAAGTATGATCTCTAGATGGACAATAAATTAACTAAGAATGAGGCCTAAGATCCTCCTTCATCAAGTAATTTTGTATCTAATTTGTTCCCATTCTAAAATATCTATCGGAACTTTAGCTCCAATAGTGATTTGTGCAAAATATATCGGTGGTTGAATTTCTTGGATTTTTGCTTGATGAGGCCCTTTCTTCAATTGTGCAAGATTCTTCAATTGCACCATTTGCCAAAGAGTACCTATCAGCCACTACTATGGTTATGTATGGGTAGACTAGTCTGCATAATTGTTGCTAGAGGAGCAGTCATTAGGGGGTTTCAATAGTAAGAATGATGGAACCCTACGGGTAGGGGTGGCTTTCATAAATGTTTTTTTTATAGGTACACAAAAAAAAAGTTGTCAATAACTAAATACCACCCATAAAAACTTATATGGGTGATGAAATTTAGGTTTGAGTTGGGGTGGTTTCATTATAGAGATTACAGGATATTTTGCATATGATTAAAAGTAGGATATTGGTCAAAATAATAACATCTACCTTATAAATTGACAAAATAGAGTTATGAGAATGAGGTAAGCAAAAATTGAAGGATAAAAATAGCTATGTGGATCAAGGACATGCATATCATAGGCACTTGAGATGTTTGAAAATTTTTTCTTTCTGTAACCTCAATTATTCTACTACCTATGTTTGCTAATAAATTCAAAATGAAGTACTTGAATTGATTCAGTTTCATGTTGTTTATATCTCAAATTGAAATTTATGAAGCAAGCACCTTCTGTAGTTATAACTCATAGCGTCACCCACAATTTCATCTTGGATTGTGGTACTTTGCATTTGGCACTTTGCCATTTCAATCTTGGATTATAGTTTGTGAAATTGCACTAGAAAGCATGGAGTACACCCATTCATACTCTCTAAATCAAGTTCAAAGTTCCCATTTAGTCCTTGCCTTAATCAATTCAAGTCATATATCTCCCAAAGTTTGCACATTTCAAGAGCTGCTCTAGAAAATAATTACATCTTCCTCTACTCCTTCCAACAAGAGCATACTATAATAAGAGGTTGAAAAGTTTTGTATGATATTTGTAATGTTCCAAGGACAAGAGAACCTCACAGAAACACAAGAGAAGAAACACAAGACTTCAGTCCTCAATAATTTGATGCCCCAAAGGAGCACCTTGTCTTTATTCTATAGCAAAGAGGATTCACTCAAAGGGAGGTTCATCCTTGGATCAATTACATCAATTTGTGACATTTCAATGAGCTCCACTCTTAGATTAGTTGCATGGATGGGTGACACGTTGATCCTTGTTCTATTTGGTTGGTTTAAAAAGTTTGATTGGAGGGAATATTTGAGGAATATTCCCATAGGAAACTCAAAATAGCATGAATAAAGTACTATTGGAAAGGTCTCAATGAGACAAACATGGGAAGATAAGGCAATGTTTTTTCTCCCATGGGGGGAGGGGAATCTTCAATTTTAGAGGCCTATTTCATCTATTTAAGCCTTCAACATTAGCTCTAAATTTTTTTGGGTATATTTGACCTCTACCTATTAGTGGAAGTACTCTTTTGGCAACACCTCTATCTGATCTACTTAGATCATCATAAATAACATCCTTCAAGATATTATCAAGCCAATTTCCACTTCTATATAATATGTCTAGCTAATGGTGTTACAATATCCCATCATTATGAGTAGATTCTAGATTATTTAGAAGATCCAAAGAATTTTGCACAAAGTACAAGGGGAAATTGTAAGAAATAGGTCCAAAAGAGCACTATGTTTATTGACATGGCAACTTATTTGGTGTGGCATGGAAAATATTTCATGAGTCTATGAAAGGAGATAAATTATACAAGAAATGTGCATGCTATATGAAACTGTACAAGGATAGTAGAGATTGGGAAGAGAAGTGCAATGTAGAAGGTCTTACAAAAAGGCAATTGAAAAGAGGTTGGAGAACATAAATGATAAGTTAAATCATCTCTGCTTTCATTTCCAAATAATGGTTAGGTGTTTGGATATAAAGACAACATTGCTCCACATGCACTTGTAAGTATGGAAATTAGTAATAAAGTGAATATGGTGCAGTGGGATGAGAATGTTACACTATAATAGGAAGAAGTTGACATTTCATGCTCAAGAACCACTCACATATTTTCTTGTACATTCCTCATAGAGGATTCAATAACTTATCTGTCCCATGTACACAAGGGCTAAAAGAAAACATGCATGGAATTGAAGATGAAAGCCATACACATTCAGATATTGGAGATGGTGTTTGAGCTTTGGGAGCAATTGGTGAGGAGATTCAAGATAGAGACAAGGATGGAGAGCATGAGGATGAAGGTCCAAAGAACAAGGAAGGAGAATGTGAGTATGAAGGTCAAAAGAATAAGGATTGAGAATGCAAGGATAAAGTTTGGAAGAGGAGGAAACGCATATGAAATTTGAAGATGACACCATCCCTTGCTTCTTTTTTCCAAGATTTAGCCTGTGAGCCGGCCTGTCTCTCACTCAGGATGAACCTCTGATGGCTATTATGGTAGCGCACCATGGACTAAGAAGGCAAGGAACCCCAACTCCATCATACTCCTCCAAGGCTAACACTCCAAGACTCAAGACATTGCTCACTAGAGAACTCAATGAGAGAGAGATAGTTGCAAATGAAAGGATGATGAGTACCTCCTCACTCCTTGTTTATATACTTGTGAAATAGTTACGTACCAAAGTTACTAATTACCGTAGTAACTCAAGTTACTAGACTAAAAGTCAAGTAAAGTCAAAAAGTAGAAAGGAATATCCATTCACATGGGCATATTCCCCTTATCTTGACCCAACCACTAAAGCAAGGATTCCTTCACATGGGCTATCCTTGGACTAAAGAAGAATCCAAAACAAAAAGGCTTGCGGGCCCAAGAGTTCTCAACTCTTTCCCCAAAGCCAAACACCTAGGAATAATACCAAGTCAACACACTAAAATCCAAAATAGTGGTGCTCATCTTTTCTACTTCCTCTAAAGTAAGGTCCCATCTATCTTAGCTATGACTAACTTTAGCTAACCATGACTAATATAGAACCATCCTTTATCTCTATATAAATAATATCTCTTAAGTACTTGTAATACCAAGCTAAATATCACAATACCACACACATGCACAAATGGGTGTTACATTTACCCCCGGACTAAGTTTTCACTTTGTCCTCAAAGTGAAGGTCTCTCTACCTTCTATGGTACATCTTCAACTTATCATGGTTAATCCTATCAAAGTGTCTTCCTCCCAACTCCTTGAGATCATAGGTGTAATTGCCCCACACCTTCTCTACTATGAAAGGTCCAAAGTACTTAGGCAAAAACTTCTTTTGCACTCTCTTGAATCGAATGGAATCAAACAACATTACCCAATCACCTTCTTTGAAAGGCTCCACCTTCTTCTTGCCTTGCCTCTTGTCATAGCTCTCCTTTTGTTTCCTTTGGGCTTGCTCCACTCGAACCATAGCAACTGCTCTTGCCTCTTCCAACTCCATGAGTTGATCCTTCCTTGACTTCCCTGCATCACTTCCTTGTGCTTTCTTCAATCTCCTATGAATGCTTTGGAAGGTAGGAAGATCAAAGTGAATAGGTAAGGTAGACTCAATACCATACACCAATTGGAATGGAGAATATCCAGTGGAAGTCTTCATGGTTGTCCTATACTCCCACAAAACTGCATGAATCCTCTTGTCCCAATGATGTTTAGCCCCCTCCATTTCTGCATCTTTGGCCAACATCATGCACAAGGTCTGATTGGTTCTCTCTGCCAAGCCATTGGAATTTGGCTTATAGGATGTAGTTACTCTATGTGTGATAGAGAAATGTCGTAGCATGGCTGTAGTAATGCTTCCTGTAAACTCTCCTCCTCTATCAGAAACCAACTCCAAAGGGCATCCAAACCTAGTGATAATGCGTTCATAAAGAAATCTACCCACTTCATCTTCATTCTTGTCCCTCAATGGTCTAGCCTCAACCCACTTGGTAAGGTAATCAGTAACTACCACAATGTACCGATTGTTCCTTGGGGTTCTATTGAGAGGTCCTACAAAATCAATTCCCCACTTCTCAAAAGGTCCTAGCAATGGAATTGATCTAAGTGGTGGAGTGGATGTAGACTTTCTAGCAAAAGCTTGACAAACATGACAAGTTTTGCAATAATCAAGACAATCCTTGAAAATCCCTCTCCAATGGTAACTTGCATCTAGAATCTTGAAAGCAGTCACCTTTCCTGCAAAGTGTCCTCCACATACTAAACCTTCATGAAACTCCTTTATGAGTAGGATAGACTCTTCCTTACCCACTGCTCTTCGAAGTAGACCATCTGCTCCTTGGTGAAAAAGAATATCCTCCACCATTGTGTAAGGTCTAGATCTTGCTGCAAGGGCCTTCCTCTCCCTAGCATGCATCCCTTCTGGATAGTTACCTCTTGTCACAAAATCCACAATCTCCTTGTACTCCATTGGAATCTCTTGAGTGACTGAGATTGTCATGAGCTCCTCATCCGGGAAGGAATCATCTACTGGCTCATCTCCATCATGATCATAGGCTCTAGATAACAAATCAGCATTTGCATGTTTCTTTCCTGGCCTATCCTCAATTGTGTAGTCATACTCAGACAAGAGTATCATCCACCTTGCTAGTCTCCCTTCAACATTAGGCTTGTTGAAGATGTACTTCAAAGCCTTGTGATCCGTGACAATTGTGGCTTTCCCTCCAATCAAGTAGTGTCTAAACTTCTTGAGACCAAAGATCACTGCCAACCCTTCTCTCTCTGTGACAGAGTAGTTCTTCTCTGCTGAAACCATCTGCCTACTAGCATAAGCTATTGGATGATCATGCCCATCTTGGTCTAATTGACTAAGAGTGCATCCTATAGCTACATTAGAAGCATCAGTGTAGAGGATGAAAGGCTTACTCCAATCAGGTTTAGCAAGAATTGGAGCTACAACAAGGGATTGCTTGAGCTCCTCAAAAGCTTTGAGAGCCTCCTTGTCTTCCAAAATCACCATGTAATCTACACCCTTCTTCATGTAGATGGTCAATGCATAAGCCTTGTTGGAAAATGAGAAGATGAACCTCCTATAGTACCCAACCATTCCCAAGAATTGGCGTAACTTTGTCAAGCTTGAAGGGAATGGAAGGTCTGAGATTTTCCTCACCTTCTCAGGATCAACTGCTATTCCATCCTTGGAGATGATGTGCCCCAAAAGTAGACCTTCTTCACATCCAAAAATGCACTTCTCTGGGTTGAGTGATGCATTTGCCTCATCCAAGCGTTGCAAGACTTTGATTAGGTGCTCAAAGTGCTCCTCCTTGCTCCCATAGACACAAAAGTCATCAATGAAATCTCTCACAAATTTCCCAATGAAAGGTTCAAATACCTTGTTCATGAACCGTTGGAATGTGGCTGGAGCATTGCAAAGCCCAAAAGGCATGACCTTGAAAGCGTAAGTTCCCCAAGGTGTGGTGAATGTGGTGAGTTGTTGATGCTCTGGTGCAATCTTTATTTGGTTATATCCACTATAACCATCTCCAAAACTGTACCTCTCATGACCTGCAACCTCCTCCAAGATCTCATCAATGAATGGCAATGGGTAGTAGTACTTCTTGGTAACAGCATTAAGCTTCTTGTAATCCACACATACCCGAAGCTTGCCATTCTTTTTCTTCACAATGACAATTGGAGACACCCATTCTGAATTCTCCACCTCAAAGATAAATCTAGCCTCCTTGAGCTTATCAATCTCCTCCTTCACAACCAAAGATATTGGTGGGCTAATGCGACGTTGCTTTTGGCGGATTGGTCTTGCATGTGACTCCACCTCTATCTTGTGCTCCTCCAAGGTGACTTCCTTCAAATCCTTGTAACTAAAAGCAAACACATGGATGAACTTGCGGAAAATCTCCTCAAATCTCACCTTCTCCTCCTTGGTAACATTTGGGCCATACTTGAGGGTAGATAACCTTCTCTCTACCTCCTCAAGTGTCAATGGTGATTTATCTGGGTCCTTCAAAACCTCTGGCTTAGGTGCAAAATCCATAGCACACAAGGGATACACATCTGAATCAGATTCAGATTCATCTTCCTCCGTGGAAGTCTCCTCTTCCATGCTTGTGTCCACACCTGAAGCTCCTTCTTCAGAATCTGATTCCCAATAATTAGAAGATGGGGTATCTGAATGTGAAGTGTTGGTGGTGTTAGTCACAGGAACAGTGACTCTATGGTTTGATGGCCCAATCCTCAAGTACCCTTTGTGCCATCGATCAGTTGTGCGTGCTGCTCTCAACCATGGCCTCCCAAGAAGTAAGTCATAGCTTGAATCCTTCAAGACTTGGAAAGTCATGAGATTTTGAACTCCCATAACTGAAACTACCACCTTATCCATCACCCCTACTGGTCGAACTTGTTGCTTGTTTGCCATGCTCACCACAAATGTTGAAGGTCTTGAGGGTATCATACCCAACTTCTTCATCAACCTTTCTGACATGGCATTCACTGCTGATCCTCCATCAACCAATGCATCCTTGATGTTGTGACCATTCACTCTCACATCAATCTTGGAGGCATATTCACAAGCCTCCCATGGTGCTGGCTTGGCATCCACCACCCCCATTGATACTGGAACTTTTGCCTTCTTCTTCTTTTTGCTCCTTGTAGAACTCAAACCACCTCTAAGCTCCTTTCTCAAGGTAGGGTTCAAAGCAATTAATTGGCCCACTGTGATGTTAGCCTTGTGACTACCAACATCCTCCAACACATTGTAGTTCCATTGTTGCTTTGAGATCAAGAAGTCCTCCATCCCCAACTTCTTCCTTGGAGTCTTTGTTGTTGATGGTGTTGAGGTGCGAGTGCTCCTAGTAGACATAGGAGTATCCTTGCTTGAAGTAAATCCTTGAGAAGAGTGAACATCCTCTGCAAAACGAGCTCTCTTCTTCTCTTGTGCCAAAAGCTCCAAATTAAGACCCTTGGAGTTTGAGCACTCTCCCTTCTCATACTTGCTCTCAACCACATCTATGGATGCTATCCCCTTACCTTTGTTGGGATTAGGAGCCACTTGGGTTTCACTACCTCCCTCTTTCCCTCTATTGGCTCCCTCATAACCCCTTCCTCCATGGTAAGTGGAATTTGGGCAATTCCTTTGGATATGGCCTCTTCCTCCACAACCAAAACAATTTCTATCATTGAAATTGTTGGCTGGTTGGCCTCCTCTATATGGATAGTTTCCATAACTCCTAGGTCCTCTCCCTACATTCTGATCCACCTCTCTCTTCTCCCATAGTTGCACCACATTGATCTTGAGATCCGCAAGTTGTTCTGTGATGGTTTGGAGTGGATCTTTTGGTGGAGGTGCAAGAATTGGAGCAACTACTACTTGTGGTGCAACCCTTGTCACCAAAGTATCAGAAGTTCCACCATACTTGTAGCCTTGAGGAGGATGCACAACCTCCTTCACCACCAAATCACTCTCATCCCCTTCCAAACTCTCCTCCATACGAATTGCGATCTTGATAGCTTCAACCTTGGAAGAAGGTTTCTCATATCTCACCTTGCTTCTAATTTGTGGTCTCAATCCTCCCACAAAATTCTTGGTGAGCATGGCCCCTATGCCAATCATTGTAGTCTCCACATCATCCTCACCCTTCCTCAACACTATGCGAAATCTGGACTCCAACTTTTCCACTCTTTCCACATAGACCCTCACTTTCTCTCCATCTCCTTGCTTGAGAAATGTAACCTCACTCATCAATCTCTCATAACTCTCATCAGGAAGAAAGTTCTCAATGAGTGCTGAAGTCAAAGTCTCCCAAGACTCCTCTTCCCCCTCTCTCCTCTCTCTCTTTTGGTATTCTGACTCATACCATGTAAGTGCTACATCCTCAAAGAAATCTGGTAATAATGAGGCCCACTCATTCTTCCTCCTCTCATTGTTTCCTATGCAAGCTCTCTTGAAGTCTCTCACAAAGGCCTCCACATCTTCTCCATCCTTGCCAAAGAAAACCGGAAGTTTCCCCATCTTAACCCCTCACTATCTTTCTTTTCTCTTAATTTTTTTTTTCTCTTTTCTTTTCTCTCACTCTATTACTAATAGAGTATATACATGACTAACACCATCTGAGAATAATCCACTCTAGGGAACACAAAAGGTTCAGGTTGCTCCAAGATTTCTATAGCAACATCAAATCCTAGAGTGCATACTAATCTAACTCTCATGGATAGTTTATCCATAAGTTGAAAGATTATCTCCATCACTAATCTTGAGAACTAGCTGATGAAGGTGGTAGTATTTCTGTAGCTGTACTAAGACTCTCTCCAAGATCCTTCACCAAAGTTTCCAAAAGTGCTTTTACTCCACTACACTCATGTCCTTTTGGAAGTCCTTCAACTCCACAAACCTCACACAACTCCTTGGTCTTAGATCTTCTCCCTCCCAATCTTGGTGAAGAAGGTCCAACATGCAAACCCAAGTCAAGTAAGCCTCTCCTTTCCCTCAATCTCTTGCTCTCAAAGGTTAATGGACATGAACTTGCCTTATGTCCCTTCTCTCCACATAGAAAGCACTTAGACTCACTCTTTCCTCCAAGTGGTGTAGGTTTTTGGATCCTCTCAACACTCTCTTCAAATTCTATTGTAAACTCTCTTTTCCTCAAATCCACCCCTACAATCACCTCAAACCCTTGGGGAACCTTGCATAATCTCAATTTCCACTCTTGATGACCCTCCATGTTCCCAAAGATGAATCTAAACACTCAAACATGCTTTTTGTTGATCTCAAACTTCTCATGCATGAGATCTCCACTCTGCAGAATTGACCCTTCCTCACAATGTCACTCAAATCTCCCAACGAATATGTCACAGTCCTCTGAAATTTTCCACACTTGATCACAACTCTAGGGCATCCCTCCCTGCAAAATTTTAGATCTTTTCATCGAGCCATTTGGCCTAGACACCTTTCTATTCAGCACCCATATTTCAGATTTGGTCTGAAAACCACCCCCCTCACTTCAAAAACTCATAACGCACTGCGCAAAAATGATCTCTCTCTAATTTTTGTGGCACCAGGTAGGATACAATGCACTGAATTTTCTTGGAAATTTTCAGGACAATTCACTAAAAATTGAAGAAATGGCAGACTCTGTACAATTTTCCAGAGAGCATGCAGTTGCGGGAGCACTTTACCCTATCAACTTTCAAAAATTCTAGCCCAGTGCGCATAGAAGCTCTCTCAATAATTTCAAGTGTGCTAACTGAAAGATAACCCAAGCTATCATGTGTAGAAATCTCAAATCCAGATCTCAAACTTGAGATTTTGCCCAAAATCACCTTAATCCCCAAAATCTGCAATCCACCTCACACAATCTCTCCAATTCCTCTCATGTGTACAAGATGTACAAAATCACCTCAAAGACATCATAATGAACTACAGGGTATACAAATGGATCTTGGTTCTCTAACATAAGTTCAGCCCTCTCCTCTCCTAATGTTCTCTCCAAGTGAGCTCTCATAGCCTCCTTCTGCCTAATGTAGAATTGGACGCGGAACATTATCTTGCCTTCTAGAGAGGTCCCGACAACGGAACCAAAAATGTGAGCCGGCCTGTCTCTCACTCAGGATGAACCTCTGATGGCTATTATGGTAGCGCACCATGGACTAAGAAGGCAAGGAACCCCAACTCCATCATACTCCTCCAAGGCTAACACTCCAAGACTCAAGACATTGCTCACTAGAGAACTCAATGAGAGAGAGATAGTTGCAAATGAAAGGATGATGAGTACCTCCTCACTCCTTGTTTATATACTTGTGAAATAGTTACGTACCAAAGTTACTAATTACCGTAGTAACTCAAGTTACTAGACTAAAAGTCAAGTAAAGTCAAAAAGTAGAAAGGAATATCCATTCACATGGGCATATTCCCCTTATCTTGACCCAACCACTAAAGCAAGGATTCCTTCACATGGGCTATCCTTGGACTAAAGAAGAATCCAAAACAAAAAGGCTTGCGGGCCCAAGAGTTCTCAACTCTTTCCCCAAAGCCAAACACCTAGGAATAATACCAAGTCAACACACTAAAATCCAAAATAGTGGTGCTCATCTTTTCTACTTCCTCTAAAGCAAGGTCCCATCTATCTTAGCTATGACTAACTTTAGCTAACCATGACTAATATAGAACCATCCTTTATCTCTATATAAATAATATCTCTTAAGTACTTGTAATACCAAGCTAAATATCACAATACCACACACATGCACAAATGGGTGTTACAAGCCATGCACACCAAATTAAAGAATGGTTCTCTAGAAGTATAGGAGAGATGCGAGTTAGCTGAAATTGATGCTCATAAGATAGCCAAGATTGAGAAAATTACAATGAAAGTGGAAGTTGAGAAACATAAGGTTGAAGCTGAAAAATTCAAAGTCAAAGTAGAGAAGAATTTGTGTATAGAGAAGATTAGATGCAAAGTAGAGAAGCTTAGATTTAAGGAATTGACTTCCAAGGCTAAGAGGTCCACTGCTATGACTCTTGAATCAACATGCACAAGAGCTCAAAGGAAATAAAAGCATAGTGACAATGGTGTGATTTAGATACACCTTATTGTTGTTATACTAGTGACCCAAAATTCCTTTGGGCCCGATTACAATCTAGGCAATAATAATAATAATAATAATAATAATAATAATAATAATAATAATAATAGTAGTAGTAGTTTTGAATGTAAAGCTTGATAAGAATATAGATTTCTTCTTCTTCAAATATTTACTCCATCCAAAATATGTTATGTATGCGGTATTATGTGGCTCTATCGCTCATATGCACTTTTTCCAAGATAAGTTTTGTATATGCTAGTATGTGCTTTCTATTGCTCATATGTGCTTGTATGCACTTGCTTCCCCTCATCTATATAATGCTACTATGTGCTCATAATAAGTATGAAATTCATAGCCTATGCTTATGAAGTTTAGAAAGTGTTTAGTTTCAAATCATTTCATAAGTAAAAACTCAATGGATAGAAATTTATGACTATATGTACATACGTTCATATGAGCAAGAAGAATTTAAAAATTCCATTGAATCAAGTATACTTTATAAGATTCCATACAGATTACAAAGGTTACAAATAGGAGAGAAATATGTACATGAGAAGTAGAATGATAAAATAGGAACAAAATATACAAAGATATAATGCTCATAAAATATACAAAGTAGATGTAGGATGAAGACTAAGTATGATATCAATGGCAATCTAGTGCATCTTGCAAGCATCTATAAAGGCAATGGTGGAGAAAAAAGTGTCCACATCCATTTCCACTTAGTGGGATGTAGGGAGGGTTCCTAAAACCACTATGCTAAAAGCTCATATGGATCTATAGTATAATCCTTGAGTCTGCTTGATGTTCAGTCTTCTAAAAATTGTGATAATGGAGCATGTGTTTGCTACAAATCTATCTAGTGGAGGTACCAGGAAGTCCAATTGTGAAGTGTATGATGCCCATGATATATTGAGCAGAGTATATCTAGCTGGATGTATAGCACTTTGGGGATGGTTCCTACAATATGAAAGTGCTACACTATCAACTATCAATATATCTCTTATGGATAGTTCTAGTGATGTAAATGTGCTATAAGGTCTAACCATGAAACTTCTATTCTCATCAATGAATCCATCTCTCTCACCAAAGCATCCCATGAGGTGCGCTCCGATGTGTACTCCATCAAGTAGGAAACCACAATCCGATATAAAATGTAGCAGGTACTCCATATTTCTCCTAGCATCACTCCTCCATAGGATCACCTCAAAGTGTGGCAAAAAATACTCTACAAACTCTCTAACTCCTAGTTGTGAGATATACCAAAAATCCCTACTAGCTCTATAACTCTTCCATCCATGAGCATGTGTGGTCCCATACCATGAAACAAAAAGTTTATGACATAACATACAACTCCTTAGGAGTGCCAAGGCTATTGCTCAATGCAAGTGAATTTTGCAAGGACATTCTGTAAAACCGTACCTATGACAAGTTTAGGCAAAAAAAAGGACATATATTCCACCTAATATCTATTAGACAACCAATATCCAATATTAGTATCTTCTTCCTCCTATAAGTTTAGTTAAGGATATAAGGAATGAATTGCCTAAAAAAGGTAATCCTCTCTCTTAGATCTCTAAGCCTAAATACTTCATCCTCAAAGCAATCTTCCTCTCTTGAAGCTACCTAAACTCCTCAAAGTACCTTTGAATCTGAGTGGGGATGAGAGATCATCTAAAACCATTGGTCACCGAACAATATCCATATCACTTGTCCACACATTAGGCTCCTCCCTAGGTCCTCCAATCAACATTAATTTTTTTTTGTGAAGTCTGAGTATGAGTGTGTGTCCCAAGAGTCTTTGTATTTGTCTATGAAGTCTGAGTACAAGTGTGTATCCTAGGAGTCTCAATCCAAGGATATTGAGGATATTGACTCAAGATATTGAGCCTGAGTCTCAATATCAATCTGACTATGTACTTGAGATCTATGAGCCTCTTCCATATTGTCCAATGTTTGAGTCTCTGCCTCCAAAACATGTATCCTTTGATTATGAGTATGACTCTCCTTAGTTTGAGTCCTAGTATGTACCCTAGTAGTGTATCTCCATGCCTCATCCTGAAGGAAGGTCCTTACACCCTTGTAAGCCTCCTCTAGCTCTAGCTTTAGAGTCATATGTGCCTCTATTGACTCAACTTATGTCCTCTCTAAAGTCTCCATAATAAGAGTGAACTCACGAGTGTACTATATCTCCTTAACCCAATATCCTTCAACCATCATCTCTTTATAAATGCTATCACTGTATAACTCAGCCAATCTCTCCACTCTAGCCCTAAAATGCATCTCCTTTTATATCTCTAATTCTATCTAACTTAGCCAATCTCTCTACTCTAGAACTTTCTTCAATCCTAAAATGTATCTCCTTCTCTATCACAAGCCTATCCAAACCAGCCAATCTCTCAATTTTAGAACTCTCATGGGCCTTGAAATGCATCTCCTACTACTTTAATAGTGGATGCTTTCTCTTGCTCAAAAGATCCTCACTCTTTCTCCTAATTGGGACTCATGAGAATGTATGTCATGGTGAGTTGACATCTCCTCAACATGGGATCTCATAACTCCACTATCAAAGGCTAACACCTCTAAAGAGTCAACATGAGTTTTCAATCCTCCATCAAATGGAGAATCAAGAATTGGATGGTGTCTTGTGTAGAAGGATTTATAAACATCATGCTATGTATAAAGTTGCAAAAGGTAGTTGAAAAGTAATTTATGGATGAGTAATACATATGGACTATCCATAACATGAAAATTTCATTCATTAAATATTTATTATATGTAATGAAAGTAAATATCCAAAACTTGAAGTTTTCAACTTCACTATACTCTCACCTCCACATCATGCTCCTCATCCTCTACATCATGGAATACTACATCCTCCTCCAATGGAACATTTGTCTCATCTCCATTGCTAACATATGACCCTTGGTCCTCTCCCATGAAGCCTCCCTCCACCAAGAGATGATTGAGAATCTGCCCTATATGAGTCTTCTTGAATCTCTATCCATCAAGATGTTGAATTTGCCTTTATAAAGCCACTAACTTTGCCTCCATAGCAAACATAACCAACTTGGCCCCAATTGTAATCCTCTACACTAGATCTCCTAAGCTTCTATTATAATTAATTATAAATTTTCCATGCACCATCTTAGGCCTCCTTGCAAGGACAAAGGGGAACCCATCATCTAGAAAGTTGGACATGCACACTTTCATGCAAGATACCTAGGTGATGTCCTATCTTACATTGAAAACCAATCCATCATTGAAGTGCAAGGGATAGACCTCTTCTTTGGTGTTTGACCTTGTGGTAAAGCAAGTGCTTCATAAATCATGGCAACATGCAAAGTGAACTCCCTGCCTCTAGCTCTTGCCTTCTTTGTATCACGGTTCTAGAATGACACAAACTCAATGCATAAATGTACTTGAAGGACCACACACAAAAGAAATACTTATATAAGAAGCCCAACTCATGTTTAACATACTAGAAAGGCAAAATAAAAATTTAGTATGAGCTCTTATACACTTACCATAAACAAGTATACATTGGCATGTGCTAGAGCACAAAGCCATATTCCTTGGCTTGCATTGGCATGCATCCAATTATGCTCATATGTGCCAATATGTGTTTATCTTTGTTGGCCCATTGACAAGTGAAATGAGTATGTGTTCAATTGTGCTAGGGATTTTGATTGTTGTAACTAGTATGTATTGGTATGCATTGTGTAAAGGTGATATGGAGTTTGAGATTAAACAAATCAATAAGGCAAAGAGAGACAAGATAAGAAAAGCAAATGCAAATGAAAATGTAGAGAAGAAAAATAATATACTTATCAAAAAGTAATGAGTACATATGGATGTGGATATACTATGTAGATTGAAATTTTTAGGCCCATTATCTCAAGATTTATCTCTTGAATCTCTTGGATAGAATGCTTGATCTGGTTGTTATCCATCCTTCACCAACTAATGAATGTCATGCAACCAAGATAAGTGGGGAATTTTTTAACCAATCTCTTTTGTGGAAAGATTCCATATTGTGGTCATCCATCACTCATGGGTATGGGAAATTTTAACCAATCTCATTTTTGGATTCCATATTTTCCTCATCCATCACTTGTAGGTATCGTAAAATTGCTACCATTTGTGCATTCAAAATGCTCTAAACTCACAAATTTCTCTCTAAAACCCTTCTTTCCATCAATTGAATGTCATTTTTTAGAGTTCATAGTGAGTGATTTACACTTCTTTATTTCCCTCAAACCTTATTCCACCTTTTGTCACCTTTCTTTCAATCTCACATTAAGTGATTCAACTTTGTCTTCTTTCTCTATAAACCCTTCCTCTCTTTTGTCTTTCTGGTTTTCATTCCTCTCTCTTCCCTTGATATTTGTCTTCCCTTCCCCTCCCAATATTTCTCTTCCTATCTTCCCTCTAACTCTCTTTCTCAAATTCCCACAATAAATTCATTGTCCAACATCTATCTTCTCCAAAGTAGAATTTGTTTGGTCTTCTCTTCCCCAAATTCCTCCAATAAATTCATTGACCAACATCTTTGCTCTCCTAATTGAATTTTGGGAAACTCTTCCCAAAGGGAACTCTCCATCCCAAAAATCTCACACACTTCCTCTCTCCTCTCTTGATAATTCTCAAAATAAAACCCTTAATCTTCTTGTACTCAATTTATACTTCTCAACATGACCCTTCTTACCAAGGTGACTATTCAAAAATTGATATTTCCTACTAAAACTTGAAATTACTTTCAAGAATATGCACTCTCAAAATCACCTTCCGGTGACCACAACTACCAATGTACTCCAAAGAGAGAATTGCTACCCAATAGTTTATAAATTAAAATATCTTGAAGAGAATATATATATATATATATATATCTTCCTCTCTTCTTCTTTTTTAAAACCCAAATATTTTATGCACTCTCTTACATCATTACATTCTACATGTTTTGTGGTACCCACATTTTTTGTTTTTTTCCAAAATATGGAAGAAAAAGTGTATAGAGAAGTCAAATTGCGCCTGTATGGCCAAAGAAGGAAAAGAAAAGTGTCCTCGGGATGAAACTCGACGTAACGTGGCTTCGGGTCATAAGGCAAAGAACTCAGAATTGCCCTATCAGCATACAACCCAAAGTAAGGAGTCTTTGTATCGGGGGTGCTCAACCCGAGGCAAGGATAGTGTAACAACTTTCCTTTGGGGCGAGACATTCAAGAAGGGACCGTTCAAAAATGGCAGTCATACGCATGAAGGATATTGGACAATGACAAGAGCATGCAAGAGGTGTGATTTCTTGGTAGAAATTTGAATCGAAGAAAGACAAAGAAGTCATAACTCTATAAAAATTGGGCTAAAGACAAAGTGATGACAAGCAACTTTCCCTCGCCGTTAAGAAGTTGTCTTGCAAGAGATCATGGGAAGGGAAGTAGAGTCGAAGACGTGTTGGTGTGTAGAGAAGAATTCAAGAGAGATAATCCAAGAATCATTAGGAAGAATAGTCCCTAGCCCAGAGTGGAAGAAAGAAAGATGGGAGGAGGGAAGAAGAACTCCAAATTTGCAGTGAGAAATCATGCAATTTGGAGGTTAGATGTGATCACAAGAATTGAAGTCTTGAGCAAACTTCAGATCACATTCTTGGCATGGAATTAGAATGTTAGCTTTCCAAGGTTCATGATTGAGATAATCAAGAGTAGGTGTCTTGATGGCCCCGAGGAAGAAGGGAAGAGAGGTAATCCGGCTCACTGGACAGAGTCGGATTGGAGGTTAGTACTCAGAAGATAAGCAAGCACAGAGCATGGTGCCACGTTCTTGGAGAAGGGTGAAGTAGCAGAAGAAACCCAGGAGGTGAGAGATGCTTTCTCTTCAAAGTGCACAAAGAATGGTTACAAAGTAGAGAGTTACAAGGATCCTATCAAGAGAGGGATCGTGAATACTCTAATGGCAATCTTGAAGCCGAAGAGAACGACTTATGTGATGAAGCACCAAGCGGTGTTCTTCCATAAGATGTTTGCAGGAGAGCCGATTAACTGGGCAAAGTGTTTTCATGGGAGAACAAGACAGATGGTATGGAATTTGCGGGATAAGTTGCCTCCACATTACATTGTGCCGTTTGCAGCTCATTTCAATCTGGGGCTGAACTTGCTCAATGCGGCGGATTGCAATAGGATGGTGTTGCATTTCCATCCTGACTTAAGGAGAGATGTTGATGCAGAGGAGCAGCAATACATTCTTCAGATTAGGAGCAGCGATGAGTACTATGCGCAGACGGGGAAGAGTGTGCAGTTGGATGTGAGTACTCCAAAGTCAAAAAAGAGGAGTTGACAAGGAGAAGGAGAAGATGTCAAGAAAGTAAGACCTCGGAAGGCTAGAAGAGTAAACCCGAGGAAAGGAATGGTAGTAATAGCGTTGTCGGAGGAAGAATTGGAAGGCAAAGCCGAGTGCAAGTCCAAAGACTCGAAAAGAGATGAAGAACCCAAGTTCACATTGTAGAGTGGAGACACAAGTAGTGATAGCAACGATGGAAGAGAGATGACATTGGTACCTGAGGAAGAGAAAGCCAGGATGGAGATGGAGGACAAAGGTAACTCAAAGTTGGAAGACAAAGTGCCAGAGCAAGAGGAGAAGAAAGTTACCATTCAAAGAGGAGTTTGTTCCAGGCAAAAGGTGAAGTGTGGAGCGGGGCCGAGTAAGGTAAGAGAAGAGGAGGATGAAAGTTTGGGGAGTGAAGCATCCATTCCTATAAGGCAACTATGGCTCAAAAGGCGAGTGTTGAGTGAAGAAGAGGTGAAGAAGAAGATCATTCCGCAAGTTGAGGTAACTCCAAGTGAAGGAGTGGAGTACCTACGGGAGGTTGTGTGCCCATTATTAGTAAAGTTAGAGCACAAGAAGAAGGAGATGCAGCCGAAGTGTCTAGAGGTGAAGACTGTGCTGCAGGTGTTAGTAAGATTAGAAGAAGAGAACTTGGAGTTGAAGAAGAATATAATCCAAGGTGAGGAGGAAAGGGAAGTACTACGAGTAGATGCAGTAGTATAGAATCAAGTGATTGAGAATTTGAGGAGAGAAGCAAGGAATCGGGAGGAACTAATAGAGCAGAACGTCATAGCAAGAGAAAGACAAATCGTTGAGTATGAAATCTTGAAGCAACAGTTTGCTGATTCAAGACTAGAAATTATCCATGCTATGGCAAGAGTAGTAGAGAAAGAGCAAGAGCTCGATAGAGTGATGGAGAGTGTAGAGGAGAAGAAGCAACTATGGCAACGAGAGTTGATAGTGAGGTATAAAGAGGAAGAAAGGTTGAGAAAGTTACTTCGCAATCAAGAGGAAAAGATTGTGCAGAAAGAGAAGGAGAAGGAAGTTGTGAAAGCTGAGTTAGAGGTAGAATTGGCAATGTACAGAGAAGATTGGCTTGCAGATCAAGAACGGGAGAGGAAACTGAGATTGGAGCCATTAAAGGAGATCGTGATCAAGATGAATGCGATGCTAAGTACAAAGGCCAATGTGCACATCAAAGAGACTAGACTGCACGAGTTGAAGTTGTTGGTGCAAGAGATGAGGAGGAGAAATGCAAAGGACAAAGACTTGAATGATTTACTGATCAGTTTAAGAACTTGTGTAGATAGAAAGATATTGGAGGTAGAAGACAATATAACAATCAGATTTGACTTAGTCAAATTAGAGATAGATAAACTTTGGAAGGATGTTAGAGCAAAACCCAAAGTAGGTGAAGTAGGAGTGCATATGTCTTTAGAGTTACCATTGGAGACATTAGAGAAGAGTGGGTTGGGAGATAAGGAGTTAGAAAGATTACCCATTTGTGGAATTTCAGATCAAGAAAGAGAATTGTTAGATTTGGTAGAGGAATTAGGAGTTGTGAAACCCGAGGATAGAGTAGTAGGGAGTGAAGTTACTTTGGGATTGGGTTTGAAAGCCAAAGAAGAAGTAGACATCAGATCGGATTAGTAACAATTTTGAGATTTGAAGAGGTAGATATGAAGAGATGTATTGTCATTTTGGATCTGCAGGTTTGTAGAGTTGTTAGGAAATGATATTTTTGTTAGAATTGTCAATTGCTTCACTATTTAAGAGTGGCATTTGCAGGAAATTTTTGTTCTGTACTCATAATTTTTGAGAATAGATAAAGCAAAGTGCTGTGAAGTAGTGCTCATCACTTGAGCTTGATTTCGAGTATCAACTTTGTGTTTTTGTTTATGAATGTGTGGAGAAATTTGAAGTGCAAGTCAATATGCTTGTTGGATGTTGGATTCCGCAACCTTGATCTTCATTCTATGTGTTTGATCTTGAGTGAAGTGCAATCGGAGCAATGCCTTGAGAGATCTGAGAGGAATTGTAGTGTTGGTAGTATTTTGCATTTGTGAGTGCAGCGTGAAGTTGATGTGAAGCAATTTTGATCGAGGAAGTTGTGGCTTCAGTGGAGGGGTAAAACACAATTCTAAGGTGAAGTTGTTTTGCAATGAAGTGCTATTTTTGAGACAGCCTGAATCATCACAATCAAGATTGTTTGGAAAGAATTGAAGGTGTTGTGATTAAGGAGTGTGAATTCGTGACAAGACTGCAAATCAGTGCTTGTTACTCTCTTCTAGGTGTGGTTTCTACCTGAAAGATTAAAGACACAACCAAAAAGAACTACATTGTTACTATTTGACTTCATATTTGGACATTTCTGACTCGTATCTCTACGGGAACAAACTTTACTTACCCAATTATCGCAAAAGTGATATTTGCTGGGTTGTCACAATGTTCCTTGCATACAACATTCAAGCAATGTATCCTAGTGCCAACAAAGATAGACTTAATTTTAGAATAATATGCAAGCTTGAGTACATACCAATGTATCTCAATGGAGCCTCAACATAATATACCATTTGAATAGAATCATGAAACACATCCAATATAATATAATTTATATTTCATTGAAGAATGCTCACTATATATTTTTTAAATGTAAGAATAGAAAAATAATAAATTTATTGTGGATTAAGAAGACCACCTAGTAGCCGATTGAACAAAAGATAATGCTTCACTACCATAGTTCTTGTCTCTTCTCTGCTTTGCTCAAGCCTCATCATGGGTCCTTGGTCTAAAACTTCTACCTCTACTTCTTCTACAAAATCACCATCCTCTAACCAAATATGGTTCTATTTATAAAAAAATATGCAAACACATACACTAATCCATTTCAACAAATAAGCATTTCTCTTTGGATGTTTTTGTCATATCCTTAACTCTCTTATAGAATTCCAATGAACTTTTAGCACTCCTACACAATGTTCATTAAGCACTCTTGTTCTCACCACACATTTGTTGAAGAGGTGTTTTTCTTTGGTTTGTGCTTGCTTGTGAAAGAGTGCATGAGATGTTTCATTAGAACATAACCCAAATCACCAAGTAGATATTGATTCTAGTCAAATGTTGTACATGCAACTTGCCTATTTAAATCTGCCCAAAGAGAAATTTCTTCAAGCATGTCATATCATGACAAGAGTTGAACATCCTTGTCAAGTGAGCACACAAACTAAATAAATAATTAAACCTTCACTAAACAAGAATATATTTTTATTAGGGCTCAATCATACATAAATAATTATACCTTCCATCAAAAGGAATTATATTATAGCCAAGCCCAATACTCATGCTCAAAATTTGTATTTCTAATGAAGTGTATTCTTCTTCTCTTATCATTGCATATTCTTTGACCATTGATTGAATAAGATCCCCTCAGACTATAATATAATTCTCCATCCATAATTGATCTATGCACTCATGGAACTCATTTTGAGCAAAAATAGAGGAGATTCTAAGACACTTTTCCTAGTAAAACCACCCCAATTCTTTCCCAAGAATATGTATAATAGTAGACATTACTCTCTCCATGAAATGTGAGCCGGCCTGTCTCTCACTCAGGATGAACCTTTGATGGCTATTATGGTAGCGCACCATGGACTAAGAAGGCAAGGAACCCCAACTCCATCATACTCCTCCAAGGCTAACACTCCAAGACTCAAGACATTGCTCACTAGAGAACTCAATGAGAGAGAGATAGTTGCAAATGAAAGGATGATGAGTACCTCCTCACCCCTTGTTTATATACTTGTGAAATAGTTACGTACCAAAGTTACTAATTACCGTTGTAACTCAAGTTACTAGACTAAAAGTCAAGTAAAGTCAAAAAGTAGAAAGGAATATCCATTCACATGGGCATATTCCCCTTATCTTGACCCAACCACTAAAGCAAGGATTCCTTCACATGGGCTATCCTTGGACTAAAGAAGAATCCAAAACAAAAAGGCTTGCGGGCCCAAGAGTTCTCAACTCTTTCCCCAAAGCCAAACACCTAGGAATAATACCAAGTCAACACACTAAAATCCAAAATAGTGGTGCTCATCTTTTCTACTTCCTCTAAAGTAAGGTCCCATCTATCTTAGCTATGACTAACTTTAGCTAACCATGACTAATATAGGACCATCCTTTATCTCTATATAAATAATATCTCTTAAGTACTTGTAATACCAAGCTAAATATCACAATACCACACACATGCACAAATGGGTGTTACAGAACAAAATAGTGAATCCTTACACTAATGCCCTAGATATTCAAACCCATTCATACACATGCCCAATTCCCACTATGACCAAATATATCAAATGCTATAGCCACTTAAATCTAAATGGAAGTTGTTCTTTCATATTTATTTTCCTAAAGATTGGATACACTTTTATAATACTGCAACTGCATAAATGATTCTAAATCCATTCAAGTTAGTTGTCTAAAGGTTTGTGCATCCAAATATTTAAAAACCTTCAAAACAAACCCTAAACTCCAAGTAACATGTGAACTAGGTTGTAAATACCATTGTTGATTTAGCAGTTCAATCCACCTTAATAATAGGCTAGGAGTGTCTTCATTGGTATTCCATCCCTTGAGTTTCTATTCATCATCCAAGCTCCACTCATGTAATACCATTGAAGGTGGAAATTTGCTTGGTAATATCTTTAGGTATGTTATATATGATGGTCTAAGTAGATCAAATAGAGGTGTCACCAAAATAGTACTTCTACTAATAGATCAGAGGCCAAAAACACATTGAAAACTTTAGAGCAAATTTTAGAGGCCTAAATAGATGAATTTGGCCTTAAAAAACAAAAGAATCTACTCCTTTGGGAATAAAATTTTGTTGCTTTTTGCCTCTTTGTTTGTCTTTTCAAGAGCTTTCCAATGGTACCTCACCCATGTAGTTTGCCGCTTCCTATAGGAATATTCCCCAAAGATTCCCTTTAGTCAAAAAAATTTGACCAACCAAATAGGATAAGGATCAAGATGTCACCTATCCATATAACTAATCTAAGGGTGGAGCTTGTTAATGTATCACCAATCCATCTACTTGATCAAGGGTGGAGCTCCTTTTGAGTGGATTCTCTGTGCTATATAATATAGACAAGGTGCTCCTTAGGAGCATCAAAGTATTGAAGTACAAAGGCTTGTGTTTTCCCTTTTATGTTTCTCTTGGGGATTCTCTTAACCTCAAAATGTTACAATGGTATTAGAGTAGGTGTTTTAATCCAAGAGAGTGGATCACCCATCTTAGAAGAACACAAACTATTAAGACTGAGTGATTTCAAGGAGAAGAACATGTAGTGAAAATGATAGAGTGGGGATGTTTTAGAGAGAGGATGGGATGGATGCTCTTAGAGGACAATTTCTTGCACCTTGCTTTTTATTCTTGAATTTGTTTCTCATCAAGATTATGTACATCAAACATGAGAGTATATCTAGTTTTGGAGCAGAGTTCATGAACATAGTAATGAATGTGCCAAACCTAAAGAGTGGGATTCAACAATCTACATTATGTTATGATGCAATGAATTTGAATATACCAATACTCTCCCTTTCAATATGCAAGTAGAAATCCGTTATGTAGATAGATCAAAAGTGATGTTTAGGGATTTTGTAGTCTACAATTTTGGTGAGGAATATTATCAATGAGAGATAGCCTTTGAGGTCTCAATGATAGTCCTAATTGTTTGTGATCATTCTTGAGTTATCATATTAACCTTATATTGAAGTAAGCAATAAGGATTAAGTGTAGGCCGTATGTATAAATCATGGAGTTGTAGTTGTAGGATTTGATGCAAGAAATGCACAAGATGTTGAATAAGTTTTAAGAGATCAAGATGCCAATAAAGGCATTGCAAAGTCAAGTATGTACCTTTAGGAATGATCATGTAATGCAAGAAGGGAAATCTCCCAAAATCAAGTAATAGCGACCTGTGAGCCGGCCTGTCCCTCACTCAGGATGAACCTCTGATGGCTATTATGGTAGCGCACCATGGACTAAGAAGGCAAGGAACCCCAACTCCATCATACTCCTCCAAGGCTAACACTCCAAGACTCAAGACATTGCTCACTAGAGAACTCAATGAGAGAGAGATAGTTGCAAATGAAAGGATGATGAGTACCTCCTCACTCCTTGTTTATATACTTGTGAAATAGTTACGAACCAAAGTTACTAATTACCGTAGTAACTCAAGTTACTAGACTAAAAGTCAAGTAAAGTCAAAAAGTAGAAAGGAATATCCATTCACATGGGCATATTCCCCTTATCTTGACCCAACCACTAAAGCAAGGATTCCTTCACATGGGCTATCCTTGGACTAAAGAAGAATCCAAAACAAAAAGGCTTGCGGGCCCAAGAGTTCTCAACTCTTTCCTCAAAGCCAAACACCTAAGAATAATACCAAGTCAACACACTAGAATCCAAAATAGTGGTGCTTATCTTTTCTACTTCCTCTAAAGCAAGGTCCCCTCTATCTTAGCTATGACTAACTTTAGCTAACCATGACTAATATAGAACCATCCTTTATCTCTATATAAATAATATCTCTTAAGTATTTGTAATACCAAGCTAAATATCACAATACCACACACATGCACAAATGGGTGTTACAGACCAAAGTACTTGGAGAGTCACTCATACCAATGACACCAACCTCGATCAACAATGAAGCCACATTGTTACTATGGATGAAGATGATATGTAACATTGAGCCTTACAAGAGATAGCATTCAATGATCAAGTTTTAGGAGATCAAGATGACAATAGAGGCATTGCAAAGTCAAGTATGTACCTTCAAGAATGATCATGTAATGCAAGAAGGAGAATCATTCCCAAACCCTATAATAGGACCAAAGTACTTGGAGAGTCACTCATGCCAATAATACCAACTCCAATTAATAATGAAGCCACATTGTTACTACAAATGAAGAAGACAAACAACATCAAGCCTACAAGGGATAACATTCTATGGGAGTAGTGGAAAACTAGATTTCAAGAATGAATCAATACTTTTGATTATTCATAATTGAGATTATCGATGACTTTGTAGGCATGTTTGCATGTGGAGACCTGTGAGCCGGCTTGTCTCTCACTCAAGATGAACCTTTGATGGCTATTATGGAAGCACACCATGGACTAAGAAGCCAAGGAACCCAAACTCCATCATACTCCTCCAAGGCTAACACTCCAAGACTCAAGACATTGCTCACTAGAGAACTCAATGAGAGAGAGATAGTTGCAAATGAAAGGATGATGAGTACCTCCTCACCCCTTGTTTACATACTTGTGAAATAGTTACATACCAAAGTTAATAATTACCGTAGTAACTCAAGTTACTAGGCTAAAAGTCAAGTAAAGTCAAAAAGTAGAAAGGATATCAATTCACATGGGCATATTCCCCTAAGCATGTGATCTTATCTTGACCCAACCACTAAGTCAAGGATTCCTTCACATGGGCTATCCTTGGACTAAAGAAGAATCCAAAACAAAAAGGCTTGCGGGCCCAAGATTTCTCAACTCTTTCCTCAAAGCCAAACACCTATGAATAATACCAAGTCAACACACTAGAATCCAAAATAGTGGTGCCCATCTTTTCTACTTTCTCTAAAGTAAGGTCCCCTCTATCTTAGCTATGACTAACTTTAGCTAACCATGATTAATATAGAACCATCCTTTATCACTATATAAATAATATCTCTTAAGTACTTATAATACAAAGCTAATATCACAATACCACACACATGCACAAATGGGTGTTATAGACCTGACTGAAAAAGCCCTCACATGGTATGATGCTTGGGAATGATTAGTGTTGGTAGAAGGAAGAAAGATCACTTGGATGGCAATGCAAGAAGAGATGTTAAAGAATTTCCAATCCCTTGATTCCTTGCAAATAGCTCAAACTCAACTATGAGGGTTGAAGTAGACGAACAACATACAAAAGTATGTAGAGGTATTCTTGATTTGCAGGTTATGATAACCAATATGAGTCCAATAGAAGCTCTTCACAATTTCAAACGGGAATTAAAAGAGCAAATTCACCAAGAGGTAATACTATAAAATCCTTTCACTATTTTTGAAGCAATTGTGTGTGCTCAAGGAATAGTAGGAGTGCTTGAAGGAGGTGAAGGAGTAGTCATAATTCAATATTAGCTAGTTGAAACACCACACTTTGGCAGACCAATTCCTATGGAATTGGGTAACCTTTGTTTTCAAGATTGAGGAGCACAACCACTCCAAGGAGAACAAAGATGGGTGAAATAAAGGAAAGATAGAATCCCATGAGGAGAAATGGCTTGAGCAAAACACCAATGTTGTTGCAATTGTTGCTAAGTTGGACATATAACCATCAATTGTCATGCTCATCTTCCTAGAGGCTCTCAACCTCCATACAAATGACCTTTGAACAACTTGGAGAGACAAATTGAAGAAGAGGATGTTGAAATCATATTGGAAAATGAAGATCACCAATAAATATATCTAGTGGCCTTACTGGCTCAATGAAGAAGTGTAAAAGCGTGGGAGATAAAGAAGATGAGTGTGTAAAGGTTGAGGAAGATAAATGCACAACTGATTGTCATAAATGGAGGCCTAAAAGGCAATCCGGTGAGAGTATTGATAGATCCTTGAGCAATAAAGAATTTATTATATTTGCTCTATTGCAATAAGGTTGGGGATGGAACTAAAGAAGGATAGGAATAAAGAAGTAGAGTTACCTAATGGTCTGATAGAGAAGAATGAGTCATTACCTACAAAGGAAACACTCTTTATAAGAGAGTATCAAGAAGAAATTGAGTGGCAAGTGACAACCCGACAAGTATCACTTTTGTGGTAATCAATAAGTAAAGTTTGTTCCTACAAAGATACAATTTAGAAATGGTCAAATACTAATTAAAGATTCACAATGTAGTTCTTCTTGAGTTCTTCTTTAGTCTCTTAGGTAGAAACCACACCCAAAAGAGAGTAACAAGCATTGACTTGCAGTCTCATCACAAATTAACACTCAGAATCATAATACCATCCAAACCAACTTTGATTGTGATGATTCTGATTCTTCCAAAGAAGGCTACTTCACTTCAAAATGACTTTGCCTCAGAATTTTGTTCCACCCCTCCATTGAATGCACAACTTCCTTGATCAAAATTGCTTTGCATCAACCTTGTACTATGCTCACCAATGCAAAATACTACCAACGCTACAATTCCTCACGGATCTATCAAGGCATTGCTTTGATTGCTATCCACTTAAGGATCAAACACATAGAATGAAATCAAAACAACGGAATCCAAAATCCAACAATATAATTGAATTGCACTTCAAAATTCTCCAAACACTCACAAACACCACGATTGATTCTTGCAATTAAGCTGAAACAACAAGCACTAAGTTATAGTACTTTGCTTTATCAACTTCAAAATACAAATACTAAACAACAATATACTACAAATGCTTCCTTTAAATAGGCTGAGCAGTTTGATAGTTAACTAACAAATATACCATTCTACAACAACTTTACCAACTTGCATATCCAAAATGACAAACCACTTCTTCATATCTGCCTCTTCAAATCTCAAATTTGTTTCTAATCCAATCCAATGTCAACCTTGACTTTGGCTTCCAAACTAGATGTTACTCTTATCACTTCCCCCTCTTTGGGTCTCTTTAATACTACTTCTTCACTTTGAACTACAATTGCAAACATGGGTAATCTATCTACTTCTTTATCCTGCAACCCACTCTTCTCTAATGTCTTAGGTAACTCACCCAAAGACACCTGCACTCCTACTTCTACAACATTGGATTTAAGATTCATCTTCATCTCACTACAAAGTTTGTCTAAATCTGATCTAACAAAATCTAATCTGAGACGGACATTGTCTCCTACCTCTAACATCTTCCTATCTACTCTATCTCTCAGGTGAATCAAAAGATTGTTCAACTCTACATCCTTTGCCTTCCTCTTTTGATTTTCTTACACAATCAGCTTCAACTCATGTAGTCTTGCCTCTTCTAATTTCCTTTCAGCTTTTGTACTCAACATCACCTTCAATTGTTTCACAACTGCTCCTACTGCAATTCACTCCCCACTCAAAACTACCTTCTCCTTACTTTGTTCCACTTCCAATTCATTCCAATACATTGTCAACTTGTCCTTGAATTCAGCCTTCAGTGCCTCCTTCTCTTGTGCATATTGGACTAATTGGCCTTCAACTCCTTGAAGCAACCCCTCCAATCATTCTTCGTCTTGAGTACATTTTGCCAATTCTTGTTGCCAAACTTGGTCCTTCTTTGCCGTGCTCTTCTTCAAAATTCTAGCTCTTGTTCCATCACTACTGCAATCACCTTTGAGTGTATGATGTTAACTCATACATCAAAAACTTCCCATTGCATGTTCTTGACCAACACCTTCTGCTCCCTCAATTCTTCACTACATTTTACAAAATTCTCCCGCAAGGCCTCCAAGCTTTTCCTCCAAAGAACTACTTCAGTCGGAAGTTCTTCAACTTCCTTCTCTCCTTTGGTTAGCTTACTCCTCAACTCCAAGGTCTCCTCACTCCATTTCTTCACTACTTCCAACTCATCCCTCACTTTCGGATGATGGCTACTCAGATCTACTTTCTTTTGCTGCAAAAGCACCAACAAAGGATAGACAATCTTTGATAGGTACTCAACTCTACTATCTTGTCCTTCATCATCTCTTTTGTCTTTTTTGTTGGCAGGCATTTCTTCAGCTGTGCGTTACCCTAAAGACAAAATCTTTGTATCTTCAATGTCTCATCCTCCGAGCTCTTCCTCCTCAGCTTTACTTGGTCTAGCGACAACCACGTGAGCACTTCTCTTCATTCTTGCTGCCTTTAGAAAGACCAAGGCGCCCTCTCTTATGCATTGATTTTCCAGCTCATCTGTTTGCAACAATAGAGTGGCTTGTCTCTTCCTTCCATGAGGTCAATCGCCTCATAGAACTCATGCTCTTCTTCTCCAACAATCCCTTCTCTCAATTGCTGAACTTTAGCCTCTTCTCCTTCACTACCGCTATTGGACTCTTTGCTCCACAATGTAAATTATTTGTCTGCTCCCAAGGCTTCTCCCTTTGACTCCATTTCTCCTTCCTATTCTTCCTCCAAGGTTGATTCTTTCACTTCCATCAGTGCGGCCTTCGGATTGAGTCTTCGTATCTTTTGGGGTTGCACCAACATAATTTCTCCTTTGAGTCTACTTCTCTTTCTTGGCTTGGAGATATCCACTACCACTATCTTCTCCTTTCCACTCTTCAAGTAATAAACATCACCTTCACGAACCCACTCAATGTAAATAGATCATCTCCATCTGCTTTTCTTCATAAATTGGGGTGAAAATGAGTCACCATCCGTCCACACCCCTCTGAGCTCAATAGGTTCAACCCAAAGTAGAAGTGGGTTGCAAAGGGTAAAAAGTAGTGGGGCAGCACATCCATTCTCCAACTGGTGATCATCTAGCCAACTTGTTGGTGCAAACACCTTGCCCAATCCATTGCTTCTCTTCCAAACATCTAATGAAAGAATACTACCTATTGCATTGTTATATAGGTGGTTTGCTCTTGCTTGAACATAGCCATCGTCATGCTCACGATGCCTCTTTGCACTAGATCCTTGTAACTCTCCACCTTGTACCGTTCTTGGTGCAAGGTCTATTGAAAGAATTCCTCACCTTGGCAACTTCTTTTGAAGCATCAAACTTCCTATAGAAGGTGACACCGCCTACCTCTCTTGCTTCTCTTCCCAGGACTAATCTCCAATCCAACTCAGTCCATCAAGCTGGATGCTTCTCTTCTCCTCATGCTTGTCCTTACAATTATTGGCAACAATTTCTGCCATGAACCTTTGAAAGCTCAAATTCTAGTTCTAGGCCAGAAATATGATGCAAAATCTGGACAAGACTTTGATCCTTGCTACCACATCATGTTCCTCATTATGTGCTCCTCACTCTCTGCTAATGAAAGATCAAACCCGAGACTCTAACCCACTCTTCTTGCATACTCGTAGTTTGCATTTTTGGGTTGACTTTGAATAGGAACAAGATACCTTCTAGACATTGCAATGCTTCCTCATCAAAATCTCAATTTTATAGTCCTTCATTGATTGGTCATTCTTCAATTTTTTCTCCATGTACCTACCAATTCTGCGGGTTGGTTTCTTGTCACCTTCAAGATCATCTTGGTCCCGAGGTAGTCACTTTCTTCCCATGTACTTTCTTGATTGGCAAAACCCAAGGAAAAGTTGTTATAGGTTCTTTAGATCAGGTTGCACATCCCAATACAAAGTCCTCTATCTTTGGCTTCATACTTCCATCTTTCTGACCCAAGCCCTTCTAACTTTGACCTAAGGTCAACTTCATGTTTACACCAAAACACACAATTCTTTGTATTTCTTCCCTGTTTAGCCCTTCTTTAGCTTTACCAACACACTTCTTCTTTAAAACAGAAAAAAAACAAAAAATGGGGGTACCACACAAGTGATATAATTAGCTTGTTACAATATGATCTTGAGCATCCCATGGGTAGAGCATTGCAACCCCACGGTCAATCAAAAAAAGAAAATAGTGAGAATTAGCCAATGGAAGATCATTGGAGATAAAGAAAGATTTCACAAGCTAGAATTTCCTCTCTAAGTCATAATGATAATAAATTTTAGTAAAGATAGATAGATGGTTCATGGGTCTAATAAGAGAAGTCTAGAGTGCACAACTTGATAGACAAATTCTTGAGAATTTGAAAGATGTGGTCAATGAGTTTCAAGATGTCTTTCTTGATGAGTTACCCTCAAGATTTCCAACAAAAAGGAGAGTAGACCATAAAAATTGAGCTACTTCTTTGGAAGACACCTCCTTGTAAGACCCCATATAGACTATCACCTCATGAGTTGGAGGAGTGCAAGGCTCAAATTGAGGATACGCTATAGAAAGGGTTTATCCAAGCCAAGGTATCACCTTACGGGGCTCTTGTCTTCTTTGTGAAGAAGAAAGATGGAACAATGCGCATATGCATTGACTATTGGGGCCTAAATCAATAAATGGTGAAAAATAAATACCCATTACCTTGCATAGATGACCACTTTGAACAACTCAATGGAGAAAAACATGTCACCAAATTGGATCTATGGAGTGGTTATAACCAAATCAAGATTGTGAAGGAAGACATACACAAAATTGCCTTTCAAACAAGGTATGGTCACCTTGAGTACCTAGTGATATCATTTGACCTCACCAACATACTTGCCACTTTCATAAGTTTAATGAATGACATATTTCATTCATACTTGGATAAGTCTATTGTCAATTTCTTTGATAAAATCTTAGTCTATAGTAAGATGATGAAGGAGCATAAACAACATTTGTAAGCAACCCTCTAGATTCTACAAAAAAACCAATTGTATGCTAAAATCTCAAAGTGTAAGTTTGGCAAGTTTGAAGTATATTCCTTGGGGCAGAGAAAGTGCAGAAGGCATCCAAGTATTAATCAATAAAATAGAGGTCATTCAAACATAGGATGCTCTAAAAGATCAGACTCAACTCAAGAGTTTCTTGGGATTGATGGATTCTATTATTGATTTGTCAAGGACTTCTCCAAGGTTGCACAACCTCTAATGGCACTACTTGCAAGGAGAAGAAGTGAATGTGGGGAAATGCATAAGAATTATCCTTTTAAGAATTGAAAGATGCATTACTACATGCACTAATCTTGAAATGGTGTGACCCAAAACATCCAATCAAGTTGGCTACAAATACATCAAGCATTACCATAGGAGTAATAGTACAATAGGAATAGAATGACAGATGGTATCTAATTGCATATTGGTCTCAAAATTTGTTACTAGTAGAATGCAACTATCACACCACCAAACAAGAAGAGTTGGCTATTGTCCTTGGAACCAAACATTAGAAGCACTATCGTGGCAAGAAGGCAATTGTAGTGGAGATAGACCACAAACCTCTAGTCTACTTCAAGACACAAAAAGATCTCTCTTTTCAATAGATTTGTTGGGCACAGTGGAGACAATGATTCAACATGATGGTCATATATGTGGAATGCAAGAAGCAACTTGCAGATGCTTATACCCAAATGCTTATGGCAAATAATTTGGTGGTAGAGGTCAAGATGAATCTAAAATAAGAGCTAAGGACTCTTATTGCTACAAAGACTAACCCATAGATTGTAGGAGCTCAATCATCCAAAGATATAACCAATACCCAATAACTCACCTTTCATGATGGCAAGTTATGGATCTCAAATGCCCCAGATCTTAAAACCACCATCCTAGAAAACTTAGATACAATTACATGCCATTATTGTTGGCCTAAGATGAGCAATGATATGATGGAGTACTGTCACGCCATTTGTAGTTCCGCATCTAGATGCTCGGACACTAGAGTTCTAGTGATGGTAGTTAGAGTTATTATAGCAGTTTCTCAGAGACTAATTTCCGACGGTTAGATTTTGTGTTCGGGGTACTGACTTCACGGTGGGGCCCACCGTCACTTTGCACCGTTTGCACCATCAAGTGTGCAGTCAGCGGGACCGTTAGGGTTCCAAGGCTAGCTCGAGTCCAGGGGTATAGTTTTGAAGGTGAGCTCCAGAGAGCTCACTTCTCTGATGTTGAGCCTTCGAGTTCCTGGCTATGGTGGACAAAGGCCGGCTAGTGTCACATGGATTCTCTATGCTTGAGTGGGTGTGGCTTGAATGTAATCAATGCCCAGTTGTTGGCAGTTTATAGAGTGACAGATCAAGTACTGATCTGAGTTGAATTGAGTTGAGAGTGTTAAGCAATCTGATTACATCAGAGAAGTGAAGTCAGGGGGAAATTGGGTGCAAGAACTATGAGTGTTGGTGGTATCTCCAAGCTCGGTGGATCGTGGTAGCTCGATTCAAGTTTGGTGTTTCCCTAGTGTGCAGAAGCTTGTTCAAGTGATGCAGATTTGGCAATTAGGCGGACGGTGTGCGGAAGCGCTGGCCAAATTTCGAGCAAAGAAGGAGCAGTTTTCGAGCAGTGCTGTGATTTTGAGCTCACAAGGTGAAGGCAGGACCAATTTGTTGCGAGTTGGGCTCAGAAAGTCAAATTGAAGGTGGAGTTGGGAAGCTCTTCTCATTGAAATTGTGATTTGGAAAAACCCGTTTTGTCAATTAGGCTTGAGTGGAAAGTTAGCGGGGGATTTGGCGGACAGCCATCTTTAGGGTTTACGTCAGATTTGGAGGAGTTTTCGCTGTTTGGCCAGATTTGGAGGAGTTTCGCTAGTTTGGAGGACTTTTGTAGATTTGGAGACAAATTGAAGGTGGAGTTGGGAAGCTCTTCTCATGAAATTGTGATTTGGAAAAACCCGTTTTGTCAATTGGCTTGAGTGGAAAGTTAGCGGGGGATTTGGCGGACAGCCATCTTTAGGGTTTACATCAGATTTGGAGGAGTTTTTGCTGTTTGGCCAGATTTGGAGGAGTTTCGCTAGTTTGGAGGACTTTTGCAGATTTGGAGAAGTTTCACCAATTTTGGAGGAGGTTTGAAGTGGCAACAAGAAAGGCCTCATTTGGCTGAATTTCGGCATTTAGAGGCATAGGGCTGTGGGCTATGAGAGGCTACAAAGGCCTAGAAGGGCCAGCAAACCAGCTTGTTGGCGGGAGGCTAGCTAGTTTAGAGTAGATCTTGGTCATTGGTTGGCAAAATCTGCCTTTCTTGCTAGATTGTGTGCAACAGGGTTTGACCCCTAGATCTCTTGTTCCTAGACTGGTGCCCTAGCCAGCTGGTCCACCCTCACTTGCTGTCTTAGTGACTGTGCCATTGTTATCTATACACATGTAGCTTTGGCTAGGAGAGGCAGTTTGATCCCATTCTTGGTGATCCTGGTAGCTTAGGACTTAGATACGAACACTCTCTTATGTCAAATGCCAAATGGTGGCAGAGTCAATCCCGTGTTATGTTATGAGATGGAGGGTTTTTGTTTAGATTTCTTGTGATTGGATCCCCTCCATTCTCTATTTCCTATTTGTGCACCATGTTTGTGTGAGGTGCCTTGACTTTTGAGCGTTGGTGCTCTGTTGTGCTCTTGGTGGTGAGGCTGGAGTGATGACCAGTCAAACTACCTTTGTTTCTCTCCGGTGAGGTAGGAAGTGATGACTTGTAGACCGTGAGAGTGCGTGTTATGATGGCAAGTTACAGGTTGCCCTTCCCCTAGTGTAGTTATCTCGATTAGAGTTACATTAGTGGGTGGTGCTTAGTTAGTATTGGCACTTGGTGGTGTTGGCACGTGGTGGTGTTGGCACTTTGGTGGGGTACTTGCGGTTGCGACTTGTGGTTGCAGTTGGTGGTTTGGGTTTGCTGTTGCAGTTAATTGGTCACGACAGAGTTCTTTGGAGATTCCAGAGTAGTTAGCCTTGCAATACGCAGTGGGTTTACTCGGAGTGGTGCTCAGTATCAGCATGTATCTCAGGTCTCAGTGAGGGAGGAGATTGACTCTAAGTTGGAGTTCAACACAGGAGCTGATTCAGTTGAGAGTGCACTTGGTGTGTCCGCACCGTTGTTGTGGGACATGGATGAGATTTATGGGGCCTCCAAAGGCCCTATGCGTTACTCTGGTACAGTCGGTACCATTGAGTTGGATGACTTCATCCAGGAGTTCGATAGTTGGTGTGATCTGCAGCAAATGCGGAACCCGACTTTGTTCACACCCTTCATGGCATAGAAGGGGTTGTTTCACCATCTGGAGGATCCACCAATGGATGACTACCATGAGTTCAAGAGAGCTCATTTGGAGGAGATCAAGTTATGGAGACAATATTGGTCTCCGAACTATGTCTCTATCACTTCAGGTTTGGTGGCCAGGAGTAGGTTAGCTATACCTATGAGTTCTAGCTCGAGTAGTGTTGGTGGAGCTAGTGGAGGTGCACTAGCTGGAGATAGTGCTACTACGAGTGGAGGTACCGCTGCAGGAGGTGGTGTGGTACCGGGGTTTAACCCCATGGTGGAGTTCTTCTTATGTTTGAGGCAGAACTACTAGGGAGTGCGGACTGACAAGTTGAGGAGTTTGCAAGAGTTCCAGCGGAAGGCTGGAGAGAGCCTACGCGAGGCATACACTCGCATGAGGCGGCTGATCAGTTTCACTCAGGGAGTTACTGAGGCCCAGGCAGTCCAGTTTTGGTATGGGATACTGGACAGGGAGTTGCGACGTAGAGTTCGTGATGCTATGTTGTTGCAGGCTACTTTGCCCACTTTGGCAGTAGTCTTTGGTTTGGCTGAGCGTATTGAGCTCAACATGGTGGAGGAGAGAGTGGTGACATCTGGATTTGGTAGGGAGACCTCATCCACGGCTGTGGCTTCTTCTAGAGTGCAGCAGAGTGCGCCATGCCCAGTTGGTTTTTGAGGACAGGGTGGACAGCCCAGATCCTATGGAGCGAGTGGAGGACCTAGTGGAGTTAGACCCTTACCCTCATTTTTGAGTCAGCAGCAGCCATTGAGTGGTGGTGTTGCTTGTTGGACTTGTGGTGGACCTCACCATAGGAGAGAGTGTACTCAGGGCAGCGGACCTGATACCTCTGGTGCATCACAGCCAGCACAGAGGCAGTATGAGCATTGCCACAGATTTGGTCACACTAGTGACCGGTGTTTTGACCAACACCCACAGTTACAGAGTGGTAGGGCTACTATGGCAGGTAGTAGAGGAGCTCCAGTTCATGGAGGACGAGGTGGTAGAGGTGGTGGTAGAAGATCTACACCTAGTAGGGGTGCAGTACCTGCCCTTACTTCTGACACAGCTATGGCTACTCGGATTGAGTAGTTGGAGCAAAGATTGGCTAGTATGGCTATTGCTCAGAGGAGATCAAATTTGGGTGCTGAGGCTTCCACCTCATATGCTGGTGATAGAGATGCTTTGGACTTCATGTGCGGAGCAACACATGTGGATGCATCTGCAGCAATGACTAGGAGTGCAGTACGTGCTCTAGAGCCTAGAGGAGCATCAGTGGAGTTGGATCCACAAAGAGGAGAGGTTGGGAGACAGGTCAGACTTCCCCAGTCCTTCACGCTATCTGAGGCATTGCAGACAACATCCATGGTTCCTAGACGTCCCAGTGCTGTAACACCCATTTGTGCATGTGTGTGGTATTGTGATATTTAGCTTGGTATTACAAGTACTTAAGAGATATTATTTATATAGAGATAAAGGATGGTTCTATATTAGTCATGGTTAGCTAAAGTTAGTCATAGCTAAGATAGAGGGGACCTTACTTTAGAGGAAGTAGAAAAGATAAGCACCACTATTTTGGATTTTAGTGTGTTGACTTGGTATTATTCTTAGGTGTTTGGCTTTGAGGAAAAAGTTGAGAAATCTTGGGCCCGCAAGCCTTTTTGTTTTGGATTCTTCTTTAGTCCAAGGATAGCCCATGTGAAGGAATCCTTGACTTAGTGGTTGGGTCAAGATAAGACCACATGCTTAGAGGAATATGCCCATGTGAATGGATATTCCTTTCTACTTTTTGACTTTACTTGACTTTTAGTCTAGTAACTTGAGTTACTACAGTAATTAGTAACTTTGGTACGTAACTATTTCACAAGTATATAAACAAGGGGTGAGGAGGTACTCATCATCCTTTCATTTGCAACTATCTCTCTCTCATTGAGTTCTCTAGTGAGCAATGACTTGAGTCTTGGAGTGTTAGCCTTGGAGGAGTATGATGGAGTTGGGGTTCCTTGCCTTCTTAGTCCATGGTGCGCTACCATAATAGCCATCAGAGGTTCATCCTGAGTGAGAGACAGGCCGGCTCACAATGCAGGTGTGGTAGGTGGTGATAGAGTACATGATGGACTACCTGCTAGTCAGCCACCTACTACTACACAGATTGAGTCTAGCATGATGTTGGGGGCAGCTCAGCTGATTATGCGGCATCCTTTGTTTTCAGCCAGTGACATGTTTACATTGGGAGTTGACCCAGCCCCAGTGTTCCGGTTGGCTGCCACATTGTGTGAGAGTAGGGATGGTGCAGTTCCTACTACTAGAGCAGAGGTGGTTGGTAGTGGAGCTGACTTGGTTGAGGAGCATGGGATCCGTTCAGCGACCAATGGTTTATGGCAGGCAGCAGCGGCTAGACTGGAGGAGTTGCCAACTAGACCGGCCTTTGAGAGAGCACGGTTTACACCTGGGGTTGTCCTATTGGATAACCAGAGGGGGATTTTTTGTTTGGTGGGACCTTCAAGGAAGGTCTATACACCATAGAGAGTCTTGTTAGACTCTGGTGCGCAGCCCCTTATGTTGGTGAAAAGCTGCAGTTGTCGGTCTGGAGTTACGGAAGACCGATGTGGAGAGGTGTCCATTTCAGATCCAAACATCTCTAGGTGGTGGTTCGACACAGTACATCACACGTGGAGAGCTTGTTGTCCAGGTTCAGCCTGGTCATCTGACTGATAGCTTGGTGGTGAGAGCTCAGGCTATTACGACGATAGTTGAGTCATATGATGTGCTAGTTGGGGGAGCAATGTTATACCCTATGGGTTTCAGCATTGACTATTGGGAGGAGACATCCTCTTATAGACCTGGTTGGCAGTCTGGTGAGGGACGGGTATGTCGCCTACCAATACGCTTCAGTAGTGGCAGTCTTGGCTCACTACAGTCCGGGACCATGGCAGCATCAGTTTTGGCTTTCAGCGGTGCAGTTACTTGGCCTGGTGAGTTGTTGGAAGGGAATGCCCATGCAGAGGATACTCCAGTAGCAGAGGAGATCACTCGGCTATGGAGTACGAGTGGGATTGTTCCATCTACCTTGGATGTTCCATTGTGGTGTTCAGAGGAGGCATTGCAGTAGCATGCAGATCAGTTAGTGCAGCAGGCTTGGAGTGGAGCCTTCGTACCATCAGGAGATGAGTGTGAGGATGAGCCTCTAGAGGCGATTGCTTTGACACCTCTGGATACCACACTCATTGCTTGGCCGTATCCAGTAGAGGGGATATGCCTATTGGAGTTGTTTGGTGGGATCAGCACCGGACTAGCTGCGGTGTTACAGGCGGGTATCCGAGTACAGACGTACTTGTATGTAGAGAGGGATGAGACTGCTAGGCGAGTCTCTCTACATCATGTGGCGCACTTGGCCTATTAGTATCCAAAGTTATTACCGATGTCAGCAATAAGAGGTTACCAAAAGGCCCTACCAGGAGACATTTCCTTACTGCCCGCGCATGACCTAGAGAGATATGGGCCTATTCACTTGGTGATTTTTGGATGGGCATGTCAGGGACATACACGTGCAGGCCACAGTTTGGGTCTTCACGATCCTTGTTCTGGTGTGTTTTGGGAGATGTTACGGATACTACGACATCTCCAGGTTCATCAGTCTGTTTCTCCAGCTTACCTTTTGGAGAACATTCCTTTGATGGGTGATTCTCGCACCAGAGTAGTGGCAAGTACACATCAGGTCCATTCTTAGATGGGACCTGCTGTATTGTTAGATGCAGCCAGAGTGGGATCACGGGCTCTTCATCTTCGTCTTTGGTGGACGAACCTCTTACCCATAGAGGTTCTACAGCGTGCTTATGATGGGATTCAGCGACTTGACCACATCCTTGTTGATGATATCTTGGATGTTGGGCGTCAGTCTCAGACAGTGGTAGTGGCTGATAGGCCACCTATGGTAGTGGTGAACCTAGTTAGACAGCCTAGAGCTGCATTTCCCACACTCATGAGTTTCCCAGGCTCTCATGCTTTTCGAGAGGGAGGACTTGGACTTGTTTGGGACTCACAGTTACAGCAGTTGGTGGAGCCCAACGCTGATGAGAGAGAGCGGGTGATGGGTTTTTGCACCGGTATTACCGCTGTTCCAGCAATGTCAGAGGCATCCATGCGTCAAGTGTTAGGTCAGGCTATGGACCTGAATTGTTTGACATGGATTGTGAGCCTTGGCTTGGCAGAGCAGCGTAGGATGCGCTTGATAGGCATCACCACTCGGACACTTGTGAGCCATGTGCCTATTGAGACGATTCAGGCACATGCTGGGGGCAATGGACCGAGTGGACATGGTATTCTTGGGACACATCCAGTAGCTACTAGGGAGAGTGGTCTACTTGGAGTCCATCCAAGTGAGCATGGGCTACTTGGATTACACCCTTGGTCCACATGGGATGCAGTTAGAGGACGTGTGGAGCTTGCAGCCAGAGTGGAGGGAGTTTTTCACACAGAGGTTGGGACCTCTAGTGGTCGGGAGCATGACACTATTGCTCCCAAGGGCCTAGTGTAGGAGCCAGTCAGTACGTCTTCCACTCCTACTACAGTTACAGAGGATACTTGGGAGCCAAATCTTGGACCCAAGCTTACTAGAGAGGAAAGACGGAGGGTTTGGATGTTCTTGAGGAGTCACACGAGTTGTTTTGCCTTTAGTATGAAGGATTTGGGTGCTCTAAAGGGACCTGGTATAAGGATTGAGCTGACTAGTTACACACTAGTTTTCCAACGTCCTTATCAATATAGTGATACGGAGAGGACATTGATTCAGAGCCGGAGTAGTGACCTTTTTGAGGCTGGTTTGGTGGAGATTTCACATGGAGAGTATGCATCAGCGACAATGATGCCAGCCAAGAAGGATATGCATGGCAACTATACAGATAGGCGGATGTGTGGAGATTACCGTCCTATCAACCAACAGACTAGGGCTGATTGGTATGCCATGCCTACACCAGAGGAGATTTTTGATGCAATTGGGCATGCAAAGGTCTTCAGTACTTTGGATCTTTGAGCGGGATATCATCAGTTGTCGATCAAGGAGGAGGATAAGTCCAAGACAACATTTTGGGCTATTGATCCTCACGGCAAGGATGTGTTATATTAGTGGAGATTCTTACCATTTGGGTTAAAGAACGCTCTTGCTGAGTTCCAGAGGGTCATGGATAGGATCCTAGCTGGATTGGATTTTGCTCAGTGCTATATTGATGACATTTTGGTTTATAGCACTACTGTGGAGGAGCATAAGAGACAGTTGTTGGAGGTGTTTGAGAGGTTGAGATCTCATGGACTCAAACTACATCCTAGGAAGTGTAGGTTCTTCCACGAGCAGGTTGAGTATTTGGGTCACACTATCTACCCTGGAGGACTTGGTGTTCAGCAGACCAAGGTGGAGGCTATTGCACGTATTCCTCGGCCTACGGATGTGAGCAGAGTGCGAGCATTCCTTGGGTTGGCAAACTTCTATCGCCGCTATGTTAGAGGATTTAGTGCCATTGCCAAGGCCTTGACAAAGTTGACCAAGCTTACACAAGAGTGGTGTTGGGGAGATGAGCAGGAGAGAGCTTTTGTAGAGCTCAAGGAGAGGTTGACATCTGCTCCTATTTTGAGGAGACCGATCAAGGGATGACCATTTTAGGTTCACACTGATTGGAGTATGTTGGGGCTTGGAGCGGTGCTCACCCACATGATGATGAGGAGAAGGAGTTTGTGGTGGCCTATGCTAGTTGCTCCAACAATTCAATGGAGGTGAAGTATAGTTCATATGAGGGAGAGTGCTTGGCAGCAGTTTGGGCAGTAGCACATTTCCGATGTTACCTATTTGGTAACCCCTTCACTCTCATCACTGATCATCAGCCGCTGAAGTGGTTGATGGAGTCCGACAAGCTTTCAGGGAAGCTTGCACGATGGGCTCTAATTTTATAGGAGTATGATTTCACGGTTGTTCATAGACCTGGAGTGGTGAACCATGATGCAGATGGGTTGAGTAGAAACCCATGTCCCAGCCAGCAGGATCAGACCGGAGCACGTTGGCATGGTGAGGCAGATGAGGAGATGGTGCCAGGTTGGCATGCATCGGCCTTTCTATGTATATTTGCAGAGGCTTTGGTGGTATCTCTCTCAGCACATACAAGAGGAGTTATTGAGGTCACAGATCCAGAGAGTGAAGATATCGGTACAGTTCAGCGAGACATTCATGATGATGTCTTAGTGATGGGCTATCTTTGCACTGGTGTTTTGGGTGGCACAGTTGGGGCCAAGGAGAGAGACCGTGTTCTTCAGCAAGCTAGACGGTTCAGATTGGAGGGTAGACACCTTTTGCGTGTATGGGAGGATGGTAGAGTGCGAGTAGTACCACTTCCATCACAGAGACCACAATTGGTCCGTCATGCTCATGAGGAGCTAGGACATTTTGGAGTAAAGCGTACGTATAGCTTACTCCAGAGTCATTATTGGTGGCGTGGTATGCAGACCGAGGTACAATAGTTTGTTGCTAGATGTGTGGTTTCTGACCGAGTTAGAGCATCATTCAATGCTCCTACGCCACAATTACACCCATTACCTATCATGGGATTGGGTTACCGTTGGAGTTTGGACTTTGCCGGACCTTTACCGCTGACTATGAGACATCATTGGTATGTTTTGGTGATGGTGGAGCACTTCTCCAAGTGGATTGAGTTGGTGGCACTTCCTGACAAGTGTAGTGAAGGGACAGCTTACTCGTTCCTGGATCAAGTTCTTCATCATTTTGGTGCACCAGCTGAGGTTTTGACTGATCAAGGTATAGAGTTCTTGGGGGAGTATCAGGTCTTGTGTGACAAGGCTTTGATTGATCATCGTACTACATCCCGAGATCACCCTAAGGCAGATGGCTTAGTAGAGAGAGTGGTTCAGACGGTGAAGAGAGGATTGCGAAAGTATGGTTTGTAGAGAGGCCACTTGGGAGATTGGGATCTCTAGTTACCTTGGTTGGCCATGGGCTATCGGTTCAGCCGGCAAGCCTCCTTAGCATCCTTCTCTCCATACTTTCTACTCTATGGACAAGATCCAGATTTACCTGCAGCCATTTGTCAAGATGCTACTGTAGTTTTGGACTTGGATGACCCCGATGTATGGATGAGTGCATGTTCTCTACGGGCAGAGATCTTTCAGAGAGTGATGCCGATGGCCTTTGAGAACTTGGCGATTGCTCAACATAGAGATACTTTACACTATGCTACCACTTGAGGAGGAGGTTATAGACCTTCGATCCGTTGATTTCATCCAGGCGACTATGTATATCTACAACAAACAGCACCAACGACACTTGATGTTTCTACAGGCCGCACTATCTTGAGAGTGCACAAGGTTTTGCCATCTGGAGTCCTTGTGTTAGAAGGATGTGATGGTGTTGTTTGGAATGATCATGTGCGCAATTGTGCGCCATGCCACCTTCCAAACATTGATGGTACTATGGACCCAAGCTTGGCACTTGTACGTGCTGTAACACCCATTTGTGCATGTGTGTGGTATTGTGATATTTAGCTTGGTATTACAAGTACTTAAGAGATATTATTTATATAGAGATAAAGGATGGTTCTATATTAGTCATGGTTAGCTAAAGTTAGTCATAGCTAAGATAGATGGGACCTTACTTTAGAGGAAGTAGAAAAGATAAGCACCACTATTTTGGATTTTAGTGTGTTGACTTGGTATTATTCCTAGGTGTTTGGCTTTGGGGAAAGAGTTGAGAACTCTTGGGCCCGCAAGCCTTTTTGTTTTGGATTCTTCTTTAGTCCAAGGATAGCCCATGTGAAGGAATCCTTGCTTTAGTGGTTGGGTCAAGATAAGGGGAATATGCCCATGTGAATGGATATTCCTTTCTACTTTTTGACTTTACTTGACTTTTAGTCTAGTAACTTGAGTTACTACGGTAATTAGTAACTTTGGTATGTAACTATTTCACAAGTATATAAACAAGGAGTGAGGAGGTACTCATCATCCTTTCATTTGCAACTATCTCTCTCTCATTGAGTTCTCTAGTGAGCAATGTCTTGAGTCTTGGAGTGTTAGCCTTGGAGGAGTATGATGGAGTTGGGGTTCCTTGCCTTCTTAGTCCATGGTGCGCTACCATAATAGCCATCAGAGGTTCATCTTGAGTGAGAGACAGGCCGGCTCACATTTTTGGTTCCGTTGCCGGGACCTCTCTAGAAGGCAAGATAATGTTCCGCGTCCAATTCTACATTAGGCAGAAGGAGGCTATGAGAGCTCACTTGGAGAGAACATTAGGAGAGGAGAGGGCTGAACTTATGTTAGAGAACCAAGATCCATTTGTATACCCTGTAGTTCATTATGATGTCTTTGAGGTGATTTTGTACATCTTGTACACATGAGAGGAATTGGAGAGATTGTGTGAGGTGGATTGCAGATTTTGGGGATTAAGGTGATTTTGGGCAAAATCTCAAGTTTGAGATCTGGACTTGAGATTTCTACACATGATAGCTTGGGTTATCTTTCAGTTAGCACACTTGAAATTATTGAGAGAGCTTCTATGCGCACTGGGCTAGAATTTTTGAAAGTTGATAGGGTAAAGTGCTCCCGCAACTGCATGCTCTCTGGAAAATTGTACAGAGTCTGCCATTTCTTCAATTTTTAGTGAATTGTCCTGAAAATTTCCAAGAAAATTCAGTGCATTGTATCCTACCTGGTGCCACAAAAATTAGAGAGAGATCATTTTTGCGCAGTGCGTTATGAGTTTTTGAAGTGAAGGGGGTGGTTTTCAGACCAAATCTGAAATATGGGTGCTGAATAGAAAGGTGTCTAGGCCAAATGGCTCGATGAAAAGATCTAAAATTTTGCAGGGAGGGACGCCCTAGAGTTGTGATCAAGTGTGGAAAATTTCAGAGGACTGTGACATATTCGTTGGGAGATTTGAGTGACATTGTGAGGAAGGGTCAATTCTGCAGAGTGGAGATCTCATGCATGAGAAGTTTGAGATCAACAAAAAGCATGTTTGAGTGTTTAGATTCATCTTTGGGAACATGGAGGGTCATCAAGAGTGGAAATTGAGATTATGCAAGGTTCCCCAAGGGTTTGAGGTGATTGTAGGGGTGGATTTGAGGAAAAGAGAATTTACAATAGAATTTGAAGAGAGTGTTGAGAGGATCCAAAAACCTACACCACTTGGAGGAAAGAGTGAGTCTAAGTGCTTTCTATGTGGAGAGAAGGGACATAAGGCAAGTTCATGTCCATTAACCTTTGAGAGCAAGAGATTGAGGGAAAGGAGAGGCTTACTTGACTTGGGTTTGCATGTTGGACCTTCTTCACCAAGATTGGGAGGGAGAAGATCTAAGACCAAGGAGTTGTGTGAGGTTTGTGGAGTTGAAGGACTTCCAAAAGGACATGAGTGTAGTGGAGTAAAAGCACTTTTGGAAACTTTGGTGAAGGATCTTGGAGAGAGTCTTAGTACAGCTACAGAAATACTACCACCTTCATCAGCTAGTTCTCAAGATTAGTGATGGAGATAATCTTTCAACTTATGGATAAACTATCCATGAGAGTTAGATTAATATGCACTCTAGGATTTGATGTTGCTATAGAAATCTTGGAGCAACCTGAACCTTTTGTGTTCCCTAGAGTGGATTATTCTCAGATGGTGTTAGTCATGTATATACTCTATTAGTAATAGAGTGAGAGAAAAGAAAAGAGAAAAAAAAAATTAAGAGAAAAGAAAGATAGTGAGGGGTTAAGATGGGGAAACTTCCAGTTTTCTTTGGCAAGGATGGAGAAGATGTGGAGGCCTTTGTGAGAGACTTCAAGAGAGCTTGCATAGGAAACAATGAGAGGAGGAAGAATGAGTGGGCCTCATTATTACCAGATTTCTTTGAGGATGCAGCACTTACATGGTATGAGTCAGAATACCAAAAGAGAGAGAGGAGAGAGGGGGAAGAGGAGTCTTGGGAGACTTTGACTTCAGCACTCATTGAGAACTTTCTTCCTGATGAGAGTTATGAGAGATTGATGAGTGAGGTTACATTTCTCAAGCAAGGAGATGGAGAGAAAGTGAGGGTCTATGTGGAAAGAGTGGAAAAGTTGGAGTCCAGATTTCGCATAGTGTTGAGGAAGGGTGGGGATGATGTGGAGACTACAATGATTGGCATAGGGGCCATGCTCACCAAGAATTTTGTGGGAGGATTGAGACCACAAATTAGAAGCAAGGTGAGATATGAGAAACCTTCTTCCAAGGTTGAAGCTATCAAGATCGCAATTCGTATGGAGGAGAGTTTGGAAGGGGATGAGAGTGATTTGGTGGTGAAGGAGGTTGTGCATCCTCCTCAAGGCTACAAGTATGGTGGAACTTCTGATACTTTGGTGACAAGGGTTGCACCACAAGTAGTAGTTGCTCCAATTCTTGCACCTCCACCAAAAGATCCACTCCAAACCATCACAGAACAACTTGCGGATCTCAAGATCAATGTGGTGCAACTATGGGAGAAGAGAGAGGTGGATCAGAATGTAGGGAGAGGACCTAGGAGTTATGGAAACTATCCATATAGAGGAGGCCAACCAGCCAACAATTTCAATGATAGAAATTGTTTTGGTTGTGGAGGAAGAGGCCATATCCAAAGGAATTGCCCAAATTCCACTTACCATGGAGGAAGGGGTTATGAGGGAGCCAATAGAGGGAAAGAGGGAGGTAGTGAAACCCAAGTGGCTCCTAATCCCAACAAAGGTAAGGGGATAGCATCCATAGATGTGGTTGAGAGCAAGTATGAGAAGGGAGAGTGCTCAAACTCCAAGGGTCTTAATTTGGAGCTTTTGGCACAAGAGAAGAAGAGAGCTCGTTTTGCAGAGGATGTTCACTCTTCTCAAGGATTTACTTCAAGCAAGGATACTCCTATGTCTACTAGGAGCACTCGCACCTCAACACCATCAACAACAAAGACTCCAAGGAAGAAGTTGGGGATGGAGGACTTCTTGATCTCAAAGCAACAATGGAACTACAATGTGTTGGAGGATGTTGGTAGTCACAAGGCTAACATCACAGTGGGCCAATTAATTGCTTTGAACCCTACCTTGAGAAAGGAGCTTAGAGGTGGTTTGAGTTCTACAAGGAGCAAAAAGAAGAAGAAGGCAAAAGTTCCAGTATCAATGGGGGTGGTGGATGCCAAGCCAGCACCATGGGAGGCTTGTGAATATGCCTCCAAGATTGATGTGAGAGTGAATGGTCACAACATCAAGGATGCATTGGTTGATGGAGGATCAGCAGTGAATGCCCTGTCAGAAAGGTTGATGAAGAAGTTGGGTATGATACCCTCAAGACCTTCAACATTTGTGGTGAGCATGGCAAACAAGCAACAAGTTCGACCAGTAGGGGTGATGGATAAGGTGGTAGTTTCAATTATGGGAGTTCAAAATCTCATGACTTTCCAAGTCTTGAAGGATTCAAGCTATGACTTACTTCTTGGGAGGCCATGGTTGAGAGCAGCACGCACAACTGATCGATGGCACAAAGGGTACTTGAGGATTGGGCCATCAAACCATAGAGTCATTGTTCCTGTGACTAACACCACCAACACTTCACATTCAGATACCCCATCTTCTAATTATTGGGAATCAGATTCTGAAGAAGGAGCTTCAAGTGTGGACACAAGCATGGAAGAGGAGACTTCCACGGAGGAAGATGAATCTGAATCTGATTCAGATGTGTATCCCTTGTGTGCTATGGATTTTGCACCTAAGCCAGAGGTTTTGAAGGACCCAGATAAATCACCATTGACACTTGAGGAGGTAGAGAGAAGGTTATCTACCCTCAAGTATGGCCCAAATGTTACCAAGGAGGAGAAGGTGAGATTTGAGGAGATTTTCCGCAAGTTCATCCATGTGTTTGCTTTTAGTTACAAGGATTTGAAGGAAGTCACCTTGGAGGAGCACAAGATAGAGGTGGAGTCACATGCAAGACCAATCCGCCAAAAGCAACGTCGCATTAGCCCACCAATATCTTTGGTTGTGAAGGAGGAGATTGATAAGCTCAAGGAGGCTGGATTTATCTTTGAGGTGGAGAATTCAGAATGGGTGTCTCCAATTGTCATTGTGAAGAAAAAGAATGGCAAGCTTCGGGTATGTGTGGATTACAAGAAGCTTAATGCTGTTACCAAGAAGGACTACTACCCATTGCCATTCATTGATGAGATCTTGGAGGAGGTTGCAGGTCATGAGAGGTACAGTTTTGGAGATGGTTATAGTGGATATAACCAAATAAAGATTGCACCAGAGCATCAACAACTCACCACATTCACCACACCTTGGGGAACTTACGCTTTCAAGGTCATGCCTTTTGGGCTTTGCAATGCTCCAGCCACATTCCAACGGTTCATGAACAAGGTATTTGAACCTTTCATTGGGAAATTTGTGAGAGATTTCATTGATGACTTTTGTGTCTATGGGAGCAAGGAGGAGCACTTTGAGCACCTAATCAAAGTCTTGCAACGCTTGGATGAGGCAAATGCATCACTCAACCCAGAGAAGTGCATTTTTGGATGTGAAGAAGGTCTACTTTTGGGGCACATCATCTCCAAGGATGGAATAGCAGTTGATCCTAAGAAGGTGAGGAAAATCTCAGACCTTCCATTCCCTTCAAGCTTGACAAAGTTACGCCAATCCTTGGGAATGGTTGGGTACTATAGGAGGTTCATCTTCTCATTTTCCAACAAGGCTTATGCATTGACCATCTACATGAAGAAGGGTGTAGATTACATGGTGATTTTGGAAGACAAGGAGGCTCTCAAAGCTTTTGAGGAGCTCAAGCAATCCCTTGTTGTAGCTCCAATTCTTGCTAAACCTGATTGGAGTAAGCCTTTCATCCTCTACACTGATGCTTCTAATGTAGCTATAGGATGCACTCTTAGTCAATTAGACCAAGATGGGCATGATCATCCAATAGCTTATGCTAGTAGGCAGATGGTTTCAGTAGAGAAGAACTACTCTGTCACAGAGAGAGAAGGGTTGGCAGTGATCTTTGGTCTCAAGAAGTTTAGACACTACTTGATTGGAGGGAAAGCCACAATTGTCACGGATCACAAGGCTTTGAAGTACATCTTCAACAAGCCTAATGTTGAAGGGAGACTAGCAAGGTGGATGATACTCTTGTCTGAGTATGACTACACAATTGAGGATAGGCCAGGAAAGAAACATGCAAATGCTGATTTGTTATCTAGAGCCTATGATCATGATGGAGATGAGCCAGTAGATGATTCCTTCCCGGATGAGGAGCTCATGACAATCTCAGTCACTCAAGAGATTCCAATGGAGTACAAGGAGATTGTGGATTTTGTGACAAGAGGTAACTATCCAGAAGGGATGCATGCTAGGGAGAGGAAGGCCCTTGCAGCAAGATCTAGACCTTACACAATGGTGGAGGATATTCTTTTTCACCAAGGAGCAGATGGTCTACTTCGAAGAGCAGTGGGTAAGGAAGAGTCTATCCTACTCATAAAGGAGTTTCATGAAGGTTTAGTATGTGGAGGACACTTTGCAGGAAAGGTGACTGCTTTCAAGATTCTAGATGCAGGTTACCATTGGAGAGGGATTTTCAAGGATTGTCTTGATTATTGCAAAACTTGTCATGTTTGTCAAGCTTTTGCTAGAAAGTCTACATCCACTCCACCACTTAGATCAATTCCATTGCTAGGACCTTTTGAGAAGTGGGGAATTGATTTTGTAGGACCTCTCAATAGAACCCCAAGGAACAATCGGTACATTGTGGTAGTTACTGATTACCTTACCAAGTGGGTTGAGGCTAGACCATTGAGGGACAAGAATGAAGATGAAGTGGGTAGATTTCTTTATGAACGCATTATCACTAGGTTTGGATGCCCTTTGGAGTTGGTTTCTGATAGAGGAGGAGAGTTTACAGGAAGCATTACTACAGCCATGCTACGACATTTCTCTATCACACATAGAGTAACTACATCCTATAAGCCAAATTCCAATGGCTTGGCAGAGAGAACCAATCAGACCTTGTGCATGATGTTGGCCAAAGATGCAGAAATGGAGGGGGCTAAACATCATTGGGACAAGAGGATTCATGCAGTTTTGTGGGAGTATAGGACAACCATGAAGACTTCCACTGGATATTCTCCATTCCAATTGGTGTATGGTATTGAGTCTACCTTACCTATTCACTTTGATCTTCCTACCTTCCAAAGCATTCATAGGAGATTGAAGAAAGCACAAGGAAGTGATGCAGGGAAGTCAAGGAAGGATCAACTCATGGAGTTGGAAGAGGCAAGAGCAGTTGCTATGGTTCGAGTGGAGCAAGCCCAAAGGAAACAAAAGGAGAGCTATGACAAGAGGCAAGGCAAGAAGAAGGTGGAGCCTTTCAAAGAAGGTGATTGGGTAATGTTGTTTGATTCCATTCGATTCAAGAGAGTGCAAAAGAAGTTTTTGCCTAAGTACTTTGGACCTTTCATAGTAGAGAAGGTGTGGGGCAATTACACCTATGATCTCAAGGAGTTGGGAGGAAGACACTTTGATAGGATTAACCATGATAAGTTGAAGATGTACCATAGAAGGTAGAGAGACCTTCACTTTGAGGACAAAGTGAAAACTTAGTCCGGGGGTAAATGTAACACCCATTTGTGCATGTGTGTGGTATTGTGATATTTAGCTTGGTATTACAAGTACTTAAGAGATATTATTTATATAGAGATAAAGGATGGTTCTATATTAGTCATGGTTAGCTAAAGTTAGTCATAGCTAAGATAGATGGGACCTTACTTTAGAGGAAGTAGAAAAGATGAGCACCACTATTTTGGATTTTAGTGTGTTGACTTGGTATTATTCCTAGGTGTTTGGCTTTGGGGAAAGAGTTGAGAACTCTTGGGCCCGCAAGCCTTTTTGTTTTGGATTCTTCTTTAGTCCAAGGATAGCCCATGTGAAGGAATCCTTGCTTTAGTGGTTGGGTCAAGATAAGGGGAATATGCCCATGTGAATGGATATTCCTTTCTACTTTTTGACTTGACTTGACTTTTAGTCTAGTAACTTGAGTTACTACGGTAATTAGTAACTTTGGTACGTAACTATTTCACAAGTATATAAACAAGGAGTGAGGAGGTACTCATCATCCTTTCATTTGCAACTATCTCTCTCTCATTGAGTTCTCTAGTGAGCAATGTCTTGAGTCTTGGAGTGTTAGCCTTGGAGGAGTATGATGGAGTTGGGGTTCCTTGCCTTCTTAGTCCATGGTGCGCTACCATAATAGCCATCAGAGGTTCATCTTGAGTGAGAGACAGGCCGGCTCACAGTGCAGGCTTGAGGTGTATGTTATGTGGCTCTTCTGGTGGAGCTGCTACTATGTTAGTGTGTGATAGCTGTTCGAGAGGATGGCATATGGCATGTATGACTCCTCCCCTCACGGTGGTTCCTCAGGGACAGTGGTTATGTCCTAGATGTACTTGACCTATAGCTAGTTCATTCTTTATATGGTATAGATTGCAGACAGGCGATTAACGATGGGGCTTCATAGCACCCGGCCTCTTGATCTTTGCCCATTAGAGGGTATACCATATACTTAGAGTAGATGGCTATCTGGAGTTAGAGGGACCTAACCGCCAGCTAGGGGGGCAATTGTGGCACTTTAGAGTCTATGTATGACTTATGTGTGAGTTGTGCTTCTATAGTGTATGATGTTGACAGCGATGTATGTTGTGTAGCAATGTATATACGCACGACAGCTGTCACGCCATTTGTAGTTCCGCATCTAGATGCTCAGACACTGGAGTTCCAGTGATGGTAGTTAGAGTTATTATAGCAGTTTCTCAGAGACTACTTTCCGACGGTTAGATTTTGTGTTCGGGGTACTGAATTCACGGTGGGGCCCACCGTCACTTTGCACCGTTTGCACCGTTGAGTGTGCCATCAGCTGGACTGTTAGGGTTCCAGGGCTAGCTCGAGTCCAGGGGTATAGTTTTGAAGGTGAGCTCCAGAGAGCTCACTTCTCTGATGTTGAGCCTACGAGTTCCTGGCTATGGTGGACAGAGGCCGGTGAGCGTCACCTGGATTCTCTATGCTTGAGTGGGTGTGGCTTGATTGTAATCAGTGCCTAGTTGTTGGCAGTTTATAGAGTGACAGATCAAGTACTGATCTGAGTTGAATTGAGTTGAGAGTGTTAAGCAATCTGATTATTGTGGCACTTTAGAGTCTATGTATGACTTATGTGTGAGTTGTGCTTCTATAGTGTATGATGTTGACAGCGATGTATGTTGTGTAGCGATGTTTATACGCACGATAGTACATTCAAAGTTGCCCACTTTATAAACAAAATAAAGCCTCCAATCAATGCCTCCCTACTCCTACACAATGTTAGGAGTAGGTCAATATGGATCTGGTTTGTGAATTGCACAAGACAACCTTAGGGTTTGACTCCATTGTAGTCCTTATAGACCACCTTAGCAAAATGATCCATGTGTATTCTACAACCAAAGGATGTAACGGGTCTACAATTAGCTCAATTGTACTTAGTGCTAATCTTTTCTCACCATGGTCTATCTTAAGTGCTCATCATTGATTGGGGCACTCAATTCACTAGTTTGTTTTGTACAACACTCTTTGTTATCTTAAAAACTAAACTTGTAGTGTCCATGGCATACTATCCACAAATTGATGGACAAATAGAGTAGGTCAATCATACTATTGAGGACATGCTATGAGGTTTCACCTTAGAGTAGCAAGAAAGGTGGGACACCTTACTTCCATTTGTGGAATTTTTCTACAACAATTTAGTGAATGCATCTACATAGGTCACACCATTCTTTCTCATGTATGGAGAACAACCTTTCATACCTTCAAGCTTGGTAAAGATCCACCAAATAAAAATGTGATGTTGTCAACACTTTTGTTTCTAGAATCCAATAGGGTGTGGAGACTGCCAAGCACAAGTTACATATTGCCCAAAATTGACCAAAAATTTGCACATGCACATCATAGGCACATGGAGTTCAACATTTGGGATCAAGTGTGGTTGTCCACAACCACACTCATGTTAGTTGGCTCTTGTAAGCTCAAATGTTGTTTTATTGGGCCTTTTCCTATCCTTTGTTGAACCTATCACCTTGAGCTATTATCACACATGAAGATTTATCTAATGTTCCATGTTTCCTTACTACAAAAGTATGCATTCCAACCGCCCCACTTTCCTTCCATGTAAGAAGTTTGACCTTGTCCTATGAGCCGGCCTGTCTCTCACTCAAGATGAACCTCTGATGGCTATTATGGTAGCGCACCATGGACTAAGAAGGCAAGGAACCTCAACTCCATCATACTCCTCCAAGGCTAACACTCCAAGACTCAAAACATTGCTCACTAGATAACTCAATGAGAGAGAGATAGTTGCAAATGAAAGGATGATGAGTACCTCCTCACTCCTTGTTTATATACTTGTGAAATAGTACCATACCAAAGTTACTAATTACCATAGTAACTCAAGTTACTAGACTAAAAGTCAAGTAAAGTCAAAAATTAGAAAGGAATATCCATTCACATTGGCATATTCCCCTAAGCATGTGGTCTTATCTTGACCCAACCACTAAGTCAAGGATTCCTTCACAGGGGCTATCCTTGGACTAAAGAAGAATCCAAAACAAAAAGGCTTGCGGGCCCAAGAGTTCTCAACTCTTTCCTCAAAGCCAAACACCTAAGAATAATACCAAGTCAACACACTAAAATCCAAAATAGTGGTGTTCATCTTTTCTACTTCCTCTAAAGTAAGGTCCCCTCTATCTTAGCTATGACTAACTTTAGCTAATCATGACTAATATAGAACCATCCTTTATCTCTATATAAATAATATCTCTTAAGTACTTGTAATACCAAGCTAAATATCACAATACCACACACATGCACAAATGGGTGTTACAGTCCAACACTCATTATTGGCATAGAGGAATACAAAGTTAAATGCATTCTCCAAAAACACATCCATAGTACCCTCTATCTACATGTGTAATATCTTGTCCATTGGAAAGGGTATCTATTGTATGAGGCAACATAGAAGCCAGCAACCAACTTGACCCATGCACCAATGTTAGTGCAATCTTTTGAGCAATATCTTTGTAATGAGAACATTATATCTTAAAAAGGGGGAGGTTTGTAATACCATTAGCTAGACATAACACTATAGATGGAAACTAGCTTTGTAATATCTTGAGGGATCTTATGTATAATGGTTTTACTAGATCAGATATAGGTGTCACCAAAATAGTACTTTCACTAATAGAGCAAAGGTCAAAAACACATTGAAAACTTAAGAGCTAATTTTGGGGGCCAAAATGAATGAATTAGACCTTGAAAAATAGGGGATTGTATCTAAGTAGAATAGAAGATTGCCTTCTTTCCCATTGCTTGTCTCATCAAGAGCTTCCCAATGGTACCTCACCCATGCAGTTTTGAACTTCCTATAAGAAGATTCTCCAAAAATTCCCTCAAGTCAAACTTTTTTGACCAACCAAATAGGACAAGGATTGACATGTCACTAATCCATACAACTAATCTAAGAGTGGAGCTTGTTGAGGTGTCACCAATCCATGTATCTGATCCAAGGGTGGAGCTCCCATTGAGTGGATCCTCTTTGCTATATAATAAAGATAAGGTGCTTCTTTGGGGCATTAGAGTGTTGAGGGATGAAACCTTGTGTTTCTCTTCGTTCGTATCTCTTCGTTCCCGCAGAGATACAAGTCAGAAATGTCCAAATACGAAGCAAAGTAACAATTTCAGTTCTTCTTGAGTTCTTCTTTAGTCTCTCAGGTAGAAACCACACCCAGAAGAGAGTAACAAGCACTGACTTGCAGTCTTGTCACAAATTAACACTCCAAAATCACAACTCCATCAATTATTTCCAAACAATCTTGATTTGTGATGATTCAGGCTCTCCCGAAAACGGCACTTCACTGCAAAACGACTTCGCCTCAGAATTGTGTTCCACCCTTCCACTGAAGGCACAACTTCCTCGATCGAAATTGCTTCACATCAACTTCGCACTGCACTCACAAATGCAGAATACTACCAACACTACAATTCCTCTCAGATCTGTCAAGGCATTGCTTCGATTGCACTTCACTCAGGATCAAACACACAGAATGAAGATCAAGGCTATGGAATCCAACATCCAACAAGCACACTGACTTGCACTTCAAATTTCTCCAAACACTCACAAACACAATTACAAAGTTGATACTCGGAATCAAGCTTAAGCGACGAGCACTACTTCACAGCACTTTGCTTTATCTATTCTCAAAAATAATGAGCACTGAACAACAAGTTCCTGCGACTGCCACTCTTAAATAGTGAAGCAATCGGCAGTTCTAACAACTATATTGTTTCTACATCAACTGTTCTAACCTGCAGATCCGAAATGACAATGCACCTCTTCATATCTGCCCCTTCAAATCTCAAATCGGTTACTAATCCGATCCGATGTCTACTTCTTCCTCGGCTTTCAACCCTGAACCCAAAGTAATCTTACTTCCTACTATTCTGTCCTTGGGTTTCACAACTCTTACATCTTCTACCAGATCCAGCAATTCTCTTTCCTGATCTGAAATTGCACTAGCAGGTAATCTATCTAACTCTTCATCTTTTGACCCACTCTTCTCTACTGTTCCTGAGGCCAACTCCGAAGACATTTGGATCCCGATGTTTTCTACGTCGGGTTTTGCTTTAACATCCTGCCGAAGCTTTTCTAACTCTATTCTTACTAAGTCTAATCTAATCGTGATATTTTCTTATACTTCTAAGATCTTCCTATCTACACGAGTTCTCAACTTAATCAACAAGGCATTCAGATCTGTATCTTTCGCTTGCCTTCGCCTCGTCTTCTGCACTAACAGCTTCAACTCGTGTAGACGCGTTTCTTCAATTCGAACGCTGGCCTCTGTACTTAGCATCGCGTTTACTCTGAGGACTATCTCCTGCAATGGCTCTAATCTTGTCTTCCTTTCTCGTTCCCGATCTGCAAGCCATTCCTCTCTGTACATTGCCAACTCTTCTTTGAATTCGGCCTTCACCGCGTCCTTCTCTTTCTCCTTCTGTGCAACCTTTTCTTCCTAATTACGAAGTAAGTCTCGTAATCTCTCTTCTTCTCCATATCTCGCAGCCAACTCTCGCTGCCAGAGTTGCTTCTTCTCCTCCATACTCTCCATCACTCGATCGAGCTCTTGATCCTTCGATGCTACTCTCGCCATAGCATGGATGAGCTCTACTCTTGAATCAGCAAACTGCTGCTTCAAGATTTCAAATTCAGCTACTTGTCGCTCCCTTACGACATCACTCTTCCTCGCAAGATCCTCTCGATAGCTCAATTCTCTCCTCAAGTCTTCGATTACCTGACTTCTCTCCACTGCCTCCAATTGCAGTACTTCTCTCTCCTTCTCACCTCGGGTCATACTCTTCTTCAACTCCGAGTTTTCTTCTTCTAATCTTGCCAACACCTGCAATACAGTCTTTACCTCCGGACATGTGGACTGCATCTCCTTCTTCTTATGTTCTAACTTTACTAACAACGGACACACCACTTCCCGCAGGTACTCCACTCCATCACTCGGGATTACTTCTTCTCGTGTGGCTACTTCTCTTTGTACTTCGTGTTCATCCGATACTTGCCTTCTTCTCTACAGTCTTTGTATCGGAATTGATGCTTCACTGCCCGAGCTTCCTTCTACTTCTTCTGTCACTCTACTCGGTCCCGCTTCCCCCTTCGCCTTACGTCTCGAGCGAATTCCTCGCTGTACTGCGATCTTCTTCTCCTTGAGCACCGGTACTTCGTCTTCCAGCGCTGCATTGTCTTTGGCTTTTACCTCGGCTTGAATTTCTTCTTTGTATTCTTCAGGCGTTGGTGCCGAGGTCATTTCTCCACCGACTTCACTATCACTGCTTGTATCTCCACTCTACAATGTCAACTCAGGTTCCTCCTCATGTTCCGAGTCCTCCGTCTTGAGCTCGGCTTTGCCTTCTGAGTCTTCATCTTCCGACTCAATCACCACCATTCCTCACCTCGAGTTATTTTTCTGCATCTTCCGAGGTTTCTTGTTTTCTTCGGCGTCTGCTTGCCGGGTTCTCTTCTTTGTCGGGGTACTTTCAACGACATCCACGTTCTTCCCTGTTTTCGAGTAGTAATCGTCTACGCTCCGGATTTGGAGAATGTATTGCTGCTCCTCCGCGTCGACTTCCTTTCGCACATCCGGATGGAAGTGTGACACCATCCGATTCCGCTCCGCTGAGTTCAGCAAATTGAGCCCAAGATAGAAATGCGCTGCAAACGGCACAATATAATGTGGAGGGGACTTATCCCGCAGATTCCACACCATCTGCCTCGTTCTCCCGTGAAAACACCTCGCCCAATTAATTGGTTCTCCTGCAAACAATTTGTGAAAGAACACCGCTTGGTGTTTCATCACATAGGTAGTTCTCTTCGGCTTCAGGATTGCCATCAAAGCACTCACAATTCCTCTCTTGACAGGGTCTTTGTAACTTTCTACCTTGCACCCATTCTTCGTTCTCTTCGACAAGAAGGCATCTCTCACCTCTTGAGTTTCTTGGGCTATCTCCCCTTTCCCCAAGAACGTGGCCCCCTGCTCCGAGCCTGCCTCCTTCCCGAGTACAAGTCTCCAATCCGACTCTGTCCAGCGAGCCGGATTTCCTCTCTTCCCTTCTTCCTCGGGACCATCGAGACATTTACTCTCGATGATTTCTGTCATGAATCCTGGAAAACTTATGTTCCAATTCCATGCCAGAAAGGTGATCCAAAGTCGGCTCAAGACTTTGATCCTCGCTACTACATCTAATCTCCGAATTGCATGATTTCTCACTGCAAATTCGGAGTTCTTCTTCCCTCCTCCCATCTCTTCTGCTTTCTTTCGGTCTCTCGATTTCTCTCTCTTGACTTCTCTCTCTCGACTTCTCCCTTACGCACTAACCCGAGGCCAACGCTATGTCCCTTTCCCCGATCACCTGCAAGACGACTCCTCAACGGCAAAGGAAAATTGCTCGACATTTTGTCGTTGCAGTTTCGATTTTTATAGAGTTGCACTTCTTCGTCTTCCGTCACTTCGAGTTTCTACCGAGAAATCACACCTCCTGCATGCACCCATTACTGTCACCTCACCTTCCCGCGTATGAGCCGCCAATTTTGAAACCGCCCCTTCTTGAATTTCTCGCCCCGACGAAAGGTCGTTAGATTGTCTCTGCCTCGGGTTGAGCTCCCCTCCCCGATCCGAAGACAATTTACTTCGTATTGTTTGCTGACATGGCATTTCAGAGTACTTCGCCTTATGACCCGAGGTCACTTTACTTGGGGTTTCACCCCGAAGACAGTTTTCGTCGTCTTCTTCGGCCAACCAGGCGCAATCCGACTTCTCTATACACTTCTTCTGCTTTTTTTTGAAAAAAACAAAAAATGTGGGCACCACAGAAGGACTTCCAAAAGGAAATGAGTATAGTGGAGTAAAAAAAAATTTTGGAGACTTTGGTAAAGGATCTTGGAGAGAGTCTTAGTACAACTACAAAAATATTATCACCTCCATCAGAATTCTCAAGATTAATGATGGAGATAATCTTTCAACTTATGGATAAACTATCCATGAGGGTTTGATTAATATGCACTCTAGGATTTGATGTTGCTATACAAATCTTGGAGCAACCTGAACCTTTTGTATTCCCTATGGTGGATTACTCTCAAATTGTGTTAGTCATGTACATACTCTATTATAGAGTGAGAGAAAAGAAAAAAATGAGAGAAAAACAAATGATAATGAAGGGCTAAGATGGGGAAACTTCTAGTTTTCTTTCGCAAGGATGGAGAAGATGTGGAGGCCTTGGTGAGAGATTTCAAGAGAGTTTGCATAGGAAACAATGAGAGGAGGAAGAATGATGGGCCTCATTATTACCAGATTTCTTTGAGGATGCAGCACCTACATGGTATGAGTCAAAATACCAAAAAAGAAAGAGGAGAGATTGACAAGAAGAGTCTTAGGAGAGTTTGACTCTGCACTCATTGAGAAATTTCTTTGAGATGAGAGTTATGAGAGATTGATGAGTGAGGTTACCTTTCTCAAGCAAGGAGATGGAGAGAAAGTGAGAGTCTATGTGGAGAGAATGGAATTGTTAGAGTCAAGATTTTGCATAGTGTTGAGGAAGGATAGGGATGATGTGGAAACTACTATGATTGGCATAGGAGCCATGCTCACCAAGAATTTTGTGGGAGGATTGAGACCACAAATTAGAAGCAAGGTGAGATATGATAAACCTTCTTCCAAGGTTGAAGCTATCAAGTTCACAATTCATATGGAAGAAAGTTTGGAAGGAGATGAGAGTGATTTGGTGGTGAAGGAGGTAATGCATCCTCCTCAAGGTTACAAGTATGGTAGAACTTCTGATACTTTGGTGACAAGTGTTGCACTATAGTATTAGTTGCTCCAATTCTTGCACCCCTATCAAAGGATCCACTTCAAACCATCACTAAACAACTTGCAAATTTCAAGACCAATGTAGTGCAACTATGGGAGAAGAGAGAGGTGGATCAGAATATGGGGAGAGAGCCTAGGAGTTATGGAAGTCATCCTTATAGATGAGGCCAATCAACCAATAATTTCAATGAGAGAAATGTTTTGGTTATGGAGGAAGAGGCCATATCCAAAGAAATTGCCCAAATGCCACTTACTATGGAAGAAGGGGTTATTAGGGAGCCAATAGAGGGAAAGAGGGAGGTAGTGAAACCCAAGTGGCTCCTAATCCAAAAAAGGTAAGGAGATAACATCTATAGATGTGGGTGAGAGCAAGTATGAGAAGGGAGAGTGCTCAAACTCCAAGAGTCTTAATTTGGAACTTTTGGCAGAAGAGAAGAAGAGAGCTTGTTTTGTAGAGGGTGTGTACTCTTCTCAAGGATTTACTCCTAGCAAGGATACTCCCATGTCTACTGGGATGACTCACACCTTAACACTTTCAACAACAAAGACTCCAAGAAAGAAGTTTAGGATGGAGGACTTCTTGATCTCCAAGCCACAATGGAACTACAATGTGTTGGAGGATGTTGGTAGTCATAAGCCTAACGTCATAGTAGGCCAATTGATTGCTTTGAATAGTATCTTGAGAAAGGAGCTTAAAAGTTGTTTGAGTTTTTACAAGGAGCAAGATGAAGAAGAAATCAAAAGCTCTAGTATTAATGGGGGTGGTGGATGCCAAGCTAGCACCATGGGAGGCTTGTGAATATGCCTTCAAGATTGATATGAGAGTGAATGGTCACAACATCAAGGATGCATTGGTTGATAGAGGATTAGGAGTGAATGCCATGTTAGAAGGTTGATGAAAAAGCTGGGTATGATACCCTCCAAACCCTCAACATTTGTGATGAGCATGGCAAACAAACAACAAGTTCCACTAGTAGAGGTGATGGCTAAGATGGTAGTTTCAATTATGGGAGTTCAAAATCTCATGACTTTCTAAGACTTGAAGGATTCAAGCTATGATTTACTTCTTGGGAAGCCATGGTTGAGAGCAACACGCACAATTGATCAATAGTACAAAGGGTATTTGAGGATTGGGCCATCAAACTATAGAGTCACCACCAACACTTCACATTCAGATACACCATCTTCTGATTATTGGGAATCAGATTCCAAAGAAGGAGCTTTAGGTGTGGACACAAGCCTAGAAGAGGAGACTTCCACAGAGGAGTATGAATGTAAATCTGATCCAAATGTGTATTTTTTGTGTGTTATGGATTTTTCACATAAGCCAGAGGTTTTGAAGGACCCAGATAAATTACCATTGACACTTGAGGAGATAGAAAGGAGGTTATTTACTCTCAACTATGGTCCAAATGTTACCAAAGAGAAGAAAGTGAGATTTGAGGAGATTTTCCACAAGTTCATTCATGTGTTTGCTTTCAGTTTCAAGGATCTAAAGGAAGTCACCTTGGAGGAGTACAAGATTGAGGTGGAGTCACATGCAAGTCCAATCTGCCAAAAGCAATGTCGTATTAGCCCACCAATATCTTTGGTAGTGAAGGAGGAGATTGATAAGCTCAAAGAGGCCGGATTTATCTTTGAGGTGGAGAATTCAAAATGGGTCTCTCCCATTGTGATTGTGAAGGAAAATAATGGCAAGCTTCACATATGTGTGGATTATAAGAAGCTCAATTTTGTTACTAAGAAGGACTTTAACCCTTTGTCATTCATTGATGAGATCTTGGAGGAGGTTGTAGGTCATGAGAAGTACAGTTTTGGAGATGGTTATAGTAGGTATAACCAAATCAAGATTGCACTAGAGCATCAACAACTCACCACATTCACCACACTTTGTGGGACTTACACTTTCAAGGTCATGCCTTTTGGGCTTTGCAATGCTCTAGCCACATTCCAATGGTTCATGAATAAGGTGTTGGAACCTTTCATTGGGAGATTTGTGAGAGAGTTCATTGATGACTTTTGTGTCTATGGGAGCAAGGTGGATCACTTTGAGCACCTGATCAAGGTTTTGAAATGCTAAGATGAAGCAAATGCATTACTCAATCTAGAGTAGTGCATTTTTGGTTGTGAAGAAGTTCTACTTTTGGGGCACATCATCTCCAAGGATGGAAAAGCAATTGACCCTAAGAAGGTGAGGAAAATGTCAAACCTTCCATTCACTTCAAGCTTGACAAAGTTACACCAATTCTTGGGGATGGTTGGGTACTATAGGAGTTTCATCTTTTCATTTTCCAACAAGGCTTATGCATTGACCATCTACATTAAGAAGGGTGTAGAATATGTGGTGATTTTGGAGAACAAGAAGGCTCTCAAAGCTTTTGAGGAACTCAAGCAATCCCTTGTTGTAGCTCCAATTCTTGCTAAACCTGATTGGAGTAAGCCTTTCATCCTCTACACTGATGCTCCTAATGTAGCTATAGAATGCACTCTTAGCCAATTAGACCAAGATAGGCATGATCATCCAATAGCTTATGCTAGTAGACAGATAGTTTCAATAGAAAAAAAACTACTCTGTCATGAAGTGTAACAATATGGAGTTTAGCAATGAAGTTAGTAAGGCTAACAAAAATTAGCCTAGAATATTCCAAAAGTATCTAGGAAGCTTCTTGGAAAGCTTCCCGGCTAGCTTAGCTTGCACCTCAAGTAAGTAGCTTCTAGAAGGTTCTAACTAGCTTAGCTTGCATGCCAAGTAAGCAACTTCTAGAAGGAAGCTTCTTGAGAAGCTTCCCAATTGACTTGGCTTGCACTCCAAGAAAGCAGCTCAAAGAAGCTTCTTGAGAAGCTTCTCAAGAGCCTTGTATGATCTTCATAAATACAAGAGCCAAAGCTCATGCTAGGCATTCGGAGTTTTCCCTCATTCAAGTATCCCAATGTGAACTTCCATTCTCATATTTCTCTCCTCGGTCTTGGACTTTTACATTGGTATCAGAGCAAGAATGGGATGGATGGAATTTATGAACCACCAAATCCACTTCCGCCAAACCATTGGGATTTTCATGTCTAGATATTACCCAAGCATCGTTCACCCGATTCATCACCTTGCATTTTGGGCAGGATTTTTTGTATATGATCACCTTGTCTAAGGAACCCTTGATACTTACGGTTGTAACTTATGGAGAATGGTAGACATGTTGCATCTATGTATTAATTAATTAGATAAATTGAGAGTAGTGGGATAGAGTAATAGCTATAGTGGAAATATTGGACGTTATCCTTACCATGTAGCCACAAATTGAGCACCTTACTCGATTGTTGGATGAACAAGAGCAACAACGACAAGAACATATAGAGAGCACCAATTCAAGATGGAGAAGATCACATCCAATTTCTAAAACCCAAGGTGTTTGAAGGCAAGAATCTCTCAAGAATAGTTGAGAATTTTGTGTTTGACTCCAAATGTTACTTTGAAGCCACCAATCTTCAAGATGAACAAAAACAAATTCTCTTGGCTTCTAGCTAATTGGATAATGTGACAAAACTTTGGTGGCAATTCCAAGTGGAACGAGCTGAACGACCAATTTTTGCACCAATTTTGACATGGGTAGAATTCAAAGATGCAATACCTTGTTGATTCCAAACTATAAATGCCACCCGAGCCGCACGAGATAAACTAGCGGAGTTGAAGTAGATTGGCTCTATAAGGAGCTACATCACACAATTCAAAACATCATCATGCAAATTCTAGATATACAAGAAGGTGAAGTTCTGGATCAATTTTTGCGGGGATTGAAGGCACAAACCAAATTGGAAGTGACCATGCGGGAACCACAAAACATAGAAGAAGCCATGCAATTGGTTGAGCGCTTTGATTCCTTGGTTGCGACAACTTGGTCTCTATCTTGACCTACACAAAGCCTAATAGTACACTACGCATGGGTGGAAGAACCGGCATGAATGGAGACCACTTGGTACAACAGATAGAGAAAGACTGCAACAAAATGGAGGTTGTTTTTATTTTTGCCAAGTTGTGCATTGCATTGTTGAATGTCTACTCAAGAATGGGTGACCTCAACAAGTTGCACAGATGGAGTTTGTGGAACAAAATGATCAGGGAAACAAGGAATCCCAATAGGAGATTTTGAGCCACCTACTAGGAGCTTGATTAGTTCTAATGGGATTGAAGGCTTGACCTATGCAAGTTTGCTTCACTTGTAAGGTACAATATCTAATCAAGGTTGTAGGATTTTGGTTGATTTTGGAAGTTCAGAGAATTGCATATTTATGCAAGTAGTAAAGGAATTGGGTATTCTTATCAAGCCAGTGATTAGAAGTAGATTGATGATGGCGGATAGTGGAAAGGGTTTTGCATTCTATACCTCACATCCTATTACTTTTAAGATTGGGAAGGAGTATTTGGAGTGTATGAGGTTTGTAGTAGCACCTCTATACTATGATATCATTCTAGGACTACCTTGGATTGAACATCATAAGGTTCAATTCGATTGGACCCAATGATAAATTCAAGTATAACACCAAGGTAGGAATTTCTATTAGGTTGTCTGGCACCTCTGAGTAAGACACCTAAGAATAGTCAGTCCCAAGATAGGAAGTTTGTTGAGAAGGTAGCTATAGAGCATGCCTTGAAGGGAGAGGAGCCCAAGATGAGAAGTTTACCAAGAAGGTAAACATGGAGCAAGCTTTGGAGAGAGGTGAGTCCCTAGATGGGAAGTTTGTTAGTGAAGAAGCCATAGAGTAAGCTTTGGAGGAAGATAGGTCTGTTTTTACGGTGTGGATCAAGCCATTTGCAGAAGGACAATTTGAGGAGAGCCGAGAGCCTCATCAAGCAAGGGTTGATCAAATAGTTTAGGAGTTTGTGGATGTGTTTCCGGATGATTTGCCAAAGGGATTACACTCCAATCATGGTATGCCCTTCAAGATTGAGAGGAGTACTTGAGTGCGTAGACCAATCTATAGGCTCTCACCAAAGGAGTTGGAGGAGTTGCAAATAACACTTACTGAGTTGTTGGAGAAGGACTTCATACAACATAGTACCTCTCCTTGGAGAGCACTGGTACTATTTGTTCCAAAGAAGGACAGAGGACTTTGTTTCTGTATTGATTATCATGGGCTTAATAAGCAAACAATAAAGAATGCATATCCCTTGCCTTGGATTGATGACTTGCTTGATCAATTGAGTGGAGCACAATACTTTTCCAAACTAGATCTTTGTAGTGGCTATTGGCAAATCTCCATTGATAGGGAGGATGTGTAAAAGACTGCCTTTTGCACAAGATATGGGCATTTTGAGTGGAGAGTTCTACCTTTTGGGCTCACTAATGCTCCAGCAGTCTTCATGGATCAGATGCATTGGGTGTTGGATGGACTATTGGATTGGTACCTGGTGGTGTTCTTGGATGATATCTTAACCTATAGCAAGATAGAGGTAAAACACGTGAATCACATGTGAGAAGTCCTAAGACTACTAAAACAATGGAAATTTTACTACAAGAAGTCAAAGGGTAGCTTTTGGCAAAAGGAAGTTACCTTCTTGGGTCATAAGATCTCATCAGAGGGGATCAAGATGGAAGAGAAGAAAATCAAGGCCATTACTGATTTGGCCTACTCCAAAGGACGCTATAGAAGTATGGGCATTTAATGGATTAGCTAGTTTTTTATCAATGGTTCATTCATTATTATGCTCATGTGGTTGCACCAATGACTGACCTCTTGGGGAAGAACTTTAGCTTACAATGGACCACCAAGCACGAAGAAGCATTCCAGAAGTTGAAATATATGGTGTCCTCAAGACCCACCCTTCAATCGTATGATCCTTAGCTACCTTGTGTGGTGGATTTTGATGCTTCTAACTTTGCAATTGGAGCCGTGTTGCAACAAGAATTCCCATATGGACTACTTCCCATTGCCTTTGTGTCCCACCAACTAAATACAGCTGAAAGAAATTACTCTACTCAAGACTAAGAAAAACTTGCAATGGTATATGCCACCAAGATATGGAGTCATTATCTCTTGGGGAAACAAGTGACCATACAAACTGATCACAAACCATTGTTGCAGACCTTACACTTGGAACACATGAAGAGTCTATATCATCGATGGGAGGAACAACTCCAATTTTTTGACATCAAACTTGAGTAAAAACTAGGTTGGTTCCATGTCATCCCTGATGCTCTATCACAACGACCTGATTTGAAGTCTCTTCCTCTCATCATGGTAGCAATTACGACGGTGTCAATTGACTCCAAGGTCCAAAACAAGTTTTGGACAGCTCTACAACAAGATCCCTTCTTCCAAATGGTACATGGTTGTCTTACAACATGCAACAAGGAGTACAACACCTTCTTCTTCAAGGAAGACCTTCTATTCCATGAAGTCCGGATCTATGCTCCAGCCAAAAGTGATCTCCAACTTGTACGCCTTCAAGAAGCCCATGATTTACCAATAGTTGGGCACATGGGTGTGGACAAGACCTTGGGTACCCTCCCACACCAATGGTGGTGGCCCAACATGATACAAGATGTTTGAGAGTTTGTCCAATCGTGTGAGAGTTGCCAATGTAATAAGGCCAGCAACCAAAAGCCGAGTGGACTCCTTCAACCACTCCATATTCCATCCACTTGATAGGAACATGTGAGCTTGGCTCTCATCACATCCTTGCCCTAGAGAAAGTAAGGACACACAACAATTGTGGTGTTTGTGGATAAGCTTAATAAGCAAATCCACTTGGCACCAACCTTTGATACCGTGGATGCTCTAACCTTAGTGCAAATCTACTTCAACAATGTCTTTAAGCATCATGGGATGCCATGTGTACTCATCTTTGACCATGATCCTCAATTTGCTAAGAAGTTTTGGCAAGCACTCTTCCAAATACTTGGCACCAAGCTTGCTTTGTCCATGGCCTATCATCCTCAAATAGATGGACAAACCAAACATGCAAATTGTACCTTGGAGGATATGTTGCATGCCTTTGTCAATGTCCACCATACCAATTGGGGTGAATGTCTTGTACTTGCAGAATTTGCCTACAATAATTCCAAACAAGAAGCACTGGATTTTCTCCCTTCTTTCTTAATTTTGGCCAAGATCCACTTGTTCTAGATTCTCTTATTACTCCTCCTCCATCTTAGGTCCCTCATACTTCAACCTTCTTGACTACCATATCCCAATCTCTCCAACAAGCCAAATCTCACCTCCTTGTTGCTCAGAATCGTCAAAAACAATATGCAAACCACCATGATTATGATCTCACCTTTGAAGTTGGTGATAAAGTCATGCTATCCTCTAGTAACCTACCCCTCCCACTTGATACCCAAGTTCATAAACTTGCCCCTAATTTGATAGGACACTTTGAGGTCACCTAAATCATCTCTCTTGTTGCTTATCAACTTGCCTTACCTTGTCATACGCACATGTGACAACCCGGCAAATATCACTTTTGCGGTAATCGGGTAAGTAAAGTTCGTTCCCGTAGAGATACGAGTCAAAATTGGTCAAATACGAAGCAAAGTAACAATCTTAGTTCTTCTTGGTTGCGTCTTTAATCTCTCAGGTAGAAACCACACCCAGAAGAGAGTAACAAGCATTGACTTGCAGTCTTGTCACAAATTAACACTCCTTAATCACAAATCCTTCAATTCTTTCCAAACAATCTTGATTGTGATGATTCAAGCTCTCCCAAAAATGGCACTTCACTGCATAACGACTTTGCCTCAGAATTGTGTTCCACCCCTCCATTGAAGGCACAACTTCCTCGATCGAAATTGCTTCACATCAACTTTGCATTGCACTCACAAATGCAGAATACTACCAACACTACAATTCCTCTTAGATCTATCAAGGCATTGGTTCGATTGCACTTCACTCAGGATCAAACACATAGAATGAAGATCAAGGCTGTGGAATCCGACATCCAACATGCACTCTGACTTGCACTTCAAATTTCTTCAAACACTCACAAACACAATTACAAAGCTGATACTCGGAATCAAGCTCAAGCAACGAGCACTGCTTCACAGCACTTTGCTTTATCTATTCTCAGAAATTATGAGCACTGAACAACATTTGACTGCGAATGCCACTCTTAAATAGTGAAGCAATCAACAGTTCTAACAACTATACCGTTCTACAAAAACTGTTCTAACCTGCAGATCTGAAATGACAATGCACCTCTTCATATCTGCTTCTTCAAATCTCAAAACTGTTACTAATCCGATCCGATGTCTACTTCTTCTTTGGCTTTCAAACCCAAACCCGAAGTAATCTTACTTCCTACTACTTCTACCTCGGGTTTCAGATCTTCTACTTCTTCTACCAGATCCAGCAATTCTCTTTCCTGATCTGAATTTTCACTAGAGGGTAATCTATCTAAGTCCTTATCTCCCGACCTACTCTTCTCTAATGTCTCTGATGGCAACTCCAAAGACATTTGGACTCCTATGTTATCTACTTCGGGTTTTGCTCTAACATCCTTCCAAAGTTTTTCTAGCTCTATTTTCACTGTCTAATCTAATTGAAATGTTATCCTCTACCTCTAAAACCTTTTTGTCTACATGAGTTCTTAATTTGATCAACAAGGCATTCATCTCGGTGTCTTTTGCTTGTCTGCGCCTCGTCTCCTGCACCAACAACTTTAACTTGTGCAAACGTGCTTCTTCAATTCAAACATTGGCTTCTGTACTTAACATCGCATTCACCATGAGGACTATCTCCTTCAATGGCTCCAATCTTGTCTTCCTTTCTCATTCCCAATCTGCAAGCCATTCCTCTCGGTACATTGCCAACTCTGCCTCGAACTCGGCTTTCACCGTCTCCTTCTCCTTCTCCTTCTGTACAACTTTCTCTTTCTGATTACGAAGTAACACTTGTAATCTCTCTTCTTCTCTATACCGCCCAGACAACTCTCTTTGCCAGAGTTGCTTCTTCTCCTCCATACTCTCCATCACTCTATCGAGCTCTTGATCCTTTGTTGCTACCCTTGCCATAGCATGGATAAGTTCTACTCTTGAATCAGCAAACTGCTGCTTCAAGATTTTGTGTTCAGCTACCTGTCTCTTTCTTGCTATAAAACTCTTCCTTGCAAGATCCTCTTGATAGCTCACTTCCCTCTTCAAGTCTTCAATTACCTGACTTCTCTCTACTGCCTCCGCTCGTAGTACTTCTCTCTCCTCCTCACCTCGGGTTACACTCTTCTTCAACTCCGAGTTCTCTTCTTCTAATCTCGATAAGACCTGCAAAACAGTCTTCACCTCTGGACAAGTTGACTGCATCTCCTTCTTCTTGTGCTCCAACTTTACCAACAATGGGCACACTACCTCTCGCAGGTACTCCACTCCATCATTGGCAACTACTCCCTCCCGCGGAGTGGTCTCTCTTTTCTCCTCGTGTTCTCCTGATACTTGCCTTCTTCTCTGGAGTCTTCGTATTGGGATTGACGCTTTGCTTCCTGAGCTTTCTCTTGCCTCTTCCTTCACTTTACTCGGCCCCGCTTCACACTTCATCTTACGTCTCGAGCGAACCCCTCGCTGCACTGCGATCTTCCTTTCCTTGGGCACCGGGACTTCGTCTTCCAACGGCAAGTTGTCTTTGGCCTCCAACTCGGCTTGCACTTCTTCTTCTTTTTTGTTAGCCGCTGGCACCAATGTCATCTCTCCTCCTTCTTCATTGTCACTGCTCGTATCTTCACTCTGCAATGTCAGCTCAGGTTCCTCCTCATGTTCCGAGTCTTCCGTCTTCAGCTCGGCCTCGCCTTTTGAGTCTTCATCTTCCGACTCAATTACCACCATACTTTGCCTCGGGTTACTTTTCTGCATCTTCCGAGGTTTCTTGCTTTCTTCAGCTTCTCCTTGCCGACTCCTCTTCTTCGTCGGGGTACTCACTACAACCTCCACGTTCTTCCCTGTCTTTGTGTAGTAGTCGTCCGTGCTCCGGATTTGGAGAATGTACTGCTGCTCCTCGACATCGACCTCCTTTTGCACATTAGGATGGAAGTGCGACACCATCCAAGTCCGCTCCGCCAAGTTTAGTAAATTGAGCCCAAGGTAGAAGTGTGCTGCAAATGGCACAATGTAGTGTGGAGGCGACTTATCCCGCAAATTCCACACCATCTGCCTCGTTCTCCCGTGAAAACACCTCGCCCAATTTATAGGTTCTCCTGCAAACAACTTATGGAAGAACACTGCTTGGTGTTTCATCACATAAGTCGTTCTCTCTGGCTTCAAGATTGCCATGAGAGCACTCATGATCCCTCTCTTCATTGGATCCTTGTAACTCTCAACTTTGTACCCATTCTTTGTTCTTTTCGACGAGAAGGTATCTCTCACCTCCTGCGTCTCCCGAGCTATCTCTCCTTTCCCCAAGAATGTGGCTCCTTGCTCCGAGCCTACCTCCTTCCCGAGTACGAGTCTCCAATCCGACTCTGTCCAGCGAGCCGGATTTCCTCTCTTCCCTTCTTCCTCGGGTCCATCAAGACACTTACTCTCAATGATTTCTGTCATGAATCTTGGAAAACTCACGTTCTAGTTCCATGCCAGAAATGTGATCCGAAGTCGGCTCAAGACTTTGATCCTTGCTATCACATCTAATCTCCGAATCACATGATTTCTCATTGCAAATTTGGAGTTCTTCTTCCCTCCTCCCATCTCTTCTACTTTCTCACTTTCTCTTGATTTCACTCTTGTGACTTCTCCCTTGCGCACTAACACGAGGCCAACTCTATTTCCCTTTCCCCGATCACCTGCAAGACGACTCCTCAACGGCAAAGGAAAATTGCTCGACATTTTGTCGTTGCAGTTTTGATTTTTATAAAGTTGTGCTTCTTTGTCTTCCGTCACTTTGAGTTCCTACCGAGAAATCAGAACTCCAACATGCACCTGTCACTGTCAATCAACCTTTGCGCGTATGAGCTGCCAGTTTTCAAATGGCCCCTTCTTGAATTTCTCGCCCCGACGAAAGGTTGTTAGACTGTCTTTGCCTCGGGTTGAGCTTCCCTTGATCCAAAGACAATTTACTTCAAGTTGTATGTTGATAGGGCATTTCCGAATACTTTGCCTTATGACCCGAAGTCACTTTACTTCGGGTTTCATCCCGATGACTCTTTTCTTTGCCTTCTTCGGCCATACACGCACAATCCGACTTCTCTATACACTTTTCTCCTTTATTATGAAAAAACAAAAAATGTAGGCACCACAACGCATCTACCCTATCTTTCACATTTCCACATTGAAACCATTTGTTCCTAACCCATCTTCTTTTTCATCTTGTGTCTAACCTCCTCCTCTTCCTATCCCTATCAATGATCATGAGGAGCACAAAGTTGATTGTATCCTTGCATGTCGCCACATTCAACAAGGACGCCAACAACATACGGAGTACAAAGTCCTTTGGAAAGGGTATCCCCTTCATGATGCCACATGGGAACCTCTTTCTCACCTCCAAAATGCACATATGGCCATCCAAGAGTTTGAAGCTTTAATGGCAACATGGACATCACCAATTAGTGGTGGGGGAATATGTAACAATATGGAGTTTAGCAACAAAGTTAGTAGGGTTAATAAAATGGCAAATAAGACAAATTAACCTAGAATATTCCAAAAGTATCTAAGAAGCTTCTTGGAAAGCTTCCTAGCTAGCTTAGCTTGCATGCCAAGTAAGCAACTTGTAGAAGGAAGCTTCTTGAGAAGCTTCCCAATTAACTTGCACTCCAAGAAAGTGGCTCAAGGAAGCTTCTTGAGAAGCTTTTCAAGAGCCTTGTATGATCCCTATAAACACAAGAGCCAAAGCTTATGCTAGGCATTTGGAGTTTTCCCTTATTCAAGTATCCCAATGTGAGCTTCCATTCTCTTATTTCTCTCCTTGGTCTTGGACTTTTACATGAAGGGAGAAGGGTTGGTAGCAATCTTTGGTCTCAAGAAGTTTAGATTCTACTTGATTGTAGGGAAAGCCACCATTATCACGGATCACAAGGCTTTGAAGTACATCTTCAACAAGCCTAATCTGGAAGTAAGACTAGTAAGGTGGATGATACTCTTGTTTGACTATGAGTACACCATTAAGAATAGGCCAGGAAAGAAACATGCAAATGTTGATTTGTTATCTAGGGCCTATGATCATGATGGAGATGAGCTAGTGGATCATTCCTTACCGGATGAGGAGTTCATGAAAATCTCAATCACTCAAGAGGCTCCAGTGGAGTACAAGGAGATTGTGGATTTTGTGACAAGAGGTAACTATCCATAAGGGATGCATGTAGGGGAGAAGAGGGCCCTTTCAGCAAGATCTACACCTTACACAATGGTGGAGGATATTTTTTTTCATCAAGGAGCAATGATCTACTTCAAGGAGCAGCGGGTAAGGAAGAGTCTACCTTACTCATAAAGGAGTTTCATGAAGGTTTAATGTGTGGAGACACTTTGTAGGAAAGGTGATTGCTTTCAAGATCTAAGATGCAGGTTACCATTGGAGAGGGATTCTCAAAGATTGTCTTGAGTATTGCAAAACTTGTCATGTTTGTCAAGCTTTTGCTAGAAAGTCTACTTCCACTCCACCTCTTAGATCAATTCCATTGTGAGGAATTGATTTTGTAGGTTTTGAGGAATAGAACCTCAAGGAAAATTGGTACATTGTTGTAGTTACTAATTATCTTACCAAGTGGATGATTATCTTACTAAGTGAGGCTAGATTATTGAGGAACAAGAATGAAGATGAAGTTGGGAGATTTCTTTATGATGCATTATCACTAGGTTTGGGTGCCCTTTGGAGTTGGTTTTTGATAGAGGATGAGAGTTTATAGGAAGCATTATTATACCCATGCTACAACATTTCTCTATCACACATAGAGTAACTACATCCTATAAGCCAAATTCCAATGGCTTGGCAAAGAGAACCAATCAGACCTTGTGCATGATGTTGGCCAAAGATGCAAAAATGGAAGGGGCTAAACATCATTAAGACAAGAGGATTCATGCAGTTTTGTAGGAGTATAGGACAACCATGAAGACTTCCACCAGATATTCTCCATTTCAATTGGTATATGGTATTGATTCTACCTTACCTATCACTTTGATTTTCCCATCTTTCAAAGCATTTATAGGAGATTGAAGAAAGCACAAAGAGGTGATCTAGGGAAGACAAGGAAGGATCAACTAATGGAATTAGAAGAGGCAAGAGCAGTTACTAAGGTTTGAGTGGAGCAAGCCTAAAGGAAACAAAAGGAAAGCTTTGACAAGAGGCAAAGAAAGAAGAAAGTGGAGCCTTTCAAAGAAGGTGAGTGGATAATGTTGTTTGATTCCATTTGATTCAAGAGAGTGAAAAAGAAGTATTACCTAAGTACTTTGGACCTTTCATAGTGGAGAAGGTATGGGGCAATTACATCTATGATCTCAAGGAGTTGGGAGGAAGACACTTTGATAGGATTCGCCATGATAAGTTGAAGATATATTGTAGAAGGTAGATAAACATTCACTTTGAGGACAAAGTGAATACTTAGTCCGAGGGCAAATGTATCACTCATTTATGCATGTGTGTAGTATTGTGATATTTAGCTTGGTATTACAAGTACTTGAGAGATATTATCTATAGAGATAAGGATGGTTCTATATTAGTCATGATTAGCTAATGTTAGTCATAGCTAAGATAGAGTGGACTTTACTTTAGAAGAAATGGAAAAGATGAGCACCACTATTTTGGATTCTAGTGTGTTTACTTGGTATTATTCCTAAGTGTTTTGCTTTTGAGGAAAGAGTTAAGAACTCTTGGACCCACAAGCCTTTTTGTTTTGGATTCTTTTGTAATCCAATGATAGCCCAAGGATAGCCCATATGAAGGATCCTTGACTAAATGGTTGGGTCAAGATAAGACCATATGCTTAGGAGAATATTCCCATAAGTATGGATATTCCTTTAGCTTTTGACTTTATTTTACTTTTAGCCTAGTAACTTGAGTTACTCCAATAATTAGTAACTTTGGTGTATAACTATTTCATAAGTATATAAACTAAGGGTGAGGAGGTACTCAACATCCTTTCATTAGCAACCATCTCTCATTCATTGAGTTCTCTAGTGAGCAATGTCTTGAGTCTTGGAGTGATAGCCTTGGAGGAGTATGCTGGAGTTGGAGTTCTTTGCCTTCTTAGTCCATGGTGTGCTACCATAATAGCCATCAAAGTTTTATCTTGAGTGAGAGACAGGTTGGCTCATAGTACATACTTGACTTTGCAATGCCTCCATGGTCATCTTGATCTCCTAAAACTTATTCAACATCCCTTACATTCCTTGCATTATGTGGTACCCACATTTTTTGGTTTTGTTATATTTTGACAAAGAAATGTACAATTAAGGCAAAATTGAACCCAAATGGAGACAAAAGAAGAAGAATTAGGTCACAGGTTGAAGCCAAAGTAGTCAACTTTGTGTCAGAGGAAGGACTCAAATCAGACTGAAGGAGTGCAAACCCTAAGGAGGAATAGAAGTTGCATGTCAAAATTCTTGCGGGAGATGTATCTCATTGACAACATGTTCAAATCATGCGTGCTATATCTTGTTGGAAGTGCTTTGTTTAGTGGTTTCTGTTGCCACCAAAATTGCAAAGTTTGGAGGTTTGAAGCAAAAATTACAAGCATTTGAAGTTTTTGCAATAGATGGATAGAGTAGTTGAGTGACTTCGGGTTGGGTTCTTCGTGTTCACTGCACTTTGGGTCTATACAACTTTTGACTTATATGACTTTGGGTGTAGAGACTTTGGGTCTAATGACTTCACCTCAAGACAAATGTGACTCAATGTGAGGTAGTCAGACTTTGGATGCAGGTGTCTTTGGGTCAAAGATTTGAAGCATTTGAAATAGTAAGGATAGAGAAAGAAGATATAGTTAGGATACCCATGACTTCAATTTCAGTCCACATTGAAGATAAGATAGAAATTGAAGGAGAAGTAGCAATAGAGAATGAACCCAAAGTGCAAGATCAAACAATATGTGACTTTAGATTTGTTATTTGAGACATTAGAGAAGAGTGAGTTAGTTGATGAAGAGATAGATGAATTACCCATGATCTCAATTGTAGTTCAAAGTGGAAAAGTAATAGAATTAGTTTAAGATTTAATGACCATAGGTAGACCCAAAGACAGAGCAATAAGTGAAGTTACTTCAGGTTTGGAAGTTGAACTAGAAGTATACATTAGATTGGAGTAATAATAGATTTGAGATAAGAATCAACGGATATGAAGTAATGGGTTATCATTTCGGATCTAGAGATTGTTAGGAAGTAGTTTAGGTAGTTAGATGACTATCAAGTGCTCTACCTATTTAAAGGAGGCCTTTGCAGTTCAATGTTGTTCAGTATTCATTATTCTTGAGAATAGATAAAGAAAAATGCTGATTATAATGCTTGTCACTTGAGCTTAATTTTGAGTATCAATTTTGTGCTTTTATTTGTGAGTGTGTGGAGAAATTTACAATGTAAGTCAGTGTGATTGTTGGATGTTGGATTCCACAGCCTTGATCTTCAATTTGTGTGTTTGATCCTGAGTGAAGTGCAATCAAAGCAATGCCTTGACAGGTCTGAAAGGAATTGTAGTGTTGGTAGTGTTATGCAGTTGTGAGTGCATCATTGAGTTGATGTGAAGCAATATTGATCAAGGAAGTTGTGCCTTAAGTGGAGGGGTGGAGCACAATTCTGAGGCAAAGTTGTTTTGCAGTGGAGTAGCTATTTTTGGGAAGAGATTGAATCCTTACAATCAATCTTTTGGACATATTTGATAACATTATGATTATGGGTGACAAATTGTTGCGATGAGACTGTAATTTAGTGCTTGTTACTTTCTTGTAGGTGTGGTTTCTACTTGAGAGATTAAAGAAGAAATCAAGAAGAATTACATTGTTACTTTATACTTTGTGTTTGAACATTTCTGACTTGTATCTCTATGGGAACAAACTTTACTTACTTGATTACCATAAAAGTGATATTTGTCGGGTTGTCACACATTAGATCATGCAATTGCGGATCCATGATCCATACACATGACAAACACTCAATAGCTACTTCCTACTTCAATAGAGAGTTAATATGATCACTAGGGAGGAAGTTCAAACTATTGGGATTACCATTGGAACTTCAGAGGCTATCACTCATTGATAATATTCCTCACCAAAATTCTAGACTATGACATCCTTAAACATCACTTTCAATCTACGATTTAATAACAATATAATGGATTTCTACTTGAGTGTTGAAAGAGAGAAGATTGGATATATTCAAATTGATTGTATCATAATAGAATGTAGATTGTCAAAATCACACTCTCTATTGTATATCACCACAAGTAGAATCATCAGGTTTGGTGAATTTATCACAATATCCATGAACTCTACTCTAAAATGGTAAACAAGATATACTCTGATTTGCTCATGATGTATGTACATAATCTTGATATGAAACAGATTCAAGCATAGAAAGTGGTGTAGGAAATTATAGTCCAAGAACCTCCTTCCCACCCTCTCTTTAAAACACTCTTAATCTAATGATTGCAATATGGTTTCTCTCCTCAAAATTACTCAATCTCAATAGTCCATGTTCCTCCAAGAGAGGTGATACACTCTCTTGGATTGAGATCTAAGCTCTGATACCATTGTAATATTCCAAGGATATGAGGGTTTCCAAAGTTGCAAAGGAGAACCTTGTCTTTATTATATAGCAAAGAGGATTCTCTCAAAAGAAGCTCCACCCATGAATCAAATAATGGATTGGTGACATGTTAACAAGCTACACCCTTAGATTAGCTATATGGATAGGTGACATATTGGTTTGTGTCCTATCTGGTTGGTCAAACAAGTTTGACTAGAGGGAATATTTAGAGAATCTTATTGTAAGAAGCTCAAAATTGTATGGATGAGGTACTATTGGAAAACTCTCAACAATACAAATAGTAGGAGAGAGAGAGAAGGTAAGCATTTTTCCTTAAAGGAGGGGGAATTTTTCTATTTTTGAGGCCTAATTCTCCATTTAGGCATTTTCAATTGACTAAATTTTTCAAGGTATTTTTGGCTCTTGCTCTATTAGTGAAAGCACTCTTTTGGTGACACCTCTATCTAATCTACTTTGTCCATCATATATAAGATCCTTCCAAATGTTACCAAGCCAAATTTCACCACTAGATAATATATCTAGGTAATGGTATTACATTGTCTGACCATTAAGTAAGTCTACTTCTTCATTCTCATCCTTCTCAATTCTATCTCCAACGTTATTGCAATAGAGCAAGACAAGAAATTCTTTATTGCTCCAGAGTCTATCAATAATTTCACTAATTACCTTCTAAGACTCCATTTCTGACAATCAATTGTGTTTTTTTCTTCCTCAACCGTTGCACACTTGTCCTCTTCCTCCCCCACTTTTACTCTTCTCCATTGAGCTAGTAAGGCCACAAGGTACATCTATTAGTGATCTTTGTTTTATGATCTGATTTCAATATCTTCCTCTCCAATTCATCTCTCCATGTTGTTCAAAGGTTGCTTGTATGGAGGCCAAGGTCCACTAGGAAAATGAGCATGACAATTGATGACTATGTGCCCAACTTGGCCGCAATTGTAACACCATCAGTTTTTTCTCAAGCACCTTCTCCTTGTGGGACTCCATTTCTCCTTTCTTTGACTTGTCCTCATTCTCCTTGGAGCGGTCATGCTCCTTGGTTTTGGAACCAAATGTTGCACAATTCCATAAGAATTGGTCCACCAAAATTGGGTGTCTTAGTCCAATAGTGATGCATTGGGACTACCCCTTCATCTCCTTCAAGCACCTCTACTATTCTCTGAGTGTAAGTAATAGCTTCAAAAATAGTGCAAGGATTTTGTACCATTACCTCTTGGAAAATTTGCTCTTTTAACCTTTTTTTGAAATTATCAAGAGATTCTGTTGGACTCATATTGGTTATCATGACTTGTAGATCAAGAAATACACTCACATACTCTTGTATGACCCCCATATTCAAGTTTGGCCTATTTGCACAAAATCCATAAATTAAAAATTCTTTAATAGCCCTTCTTGCATTACCATCCTAGAGATCTCTCTTCCTTCTACCAATAATGATCATTTCCAAGTATCATACCATGTGAAGGTTTTATTGGTCAAGTATTCACATGCAAACATGCATATGGAATGATCAATGATCTAAATTGTGAATAATCAAAAGTATTGATTCATTCTTGAAATCTAATTTTCCACTATACACTATGGAATGCTATCCCTCGTAAGGCTTGATGTTGCATCCATAGTAAAAATGTGGTTGTATTATTGACCAAGGTTGGTGTCATTGGTATGAGTGACTTTCCATGTACTTTGGCCATTGGTATTGGGTTTTGGGATGGTTCCCTTTCTTATATTACAAGATCATTCTTGAAGGTGCATACTTGACTTTACAATGCCTCCATTGTCATCTTGATCTCACAAAACTTGTTCAATATCCATGTATTCTTTGCATCAGATCCTACAACTACGGCTCCATGATTTGTACATACGACAAACATTTAATCACTACTTCCTAATTCCATAGAGAGTAAATATGATTAGTCAAGAGGTAGCACAAACTATTGGGACTATCATTGGTACCTTAGAGGTTATCACTCATTGATAATATTTCTCACAAAAAGTGTGGACTATGAAATCCCTAAACATCACTTTTGGTTTAACCATATAATGGATTTCTACTTGCATGTCAAAAGAGAAAGGATTTGGTATATTCAGATCCATTGACTCATAAAAAAATTTAGATTATCAAATCCCACTCTCTATCATATAGCACCATAGGTAGAATCACCAAGTTTGGTAAATTCATCACTATGTCCACGAACTCTGCTCCAAAATGATAAATGAGATATACTCTCACTCGCTCATATTGGATGTTGACCAAAAGGAACCTTTAAGGAATCTTCTTATAGGAAGCTTAGACCAACATGGGTGAGGTATTGTTGGAAAGCTCTTGATGAGACAAACATAGGAGGAGAAGGAAACACCACTATTCCTAGAAGGAAGTAAATCTTTCCATTTCTTAGGCCTAATTCATCCATTTGGCCTTTGAAATTGACTATGAAGTTTTCAAGGTGTTTTTGGCTCTTACCCTATTAGTGGAATTACTCTTTTGATGACAACTCTATCTGATTTACTTAATCTATTTAATTAATTAGTCCATCATATACTTAGTCTATTTACTTACTTAGTTTATGATATATAACATCCTTCCAAATGTTACTAAGCTAATTTCCACCTCTAGATAATATGTCTAGCTAATGGCATTACACATGGTCACATATGTCTCTAAAATTAGCCCATCAACAACCACACAATAAGAGGAAAATGGGGTACCAAGAGAACTCAACTACTCAAAAATACTATTGGTGATGTATCCTCCATAGATAATAGGCCCACCCCTCCATACAACATTGGTAGAGATGTCAGTCTATGTGTCAAATACCACATTGCACACTCAAATGTCCCTAGTCCAATGATATCACTAAAGATTCTGTCACAATATTTGTAGGACAAAAGCTAGTTTGCTTGGATGCTAGAGTGGTAGTGTTGACAATCATAGTATTTTGGTAGTTACTCATGGACTACTTGTTTGCAACCAAATTTCATGTTAGTGTTATTGATCACATGGTGGGACCTATCATCACTTGCACCATTTGCATTGTTGTAATGGCATCATTAAGGTTGGTGAGACCTAGATCAAGTAGAGTATGCTTTTAAAATGCAACTCCAAAGAGCTCATTTCTTTGATGTTGAACCTATGAGTTCTTGGTTATGATAGAGAAAGTCTTATGAACATCAACTGGAGTCTCTTAGCTAGAGTAGATATGGCTTGACTACAATCAATGCCCAACTTTTGGTCAATTGTTGAGTGAATGATGAAGTGTAGATTGATTTAAGTGTGATTTGCATAAAAGAATGAACTGATTACATCAAAGATATGAGAGTAAGGGGGAAATTTAGTGCAAGAAATGAAGGCATTGGTAGTATCTCAAAGCTTGGTTGACCATTGGTACATTTGATTATGGTATTAGATTTCCTTTAGAGTAATCATGTGCGGAAGCTCTATTTGAGTTGATGAAGATTTGGCAATAGGGCAGACGGTATGCAAAAGTGTTGGCTAAATTTTTGAGAATTGAGTCAATTTGAGATAGTGCATGTTCAATTTGAGTCCAAGGAGGTGAAATTGATGTTGATTTAGAACAAATTGAGCCTAAAGTGCAAAATTAGAGATAGATTTGGGAACCCATCCACTCAAACTAGGGATTTGGAGATCCTCATCCTATGAGTTTGGCGTGAGTTGATAATTAGCAGAAGATTTGATAATTAATCAACTATAGAGAAGGTTAATTGTAAAATCCTCCAATAATTATCAACTCAAGCCAAATTGAGAAGATGGGGATCTCCAAATCCCAAATTTGAGGCAGAGGTTATCTAGAGTTGGATGTTGCACAAATGGTCCTAGCTAGTGCTCAAGTTGGTAAAGCTTGGCTAGATTTTGGAGAGGATTTACATTGGCAAGAAGAAAGATCTCATTTGGCATTTTGAGGCTTCAAGGCATAGGGCTAGAGAGGCTATGAAGCCCTCCCTAGTGCTTGAGTTGATGAAGCTTGGCTAGATTTGGAGAGGCTTCAAGGCATAGGGCTAAAGAGGTTACAAAGCCCTAGCTAGTGCTTGAGTTGGTGAAGCTTGGCTAGATTTGGATAAGGTTTAAATTGGCAAAAAGAAATGCCTCATTTGGCATTTTGAGAATTCAAAGCATAAAGCTAGAGAGGCTATGAAGGCCTAAAAGGGTCATCTTGCTAGCATGAGGCTAGCTAGTTTAGATGAGTTTTTGGTAGTTTTTAGCCATTGTTTAGCAAAATCTGCCCACCTTTCTAGATTATGTGCAATAAGGTTTGAACCTCAAATCTTGGTTCCTAGACTGGTACACTAGCTAACTGGTCCACTTTCACTTGTTGTCCTAGTGATTGGTTAATTGATATATATATACATATGTAGCTTCGGCGAGGAGAGGCAATTTGAACCCATCCTTGGTGATCTAAATAGCTTAAGAGTAGGTAGATACTCCTATTATGTCAAATATCAAATGTCAAATGGTACGAGAGCTAGTCTAGTGTTGATTTATGAGATGGAGAGTTTTATTTAGACTTCTTGTGATTGGATCACTTCCATTCTCTACTTTGTGTTTGTACACCATGTTTATGTGAGGTGCTTTGACTTTAGAGCATTGGTGTTATGTTGTGCTCTTGATAGTGAGGCTAGAATGAAGACAAATCAAACTGCCTATGTTTCTCTTTGGTGAGGTAGGAAATAATGACTATAGATCATGAGAGTGTGTATTGTGATGTCAGGTTATAAGTAGCTCTTTTCCCTAGTGTAGTTGTCATAGTTAGAGTTATATTAGTGAGTGGTGTTTAGTTGGTGGTGGCACTTGGTAGGTGACCCTTGGTGGGGTACTTGTGGTGGTTATAATTTGAGGTATATTGTCACAATTTTTAGGGGATGTGGATAAGATTTATAGGGTCTCCAAAGGCCTCAAGCACCACTGTAGTATAGTAGGTACCATTGAGTTGGATGATTTCATCTAGGAGTTTGATAGTTGGTGTGATCTATAGCAGATGTGGAACCCAACTTTATTCATACTGTTCATGGCATGGAAGGAGTTGTCTTAGCAATTTGAGAATTGACCAATAGATGACTATCATGAGTTTAAGAGAGCTCACTTGGAGGAGATCAATCTATGGAAACAATATTGGTCTTCAAATTACATCTCCATCACTTCAAGTTTGGTTGCTAGGGGTAAATTTGCAATACTCACAAGTTCTAGCTCTAATAGCATTGATGTATCTAGTGGAGGTGCACTACTTGGAGATGATGCTACTACAAATAGAAGTACCACTACAAGAGCTAGTGCAATGTTGGAGTTTAATCCCATGGTGGAGTTCTCCTAGTGCTTGAGGCAAAACAACCAAGAAGTGCGGACTAACTAGCTGAGGAGCTTATAAGAGTTCTAGTAGAAGGCTAGAGAGAGCCTACATGAGGCATACATTTGCATGAGATGGCTGATTAGTTTCACTTAGGGAGTTATTGAGGCCCAAGCAATCTAGTTTTGGTATAGGATCATAGATAGGGAGTTGCAACAATAAGTACGTGATGTTATATTGTTATAGGCTACCTCACCTACTTTGGCAATAGTCTTTAGTTTGGCTAAGCACATTAAGCTCAACATGGTGGAAGAGAGAGTGGTGACATCTGAATTTAGTAAGGAAACCTTATCCAAAATTATTACTTCTTCTAGAGTGTAGCAAAGTGCACCACATTGTGTTTTATTTTGAGGGCAAAGTGGACAACCCAAATCTTATGGAGCAAGTAGAGGGCCTTGTACAGCTAGATCCTTACCTTCATTTTCAAGTCATAAATAGCCAATAAGTAGTGGTGTTGCTTGTTGGACCTCACAACAAGAGAAAGTGCACTTAGGGCAATAGATATGATATCTCTAGTGCATCACACACAACACAAAGATAGTGTGGTCATTGCCACAAATTTGGTCATACTAGTGACCAATGCTTTGACCTTCACTCAGAGTTACAAAGTGGTAAGGCTACTATGGTAGGTAGTAGAGGAGCTCTAGGTCATGGAGGACGAGGTGGTAGAGGTGGTGGTAGAGGACCCACACTTGGTAGGGGCACAATACTTACTCTTGCTTCTAATACAACCATAACTACTTGGATTGAGCCGTTGGATTAAAGATTGGCTAACATAGCCATATCTTAGAGGAGTGTTGACTTCCACCTCTTATGTTGGTGATAGAGACATCTTGGACTTTATGTGCAAAGCAACACAAGTATATGCATCTACCAAAGTGACTAGGAATGTTGTATGTGCTCTAGAGCTTAGAGGAGCATCAATGGAGTGGACAATGGAGCTTAGAGGAGAGACAGGTAGACAGGTCAGACTTCCTCAATTTTTCATACTCTTTGAGGCACTATAGACAACATCTATGGATTCTAGACGTCCTAGTGTAGGTGTTGTAAGTGGTGATGGAGTGTATGATGGACTAGATGTTTGTCAACTACTTGCTACCACACATATTGAGTCTAGAATGATGTTGGAGGTGGCTCAATTGATTATGTGCTTCTTTCTATTCTTAGCCAATCACATGTTTACATTGGAAATTGACCCAACCAATGTTTTGGTTTGCTACCACACTTTGTGAAAGTAGGGATAATGTGGTTCTTGCTTCAAGAGTAAAGGTGGTTGATAGTAGAGCTAACTTGGTTAAGGAGCATGAGATCCGCTCAATGACTAGTGGTTTATGGTAGGCAATAATAGTAAGGTTGGAGGAGTTACCAATTAGATGCCTTTGAGCAAGCTTGGTTCACACCTAGAGTTGTCCTATTGGATAACTAGAAAGGGGAATTTTTATTTGGTGGGATTTTCATGAAAGTTTATACACCATAAAAGGTCTTATTAGACTCTAGTGCGTAATCCCTTGTGTTGGGGAAGGCTATGACAGAGTAGAGTTCTCCTTGCTGAGTTTGGAGACTCTAATGGTTAGGAGTATGACATTACTACTCCCAAGGGCTTGTTGTAGCAGCCAATTGGTGCATCTTCTACTCCTACATCAATAATCAATACTAGGGAGCCAAATTTTGGACCCACACTTATAGGAGGAGAAAGATGGAGATTTTGGAGGTTCTTGAAGAGCTACACAAGTTGCTTTGCCTTTAGTATAAAGGATTTGGGTGCTCTAAAAGGACATGGTATTCAGATTGAGCTTATTGATGATACACCAATTTTTTGACATCCCTAGAATATAGTGACATAGAGAGAGCATTGATCAAAGCTAGAGTATAAACATTTTTGAGGTTAGTTTGGTGGAGATTTCACATAGAGAGTATGCTTTAGCTAGAATGATGCCAACCAAGAAAGATATGCATGGAAACTATACACATAAGTAGATGTGTGGAGATTACCATCCTATAAACCAATAGACTAGGGCTGATCGGTATGCCATGGCTACACTAGAGAAGATCTTTGATTCAATTGGATATGCAAAGGTCTTTAGTACTTTGGATCTTTGAGTAGGATATCATCAATTGTCAATTAGGGAGGAGGACAAGTCCAAGACAACATTTTAGGATTTTGATCTTCATGGCAAGGATGTACTATATAAGTGGAGGTTCTTACCATTTGGGTTAAGGAATACTCTTACCAAATTCTAGAGGGTCATGGATTAGATCCTAGTAGGATTGATTTTGCTCTATTCTATATTGATGACATTTTGGTCTATAGCACTACTATGAAGGAGCATGAGAGACATTTCTTGGAGGTATTTGAGAGGTTGAGATCTCATGGACTCAAATTACATCTGGGAAGTACATTCTTCCACAAGTAGGTTGAGTATTTTGGTCACACTATCTACTCTTGGAGACTTGGTGTTCAGCAAACCAAGGTGGAGGCTATTGCATGTAAAGAACAATCATTCCAAGCTCATACTAATTAGAGTACATTGGGGCTTGGAGTAGTGCTTATCTAACATGATTATAAGAGGAAGGAGTTTGTGGTGGCCTATGCTAGTCACTCCAATAATTTTGTGGAAGTGAAGTATAATTAATATGAGGGAGAGTGTTTGGTAGCAATATGGGTAGTAGCACATGTCCAACGTTACTTATTTGGTAACCTTTTCACTCTTATCATTGGTCATCAAGCACTAAAGTGGTTGATGGATTCCAACAAGCTTTTAGGGAAGCTTGCATAGTGGGTTTTGATTTTACAAGAGTATGATTTCATGATTATTCATAGACTTGGAATGGTGAACCTCAATGTAAATCCATATCCTAACCAACAAGATCAGATTGGAGCACAATGGCATGATGAGATATATGAAGAGATGGTGTTAGGTTGGCATGAATTTACCTTTTTATGTATATTTTCTAAGACCTTGGTGGTATCTCTCTCAACACATACCAGAGGAGGTATTGAGGTCACAAATCTAAAGGGTAGAGATATTGGTACAAGTCAATGAGACATCCATGATGATATCTTAATGATTAATTATCTTTGCACAGGTGTTGTAGGTAGCAAATTTTGTGCCAAGGAGAGAGACCATATTCTTCAACAAGCTGTGCAATTTAGATTGGAGAGTAGACACCTTCTTTGTGTATTGGAAGATGGTAGAGTGCAAGTTGTACAACTTCCATCTTAGAGACTATTGTTGGTATGTCATGCTCATTAGGAGCTAGGACATTTTTGAGTAAAGTATACATATAGCTTACTCCAAAGTCATTATTGGTGGCATGGAATGCAGACCAATGTACAAAACTTTGTTGTTAGATGTGTGGTTTGTAACCAAGTTAGAGCATCATTTAATGCTCCTATGCCATAGTTACACTTATTACCTATCATGGGATTGGGTTATCATTGGAGTTTAGACTTTGCTAGACCTTTACCATTGACTACAAGACATCATTGATATATTTTGGTTATGGTGGAACACTTCTCCAATTGGATTGAGTTAGTGGTACTTCTTGACAAGTCCAATGAAGCGATGGCTTACTCATTCTTGGATTAGGTTCTTAGTCATTTTTGTGCACCAATTGAGGTTTTGATTGATCAAGGTACAGAGTTTTTGGGGGAGTTTCTGGCCTTGATTGATCATTGTACTACCTTCCAAGGTCACCTTGCAGTAGATGGCTTAGCAAAGAGAGTGGTTCATGCAATGAAGAGAGGATTGTGGAAGTAAGGTTTACAAAGAAGCCATCTAGGAGATTGAGATCTCTAGTGACCTTGGTTGGCCATGGGCAAATGGTTCAGCCAACAAGCCTTCTTAACATACTTCTCTCCTTACTTTCTACTCTATGGATGAGATCTAGATTTACCTATAGTCATTTATCATGATGTTACTATAGTTTTGGACTTGGATGATCCAAAAATATGGGCAAGTGTATGTTCTCAATGGGTAGAGATCTCTTGGAGAGTGATGCTAATGGCCTTTGAGAAATGGCTCAGCATAGGCCTACCTTATACTATATTACTATTTGAGGAGGAGGTTATAGCCCCTTAATCCATTGATTTCATCCAAGTGACTATGTATATTTGTAACAAATTGCACTCACAACAATTGATGTTACTATAGGCCGCACTATCTTAAAAGTATGTGAGGTTTTGCCTTCCAAAGTCCTCATGTTAGAAGGACATGATGATGTTGTTTGGAAGGATCATATGCACAATTATGCATCATGCTACCTCCCAAACATTGATGGCACTATGGACCCAAGCTTGGTAATTGTACTTGCAGGCTTGATGTATGTTATGTGGCTCTTTTGGTAGAGCTACTACAATATTGGTGTGTGATAGCTATTTGAGAGGATGGCATATGGTATGTTTGACTCCTTCCCTCATGGTGGTTCCTCAAAGACAATGGTAATGTCCTAGATATACATGACCTATAACTAGTTCACCCTTTATATGGTATATATTGTAGACAAACAACTAACAACGGGGCTTGATAGCACCCAGCTTGTGATCTTTGCCTATCATAAAGTATATCACATACATAGAATAGATGGCTATTTGGAGTTAGAGGGACCTAATTGCTAGCTAGAGTAGCAATTGTAATTCCTTAGAGTTCATGTATGACTTATGTGTGAGTTATGCTTCTTTATTGTATGATGATAAAGTGATGTACATTGTGGCAATATATATATATATATATATATATATATATATATATATATATATATATATATATACAACAACTATCATGACATTTGTAACGCCTTAGCTAGTTTGCTCAAAATGTTGGAGTGGTAGTGTTTGCAGTCAGAGTATTTTGGTAATTATGCATGGACTACTTGTTGGCGGTCTGATTTCATGTTAGGGCTATTGATCACATGGTGAGACCCACCATCACTTGCACCATTTGCACCATTGGATGTGCCGTCAATGGTGTTGTTAAGGCTAGAGACCTAGGTCGGGCAGAGGGGTATACTTTTAAAGTCCAGCTCTAGAGAACTCACTTCTTTGATACTGAGCCTTTGAGTTCCCGGCTATGGTGGATAGAGGCCAGTGAGTGTCACCTAGAATCTCTTAGTTAGAGTGGATGTGACTTGACTATAATCAAAACCTAATTGTAGATTTTTCAACGAAGGATCGAATATAGATCTCATTTGAGTGTGATTTGAGTGGAGGAATGAATTGATTATTGTAACACTTTAGAGTTCATGTATGACTTATCTGTGAGTTGTGCTTCTATAATGTATGACATTGACAATGATGTATGTTGTGTAGTGATGTGTATATGCATGATAACTCTCATGATCCACCTACCAAAAGCTCAAACATGATACAAAAGTCAAGGAAGAGGGAACCGTGCAAAGAGGGTAAGTTGGTCAACATGCAATACTAGAGGAGAGGACCAAGTGTCATGTGCAGATCTCCTAGCAAAGAAAGGTCATCCTCATAGAGAATATCTTCTACAAAGGCATCATCTAAGAAACATATGATAAAATCTTCAAATCTTATTGGCACTCCAAGTATAAGTAGTCCATTTGTAAATATGACACATCCCTTTGGAAGCTCAAGGTTGGGAGGGATACCTAAAGGAGACCATGCTTTGCACTTTGATACCTTGAATCTTAAGTTTACAAAATGTAGCTCAACAATCAAGTGATCAAAGGCATGCCTACTTTGATCTATGGGGTCCACAATTTGTGTATCATTTGCCAAGGAAGGAATACACAACCTTGCATGGCCAAACTAGTAGATAAGAGAGCTTTGAAGTGAGAAATGGCAAAAAAGGTCCTCCCTATTGTATATATCCCTCCTAAAGGATCTCCCTATTTATGTCAACAACTAACTCCAAGATGGTGACTCCTTCCTATGACCATCCATGCTAGTAATAAAAGGATCTAGGAAATCCATAGAACTATTGCATAAAAGGAATGAGACGTGTCAAGGATCTACGGCCTCCCTAAGCTCTCAAAAGATAGATGCCCAAGAGATGCTATTAAAAGCATTCTCAACATCCATTTATAGGACAACCTACTCTAGATGGATATGTAAGAGTGCTTTGATGCCTAAAGAAAAAGCCTCTTAACCTCCAAGTGTAGCTACTCCAAACTAATGTGGTCTCCAAAGTGAGATTGATGCTAAGAGACAATGGTATGGCTAACCAAGTGCAAAAAGATCTCTCTTATAGCAATTGGTCTAATGCCTCTTATGTCCTTCTCCATTGCAAGAAGTAGACTATCCTCTAACATACCCAACTAACTAACATAGGAATATCTCCTCTTGCTATAGCTATAGCAACTTGAAATAGCTCAATAAATCCACTAGAAGGATCATCTACCTCAAAGTAATCTCAAGATGCTCATATACCATCCATGATAAGGCTCTTGAGGAGAGGCCACAAAGATTGTGCGTTGCAAGGAGCCATGCACAATGTTTGTGCAAAAGCAACCTATAAACTTTGCTCAGGCTGATAATCTAAGACCTCTAATAGTACTCCTTCTCTTGCCTTAGGATGTAGTGAGCAAGGAAGAGAGATAGTCTCATCAAAGGGACTAGCCATAAACAAAAGGTGTAGCTTTTGTGCTGCTCGACTAAACTCTCTCACTTAACCCAATGTCCTACATCATCATAATCAAGGGTGTTCAATTGTTCCAAGCCTTAAGTTTATTTTTCTCACATATTTAATTCCATGAAGAATGAAAGGCAAAAAGGAAGGGTAAACTCCTCAAAGAAGTTTAGCATGCTTTGGCAAGGAGTGGAGATAGAGATGGGGAGAGTGAGGAGAAATTCTAAAGTTTCTGAACTTACGTTACCATATATCACATGAGTGAAAAATAAATTTTTTTCAATTTCACTTTCATATGTATTTACATTGCATATTATAGATATTTCAATAGAAAAATATGAAAATTTTTGGTTTTTAAGTGGTTGGAGTAATTAATTGATTGTGAGAATGATGGGTTGAAAAACATACAAACATTTTGGTGTTTAAGTGTTTAGAATAATCAATTCACCATGAGTGATGGGTTTTGAATTTTGAAATTATTATTATTATTTTAATTCTAAGTTGATTGGAATTTAGTTTAGAAATTATAGAAATTTATATTGAAATTTATGGCAATTTTTTATTTTTTGGGTTTTGAGTACTAACATTTATTCATGTGATATGTGATAAGAGTGATCTTAGTTTTGTAGGTATAAGCATCACATGTTATTATCATTATTTTTGTGCTAGCTATGGTTTAACTTCAACATGCTACCTATGTGCAATTCATGATACATCATGCTCATTGTGTTATTGATTCTTTACCTTGCAAAGGGTAAAGACCCTTCTGAGAAAAATGCACAATGACTATGATTGGAACACTTGGGATGTTGATGTAAGACAAGCAATCACATCAACATCATTGACACTCAAGATTACATACACTTTGTCTATTCCCTTGTTGAGCATTCTAGGATATTGATGGAGTCATGGGAATGGTTAGCATTTCATGCGGGTTGTATTTTGGAGCTATTTGAGTTTAGCCTCATCACTCCATGATGAGGTTAGACAAGCTTTTTGCTTACCACTTGATTGATTTGCACTTGATCCCTTGAATGAGTTAGTTTGGTTCTTATTTCTCTTACCCCCCACAATAGAGTCTTTATTATATAGGAGGGCATGCAAGGCAAAGAGATGTAGCTATTAGATTTTATGGATTCTAAGTAGAGGATTGGGCTACTCTATAAGAAGAGTCTATATGGGCTCCACATTACAGGAGATAGTTTTAGCCACATGATACTATAGGTTCCTCTCAATTATGATGGTGAAGGATATTGGATCAAGCAAGAGAGTATAGTAGAGTAGCATGAGCCCAACATCCTTTATCAATGGCTAGTCCCATTGATAGGACTATCTCATCCTTATGCTTATTACATCTTGTGGTAGAAGATGGAGTGTCACTAGAGGTCTTAAACTATGAGGCTAAGTATCATTTATATCTTGATAGATCACTTTTTGCACAAGCATTATGCACTACCTTGCTTCTCTCCTCAAGAAGTTTGTTAAGGATGATATATGAGCATCTTAGAGTTTGCTTCCAAGCATATGATTCCTCTAGTTGTTTTACCAAGTTATTCAAGTAGTTGCAATAATAGCAAGGAGAAAGAATCTTACAATAATTAGTCAAGTGTTAGGTGCTAGTCTACTTCTCATGATGGAGATTGACATTGGGAGCATTAGACAAATTACTATTAGAGATGTCTTTTTGCATCTTGTTAGCCAGAATATTGTTCGTCAATATTGTTCTCACTTTCAATAGCTCCTCAGTCCACATTAGTTTGGAGTTGCTACACCTAGAGGTTGTGAGACTATACCTTTAGGCATTAGGACACTCTTTGCTATCTATTCACAATGGGTTGTTTTATAAGTGAAAGTTGAGAATTCTTTTAGGAACATCTTACGTGCATCCATCTTTAGAGAGCTTAAGGAGTCCAGTACATTTTTGGCAAGTCTTCTTCTTTTTGTGCAATATGGTCATTCTATATCTCTCCTTCTTCCCTTGATTACCACTATGATTATTTCTTACAAAAGTGAATTATGTTCTTAGAGTCAATTGTTGTTACATGGCAAGGAGGTCCTTTACGGAGACCTTTGTTTTCCATAGCTCAATTTAGAGCTCTCTTATTTGATGCATTGACCATGCCAAGTTGTGTATGTTTGTCCTTGGTAGATGATACATACATAATGTGCCTCATAGATGAGATTAGAAAACCTTTGATTGCTTGATTACTAAGCTTCATCTTGTAAGCTTGAGAATGAAGATGTCAAAGTGTAATGCATGTTACCTTAGAGTTTCCTCCACACCTATAGCTTCTAGAGGGTATATTAGACCTACATTGTACAAGTCCAAGACCGAGGAGAGAAATAGGAGAATAGAAGATCACATTTGGACACTTGAATGAGGGAAAAATCCAAATGCCGTGCATGAGCTTTGGCTCTTGTATTTATAAGGATCATACAAGGCCCTTGAGAAGCTTCTCAAGAAGCTTCCTTCTAGAGGCCGCTTACTTGGCGTGAAAGCTAAACTAGTTGGAAGCTTCTAGAAGCTTCCTTCTAGAAGCTACCTACTTAGGGTGCAAGCTAAGCTAGCCAAGTAACTTCCCAAGAAGCTTCCTAGATACTTCTGGAATATTCTAGGCTAATTTGTCTTATTTGCTACTTTGTTAGCCCTACAAACTTCATCGCTAAACTCCATATTGTTATATACATATTCTTGGAGTGTCAATAGTATACGTGGACTTTGTCACATGCTTCCTAGATATGGCTCTTTTAGAGGATATTCTTTATGTAGACGACCTCCCACTTCTAAGAGATCCATAGGTAGCATTTGGTACACTCTCCTCTAGTATTACCTACAGATTGATTTACCTACTTTGCATGGTGCCTCCTTTTGTGAACTTCCTATCACATTTGAGAGCTTTTGATAGGAGGATTATGGGTGTCTTTGGTGATATCAATGGACCAAGGATATTTGAGTGTGTGATAAGGGATTCGGCACATAGATGATATCTCTACCAATCTTTTGTGTGAAAAGAGAAGGCCTATTATATATGGAAGAGCCCTACTATCTAACCTATCACATCTTTGGGTAGTTGAGCTTTCTAAGCATCTCTACTTTTCTCCCATTTTGATAGCCTAATCTTGAAAATGTATGAGATTGAGGTAAGAGAGAGATCCTTTTCTATCCAAGTGTTATTGTAGTAGATAAAAAACCTTGTCACAACATGATGTTGTTCAAATTTGTAATATCATGGTAAGAATTGGTTGGTCACACAAGGATTTGGGTTGGATATGACAAAAACAAGGTAAAGGTGTCATAACAATGACAATCTATTGTTTTTTTTATTTAAACTCTTGGACAAAGTCATTCCCAAAAGAGTGCAATATCACCCTTATGGCATTTTACAAAAATCTAAACAAAGTAAACAACTTTGAATCACTTTCACTATAAATATAGTCCAAAGGACTCCTAAAGATGATCTATCATTCATAACAAAGGTCACTTTGCCTTGGAATTTACTTATCCTCCAATTATCCTAACCAAATTATGCCTACTATCATCACAATAGTCCCATGATCTACCATCCATACCACCTTTACAAACTTTGGATCATACAAGATCAACAATTTTCAAGTTTCTTACAAGTAGTAGGATAGAACGTTGTCATACTTTTCTTTTCTCTCTTTGGGAACACACAGGGTGCCTAGCTGTGGAGACTACAGATCAGAGGCTAGAGGTAAACCGTAATGACTCAACAAAACACACATGTGACCCTTATTGCCGGAACCTTCCTTTCTCATGACTAATATTCTTGCTATCGAGAAGGATAGTACCGAGCTGTGAGCCGGCCTGTCTCGCACTCAGGATGAACCTCTGATGGCTATTATGGTAGCGCACCATGGACTAAGAAGGCAAGGAACCCCAACTCCATCATACTCCTCCAAGGCTAACACTCCAAGACTCAAGACATTGCTCACTAGAGAACTCAATGAGAGAGAGATAGTTGCAAAATGAAAGAAGGATGAGTACCTCCTCACCCCTTGTTTATATACTTGTGAAATAGTTACATACCAAAGTTACTAATTACTGTAGTAACTCAAGTTACTAGACTAAAAGTCAAGTAAAGTCAAAAAGTAGAAAGGAATATCCATTCACATGGGCATATTCCCCTATGCATGTGGTCTTATCTTGACCCAACCACTAAGTCAAGGATTCCTTCACATGGGCTATCCTTGGACTAAAGAAGAATCCAAAACAAAAAGGTTTGCGGGCCCAAGAGTTCTCAACTCTTTCCTCAAAGCCAAACACCTAGGAATAATACCAAGTCAACACACTAAAATCCAAAATAGTGGTGCTCATCTTTTCTACTTCCTCTAAAGCAAGGTCCCCTCTATCTTAGCTATGACTAACTTTAGCTAACCATGACTAATATAGAACCATCCTTTATCTCTATATAAATAATATCTCTTAAGTACTTGTAATGCCAAGCTAAATATCATAATACCACACACATGCACAAATGGGTGTTACAGAGCAACCTGACCTGTCATCACAACACGCACTCCTGGTCTACTGGTCATCACTTCCAACATAACCAAGGAGAAATACACAGCACTCCTAGAAGGAAATAATCTGAGCGCAATGCCGGCACACCAATCCAAGCCAATTGGGCGTACAAATAGGCATAAAAGTACAGAGAGGATCCAATCACAAGAAAATGGCAACAACTCTCTGTACTTTTTGTCAGGAAAGAGCTTCAGAGCCTTCATGCTCTGTCATCAAGCTCATTCTAACCTGTACTCCAAGCCTCCTCCCATCTGTACTTCAAATCTCAACAAATTCCTACTTCATGTGTGGATTTTCTGTCTTTTTGATGGGGAAAAGTGTGCGCAGCTCATATGCAAGTAACTATTTCTACATAGCTTGGATTCGGGTGATCTAAGATTCAATGGAAAGCCTGTAAGATAAGCTTTCCAATGATATAAAATACAATTCAATCAGATTATTACAACTCTGCTGAAAATCTCTCAAAGTTGTCCAGGGTTTTTTTTGGACTTCACCCTAATTTCAAAATCTTCTTTTTAGGGTTTGCTCCTGGTTCTTGGCAAATTTTCCCCAAATTTCTTATTCTGAAATACACTTGATCCTTAAAAACACTCTGGCAACCTGAAACTCTCAGTCATAGTCACAGGACATGAGACTTTATATCCAATCAAGATGAAAGGAAAATTTGCTCTACCGAGCTTATGACAGTATTTTCAGCAGGATGTTTTGCATCAGACCTCACTCTGCACAGATCTAGAACCACCCAAGTTTTCCACAATAGCTGATTTTTTTTTCTAACCTCCTGCAAATTTTCTTAGCCTAATCCAACTCTAGTCTTTAGATGTGAATCAATTCCTGAGCTGGGCTAACTTGTGAGCTCTACAGACCCAGGTATACTTGATCCAAGATCCTGATTTCTCTATTTGAAGAATTCACATGAAACTTTCACACAAAGGAGCTTAACCTATCCACCAACAACTCTGGAAATTTTCATGAGGAAATTTGAACTGCAACTTGGGGAGTGACCAAAACTCCAAACCTGATCATTAGCTCTTCTCCAACACCTTACATCCCATAAGCTTCAACTTCAATCAATTGGATCTGATTTGAGATCAACCCCAAACTAGAATTTATTGTGCTTAGTACTGTAATAACATTATTTACTCTCCAATACCACTAACAGATAGTGAAAAGGTCTCAAGAAGCTCCCTCAATTGACTACTTTGTGCTCCTGGGTATGAATTCAACCCCCCTTCACTCAATTGATCATATCCCCCTCAAACTCAGCTCAAATCGAGTGATTGCTATCTGCAAATTGTAGCTTTTTGTCTCCTCTTTCCAACCATGTACTCCATTCCTCAAATGCCCTCCCCGAACTTCCCTGATGGTAAAAAAAACCCCGACTTCCCCCTTGAGACCCAAGTTCTTGCACATTTGTCCTTTACTCTTTTTACTTTTTGACAAATGGACCCCACAACTCCATCTTGAAGCTTATGAGCAAAATTTTAGGCATTCCCCAACTATAGAAGGACATAAATTGTCAAGTCCTAGACATTCTCATAAGTAAGCACCGGAAGGACGATAGTATATGGGTTTCCTATCACCGACTCTACAAACACCACCCCGAAACATGCTACCAACCAATCCCATAAGTTGTCACGGTGTAAAATCTAAAGCCTGATGAGAAAAGGATTTGAGAGTGGCAGATCGGGAGCATGGGACATCTCATGCTTGAATGCTTCCTCCAATGCTCTAACACTCGCTCTCTGCTACAACTCTCTCTCAACTTCCTTCTCTCCTCGAGACGCTCCAAACTAAAACACACCCATCTCTCTACTCGCCCTCATCTTTATTCATCAGAGCCCTCAAACATGATAAGATTGTAACCCATGTGGCCAATCACATACATGTACATAGATGGCTTGCATGGCAACATGTCGTCCGTCGGATCTAGCATGCAACCTACCCCACTAACGTGGACATAAACTATGATAAGTCACTTTTTACGAGCTGCACAAACCACAACACGACAACGTGCACACTAGTATTGGAATCATATCTTGCAAGGGTCATATCTCTAAGCCATCTAAGAGTGTAAATATAGTGGTTCACCCTTCCCAAAAGGCACTACTTTCCAAGAGATTAGAATGACTCATGTTGCTTAGTCTCACAATGTGAGGTACTCATGAAATATGAAATATGAGGTGTGGTAGGAGGTGAGGTACAAGGTATAAGGTACAAGATTACAATGCAAGGTAAGAGAGTAGAGGTACAAGACAAAGTACAAGGTATGAGGTATGAGATACAAAGTACAAGGTATGAGGTACAAGATACAAAGTATGAGGTGAGGTTTGTCTATGAGACACCACCAAGTACAAGATAATGAGATATGAGATTCAAGGTACAAAATATGAAGTATGAGATGATGTATGAGGTGAAGTAATACAAGGCAAGGTAAAAGGGATTAGGTCTGTGTATAGAGTCCTTATGGTTATAACTTTTGCTTAGACCTCCAAATGCTAATATTTGGTTGTAGTGGAATGCTCATGAATATACATGTCTAATGAAATAAAGCTTGCTTCATTTGGACATGTAACCATGGATATATTAGCCTTATCATGTGCCAAAGTGTTTTGGGCCAATGTCTTCCATGCAAGTGATGTTCCTAGCTAATGATCTTCCATTAGGCCAATGGTGTCATTCAAGAATTCTTTGTTCACAAATGTTAGCCCCATAGTCATCACCATTGAGAAATCATGATCATGGATCACAAAGATCCCAATCATGAAAATCACAACCATAAGGATTATTTTCCTCATGATCCATGGGTCCAGAAGAGCCATGGTGTTTTTTTTATGTCATCTTCTCATCCTCCTATGTGGTTACCTTCTAGATCAATGATAAATAGCACATCTCTTGTTCTAGCCTTCATAACTTTCTTACCTCTCATTACTTTATAAAACTTAGAAAAAAGAAAGAAAAATGCACTAGTAGCATGAAGTTGGGTCCTTGCAAACTGCATACCTTCATGTGCATGAGAATGCTTTCCATCCTTTGCTTCTTTACCTTCAAATTTGACCAAAGGTTCATAATCTTCCTTAATAGATAGACAATTTCAACACATGCTACATTCTCTCTTAGTTTACTCATTCATTCCTTATGCTATTGGAGCATGTCTTTGCTCTTGCTCAAGTAAGGGTGTAGGCTCTTGGATCCTAGCTCTATCTTGCATTAGGGCATGCCAACTCGCACCAACTACTTTCTCCAAAGTGATGAGCTTCTGCTTATGTTTGGCCCACCCAAATACATCTTCATTATTCATTGGTGAGTGTGGTTTTAGACTAGATGCAAAAGTGATCTATATGACACAATATCCTTTTGGAGAACTAAGCATTGCTACACATGATGCCATTAGGGATTTATTGTCTATCATGGCATGAGAGAGTAGATATTTTGTTTGGAGTGAGAGTTTGTATGCTTTGTAGATGACTTAGTCATGGTAGACTTATACTTGGTCCAAGATGGTCAGGTGATAGTAGCGGATATTGTGGTTATTGATATAACATGTGAGGTACTTTTGGAGGGAGTGATTACTCATCCCACCAAGCGAAGCTACAATAAACAAGGTCACCTCTTTGTTCCTCTAGTCTTGGAATTATATGAGGCTATGGGTGCATCATTTGTTTCCAAGTATAGAGGTAGACAACAAGGTCACCTCTTTGTTCCTCTAGTCTTGAAACTATGCGAGGGTATGGATGCATCATTTGACACATTTGTGGAGACTGCATGCGGGCATATCATTTTAGACTTCAAGTGTACCATTCTCACTCTCATACTTCACAAAGTGTTTTAGATAGAGTGTGTTCATTACTCTCCAAAAAGCAAGGGCTTGTGCAATCTAGAGGAGAGCAGTCATATTAGATTATGTGTCTTCAGATGCTCAGTAGTTTATAGACCATACTACCTACATAACTATATCCTCTCATATGCAGTAGAGCAGATTTCTCATATCTCACTGTTGCAGTATAGGCCCATTTTACCTCCTCTGGCTTCTCCTTGGGGTCTTCTATCCTTCTTATTATCCTAAGCGGTTGCCTTCTCTCACGAAGAATGAATGGAAATCTTATAGGCTTGTCCACGCTTGTTGGATTCCATGGGGTTTAGTGTGCATGAATGTCATTTTGATATAGACAGGCCAATGAACCCCACCCCGGAGTTTCAGAATGAGTCCGGACTTAGACCATTACGTAGACCACAACAGTCCGTCGAAAAGAAATTCTTACTGCAGTTCGGATTTTACTGAAACTGTAATCCGACAACATATTCACCATCAAGTGCACAATGCGAATATACGACTCCAACCTCAACAGGAGGAGAATTTCTAGCGTCTCCCATATTCTTTCTCAGAAATGCTTCAGTGGTACTACGATCAGAAGACATATGAGAACTCTCTGCTTCTGGATTTCAGGTTAGACAATGTGCAGGCGTTATGATAAGACAATCAGGTTTAGGCGGTGTGATCTATGCCTGCTTAAAGTTGAAATCGAGAGAATATAACAATCGTACTGCGTTGATAGTTATAACAGACAGTGCTGATTAGTCCTAAAATTTCTTTGAAGCGTTTGGTAAGGGTCAAGTTATCCAAGGGGATTCGAATATAGAGGCTGCGGCCAGGGACTGCGGATTCCGTCACGGAGGTGCGGAAGCAAAGTACCCACTGAGGTTGGGAAAAGCTGATTTTCAGGCTGTGGGTTATGGGACCGTTTCCCCAAATTTAAACCGACGACCCTTGAAAAGAATAACTTGGAGCGAATCGGAACTCTCTGAATTTTTGTCTATATATATACTTCCTTGACCTGCTTTCTTCGCTTCCATCCTGTTGTGGAGGCGTAGGACGAGGAGGAGCAGGAGATGACTTTCATGTTCACCTAGATGCGTTTTTATCCAAGCTCTTGCGGAAGGAATTACTTAGTTAAGTTCGCATTGAGTAATATGGTGGAGTATCGAGTTTACTGCAGGAATCAAAGCTGTGATTGGAGAATTAGGAAGGGAATAAGGTTGATCGGTGGCTGGCTTGGCTGCTTTGATCAATGTTTGGAGAAGCTGAAAAGAAAGGAGGTGGTGGTTTGTGATGTCGATGTGGTTCAGTTCCTCTGCTGGCAGTTAGTTGGAGAGTTAGGAGACGATGACAGGTGTGGGGGTTTTTTGTTCCAAATTCGTTGAATAAGATAGCATCAAAATCGGTAGGGCTTCAGGGCAGATGTGCGAATTTGGGCATTTGGCATTTCGGCTAGAAAGTTGGCGAAGTGAAAGCGAAATATAACAACGACCGGACGCCTGTATGCGTATGTTGGGAGAGTGATACTGGGACAAGTCCAAATCGATAGTTCGAAGTTACTGGCAGGGTGCGGAAAACGTCGTTTAGTGCTGAGATCAAAGCGCGAAGGGTCTTTTTTCTGGTACTGGAAGCCGCAACAACGATCCAGAATCAATTGGAACCAGAGGGATTGTTCTGATACTAGATACTGTTTTCAACGATGTTCTCCATCGCTTCCAGTATTGGGTACTTCCGATCTTCACACAGGTGGGGAACTCTGTTGTTTGGAATTCCCTCTAGTTTGTGATGCTCCGGTCAACTAGGACGTATAGGAAGTCTAGTGAGTGAGAAATGAGCGTTACATGTTAGATAAAATGTATTTTAAATGAGGATGGGGCCGTCACGTTGCTGTTTCTCCTTTCGGAAGAAACAGCAACGTGAACACATTTCTGACTATTTCAGAACTAAACACGGGAAATTTCAGTTTTCTCAATTATCTCGCCACTGGCCGCACGCAATAATCTCATGGAAGATCCGAGGATATCCTTTTTACGAATACGGACATGCTCTGCCTGATGCATTGCTGCTTTGCCGCCAGAACAGACTGATAAGTTTGTCATTAGCCCCTCAAAATTTACTAGTTAAAGGGTGGCGATAGCTGGATTGGTAAATCTCCAACAGCCCTGCCGGAAGTGTTGTTACTGCATTGATACGTGCCTAGGCGTGTGGCTGCTGGCTTTCATGACGGGTTTCCAATTGCTCTGCCGCCAGTGCATCTATATGGATCGCGCTACTAACCTTGCCTATTGTAAAATCTTTGATTCCGCTCGCGGGTAGATTACACTACAACTGGGGCCTTAGTTACATGCTTTAGATCCTGCATGTACGGAAAGACTCAGTGAGCGAGACTCTGAAAAACACAAAGAAAACAAAGTCCTGCTCAATATTCGAGGCTAAACTTGTGATGCCTTCAGCTCGACAGCTCCCTGCTTTTGTAGCATGTACAAAATCTGTACTATCTCTCTATCTTAGTTATAAGAACTTTCTTTCGTCTTTTTCTACTACCAATGTGATCGATACGAGTTGTCTACTCCAATTTGCACTGACTTTTCCTAATATCATTTCTTATCATGCTGTTGGCCAGACATCAAGTACTGTATTATCATTTCGATCCATTGATCAACAGATTGAGGATGAACGTATTGATATGACCTTAGCAACATTAATGCATTGGCTCCTATCTTACGTAAAGGCTACCCGGCATAGCACTTCGAGGATAGTGGTGAGCTTTGACACTTTCTGTCTGACCTGTAAAATACTTATTAATCTGAGGAGATTAATCTGTGATAACTATATTTGTATCCAAGTTGACATCTGTGAGCACCTATATGCATGATGCTGGCGAAATGTACTTACTGTTACAAATAGAGAAACTTTGGGTAATCTATGCAGTCTCGTTTGAGTAGTGTCGGTGAAAGTTCTGTTGGCGATTCTTATGCGCAGTACACTTACGTGCTCCTAAACTTGGAGAAGATGTTCTATTTGGAGACATTGCTGATTGTTATCCATTGTTCAATAAGCTTTGGAGTGAAATACCTTCTGCAGGAATGTTGCGATTGACCATGACCCCGTACAAGGTTTGGTCAACTGCAGGGGTTTGAGTCTCTCTCTGGACAAGGAATGAGAATCAAAAGTTAAGGAGTTCATGGGGTTCACTAGGACGAATCAGAAACAATGGTAATGCTTCTGCTTGTTCCGAGGCTTCAGTTTCACTTGCCAATAAATAGGTAGAAATTACTGAGATAGCAGAGAACTCGCTATTTGAGCAAGTACCATGAAGAGGAATGATAGTATGAGGCTTCCAAACCAACTTCCTGATGATGAGGGGAATACACAGATGGAGATGTCTAAAAGTTCACTATCTGCTATTTGTCTCGCTCCAAGGAAGAACTTACAAGGCCTAGGGCGTATAAAGAGGCCAATAGTGGATGTTTCGGGGGAACAGAGACTTAGAAAAGCAAGAAGTACTCACAGGGAGATATATGATTGTCCTAAATTTGTGGGAATAAGATCCAGTGAGGAACAACTGCACCAGACGACCTTGCAACCTGTGGCGGAAGAGAGTATCGCGGATTCACATAAAATGTTTCAGAAAAATGCCTCAGAATCCAAGAAGCGGAAGCTCAGTAATCATTCTGAAGATTTCATAATGGTTGGTCCTAAGAGCCTTCCCAGCAATCCAGGTCTGCCGGGAGAGGAGAATTCGGGGAGGAGGCATGGTGAAATGCTTTCTCGTTCCTCAAAAAAGCTACGAAGAAAGGAAATTTCTTCCAGAAACGGATTGGAATATTCACAGGCAGGTGTATTTGGTAAGGCTTTCGGAGAAGATGTTCTTCCATCTGTTTCGGACAAGAAGAACCTACTTAATAATATTTTCCTTTTTGAGGCAAAGGGAGAGCTGCTTGATCGCATATCATTGGGTAAGAGGAAAGGTTTTACCAAACAACAAAGTGGGGAAAGTAGGTCTAGTAAAGTGAGCAAGGAGCAAAGACTCGAGTTAGTGCCGAGTAAGAAGAAAGAGTCAAGGAAAGGACAAAGGGAAAAAATTGGGGAACATGCTGTGGAGAAAATCTTATTAGTGAATGATCTGACAGAAAGTAAACAATCTATCAAACGAGTCGACGACTTTCGGAAAGAGCTGAATTATCAAGTTATTTCCTTAGAGTCAGCGTGCTCAAAGAGTCAACGTGAAATTTTGAGAGAGGTGAATGAAGAAACAACTTCAGAACTACCACTCAGAAATGAAGGGATTACACCGGGTTTGGAAGATAAACTTAACAAGACACTCAAACAGGGGCCACATCCCCCGGACCTCAGAGAGAGATGCATGACTTTATTAGATTCAGCATCTCAACACAAGAATAAGATGATTGCTTCAGATCTTTATCGCAACGGAGCCCTTGCTATTGAGCATGGGAAGAATTCTTATATGGTAAGTGGATATGTAGAAGTATGTGCATACTTTATGATCTATTGACAGGCATATTCTGTCGTCTAAGAACCAAAGAAGACTATCGTAATGATGCTGTTTAAGTCCTTTAAAAGTTATCTTCAATTTCTATTATTGTAGATTTGTATATTAATTCTTATTTAAATTTAAGTACCTTTAAATATAGATAATTTATAATTTTATTTCTCTCCTATTAACTGCCTTAATTCCACGATGAATTGCCATTGTATAAATATAGTATGGCACTTTACAGATATCATTTGTCAGAATTAAGAATTTTGATATATATAATTTTTCTTTGAATTTATCTGTGCATCAGATGCAACTGACTTTTATTCTTGTTATTTTCTCCTTGCAGCCCAAACCGAAAATATTTAGATTTGTAAGTTTGGACCTTGACTTTATAATTCATCTATCATTTACAGTTGACCAAGTTTCTGAAAGTTGATAATCTTGTAAACATCTATCAAAGTTCATTAATCAAAATCCATAAGTGATTAGATTTTACTGCATTTAATTCTCATTTAAAGTGATTGAATCTGGTTACTTGAGTCCTTTTGTTTCACAGAGAATTTAATATATTTTTAGTTAATGTGACTGAGTTTAATTTGTTGAAAATCTAACTCATGTTCAATTAATGGTTTTGTTCAGTCTTGGGATGGAGAAACTGTTCAAGACGCAGTTCTTAGTGAAAGAGCTATCTTATTACAGAACCTGGATCCTTGTATGAATTCAAGAGAGATTGAGGTATGTAATCTCATAATATTTATTTCTCCTTAGATAGAACTATTGTTATCATCTATTGTAAAATATGATGAAGTACTGTACATTTATAATTCTGCTTTACTATTACTAAGAAACTTGCTTCTATACCAAGTGGTTTTAAAACTAATTTTTTGTTCTGATTCTATGCTCTCCTTGTTACTACATACTCTCGTACTCCATATCTACAGCTTTTAAAAAAGATAAATATTTGTTGTATACAATGCAACCTATGCTGTATTTAATAACGTATATGTATCGAGGGTTTTCTACATAAGAGACTTTATATGCCAAATTGCATGTCTTGATGCTACAGGCGGTATTGGAGATGGTTCTAGGCACTACTTGCGAAGTTCGAATCTGTCCTCCAAAAAATATCACTTGTTATAAGTCAGGTCAATTTACTATGAACTTAGTATATTCATGCTATTGAAATATTTTACTTTCAATTTCCTCTAGTATATCAATTATGCAAGCTCCACCATATGTTGCTTATTTAAAAGTTTTATTCTCGATCTTGTATTGAACCACCTCCACCTTCTTGACAAACGAAGTCCGATCTCAGGCTATGCTTCTGGCCGTCCAGGTGAAGCTGTTGTAGTCTTCAAGAATCCTGACATAGCAGACAGGGTTTTGAGGAGTATGACGGATAATCTGCTAGTGCTTTCGGAGTATGACAGGTATAGTTTAGGTTTCTAATGTGACATACTTATCTAATTATAAGCTGTCTAGATACTGTTCGAGGCTATCAATCTCTTCTTATGTTTCACATTGATTCCATCAGCTTATACATTTCATCCCATTGTTAATCAGACGTCCTTCTTCACCCTTCAGTTGAGCACCTGATCCCATCTTTGCCGATTTAAGGACTCTAATGCTCCAGCACAGTAAGTGCTTGGTAAATCCTATGGTACGGGAGCAGGGAGATCTGAAGTTTCTCAAAAGGCCGGTGCAATCAGGGCTGTGTCTCGCCTGAGCATCGTGCAAAAAATATGTTTTTTTACTTCACCTTCAAATTTTAATGTGCACAGGCCTATAATAGCGAGCATGTTGGAGACAATAAAGGAGGACGACAGTTTCCGAGGATTTTTCAATCTGAAAAATCTAGGTTGGAAAGTCAACGCATCTGCTGATCAAGTAAGGTGGTTTGTTTGTGTGATGTGTTATTCACATCGAACCTAAACCAGTGTGTCAAATTGGTAAACAATACCTCTTACCGATAATGCTAAAATATACAATATCTCTTATACTTGCCTAGCTACTACATTCACACGCCTACCCTGCAAGCACTAATCCAGGAAACAATACCTCATTGCACTTGACTTTGGTTGCACATACTCTCAACTAAGATCGATTTTTACTTCCGATTGCGAGTTCAGCACTCCGTAATACTTCGATCGCTCTGTTCTTATGATATTGCTATACTGCTAATGAACTGCAGAAAAACTCCGTTGCCACTTCGCATTGCGCACAAACCAACACAGTGGAATATGACATGGGGTTACATTGGCGGGTACTTCAGGAACGGGACGTTTTAATGTGGGTTATGCTACAAGAGGTAAGGGCTTCCTTTTCCGATGGTTATTTCTAGTGTTCTGCTACTTGCTGAAGTTCTTTTCGCACTCCCTACTTGAACGTCCAGCTTCACATCGAACTTCTTGACTTTAGGACAAGGAGAAGGACCTCCGACGCTTGAGGGCCAAGTATCTCTGAAGGTCAACCAGGCGATTTTCCTGGCATATCCATTTGACAATAACTGTTCTGATCGCAAGCTCCAGGGGCTTGAGACATTTATACCACATCGTTCAATTTATTTTCGTTAAAAAATGTAGCCATTACTTCTGTTCTTTCCCTCCAGAGCCTTAGAAAGCTGGCTAACGGTGTTTAGAACTGTGATTAGATTAAGGTATCAGAGGGTAAGTATCAAATAACAGACGGGAAGTCATGTCAGCAAATTTGAATATTGTACTGGAAGTTACAGCCCATACGCTGTTCAGGCACACACGATCGTGTAGTGAGAACGGGAGGTAGTACTGGGGTTGATTGACCTAAACTGTCGAAAGAAATTACATTATCGAAGCAGGATGTTTTATGCAACGTCAGGTTGTGGGACTGAAAATTTAGAAGCACTTCTGGGGAACATTGTCTTTGTGTGTATCAAATGCTCGGAAATTCATAACATAGCCCGTTCCTGATGCATGGATGCCGAATTGATCATTTCAGTAGATTGTGATAAACACGTGCAAGGTCTCCAGCACCTTCTGTCCTGGAGTTTAGGTTGTGCAGATTTAGAGAAAATCCACTAGAAGCCATTCCAATCTCATTCCCTCCATCTGATTTGCTCTCATGAATACTATCGATACTCAGACTTCAGATCGTACACCTCCTGTCCTCCTGTCTCTAATTGATGTATCTGGAGAAGTGACCGAGTTATCGTGAAAGGAGGTCAAGATTCTTTGTGGGTATCATCCTATGTCTGTAACGACAGAAAAAATTAGAGGCAATTTTGTATTAATACCAATGATCTAGTGGCACAAAGTACTCATGAGAGTGGTGCTGAATTGGGAGATCTCTCGGGAGAGCCATACGAAGCTTACTCTTCCAGTCCAAGTTTCTCAGATTGCCTTGAGGTTTCTCTCGAATTTGAACCTAATTCTGTACATATGGACGACAAAGAAAACGACTCCTTCCTACTTCGCCATGTTCATTTGGGGTTGGCAAGGAGTTCATTGTGCCAACACGATCTGAAATGCCCTGGAAACCTTTCAGATGGAACCAAGTCACGACTTCTTGCACTACTTTGGAGTTTTTCTTATGGAAAGCACATCTTTATGGATGTAAAGCGTCCCACAGTCGTGGATGTGAACTTAAAAATCCATAAACCGCAGAATCATATTCTCCCAAAACTTGGAGTCGGGAGACGCAGCTGGATCAATCTACACCTCTTTTCTTCAAAGATGTGCGAATTAGTGGAAAAGTCCACTCGTGTGTCCTCTTTACGTTGTGTCTTCTACGTTCCAGGGCACACTCCAAAGATAGCGTTCTCATCTGCCCATGCATTTCGTCAGATTGATTTTAGGGTCATGTGACAATTTCTAGTGGTCAGGTTGCCTTGGAACGTAGATAGAAAACATAATGAAGATCGATATTTTCAAATAGAATCAGGAGAGCAACACTCTAGTGATAAGCTTGCCATGGAGGGCATAGGCCCAAATTCCAATGGAGATTGGTAGTTTTGATTAGAAGTAGGAATGTAAAATCAAATAAAAAAAGAAAAGGTCAAATTTCAAACAGATACGAGTGTATAGAACAATTTAGATTATTGAAAAGATGAAGAACATATTTGATTACAGTACGACGTCATTTAATCAATGATATAATCTTAACAAAGCTTAGTTATTTAGAAATCATAATAAGATTTAGTAATCTCAATTTGTGTTAAGGTTTTGTAATAGTTATTTTCAATCTGTTTTAAAAATTAAAAAATTATTATATCAAGGAAACTGATATTTAAATTATATTTATGTTAAATTGATTAGCGAGAGATACTTGAATTTAATTATTATTACTATTATTATTTAAAGTTTTCATCAGTTTTATCATAAAAATTTCGTCCTCTTACAACAGATTGTTCATAGAAATCAAACTTGTGATACATGTGACCTTCTACAGAGAAAGAAAGAAGATCAAAGTTAATCAAAGGTGATAGCTTTATAAAAGTATGTTCCCAAAATGTATTTTTAGCACGAGGAGAAGGTGGTTAATACTTGATATTAGGGACAAGTACACTCTCATCAACGGGTGACGAATTACCTGCAGCCGAGGCACTCGCTAATACCTACAGTATAGGAGGGCAAAGTTTAACATGACGAAAGGTCCTAAAGCACCGATGTCGCTACCTCAAGACAAAAGGTCGGCAGAGACTCCGAGGATCAAGTCATGAAGGCACGGACTCTGGTGAAGAAACCCGAACTACACTCCAAACTCGAACGAAAGAGAAAACACAGCATAGAGCAAAGAGTGGCGCCTGATTTCCGCGGTCACCGAAACGTAGATCGACGAGACGGCACAGAGAGCGTGTCCGTGTGTGGGGTGGAGGGTTTCTTCCTACGTGGAAGGCACGGAACACGTCTGCAGAGAGGAACCGGAGTATTCGACATCCACGTGAATACCACCTCACCGAGGTGGAGCTCACGACAAGACTAAAGTGCCCGCCTCACGCCTCACACAGTATGCTGGCCCGGCCTCCATCCCCCGTCCATCGTACAATCGTGGGACCCATCGGGTCAGGTGGCCGCCACCAGCGAGGATGGAAAGGGCTGAGTGACTGCCGGTTTGTGGATGCGAACTAGTTTGATCGCTCGTGGTGCGAGTTGCGGAGTCGGAGATCCGTCCACAGGGCGGCCCGTTCGTTCGGTAAACCGTCATTCATGCACGACGAGCAGCGCGGAGGTGAGCGGAGTGGAGGAAGGGAAGGAAGAGAAGGCGGACTGCGACGGCTCTCGTTCCCCGTTCGTCTTCTTCTTCTTCTTCTTCTGACGATGAGGGAGGAAGAAGGAAGGCAGCCTCTTTGCTAATCTTCACATGGATCCAATTTACGTGCAATTAAATTTGATCCTGTCAGGAATCGTGGCTTGAATCACCGGGGCGAGACTAATCGGGATGTGTTGATATGCTGGTCCTACTTTTTCGTCAAATCCTTACAACGCCCTCTCGTCGTTGTGGCCTTTGTTTGTTGTCTCCGATCGTTTCAGCATTTGGCTCTTGCAATCCTGTAGAAACCGCCAGGTTTGCGAGTTGAATCCGGTTGTTGGATTCACGTCGACGTTGACGTTGTTTTGTGTTGGAATAGAGAAGCGGGCACAAGGAGCTTACGGGTGACAGGATACTTGTGGGAGTTGGAGTTTGTGATTGATCGGTAGGTTCTGGAAATTGGTATTTCATTCACTCGTGGTAGGCGGATATTACTCGGCGAAAAGGACAGTTACTGGACAGTATGGGGAGTGGTGAGAAGAGAAATGTGTTTCAGTGGAGTGGAGTTGGAAGCAGTACTTAGCGCCAGTGGGCTTTGAAGGTTAAGGACACAAGTAACAGATAGTAAGGAGAAACAGCGAAAGCAGGTATATCAAAGGAAGTCATTGAAATGGCAGGGACGACGGTGCACGCCGTAGCTAGTAAATCCATTGAAGATACTCAGAACAGTGCTGTGTCCTTCTTCGCGAATACGCCGATCGTTGCAGCTTTCTTCTCCTTTGCGCTGGCACAGTCTTTGAAGGTCTTCACCACCTGGTATTGTCCGCCCCTCGCGCCATCTTCATCAGCTGCTTGCTTCTCCTCTCCCCTTCTTGCAGAGTACGTTGCGTGCGTGGTTATGATTGAGGATTATAGATTTTTTCAGCATTTCCAATCCCCTACAGAATTAATGAATGACATTCTGTCCCAGATTACCTGTGAATCTCTAGTCTAAAACAGGTGCTGATCGGTGCATCTGACACTCAACTGTTTTCCTCACCTTTGTTGATGTACGACATTATGTCTCGCAATGACGTTTGAATGTGTGTCGAATAGAATTTTACTTAAAAGCTTGTCTTATTTTAGTGACCCGTTAGCTATCTTGCTTGCCCGTGACATTTTTGAGAGAGAGCTGTGATTTTGCACTTTTCCTTATTTTTTTGCCTGCAAAGAATCAGATTGACACAAGACGTTAAGACGCTCACCTAAGTAGTACTGGGCGGACGAAGTTTTGGCACGTAGCTTCCTAAGATAGGTTGAGAAAAGAGGAAGTACTAGACCTGAATCAGGGGAGGTGTAGCATAGATGAGGTCTGAATGAACTTTGTTTTCTTCTTTGTTTACCTGGTTCATGGCGGAAGGAAAAGTTGGACTCTTTTTTCTGTCAATTTCTTTGGTTATTTTCTGGTTCCGAAATGGCCACCGGGGTATTTGTAGACCTTTTGGTCCCGTTGCGGTGGATTGTTGACGGTGATACCCGAATGGTGTGTGCAATTGAGAGTTGACCTCTGATAGGTTCGCACATAATTTAGGATCATGAGGTCGTGTTCGTTTCATGTTATTTGTCATAGAAAAGGGTAAGCGGCAGGCCATACACGAGACGTCCGTTTCCAGATAAGCAAGTCTCAAACAAACCCATACAGGGTTTGTTTAAGAGTTGCCCATCAGGTTGGACTTAGGTACTGTAGCCTTGATTTGAGCTAGCAGGATGCCATTACTTGCAACAGATGTCATCACCACTTGTGTATTGCCTTTGCACCTACACAATTTGATTCCGCAGACACAGCCGAGTACGTGTGGTGTTTTGACGCTCGACCTTGTTTGTTCAGGACTGAATTCGAAGCCCTGATTTGTCATTAACTAGTGTCCCTCTGATTAGTCTCTCTTCCCATCATTTGGAATCGTGTCCAGGTTTTGCCAGTCATGGGCGGAGTCTACGGCCAGAAAAGAAAAACTACCTTTGTGAATACGAGTTCCACTCTACTCTCTTTATGAAGGATTTTCTTGTCACAGCATATGGCACAATTGTTTCTGGCGAGTTTGTTGTGGCGTTTTTTCAACGCACATATTAGTTATCTTCAGTATTGTTTGCTTTGACGAAAATTGACATCGCCCTAGCATCTTGTTGTTTCATCGATAGATGAGCTGGACAGCAGACAGTTCTAGTTAGCTCAGGGAAGCAGAAATTTGGAAATATCTTTACATGTGATTCAACCACTCGCTGTACTGGCGAAACCACAAGGGCATGCAAAGTGGTGATTGAATCTGGCTGCGAATCTATAGACCATCCGTCATAAATCTGACTATGAGGTTTGCAGGTACAAGGAGAAGCGCTGGGATGTGAAACGACTTCTTGGATCTGGAGGGATGCCTTCTTCTCACTCTGCAACAGTGATGGCGTTGGCAACGGCTATTGGTTTGAGAGATGGTCCTGGGAGCTCTATGTTTGCCATTGCACTGGTGCTCGCTTCTGTTGTAAGTCCCGTGCTTTTGCATCAACCGTTGCCTGAAAGTTTCCGCCTTACAGTTTTTGTGCCATAGTTCTGGGGTAATGTCCGCCAGACTTCTATGTCCGTCCTGCTTGAGCCTTGTTTTATAATTAGCTTTTTATGATTAGCTCAAACACGAAATTATGCTTGACTTGTTGTACGTTTAATTCCAACTACTGCATGGGGTATACATGTTCCTGTAGACTTTAAATGGAAAGCCAGATGAATCAAGCAAGCATGCCAGACTCCGAAGACAAAGTCGAGAGATTTGAGTACATGTTGTGGATATGATTCCTGGCGCAAGAGAAATAGGCAAGCTTGAGATATTTCCCTCGGATATAAGAATTTGTCACATTTAATGTTCAGAAGTGCAGTTCAGAGATTCTCTGAGGGATCTATTTCACTTCAAGAACAAGTAATATGTGAAGTATTCTGTGAGGGATTGTTTTGTTGGCTTGAAGAATCAATAACATTCCAAATATTCTACAAGGGATTCTTCTATTCACTTGAAGAAACAAGTAACACTAACTCGACCGTCTGATCCCACTTTAGGTGCTATAGCATATCATTCTTTGGACCATTCGATACCTCTTTTCGGGAAAGTACATTGATAAGATATTGGTTCAATAATGATTGTAGACTGCAGTTTAGGGTTCAGGGTTCTGGAGCTTTTTTTCTAGAGCTTTTCTTAAGTTTTCGCACTTGCAGCTATGCTGGATCACCAAAGAAAACCCGTCAGAGAAGTATATTACATTGTAATAATAGTGACATTCATGGTGTCCTTCATCATCTCCTAGTCCGCGAGTAGCTTGTTGCATTAGACACCCCTTCCCTTCTGTTGTTGCCAGTGCTTGACTGTGCTGAGAAGAGAACTTGTTTTCTTTTCTCACTTTCGCACTTGGTTTGCTTTGCGGCCGAAGAAAATATTTTGGGCGTTGAGGTACTAAAGGTCCTCTGACTTCCAGCACATAGAGAGGTAGATACACGATAGCTTGGCATATTCTTTAGTTGCGTAGTCTGTTGGATTCAGCATATTGAGATGTGGCTTTGACACTATGCCCATGAACCTCCCTATTTTGATGTATTTATTATACTTAAATTATATAGCACGCAATGAATTAGAGTAGTGGGAGTTTCCTTGTTATCTTCTGTTTCTTTGTAACATGAGCATGCTACATATAAGTTCTTGAAAAGTTGTTAACGTAAAGCATCCCCCTTTTATCTATCGTTGATTGGCATTGGACTGATAACCAGAAGTTTTCTTTACTTTCATGGTCTGGCACTGTGCTTATCAGTAGTGATGTTATGGATTTAGGTTATGTATGATGCATCTGGCGTAAGGCTGCAAGCTGGTCGTCAAGCAGAGGTAAGAAATTCAGAACCTAATGTGTTGTTACTTGCAGCCTTTCTGGTCGCTGTTGAGAACTTTGTTTGAGGATTTCGAAGGTGCGATGTTTAATTTTTCGTCAGCCTGTCCATTTCAAGACACTCTGCACTGTGAATGTTTGTGCTTGAAAACTACTCATTTCAAACCCCACGTAACCATTTGTAGAGATCTTGCTGTATACGAGCTTCTCTTTTTGGCCGTCTGCTCGTGCTAGTGTTAACTCTCACTTGGCAGATATCTAATCATTACCCTTCCGTACATCCTTTTGCAGGTTCTGAATCAGATTGTCTATGAATTACCTCCAGAGCATCCTCTTTCAGATTCCAGACCTCTGCGAGAACCTCTTGGGCATACCCCTCCTCAGGTCATAACTACTGCTACCGTTCCATCCTGGAAGATGTTCTGGCAGCTCCATATTCATTGCGAATCAGAGTCTTTGTGCAATGTCAGGTTAATTTGCCTGTCCATTTATTAGGGGTCCAAGTACTCTCTATTTGACATTCATCACAAAAGCTGACTTTCATGGAATCTGTCGTTGTCTCTTGTCTAGGTCGCTGCGGGTGCTTTACTTGGCTGTATTCTTGCGTACATGCTTCACTTAATTTCGTGGAGTCGACCCACCTAGTAAAACTCCATGGAAATTGGCACTCGCATGTAATTGTTGTATTTCACGTCTTCTTCCATATCATCTTTCCTATTTCACGTTTTGGGTCCACTTCGTTGAAATTGTGGGGCTTGGATACATTTGATTCAGTTCACATATCATCGGCCAGTCACTGTACTGCTGGGCGGTCCTGCCATGACAATGGTTGCATATCACAGGATTGTATTGAGTTATCATTGCTCGCTAGTAACCAAATTTAGTGATGCTGAAGCTTCTTAATGTAAGGAGCTACAAACCAAGGGGTAAGCTTTGCAACGCCTAATCTGCTCCATGGTATGCAGTCAAAGTTGTAGGCTTGGGGCAAGTTCAATCCCCTCTTATATGTTGGATGTTTGGTGAAAAGCGCCAAGCATTCTTAGCAGCTGTAGCAAGGCTGATGATTTGGATGGAGTGGTTTGGTCACGTCCATTTTCACGAGTGTTCAATTGGAGAGCACACACTGTGAAGTTGTATATCATGGAAACCTAAGTTTTCATTATTGAAAGGTATTCATATCATTACCTGGACTCCATACATCAAGTATCCTAAAGGACAAGCAATGCTTTACTCGCTCCTACCATGAGACACCTCTGGTTATCCCTCAGGATGATTTACGGATGCAAAGGTAGAGCCTTGTTTAATGATATTGGTCTCTCTACATGTATACGTTGCCTCAAATCAATCCTGACCTTGATAGCGAAGATCTTAAGTTGTGCTGCCTATCACGCTTTGTGCCATACTGATTGGATTGAACATAGCCATGTTTTCTCCAATCATCAGAGCGTGCTAGTATCATACTTCTTCAAATCGGAAAGTAATCTCAGCGTTGACTCCAGTGAAGGTTGGACATTATTGAATGAGTGTTTTCAAAAGTAATTCCGATGCCTGCAAGATGGTAGGAGAGAAATTTTATTCGGACGAAAATGTTCAAGAATACAAGCACTATACCAATGCTGTAATAAGCCTGACTTAAGTCTTCCCAAAATATACAAACCTAGGGCCAAGAAGCCTGATTACAGATGTATCTAGGGTTAAACGAGAAGGTAGGTGTGCACGAATTTAGGGTTTAGCTGTGTAAGCGAATGAGCTTTGTACTCAGAGAAGACCAATTGGTCACCCTTACAGGCGCAGCCAAAAGTCATTGACATGTGTAGAGGATTCATTGCCGTTCGCACATACAATGTCTCCCGAATTCCTCAGCATTAAATCTTAGGGTTGAGTCAACTGGAGACGAGAAAAAGGTCGTTGACATTAGAGTTGTCCCAGGATTTCTGAGCATTTGTCGCAAAATACTTATATCAAACGTCGTCGTCGTGGACAAATAGGGTACGTCATTGTCCAACATCATCGCATGGTCCTAGAGATCAAGAGAGCACGAGATTCTTCATGACTCTAAGCACGCAACCGTCCCTTACGTTTCACTATCTCTTTATTTGGAACATCCTACTGGCTGTACGCCTACTTGTTGCATATGATAGATTACAGATCTCAAGAAAATTCATATTAGAACTATAACTGTTTGTTGGTATGGAAGTTAATACGGGAACACCTCGCAATTTGGTTCGTCGAAGTCTCGATATACTGCTATTGTACTACCATCAGAATCAAGTGGATCAACTGCATATGAGCTACTTTGAGCACAGCCTGCGTTGAATAAGTAGTTGGATTGTCGAGATCTCTGTATACTGCAATTGAACTACCATACGAATCCAGTGGATGAACTGAATGTGAACTACTTTGTGCTCAAAGTAGTTGGATTGTGTATCTAAAGAAAATTTTAATATCACAAATAACCCTACGGTGTACGCATTTTTACAAAAGTTTTCTTTAATTATTTTTTCCTTTTTTCACAAAGATATGACATAAAAATTGCTTGTTTAGGAAAGGAAACCTCTAATAAAAATTGAGTTCTCTTTGGAGTGGCTATTATCTATACATGCAAGGGTACAAAGAAAATAAGTACTAAACCTAATGCACTTCGAAAGATGAATCACAAGGATGTTGAGTTCTCTCTGGAATGTTTATTGTCTATACATGCAAGGGTACAAAGGGAATAAGTACTATACCTAATGCACTTTGAAGGAAGAATCACGAAGATGTCTAAGTCTGACTAGTGGTTGGAGGTCAAGGACTCAAGTACAAAGATCCTTCAGACTATACACTAATTTGAATGCATCACCACCTAGATAAAGAACTGCCGCCAAGGACCGTTGGTGTTCATTGTAGAGCTCACGTGTGTGCAGAGTGACAGCTTACCTACTGACTAAAAACACTGGCTATAAAATCAAGTGCACTTGGAGTAGTTTCACCCTATGCCAAGAGATTTCAACCTCAAACACAAAGAGCAAGCAAGTAATCCTAGATCTTTGTAGTTCCTCAGAATCCTTTGTAGTTGTTCAAGTTTAATCCTTTGCACTTTATAGGAAACATGGTGCTTACTCCAAAACCCATGAGGAATATCCTTGAGACAGTTCTTTGTACTCTAACAATAAAAGAAATGGGCATTTATTATAGGAGTGAGCTGGTCCAAAGCAAGCATCACTCCTTGCTTTGGAATTGGGAGCTTAGGATCATCCATAAAATGAAAGGAAGGAAGGAAGGAGAGAGCAACAAGGGATCTTTGAGGGAACTTCTTTGCATGGACTGAGAAGAATTGGAGAAAGTCCTCGAGATGGATGCATCCCAACCTAGAGGTATGACTCTCAACACTAAATTTGGGGCTACGGATGAGGAGATGAACACCCAAATTACTCAATCCATCAAATGAGAAGCAGTTAACAAATGATGGCTTGAGTGTGTGCAGTTACAAGGACCTAGCCCAAAGGGTGGTTGTAGAAACAATCATGAGAATATTTTGAACAAAGAGGATGACCTACATCAACAACAATCAAGCCATCTTCTTTGAGTTTATGTATCGAGAGGAATAGATGAATTGGGCATATATATTCTACCTCAAAGTGAGTAGCATGCTTAGAGAATTCAAAGAAGATGGCGGAGCAACATACCCAGCCCCATTTGCCATCCACTTCTACATGGTTGAACTTGCTTGCAAAAAAAGGAGAGAAAGAAAGTCCCAAGTCACTATCACCTACAAGGTACTTCACCTTGTAACCCAAAGGATGAGTTATCATTCTATAGTATCAAGATGTAGAATATGTGGAAACTTGTATTTTTGTACTAGTGGATGAAGAAGGAACCACCACGGTCTAGAAGAAGAGATAAATACCATCAAGATCTTGAAACCTAGTCAAGAAACCAATGAAGATAACCCATAAGTAATTGATGTGTCTTTGAAGGAAGAAGTAGAAGACATGGAGGACAAAGAAGGAGAGAAAAATAACTCCCTTACATTGAAGGAGTCAACATCCAAATTAGATAACCAAGAGCAATAAAAAGAGTGACAATTTGCACCAAATCCCAAAGAGCAAAGTGTAGACCAAGAAGACTATGCCAAAGACCTACAAGAAGAACCACAACTTTTAATCCAAAGAACCTCTTAATCCCAAACAAGAAATTGAAACCCAAAAAAAATGAAGAGGATAAAGAGAACCATAAAGAAGAAGCCAAAGGGAAGTTGGACATTAACTCCAAAGGAGAAGACACTCTAAGTGGATTGTAGACCAAAGTAAGAAAAGAAGTCATCCAAGGACAAGAAATACAAGTAATCAAAGCAACTACTTTTGTCATATAGTTGGTTGGTTTTATCTTGTAGCTCATGGAGACAATGATGTCCCAATACTATCAAGTTTACCCAAGTTTAGATTATACCTCTCTATCCAAAGGTTTCACAAGACCATATATACAAGGAAGGTGGAATAGGACAAGTGGAAAGGAAGAGATGGAGAAGAGCCAAAAATATATACAAGGAGGAGTGCTAAAAGGTGATATGCAAAGAACTACAAATTGAAGTGCCAAAACACATCCCCTATTGTAGATCAAAGCCAATATGAAGAAAACATTTGCAAGTTGCAAGGAGAATTGAGAGCTCTTCAACTTGAACACAAGTAGAAACAAGAGTACAAAGAGTAGCTCATAGCACAAGACAAAGAAATGGTCAACATTCAAGGAGAACTCAAATATAGGAAAGTAAAGATCACTACTAAATTACTTAAATGATCATTACTAATAATAGGAACCCCAAAATAAAAGCTCAAGAAAAACATGATAATCTTGAGAGAAAAATTGTGATGGACACCAAATTGACTCTTGGGCACATGTCCCTGCAGAAGGTGAGTTTGGATTTAAGAACATCTTTGGATAGTTGTTCCAGACTCAATCTAATACAACCACTTCTTCCCAATCCAATGTAATAGAGGTGTACTCCATGCATTTGAGTGAAGTAGGAGTCTCTTGGATAACTATTCAAGAAGAGTGTGCTGACAATTATTTGCACTTGTTTTCCTTAAACTTAAGCAAAATCAAAAATTACTCACACTTGGTACCATGAGAACTCTTTGCCAAATAGCCAGAATGTGGTTATGAAGTTTCTTTGGCTGATCAAAAAGAGAACATGTCCTTGAAAAACATAAAGAACTAGATCAATATTAATCTTTGTTTGACCTAAATGTCTTTCCTCCTAATTGGGTGCCTATTCAAATCTATTTGAATTTTCTCTTGCAAGTGTAGTCTATATAGTTGTTCCTTTCTTTGCAATGGCAAACCACACACCCTTCATGTGGAAAGACTATCAGAAATTTTAGGGGAAGGATGAAGACCAAAGATTTTGATACATTCATGAAGGAATTTGAGGTGATTGTTGTAGCTAACAAGGAAGAAGTAGATGTTTATAAACTCCAAAAATTTCTAAGCCTACTAAGGAAGAAGTTCAAGTATTGGTTTATTCATATAAGTCAAAATCCTACTAATATGATGGACTAGCTAACAATCAATAGTCAATTCCTTGAACATTTCTAATAGCTAAACTCTGATGCAAATGTCTTTGCCATTGTCAACAATTTGGAATGTAAAAGGAAGAAGAAGTTATGTGATTAAAAAAAATGGTTTGGGTGTCAAGAAGAGACACTACCCTAGGATATTCAGATGTGCAAGCAATGGTATGGTTCTTAGGACGACTATTTGCAAAACTTTGGATCATTGCCAAAGAACATGAACATGACATGTAGGCCATGGTAGTGAAGTCTACAAAATTTTATGTGTAGGCTAGATTGAATCTAGTAGGTAAATAGTACTAGGGCCATATTACAATGAATTTGAAGAAAAGATCAACCCAAAGGTCACTTTCTTTGTCTTTGAAGTCATTGAGTACAACATCCTCTTTGAAGTTATCTTCATCAAAGATGAAAATGAGCAAAGGAAAGAACGAAAGGGATACTTAGAGAAAGAAGGAAATTGCCACTCCATTGACCTTTATGCAATTAGTTATGAGGTTGGAAGAGCTCATCAAGGAGTTTTCAAATTTCAAAGTACAATTGGAGCAAAGGAAAAGTAAAGATCTCTTTTCTATACTCAACCTAATAGCTAGTGCACAACTTGCAGTAAGTCAAGATATCTTAACACAAAATGTCAATCTACTTGTCCTTCTTCTTCAATGCATTAGGTGGAATTGGCTCCTATATGGGGAGAGCAATAGTTCTATGTAAAGGAGGATGACTAAGTCTTCCTAATGTAAGAATTGCCTATTATAACTTTGAATCCTTTTATTATCATTCCCATGTATGTGCCCAAGGAGTATGCTATCAATAAATTTTAGAGGAAAATCTTGCCCCCATGGCAAAATGCTACCCCAATCACTTACTAGAATTGTAGAGCTTTGGACCATTAGTCTTTACATTGTCTAGAGCCTAGGAAGCAAATTTGTTACACCCCATTGTGCCCTAATTACAAAACACCCAAATATGTGGTGGCCAATTGTCCTTGGCCATCCATTCCAAAGTCGCATGTGCAATTTTCATCCATGCTACCTTCTACAAAATTGGACACAATTGCTCATTTTGTTACCCTGGAAGAGTTAAGAGAAGATAATATTCCTCCCTTTGAAGAAGATGGATGGCTTGATCTGGAAGTGAACTAAGTAGATATATGGTCTGATAAGAAGTAGATGAGCAACAAATCATCTTCAAAGTAGTCTTATCATCTTCAAGCTACTTTGAAAGCCAAGACCAACTCCAAAATCAAAGAGGAAGCAAGGGCAAGCTTGAAAATTATTCTCCAAGAAGGAAATAAAGTTACTAGCAAATATCAAATGCAAAGAAGAGAAGAAGGACCCCAAAATGAGACACCTTCCAATCCAAATGACACAAAGCATGTTGACATGACTAAGAGAGACAACCTCAAATATCTAGCAGATATTTGGAAAGAAGTGCATGAACTACTAAAAGGAGGAGATCATGACAATGCAACTGATCATTGATAGTGTAGAAGAGATAATGAATCAATTGCCTAAAATTCCCATCCTCAAGTGCAGATTGGATTCAAGTCCAAAAAACATAATTATTGAAGAATCAACTCCAAAGGATTCCACTCCAAAGAAGAAAACAATGGAGAAGAAACAAAGGAGGGCTAGCTCACTTTGGGTGTCAATCAATATAATATTATTGCAGATTTTCTGTTTGTGGTGCTTCATCTTTCTACAAAATACACATTTTCTTTCAATTTACCAAGTTTTCTTGGATATACTATAAGTCAATAGTCTGAGAGGTCAGGAAAGGGTTGTATGCCATTTACCTTTGGCAAGAAAGAAGACAATCCCACCAAAAAAAAGAAAGATGATTAAGGAAGAATGCATAAGGAATGAGCTTGAAGTAGAGGGATAAGGAAGAAAGCCTACACCAAAGAATTCAATGACAAGGACCTTTGGCTATATAAATCTTTGGCAAGGGAGACGTTTGGCTTGGGAACCATTTGGCATGAGGCACATTCAGCCTTAAAGTCAGCTAATTTAAACAGATCTTGATGACTTGAATATATAGCCACCATATAAGAACCATAATTAATAACTATTTGATTATAACAAAATGGTTACATGTGTGTGTTGCTATTGCTCACTCAAAGTGCACCTACCAAATCCGGTAACAATTGAGCCAACACCTTAAAGCTTGGACTACATTAGTCACATTTCACTTTTTGCAAAGCTAAACAAGTGTAAGCCTTAGACAAGCAAGAACTTTCCACACGTTTGACAAGAAACCCTTGAGAGTTAGAGCTACAAAGTAAGCAGGTAATTCCAAAAGCTACACGATAGATTTCCCTTCACTTGTGCAATAGACAAGCATGGCCTTTTAAATAGAGCACCAAGATAGTGGAAGCAAGTGCCCAAGATTATACTCAAATCACCTAGATTGAGCACGTGGGCATTCCAATATAGAGGAGAATTTCTTTGCAACAAGAAACTTGAATTCTTGCTATGGAACTAGGAATTGAGCAATCATCTAATGTTCTATGAGATTCAAGACAATAAATTTCCAAGGATGGGGATTTTCCAAGGAAATTATTTGCTTGGATCAAAGACCATTGGCAAGAAGTGTTGGGACCTAAGAAATCACCACCAAATATCATGACTTTAGATATGCAATGGACTCACCCAAGCACAAGCATGGGAGCAAGGTTTAAGTCCTTTTTTAAAGACAATAAGACTAATATTGTTGGTTGGTAGAAGGGTACAAAAATCCTTCTTAGAGAGCCCTCACCAAGGTATTGATGAAGTCTTCTAAATCCAAGTATACCACTTACTATAAACAATAGCTAGGCAATCCTCTTTGAACACTTATAGAAGAAGGCCTATAAATTGGGCAAAAATAATCTGGAGGTATGCTAGGGACCTATGCAAGGACATGAACAAGGGTAGAAGGATATATCTATCTCCATACACTCTTACGTTGGTATGAATCTGTTAATGCTAGAGGAGAAGAAGAAATATCTGATCCACTACTTCCTTATAGCATACTTTTCTAACCACCGAGATACAAAGGCAATGTGCAAGAAGTACCAACTCATTGATGCAAAATTCACCAGTTTAGGGAAATTTATTGCAATGGAAGAGGCCCATGACACTCTAAGCTACAAGAAGAAGAGGATGAGAATACTTACCATGCAAAAAATAAAGGCCAAAAAGAAGGCAAGGAAGGCTCAAGTGATAAAAGAATCAACAAAAGAAGAAGAAGAAGTTGGACACCTAAACAACACCTATCACTAGCAAAGAATCTACATTGTCATTTCTTTAGATAGAGACAATAAGGAAATTAGATAGGATAAATAAAATCTGCCCCAAGCACAATAGACCATGAAGACAAGAAGGATTTCCAAGCTAAAGGTAGTGAATTGGCTAGAGGAAAGTATAATGAAGTAGTCGGGTCATTAGAAACTAGGAAGGGAGAAGGAAAAATGCAAGTGAAGCAAGACTTGTAGAACTTGAGAATGAAAAATAAGGAGTAATAAAAGAGGAAGGAGTCCTTGGGGCCAAAGATATGCTCAAAGCTAAAGGGTTGGTAAAAGAAAAAGATAAGGACCATGATAAAGAAATGTCCAAGGCTAAAGATCCAAAAGCCAACCATGATGGAGTGCAGGAGGACAAAGAACCTACACTCTTTGTTGAGATCAAGGACAAAGGTGAATCTTTGGCATGCTTAAGAGAAGAAGAGAAAGAAACACTAGAGAAAGAGGAAGTACCACAAATTGAGAGAGTACACATCTCCAAGTTGGACATCTATACCTTGGGATCAATATTAGAGATAATGGAATAGATGCTCCCAACCTATCTAGAATTACATGAGGAGATCACCAATTACTCAATGCTATTAGGACATCTCCACCATACTACATAGAAGTCCATATGGAGAGAGCAAAGGTACAAGAAGAATTACCTAGAGCTTTACACATGGCTAAAAGGAAGTGCAATAACAATCTAGCATAAGAGGCCTTTAGATTGAAGCACAAAAGAAAGGTCATCAAAAGGAAGTACAAAGAAAACCTTTGGAAGTGGCCAAAAAAAGAGAAGGTACTCTACCTTGAGCAAGATAGGTGATAATGCAACCTCAAAGATCAATAGAAGGCTTGGGACAAGAAAATTGATGTGTTGAAAGGAGAAGTGGAGAAGGTAAAGTTTGTGAAGGTTGCTATCAAATTTTATCATCAAAAGTACCAAACTATTGCAGATGTTCATATCAAGAACCTCTTTGTGCAATTGCAAAAGACAAAGGAGAACAAAGAGAAGAGCAATACACCCATTGGAAAGGATTTGATGGAAAAATTGCAAGATATCAAATAATTGCAAATGAAAATGTAGTGGAGGAGGAGAAGATTGTGACAACCTAGCAAATATCACTTTTGTAATAATTGATAAGTAATCATTTGTTCCTACAAAGATACTAGTAAAAAATGGTCAAATAGAAAGTAAAATGTCACAAATCAGTTCTTCTTGGTTGCATCTTTAGCCTCTTGGGTAGAAACCACACCCAAAAGAGAGTAACAAGCACTTGATCACAGTCTTGTTATAAATAAATCACACCCATAATCACAATTCATCAATTTCTTTCCAAACCAATCTCAATTGTGATGATTCAGTTTTCCCAAAGAAGGCTACTTCACAATGAAATGACTTTGCCTTGGAATTGTGTTCCCCCTCCATTGAAGGCACAACTTCCTCAATCAAAGTTTTTTTTATCAATCCAACATTGTGATCATAAATGTCAAATACTAAAAACACTACAATTCCTCATAGATTTGTCAAGGAATTGCCTTGATTGCTATCCACTTAGGATCAAACACATAGAATGAACATCAATGCTATAGAATCCAACATCTAACACTCACTGAATTGCAATTTGAACTTCTCCAAACACTCACAACCACACACACAAGATTGATACTTAGAATTAAGTTGAAAAGATGAGCACTAAGTTACAACACTTTGCTTTACTCTCAACTTCAGAATTATAGAATTAAAAAAAAATACAGTACAAATATTTCCTATAAATAGGCAGAGCATTAATATTTATCTAACTACCTAACCAATTCACCTACTACTTTAACAACCTATAGATCCATAATGACATTCCACTTCTTCATATTTACCTCTCCACATCTCAAAACCCTTACTAATCTGATCTGATATCTACATCTACTTTGGCTTCTATATCTAATGTTCCTTCAATTTTCTTCTCCACTTTGGATTCATCTACAACCTTTACAACTTCTTCCATCACATCTTCAATCTAAACTGCAACTAAAATCATATCTAATTTAGTTACCATTTCCTTCTTTACTCTAACTTCTTTAGACACCTTAGGTAACTCACCCAAAGACACTTGCACTCCTACTTTGACTACTTTGCACCTGCACTCCTACTTCACATTGGGTTTCTTCCTTCACACTACTAAAAGTTTATCTAAATCTTATATAACTAAATCTAATCTGAGACAAACATTGTCTCCTACTTCTAACATCTTTCTATCTATACTCTCTCTCAGAAAAATCAAAAAATTATTCAATTTGATGTCCTTTGTTTTTCTCTTCCAAGTTTCCTGCACTACAACTTTAACTTGTGCAGTCTCGCTTCTCTCCCACTTCACTTTTGACTCAGTACTTAACATTGCCTTCATTCCCCCTAAGATCTTTCCTATTAACTCTAATGTATACCCACAATTTCTCTCCACTCTCAACTCATCATGATACATTTGCAATTTTTCTGCATATTCCGCCCTCAACGTCTTCTTCTCCTTTGCATATTGAGCAATTTGGGCTTTTGAACTTCTTACCAAATCTTGCAATCTTTCTTCCTCTTGATTTCTTCTTGTCAAAATTCTCTTGCAAGTTATCTAAATTCTTCCTCCAAAGCACTGCATCCACCTGAAGGTATTCAGCTTCCTCTTCTCTTTGGGTTAACTTCTTCTTCAACTCCCAAGCGTTTTCACTTAGATAGTTCATCACCTACAACTCATCCTTCAACTCCGGATGATCTTTTCGCATCTTCTCCTTCTTCTTTTTCAGATGCAATGACAAAGGACAGATGATGTTTGACAAATACTCTACTCCATTGAACTCTTTCACTCCATCCTTGTTATTTTTGTACTTGGCTTTGATAGGCAAGTAAGTCCTCCCCCGGTGCATTACCCCAAAGTTGCAATCTTTGTATCTTCAACTTGATTTCTTCCAAGTTATCATCTTCTTCCTTCAGTCGACTTGGTCCTGCAGTTGCAAATTGCAGTCCTCTCTTTGACCTCACTCCCTTTTGGAACACCAACCTTGGCTCTTCATCTTGCTCTTCTTCCATCTCCACCATAGGCAATTCCAAATATGAGGCATCTCCTCCTTCCATACAATCAATCATAGCATGGAACTCCTCATCCTCTTCTTTAGCCACTATGTCCACTAACTGTTGGACCTTGGGCTCTCTATCACTCTTGCTTGACTCCCTACACTGCAACATGAGTTCATCTTCTTCCTCATTTGATTCTTCTTCCTTGGACTCAGCCTCACCTTCAGATTTTGCTCCCAAAGACAGGTCCCTTACCGCTACCTCACCTATTGGGTTCAATCTTTGTGTCTTTTGTGGCTAAACTGATGACACAACCCCTTTGGGTCTATTCTGCTTCTTTGTCTTTGGAATGGTTACTACTGCTATCTCCTTCTGTCCCATCTTGGAAAAGTGTTCATTGCTTCCTTGAATTTGCATAATATAGTGTTGCTCATTTGAATCCGTCTCTTCATGTAGATTTGGGTGGAAATGAGAAACCATACTTTGTTCCTCCTCCAAAGTCAGCAAGTTTAAACCTAAATAAAAATTTGCTACAATGGTACAAAGTAGTGGGACAACATATCCATCCTCAAGTTTACAATCATTGGTCTTATCCGTTGGTGACAACACCTTATCCAATTCACCTTTTCTCTTATGAACATTTCATGGAAGAATACCACTTGATTCTTTGTCACATACATGGTTTGCTCAGATTTGAACGTCACAATCAGATCCTTGAAAATAATTAACTTTATTGGGTCCCAATAGGTATCCACCTTGCAACCCTTGTTGGTGCAAGGTGTATTGAAGGAATTTCTTACTTCTGTGGTTTCTTCCAAAGACTCACCCTTCTGATAGAAAGTGACTCCGAATGCATCTCCAGCTTTGCCAAGAAGGAAGCTATGGAGTCACTAATCTCTAATCCCACTCTATCCATCAAGCCAGATTGCTTCTCTTTCCCTCCACCTTGGGAACATCCTCACAATTACCGGTAGCTATCTCTACCATGAACCCTGGAAAACTCAAGTTTGAATTGTTGGCCAAAAATGTGATCCAAATTCTACTCAAGACTTCAATCCTTGCCACTACATCCAACCTCCAAATTGAAAGATTCCTCACTACAAGTGAGGATCTCTTCCTATTGCCCTTCTTTGGCATTGTGTGCTCATGAATTCTAGGTCTTTGAACACTACATCTCTCTTGGACACATGATTCTAACTCCTTTGGGTCTTTGGAAAATTAAACTATTGTTTGGCCTTGTGACTCACATTCCTTTGGGATGACTATTGAGAGGAACAAGATATTTTCTTGACATTTCAGATTTCCCTTGACAAAGCCTCAACCTTATAGTGTTACAATGTGCAGCCATTCTTCAATCAATCTTCACTTGCTACTCACGCCTTTTGCATGCATTACTCTTGTCACTCTCAATTTTATCTTTCTCAAGCATTAGCCATTTTATTGATTGCACCTTCTTGATTTGCATGACCCAAAGAAAAGTTGTTATAGTTTCTTTGGATTGGGTTGAGCACCCCGATACAAAGTAATGTTACTTTAGGTCTACCCCATAAGTCCGATCCAAGTCCTTCTTCCTCTAACACAAAGTTAACTTTTTTTGGGTCTACTCCAAACATATGACTCTCCTTTGTTTTTCTTCATTAGGCTGCAATTTGGCTTCAACAATACACTTCTTATTTAAAACTCAACAAAAACAAAAAATGTATGCACCACAAAAACCAAAATCATTGCTCAAATGGAGTCAATGCAAGACCAATTGGTTAGGCTAGTATAGGAGGCAATCTAGATGCATACTCTACAAATCAAGCTATGGGAGTTGAATGCACACTTACATGCAATGGAGGCCAAGGTTTACAAAAACACCTCAACCAACTATTTGACCGATTACAAGAGCACACCACAAAGAAGTTCCAAGAAACAACCAAAACCTTGCTCACATCATTAAAGGAATAAAAAGTAGCATAGAATCATTAATAAAGATTTGTAGAGGCAAAGGCATTTCTTTGCAACAGGCTTCTAGGGAAAATGAAATACTAGCCAAAGGTAAACAACAAAAATATGCTTAAGTATAGAAAAACTCTGGCCTAAAACAACCTTTGGTGTGGTTGATACCTTTGGAACCAAAGACCTTTGTAGTAAAACGCTTCCAAGAGTTTGGACAATTTTGTAAGATACTTTGGGATGACTTTGGGATGAAAATCTAAATGACCATTCAAAAGCATAAATGACAAAGAGGAATCTTGAGCTAGCTTGGATGCATAGACCAATTTTAATTAAGCACATTAAGATAAGATAAGATAGGATTAACAATGTGTGATTTAGGTGTAAATAGAAGCTTTTAGTAACCCTTAGCCATTGATTTTCTTGTTGTTTATCAAATAGAGCTAGAGTATTTGGGTTCCCCAAAAGTAGAAGTAGAGATAAATGGTTTTATGATGCCCATCAGTTCCTATAGACTCTAGGTCAAGAGTTAATTTGATAACTAAGGAGATAGCTCATAAGTTAGGATACAACACATTCAAACCTACTTCTTACATCCTATGGTTTGCAGATCAAACCTAAAGAAGACCCCTGGGAATGTTGTCAAGTATCCTAACCACTGTAGGTGGAGTGCCATTTCACCTCAACTATATTATTCTTTGTCACGTAACCAAGGCAAGATATCTAATGTTAATAAGGAGACCTTGGTTGTATGGATCCTAAGTAATTATAGATAGGTATCAACAAAAACTCAAATTCCAAGATCTTGCATTTATAGCCCTTAAAGTAGTTATAGTATGGTGGAAAAAGATTCCACACTTAAGAGAAACAATATCATCAAATGAAGAGTACATAGATGATAACTCAAAAGGTTCTTTGGAGGAGGATGTGGTCAACTACTTAAAGTGCTACAAAGTAGAGTACAAGGAAGTGACTACCACAAAGATCAAGAAGAATACCCAACTCAACTCAAAGTGAGCCAAGTCAATCATGTGGAAGGTATCTTCAATCCAAACTATTGTCAAGATATGATCAATTGAAGAGAAATTTTTGAAGATATCCAAGTTTATGTCTAAGGCCACATATGAAGAATGCAATGTTGTTTCAAGAGTATCAAGATATCTTTTGGAAGATTCAGAAAATACTTGGTATTCCTTGATAGTATGGTGAGTATTGCATTGACTTGGACAAAATTGCAGCTCCTATTTGGCAAAGACAATACCAACTCAACCAAAGTAATTGCTATTAGTAAAGGATTAAACATATAGGTATCTTAGGAGTCATATAATCTCCCCTATTCTTAGCAATGAATGGGTTTCACCTTTTGTATTGGTGCCAAAGAAGAAGACTAGGAAGATCTGGGTGTATCAAGACTTTTAGAAGTTGTATGTAGCTACAAAGAAAGACTATTACCCATCACCATCCACAAATGTTATTCTAGATCAAGTTGTAGGACATGAACGTTGTAGTTTCTTTGATGATTTTTCAAGATATAACCAATTTTTCATTCAAGAAGAAGATAAGTATAAAACCACCTTCCCCATGGACTTTGGTACCTATGCTTACAACCAAATGCCTTTGGATTGTATTATGCACATGCAACCTTTCAAAGAATAATGACAACTATAGTTAAAGATTACCTTTGTAATTTTATGGAAATTTTCATAATGATTTTTGTGTTGTTGTCTAAAATGATCCTACTCTGACATAGTATATCAGGTAAAGGCATTGAGGTAGATGCAAAGAAAATTAAAGCCATTCAAGCTCTTGAAGCCACAAAGAACATGAGAAAACTTTGTGCTTTCTTAGGCCATGTAGAACACTACAAAAGATTCATTGCTAACTATGCAGTCTTGGTTATATCACTCACAAAGTTGCTCAAGAAGTCCAAAAAGTATATATAGATAAAGGAGCATGAGGAGGCCTCTGTGGCACTAAAAACCAAGTTGGTGGAAGCCCCCATGATGCAAGCTCCTAATTAAGAAAGAATGTTCCATATGTAAGTAGATACTTCCTTGGTAGCAATAGGAGTAGTACTTAGTCAAAAGGATGACAACAAGAAATATTATCCAATATATCCAATATATCGATAAGCAATTATTGAATGTTGAGTAAAATTATTTCACCATTGAAAGGGAAGCCTTAGGACTAGTGTATGCTTGTAAGAAGTTTAGCCACTATTTGTTGGGGTAAAAATTTGTCTTTCATGTAGATCAATATGCATTACAAAATCTAGTAAAGAAAGTAGACTTGTCTAGAAAAATTGCAAGATAGATACTTCTCTTGCATAACTTCACCTACATTGTGAAAGTAAGAGAGAGAGTTTACCACAAAAATGCAAAGTTCTTGCTTGGTTGAGGACCAAAGATCAACCTAAAGACTTGGACGATGACTTCTTGGTTGAAGACCTATTTTAGATATTAATAGCAAAGAGAATGTGTTATTGGGCAGAGTACAAGTACCCTCACACATTGCAATGTCTAGAAGGGATGGATCTTGTACAAAGAGCATTATTTCTTCACAAGTTTGGGGTCCATATCAATTGATAAGTAACATCCTCTTCAAGAATGGAATGGATGAAGTTCTTTGGCATTGTTTAGTATCATACAAAGTAGGAGGGATGATACAATCCTCACATATGGATGGAGGCTTTGGAAGGACATTACACCTTGAAAAATGCATTGAAGAAAGTCTTAGCAACAAGCTATTAGTGACCAATCATGTTCAAGGATGTGTACAAGTACATAAAGCAATGTGATGAATGTCAAGTAACCAAAAGACCCACTCTTTGAACTTAATGGCCCTTGTGACCAATTTTACCTTAAGCATTGTATGAAAAATGAAAAATAATTTGTAGGACCAATCTAGCAAGCTATGAAGATCACTTTAGAAGAGGTACATTTTGTTCTATACTGACTACACCGCAAAGATGGTTACCTAAAAGCTACTCTGAGAGATGATACTAAAATTGTCATAGAATTTTTCTTTCATAATGTCATCTTTTATTATGGTTACACTTTTGAATTGGTTAGTGATAGAGGAGTACAATTCTTGAAGAGCATAGTTTAGACTCTCATAAAATAATTTTAGATTAAGTGCAGAAGAACTACTCCCTACAACCCAAAGGTGGAGGGCTTGGGCCTAATGGAGAAGTCTAATGGAATTTTATGCAAGATTCTCAACAAGATGGTTATCAATTATGCAAATCATTAGGATACCAAGTTACTAATTGCTCTATGGGCCTATCAAACTATTAAGAAAATCATCACAAAGCAAACTCCATACTTCTTTGCATACATGTTACATCTAACTTTACTAGTGGAATTCAAAGTCCCCACTTATATGATTCTTTCCGAGTGTATGACTATCCAAATAAGAAAGATATTTGGATACAATAACTGATGGTCCTTGAGGAAAAAGAAGATAAATTGTACAAAAACATGAAGAAGAATCTACTCTAAAGGAAAGAACAACATGACAAGAAGATCAAACAAGTCATGATTGTAAATGTAGATTTAGTTTATTGTACGGTCATTGACATAAGTTCTTCATTGGGAAATTAACATCTTAGATGGATGGGACCATATAGAGTAGTGCAAGTTTATGATAATAGGCCCTTGCAATTAGATGATCTAAAAGGAAATCTATTTGCTATCGGAGTAAATGGTTGGTGTGTCTAGAGATATTATGCTGAAGTCCAAAAAGAATTGTATTCCTTTTGTTTGCATGGACATTCACATTTGAGGAGAGGGTATTTGGTGCCCATATTTTTCAAAAAAATTCCTATTTTTCTCTACATGTAGAATAATTGCTTGTTCAAGAAAGAAAGCCTCTAAGTTGAGTTCACATTGGAGTTGTGTTTGTACATGAAAGAGTACAAAGGAAACAAGTAAAAGCCAAATGCATTTTGAAGAATAATCCTCAATATGTCAAGTTCAAAGAGTGGTCTGTGAGCCAGCCTTTCTCTAACTAAGGATGAACCTCTGATGGCTATTATGGTAGCGCACCATGGATAAGAAGGCAAGGAACCCCAACTCTATCATACTCCTCCAAGGCTAACACTCCAATACTCAAGACATTGCTCACTAGAGAACTCAATGAGAGAGAGATAGTTGTAAATGAAAGGATGATGAGTACTTCTTCACCCTTTTTTTCTATACTTGTGAACTAGTTACACATCAAAGTTACTAATTACCATAGTACTAGAGTAAAGTTACTCGATTAAAATTCAAGTAAAGTCAAAAAGTAGAAAGGAATATCCATTCACATAGGCATATTCCCCTAAGCATGTGGTCTTATCTTGACCCAACCACTAAGTCAAGGATTCCTTCACATGAGCTATCCTTAGACTATAGAAGAATCCAAAACAAAAAGGCTTGCGGGCCCAAGAGTTCTCAATTCTTTCCTCAAAGCCAAACACCTAGGAATAATACCAAGTCAACACACTAGAATCCAAAATAGTCGTGCTCATCTTTTCTACTTCCTCTAAATTAAGGTCTCCTCTATCTTAGCTATGACTAACTTTAGCTAATTATGAATGTAGAACCATCCTTTATCTCTATATAAATAATATCTCTCAAGTACTTGTAATACCAAGCTAAATATCACAATACCACGCACATGCACAAATGGGTGTTATAGGTCAGAGGGCAAAGAACTCAAGTATAAAGGTCTTTTAGACTTGAAGATCATACACCAATTTAAATGCACTACCACATAGATAAAGAACTATTATTGAGGACCATAAGGATAACCTATTAATTGGAAAAGTTTGGCTATAAAATTAAGTGCACCTAGAGTTATTTCACTTTTTTTAAGAGTTTTCAATCTGAAACTCAAAGAGCAAGTAATCCAAGATCTTCATTGTTCTTCATAATCCTTTTTACTTGTTTGAATTTAATCCTTTAAATTTAATAAGAAACATGATGTTTACACCAAACCCATAAGGAAGATCCTTGAGGAAATTCTTTGTGCCCTAGTAGTAAAAAAATGGTAATATATTGTAGGAGTGAGCTAGTCCAAAGCAATCATTTCCTCTTCTTGCTTTGGAATTAGGAAGATCAATTTGGGAACATCCATGAGATGAAAGGAAGGAAGGAAAAGCAAAGAGGGATCTTTAAGGGAATCCTTTGCATGGACAAACAAGAATGGAAGGAAGGTCCTCAAGTTAGATGTAGCTCAACCTAGAGGTATGACTCTCAATACAGAATTTTTGGCCTTATAGATGAGGAGATAAACACCCAAATCACTCAGTCCTTCAATGAGAAGTGGTCCATCAATAACAACTAGAGGGTGGAAAATTACAAATACCTAGCTTGAGGGTGGTTGTAGAAGCAATCTACAACCTACATCAACAAAAACCATGTCATCTTCCTTGAGTATATGTATCAAGGAGAATTGGTGAATTGGGTACACATGTTCTACCTAAAAGGAAGGAGCATGCTCAAAGACTTTGGAAAAGATGGTGGAGTAACATACCTAGCCTCATTTTCCATCCACTTCTATATGCAATTGAACTTGCTTATGAAGGAGGAGAGAAGAAATTCCCAAGACATTGTCACCCAATGGTTACTTTGCCTTGCAACCTAAAGGGAGAGCCATCATTTGGAAGTATTAAGATGCAAATGCAAAGCATGTAGCAAAAAGTATGTTCATATAGGTGGATGAAGAAAGAACCACCATGGTCAAGAAGAAGAGATCAACACAATCAAGATCTTGAAACCTAGTCAAAAGACCAAGGAAGAACCTATAGGTAATCAATGTGCCTTTGGAGGAAGAAGCATAAGACAAAGAAAAAAGGAGAGAAAAAAAACTCCCTCACCATGAAGTGGTTAACATCCAAATTAGATGACCAAGAGTAATACAAAGAGATACAATTTGCACCATATCCCAAAGAGCAAAGTGGTAGGAAATTGAATTTGCAACCTTAGAAATAAGATCAATCATTGCACAACAAGGAGAAATATACACAGGAATTTTTATGTAGTTTGGCCAGAATTTGCCTATGTCCACAATTGTACTGATTTGAACGTTAGGGTAGTCCATCACACAAGTTATAATATGTCACATTGCTCATATAAGCTCACACCAAAAAAAATAAAAATTCTTCCAAGCATTGCCCCGGAAACCCTATGGGGAGCTTTACCTCCAAACCCCCCTTAGGGGATCTAGAGGCATCTATCACCTTGTGCCATCTTTCAAACAAGCATGCTCTTAGGATAGAGAAAATTTCAATATGTCTTTTGTATGGACAAAAGTAGTCAATGAACATTGTATAAGGATTCTGAAAGCTAGGTTGCATTTGTGAAGAGAAATAAGAATTCAATAGAATGATCCATCTAAAAATGCTTTCTTGTTGAAGTGTGTTAGCATTTTTATGATTCCAACCAACTTTTTGATTAATAGGGTAGAGATATGGATTGAGGAGGATGGTGACTTTGGAGACGACTTGGATTCTGATTTTCCTAAGGTTGTTGTTTTTGAGCCATCTAGAGAATTGAGAGAAGAAACTAGAACTATCTTGTATTCAACCACCAACATGGTGGTTTGTTAATCCAAGATAGTAAGTAGTGTAGCTTATTGCATATTATATTATTGTGTATGATTGTAATCAATAAAAAGATCTCCTAGTTCTCTATATCCTATTTGAAGTCTATGAATTGTCTATCTTTACCACTTTTGAAATCCAAGAGAATATAAAAAGTCTTGCTTGGATGGTAGATAATGTGTCTAGAATCAATTTCATGTAATTTGGTATGTGAAATATGGATGCAAGTTTAGCCAAAATGCAAAATATACACTAGCATAAATGGAATGGATACCATGCTCTGTACTTGTGGAATATGATTAGAAAAGTTCTTACTTATACCTGTGCATGAAATACACAAATGAGAAATGAGTGCATAGATCCATAAATTAGTGTATCAAAATTCTACTTGAGTGAATTTGTTTGGCAAGGTAGTATACATTGTATGCATTTCTAAAGAGCAAATGAGATTTTTCTAGGGATTTTCAAGTCAAACAAAGGGAGTGGAGTTGTATGGGTCAAAGGGGTGTCAATATTGATAGTAAGAAGTCAGCATTGTGAGATAATTGAAAGAAAAATTGATATTTGAATGAATGTTTGCATACATATTCCAAACATCAGATAATATAAATTCAGATCAGCAAAAAGTATAAATTAAAGGGATAAAAGCTTTAGATAAATTAAGAATAAGAGTGATAGAAGAATAAAAGGAGAGCGGGTAGGATTTTGAGAGCAAAAGGAGTGAGTTTTGGAGAGGGAGTGGGATTTTCAGAGCCAAAGAAGTAGGTTTTGAAGGAGTGCAAGGAGAAAGTTTAGGGACTTAGTAAGAGGTTTGAGGAGAAGAGAGGTCAATCACAAGGTTTAGAGAGATTCAAAATTGCTAAAGAGTGAAAGTTTTGAAGAGAAAGTGTTTTGAGACAAGGAAAGAGTGTTGAGGAGAGAAAAGAGCATTTGTAAGAGAGAGAGAGAGAAGCAAACTAAGGTTAGTGCAATTATAGGAGAGGGAAATTGCAAGAGAGAGAGAGAGGCCAATTAAGAGAGTAAAGGAAACAAATTGACTGCAAGAGAGAGAGAGCACACATTGTAGAAGAGGGAAGAAATTGCAAGAGGGTTGTAGAGCAAAATATTGCAATAGATAGCAGAAATCAAGGGAGAAAGAAGTGAAGAGGAGGGAGCAAAGATTGCTATAGAGGAGCAAATCAAATAGAAAGAGGAAAAATTTAGTAAAGATTATTAGAATTGAGAGCTTTAGTGACAATGCTAATTTTTGAATATGAACAAGTGTTCAAAGAGGATCATTTAGTTCCACATGACAACAAATTACATGACATACATCAAGTATGTTGGATGGACAAAGAACAAATCAAAAGTGCAATTGAAGCAATTGCTATTTCAATTTAGTATCCTTGGCCAAATATGAGTAATCACTCTCTCTAATTGCTCATTATAGTTCACTTCTAGAATTGGTTGATTTATGTGAAAGATATTGAACTCCCAAAATTTTGATGAATCTATCAATGACTCCTAAAATCCCCAAATTTTAGAATCTTGCGTATGTCATGCCAACACTAACCCAAAACCTCATGCATTCTACACAAATCATGCATACTGCACATAACACAAAGACCAAGCATCCTATGCATACCACACATACTTATATTTCTTGTGCAGCTAGCTAATACCATGCAACTCTTGCTTCATGCACACATACGCATACACTCTTGCATACTTCTGGCTAGAAGTTTGATCTGCTCAAGATTTCTTTATTATTCTTATAATACATGACTCTCTAATAAGTCCATACTCCTGAATAGACATTAAAGAGTTGGCTTATGCCAACCACAACCCCGTCATGAACTTGTAGATATCAATAAATAGCCAAGGGAAGAAGTCACTAAAGCATCCTCTTATTGCATTTCTTGAACATTTTTGGTAATCTATCAATGTCTAAACCTTGCTTGATCATTTTTGGTTATTAGTTAGTCTTTAAACCATACTTGACCATTTCTTGTAATTAGTCAATCAAAAAGTCTTCCTGCTTTCCAATAAACCAGTCAAAAGTTCACATATGGATCATTCAACTTATGAGAAAACCAAATGCCTACTATAGATAATTTGTAACTAGACATCCTATATTAAGGTCTTATATTTTAGATCTTTAGAGTCACTCAAGTTTAATGCTTGAGAGTAGTTCCACTAAAGTTTCACCTAATTAGTTCTACTTTTCAAGAATACATCACTTGTGATTGATTGATTGTGTTTCCTCTTTTCCATATTCCTTTATGTACCAAGTTTGTGACTAGATAAGATATGAATACACATTCAGGCCAAGTTTGGGAAAGAGTGCTTACTCTTAGCCTTGGCTTGATTTGTGGAGCTTTTTGTTGCCCATAGGGTGCACATGAAGAAGGAAGACTATTCACCATAGTTTGATTGAGGATTGGTTCCCTATTAGAACAAGACAAAAGGAGATATTTAGCCATGCAATGTGCATATCTAGATTTTAGACCATTTTTCCATATGATATGTTCTCTTCTCATGCAGACTAGAAGGCTAAAGGAGGTACATTGGAATATTATTTTGGTAGTGAAGATAAAGATAACATGATCTACTTTGGAGGATTTGTTGTGTGTATATACATCGCTACACAACATACATTGCTGTCAACATCATACACTATAGAACCACAACTCACACATAAGTCATACATAGACTCTAAAGTGCCACAATAATCAGATTGCTTACCACTCTCAACTCAACTCAACTCAGAGCAATACTTGATCTGTCACTCTATAAACTGCCAACAACTGGGCACTGATTACAGTCAAGCCACACCCACTCAAGCATAGAGAATACAGGTGACACTCGCCGGCCTCTGTCCACCATAGCCAGGAACTTGAAGGCTCAACATCAGAGAAGTGAGCTCTCTAGAGCTCACTTTGAAACTATACTCCCTGGACTCAAGCTAGCTCTGAAACCCTAACGGTCCCGCTGATGGCACACTCGACGGTGCAAATAGTGCAATGTGACGGTGGACCCCACCGTGAAGTCAATACCCCAAACACAAAATCTGACCATTGGAAAGTAGTCTCTGAGAAACTGCTGAAATAACTCTAACTACTATCATTGGAACTCCAGTGTCCAAGCATCTAGATGCGGCACTACAAATGGTGTGACAGTTGTCGTGCGTATATACATCGCTACACAACATACATTGCTATCATTATCATACACTATAGAAGCACAACTCACACATAAGTCATACATAGACTCTAAAGTGCCACAATTGCCCCCCTAGCTAGCGGTTAGGTCCCTCTAACTCCCAATAGCCATCTACTCTAAGTATATGGTATACCCTCTAATGGGCAAAGATCAGGAGGCCGGGTGCTATGGAGCCCCATCGTTAGTCGCATGTCTGCAATCTATACCATATAAAGAATGAACTAGCTATAGGTCAAGTACATCTAGGACATAACCATTGTCTTTGAGGAACCACCGTGAGGAGAAGAGTCATACATGCCATAAGCCATCCTCTTGAACAACTATCACACACTAACATAGTAGTAGCTCCACTAGAAGAGCCACACAACATACACCTCAAGCCTGCACGTACAAGTGCCAAGCTTGGGTCCATAGTACCATCAATGTTTGGGAGGTGGCATGGTGCACAATTGCGCACATGATCCTTCCAAAAAACACCATCACGTCCTTCTAACACAAGGACTCCAGATGGCAAAACCTCGTGCACTCTCAAGATAGTGTGGCATGTAGAAACATCAAGTGTTGTCGGTGCTGTCTGCTATAAATATACATAGTTGCCTAGATGAAATTGATGGATCAAGGGTCTATAACCTCCTCCTCGAATGGTAGCATAGCGTAAAGTATCTCTATGTTGAGCAATCGCCAAGTTCTCAAAGGCCGTCGGCATCACTCTCCGAAAGATCTTTGCCCGCTGAGAACATGTGCTCATCCATACATCGGGGTCATCCAAGTCCAAAACTACAATAACATCTCGACAAATGGCTGCAGGTAAATCTCGATCTTGTCCATAGAGTACAAAGTATGGAGAGAAGGAAGCTAAGGAGGCTTGCCGGCTGAACCAATAGCCCATGGCCAACCAAGGTAATTGGAGATCCCAATCTCCCAAGTAGCATCTTTGCAAACCATACTTTCACAATCCTCTCTTCACCATCTGAACCACTCTCTCTGCTAAGCAATCTGCCTCAGTGTGATCTCGGGATGTAGTACAATGATCAATCAAGGCCTTGTCACACAAGACCTGAAACTCCCCCAAGAACTCTGTACCCTGATCAGTCAAAACCTCAACTGGTGCACCAAAATGACTAAGAATTCAATCCAGGAATGAGTAAGTTGTCCCTTCACTAGACTTGTCAGGAAGTGCCACCAACTCAATCCACTTGGAGAAGTGCTCCACCATCACCAAAACATACCGATAATGTCTCACAGTCAGCGGTAAAGGTCTAGCAAAGTCCAAACTCCAATGGTAATCCAATCCCATGATAGGTAATGGGTGTAATTGCGGCGTAGGAGCATTGAATGATGCTCTAACTCGGTCACAAACCACATATCTGGCAACAAACAGCTGTACCTTGGTCTGCATACCGCGCCACCAATAATGACTCTGGAGTAAGCTATACATACGCTTTACTCCAAAATGTCCTAGCTCCCCATGAGCATGATGAACCAACTATGATCTCAGAGATGGAAGTGGTACTACTCGTACTCTACCATCCTCCCATATACGCAAAAAATGTCTACCCTCCAATCTGAATTGTCTGGCTTGCTAAAGAACACGGTCTCTCTCCTTGGCCCCAACTATGCCACCCACAACACCAATGCAAAGATAGTCCATCACTAAGACATCATCATGAATGTCTTGCTGAACTATACCAATATCTTCACTCTCTAGATCTGTGACCTCAATAACTCCTCATGTATGCGCTAAGAGAGATACTACCAAAGCCTCTGCAAATATACATAGAAAGGCCAATGCATGCCAACCTGGCACCATCTCCTCATTTGTCTCACCATGCCAACGTTCTCCGGTCTGATCCTACTGGTTGGGACATGGGTTTCTACTCAACCCATCTGCATTGCGGTTCACCACTCCAGGTCTGTGAACAACCGTGAAATCATACTCCTGTAAAATCAGAGCCCATTGTGCAAGCTTCCTTGAAAGCTTGTCGGACTCCATCAACCACTTCAGCGGCTGATGATCAGTGATGAGAGTGAAGAGGTTACCCAATAGGTAACATAAAAAATGTGCTATTGCCCAAATTGCTGCCAAGCACTCTCCTTCATATGAACTATACTTCGCTTCCACTGAGTTGTTGGAGCGACTAGCATAGGCCACCACAAACTCCTTCTCCTCATCATCATGTTGGGTGAGCACCGCTCCAAGCCCCAACATACTCCAATCAGTATGAACCTGAAATGGTCGTCCCCTGATCGGTCTCCTCAAAATATGAGCAGATGTCAACCTCTCCTTGAGCTCTACAAAAGCTCTCTCCTGCTCATCTCCCCAACACCACTCTTATGTAAGCTTGGTCAGCTTTGTCAAGGCCTTGGCAATGGCACTAAATCCTCTAACATAGCGGTGATAGAAGTGTGCCAACCCAAGGAATGCTCACACTCTACTCACATCCGTTGGCCAAGGAATACATGCAATAGCCTCCACCTTGGTCTTCTGAACACCAAGTCCTCCGGGATAGATAGTGTGACCTAAATACTCAACCTGCTTGTGGAAGAACCTACACTTCCTAGGATGTAATTTGAGTCCATGAGATCTCAACCTCTCAAACACTTCCAGCAACTATCTCTCATGCTCCTCCACAATAGTGCTATAGACCAAAATGTCATCAATATAACACCAAGCAAAATCCAATCCAGCTAGGATCCTATCCATGACCCTCTGGAACTCAGCAAGAGCATTCTTTAACCCAAATGGTAAGAACATCTATTGATATAACACATCCTTGCCATGAGGATCAATAGCCCAGAATGTTGTCTTGGACTTATCCTCCTCTTTGATTGGCAACTGATGATATCCTGCTCAAAGATCCAAAGTACTGAAGACCTTTGCATGCCCAATCGCATCAAAAATCTCCTCCGATGTAGGCATGGTATGCCAATCAGCCCTGGTCTGTCGGTTGGTAGAACAATAATCTCCACACATCCACCTATCTGTATAGTTGCCATGCATATCCTTCTTGGCTGGCATCACTGTCGCTGATGCATACTCTCCATGTGAAATCTCCACCAAACCAGCCTCAAAAAGGTCACTACTCCGGCTCTGAATCAATATCCTCTCCATATCACTATATCAGTAAGGACGTCGGAAAACTGGTGTGTCACTAGTCAGCTCAATCCGTATACTAGGTCCCTTTAGAGCACCCAAATCCTTCATATTGAAGGCAAAAAAACTCGTGTGACTCCTCAAGAACCTCCAAACCCTCCGTCTTTCCTCTTTAGTAAGCTTGGGTCCAAGATCTGGCTCCCAAGTATCCTCTGTAACTATAGTAGGAGTGGAAGACATATGGACTGGCTGCTACATTGGGCCCTTGGGAGCAATAGTGTCATGCTCCTGACCACTAGAGGTCCCAACCTTTGTGTGAAAAACTCCCTCCACTCTGGTTGCAAGCTCCACACGTCCTCTAGCTGCATCCCATGTGGACCAAGGGTGTAATCCAAGTAGCCCATGCTCACATGGATGGACTCCAAGTAGACCACTCTCCCTAGTAGCTACTGGATGTGTCCTAAGAATACCATGTCCACTCGGTCCATTGCTCCCATCATGTGCCTGAATCGTCTTGATAGGCATAGGGCTCACAAGTGTCCGAGTGGTGATGCCTATCAAGCGCATCCTATGCTGCTTTGCCAAGCCAAGGCTCACAATCCAGATCAAACAGTTCAAGTCCATAGCCTGATCTAACACCTGATGCCTGGATGCCTCTGACACTGCTAGAATAGTGGTAATACCGGTGCAAAAACCCATCACCCGCTCTCTCTCATCAGCATTGGGCTCCACCAACTACTGTAACTGTGAGTCCTAAACAAGTCCAAGTCCTCCTTCTCGAAAAGCATGAGAGACTGGGAAACTCATGAGTGTAGGAAATGCGGTTCTAGGCTGTCCAACTAGGTTCACCACTACCATAAGTGACCTATCAGCCACTACCACTGTTTGAGACTGACGCCCAACATCCAAGATATCATCAACAAGGATGTGATCAAGTCGCTGAATCCCATCATAAGCACATTGTAAAACCTCTCTAGGTAAGAGGTTCGTCCACCAAAGACAAAGACGATGAGCCCATGATCCCACTCTGGCTGCATCTAACAATACAGTAGGTCCCATCCAAGAATGGACCTGATGTGTACTTGCCACCACTATGGTGTGAGAATCACCCATCAAAGGAACGTTCTCCAAAAGGTAAGCTGGAGAAACAGACTGATGAACTTGGAGATGTTGTAGTATCCGTAACATCTCCCAAAATACACCAAAATGAGGATCTTGAAGACCCAATCCTCTACCAGCATGTGTATGTCCCTAAGATGGCCATCCAGAAATCACCAAGTGAATAGGCCCATGTCTCTCTAGGTCATGCGCCCCCAATAAGGAAATGTCTCTTGGTAGGGCCTTTTAGTAACCTTTGATTGCTGATATCGGTAATAACTCCAGATACTGATAGGCCGAGTGTGCCACTTGATGTAGAGAGACTCACCTAGCAGTCTCATCTCTCTCTACATACAAGTACTATGGTGCCCACATTTTTTGTTTTTTTCAGAATAAAGGAGAAGAAGTGTATAGAGAAGTCGGATTGCGCCTGTATGGTCGAAGAAGGCAAAGAAAAGAGTCTTCGGGTTGAAAGCCGAAGTAAAGTGACTTTGGGTCATAAGGCGAAGTACGAAGTAAATTGTCTTCGGATTGGGGGGAGCTCAACCCGAGGCAAAGACAGTCTAACAACCTTTCGTCGGGGCGAGAAATTCAAGAAGGGGCCGTTTCAAAACTGGCGGCTCATACGCACAAAGGTTGATTGACAATGTCACGCCATTTGTAGTTCCGCATCTAGCTGCTCGGACACTGGAGTTCCAGTGATAGTAGTTAGAGTTATTCTAGTAGTTTCTCAGGGACTACTTTCCGACAGTCTGATTTGGTGTTCGGGGTACTGACTTCACGGTGGGGCCCACCGTCACTTTGCACCGTTCGCACCGTCGAGTGTGCTGTCAGCGGGACCGTTAGGGTTTCAATGCTAGCTCGAGTCCAGGGGGTATAGTTTCAAAGTGAGCTCCAGAGAGCTCACTTCTTTGATGTTGAGCCTTCGAGTTCCTGGCTATGGTGGACAGAGGCCGGCGAGCGTCACCTGGATTCTCTATGCTTGAGTGGGTGTGGCTTGATTGTAATCAATGCCCAGTTGTTGGCAGTTTATAGAGTGACAGATCAAGTATTGATCTGAGTTGAGTTGAGTTGAAAGTGTTAAGCAATCTGATTACATCAGAGAAGTGAAGCCAGGGGGAAATCGGGTACAGGAACGTTGAGTGTTGGTGGTATCTCCAAGCTCGGTGGATTGTGGTAGCTCGATTCAGGTTCTATGTTTCCCTAGTGTGCAGAAGCTTGTTTAGTTGATGCAGATTTGGCAGTTAGGCGGACGGTGTGCGGAAGCGCTGGCCAAGTTTGTTGCAAAGAAGGAGCAATTTTCGAGCAGTGTTGTGATTTTGAGCTCAGGAGATGAAGGCAGGACCAATTTGCTATGAGTTGGGCTCAGAAAGTGAAATTGAAGGTGGAGTTGGAAAGCTCTTCTCATGAAATTGTGATTTGGTAAAACCCGTTTTGTCAATTTGGCTCGAGTGGAAAGTTAGCGGGGGATTTGGCGGACATCCATCTTTAGGGTTTACGTCAGATTTTATGTCAGATTTACATCAGATTTTGGGCCAGAATTGGAGGAGTTTCGCTGTTTGGCCAGATTTGGAGAAGTTTCGCCAATTTTGGAGGAGGTTCGAAGTGGCAACAAGAAAGGCCTCATTTGGCTGAATTTTGGCGTTTCGAGGCTTCGAGGCATAAGGCTGTGGGCTATGAGAGGCTACGAAGGCCTAGAAGGGCCAGAAAGGCCAGCAAGCCAGCTTGCTGGCGTGAGGCTAGCTAGTTTAGAGTAGATCTTGGTCATTGGTTGGCAAAATCTGCCTTTCTCGCTAGATTGTGCGCAACAGGGTTTGACCCCTAGATCTCTTGTTACTAGACTGGTGCCCTAGCCAACTGGTCCACCCTCACTTGTTGTCCTAGTGACTGCGCCACTATTATCTATACACATGTAGCTTTGGCTAGGAGAGGCAGTTTGATCCCATTCTTGGTGATCTTGGTAGTTTAGGACTTAGATACGAACTGCTCTTATGTCAAATGCCAAATGGTGGCAGAGACAATCCCGTGTTGTGTTATGAGATGGAGGGTTTTTGTTTAGATTTCTTGTGATTGGATCCCCTCCATTCTCTGCTTCCTGTTTGTGCACCACGTTTGTGTGAGGTGCCCTGACTTTTGAGCGTTGGTGCTCTGGTGGTGAGGCTGGAGTGATGACCAGTCAAACTACCTTTGTTTCTCTCCGGTGAGGCAGGAAGTGATGACCTGCAGACCGTGAGAGTGCGTGTTATGATGGCAGGTTACAGGTTGCCTTTCCCCTAGTGTAGTTATCTTGGTTAGAGTTACATTAGTGGGTGGTGTCTAGTTGGTGTTGGCACGTGGTGGTGTTGGCACTTGGTGGGGTACTTGCGGTTGCGACTTGCGGTTGCAGTTGGTGGTTCGGGTTTGCTGTTGCAGTTACGTGGTCACGACGGAGTTCTTTGGAGATTCCAGAGGAGTTAGCCTTGCAGTACGCAGTGGGTTTACTCGGAGTGGTGCTCGGTATCAGCCTGTATCTCAGGTCCCAGTGAGGGAGGAGATTGACTCTGAGTTGGAGTTCGACATAGGAGCTGATTCAGTTGAGAGTGCACTTGGTGTGTCCGCACCGTTATTGTGAGACATGGACGAGATTTATGGGGCCTCCAAAGGCCCTAGGCGTTACTCTGGTACAATGGGTACCATTGAGTTGGATGACTTCATCCAGGAGTTTGATAGTTGGTGTGATCTGCAGCAGATGCGGAACCCGACTTTGTTCACACCTTTCATGGCATGGAAGGGGTTGTTTCAGCACTTGGAGGGTCTGCCGATGGACGACTACCATGAGTTCAGGAGAGCTCATTTGGAGGAGATTGAGTTATGGAGACAATATTGGTCTCCACACTATGTCTCCACACTTCAGGCTCGGTGGCCAGGAGTAGATCGGCTGTACCTACGAGTTCTAGCTCGAGTAGTGTGGGTGGAGCTAGTGGAGGTGCACTAGCTAGAGATAGTGCTACTACGAGTGGAGGTACCGCTGCAGGAGGTGGTGTGGTACCGGGGTTTAACCCCATGGTTGAGTTCTTCCTATGTTTGAGGCAAAACTACCAGGGAGTGCGGACTGACAAGCTGAGGAGCTTGCAGGAGTTCCAGCGGAAGGCTGGAGAGAGCCTACGCGAGGCATATACTCGCATGAGGCGGCTGATCAGTTTCACTCAGGGAGTTACTGAGGCCCAGGCAGTCCAGTTTTGGTATGGGATACTGGACAGGGAGTTGCGACATAGAGTTCGTGATGCTACGTTGTTGCAGGCTACTTCGCCCACTTTGGCAGTAGTCTTTGGTTTGGCTGAGCGTATTGAGCTCAACATGGTGGAGGAGAGAGTGGTGACAGCTGGATTTGGTAGAGAGACCTCATCCACAGTTGTGACTTCTTCTAGAGTGCAGCAGAGTGCACCACGCCCAGTTGGTTTTCGAGGACAGGGTGGACAGCCCAGATCCTATGGAGCGAGTGGAGGGCCTAGTGGAGTTAGACCCTTACCCTCATTTTTGGGTCAGCAGCAGCCAGTGAGTGGTGGTGTTGCTTGTTGGACTTGTGGTGGACCTCACCATAGGAGAGAGTGTACTCAGGGCAGCGGACCTGATACCTCTGGTGCATCACAGCCAGCACAGAGGCAGTGTGAGCACTACCACAGATTTTGTCACACTAGTGACCGGTGTTTTGACCTACACCCGGAGTTACGGAGTGGTAGGGCTGCCATGGTAGGTAGTAGAGGAGCTCTAGTTCATGGAGGATGAGGTGGTAGAGGTGGTGGTAGAGGATCTACACCTAGTAGAGGTGCAATACCTGCCCTTACTTCTGACACAGCTATGGCTACTCGGATTGAGCAGTTGGAGCAGAGATTGGCTAGTATGGCTATTGCTCAGAGGAGATCAGATTCGGGTGATGAGGCTTCCACCTCATATGCTGGTGATAGAGATGCTTTAGACTTTGTGTGTGGAGCAGCACAGGTGGATGCATCTGTAGCAGTGACTAGGAGTGTAGTACATGCTCCAGAGCCTAGAGGAGCATCAGTGGAGTTGGACCCACAGAGAGGAGAGGTTGGGAGACACGTCAGACTTCCCCAGTCTTTCACGCTATTTGAGGCATTGCAGACGACATCCATGGTTCCTAGATGTCCCAATGCAGGTGTGGTAGGTGGTGATGGAGTACCTGCTAGTCAGCCACCTGCTACCACACAGACTGAGTCTAGCATGATGTTGGGGGCGGCTCAACTGATTATGCAGCATCCTTTGTTTTCAGCTAGTGACATGTTTACATTGGGAGTTGACCCAGCCCCAGTGTTCCGGTTGGCTGCCACGTTGTGTGAGAGTAGGGATGGTGCAGTACCTACTACTAGAGCAGAGGTGGTTGGTAGTGGAGCTGACTTGGTTGAGGAGCATGGGATCAGTTCAGCGACCAGTGGTTTATGGCAGGCAGCAGCGGCTAGACTGGAGGAGTTGCCAGCTAGACCGGCCTTTGAGAGAGCACAGTTTACACCTGGTGTTGTCCTATTGGATAACCAAAGGGGGATTTTTTGTTTGGTGGGACCTTCAAGGAAGGTCTATACACCGCAAAGAGTCTTGTTAGACTCTGGTGCGCAGCCCCTTATGTTGGGGAAGGCTGCAGTTGTTGGTCTAGAGTTACGGAAGACCGATGTGGAGAGGTGTCCATTTCAGATCCAGACATCTCTGGGTGGTGGTTCGACATGTGAGCCGGCCTGTCTCTCACTCAGGATGAACCTCTGATGGCTATTATGGTAGCGCACCATGGACTAAGAAGGCAAGGAACCCCAACTCCATCATACTCCTCCAAGGCTAACACTCCAAGACTCAAGACATTGCTCACTAGAGAACTCAATGAGAGAGAGATAGTTGCAAATGAAAGGATGATGAGTACCTCCTCACTCCTTGTTTATATACTTGTGAAATAGTTACGAACCAAAGTTACTAATTACCGTAGTAACTCAAGTTACTAGACTAAAAGTCAAGTAAAGTCAAAAAGTAGAAAGGAATATCCATTCACATGGGCATATTCCCCTTATCTTGACCCAACCACTAAAGCAAGGATTCCTTCACATGGGCTATCCTTGGACTAAAGAAGAATCCAAAACAAAAAGGCTTGCGGGCCCAAGAGTTCTCAACTCTTTCCCCAAAGCCAAACACCTAGGAATAATACCAAGTCAACACACTAAAATCCAAAATAGTGGTGCTCATCTTTTCTACTTCCTCTAAAGTAAGGTCCCATCTATCTTAGCTATGACTAACTTTAGCTAACCATGACTAATATAGAACCATCCTTTATCTCTATATAAATAATATCTCTTAAGTACTTGTAATACCAAGCTAAATATCACAATACCACACACATGCACAAATGGGTGTTACATTTACCCCCGGACTAAGTTTTCACTTTGTCCTCAAAGTGAAGGTCTCTCTACCTTCTATGGTACATCTTCAACTTATCATGGTTAATCCTATCAAAGTGTCTTCCTCCCAACTCCTTGAGATCATAGGTGTAATTGCCCCACACCTTCTCTACTATGAAAGGTCCAAAGTACTTAGGCAAAAACTTCTTTTGCACTCTCTTGAATCGAATGGAATCAAACAACATTACCCAATCACCTTCTTTGAAAGGCTCCACCTTCTGCTTGCCTTGCCTCTTGTCATAGCTCTCCTTTTGTTTCCTTTGGGCTTGCTCCACTCGAACCATAGCAACTGCTCTTGCCTCTTCCAACTCCATGAGTTGATCCTTCCTTGACTTCCCTGCATCACTTCCTTGTGCTTTCTTCAATCTCCTATGAATGCTTTGGAAGGTAGGAAGATCAAAGTGAATAGGTAAGGTAGACTCAATACCATACACCAATTGGAATGGAGAATATCCAGTGGAAGTCTTCATGGTTGTCCTATACTCCCACAAAACTGCATGAATCCTCTTGTCCCAATGATGTTTAGCCCCCTCTATTTCTGCATCTTTGGCCAACATCATGCACAAGGTCTGATTGGTTCTCTCTGCCAAGCCATTGGAATTTGGCTTATAGGATGTAGTTACTCTATGTGTGATAGAGAAATGTCGTAGCATGGCTGTAGTAATGCTTCCTGTAAACTCTCCTCCTCTATCAGAAACCAACTCCAAAGGGCATCCAAACCTAGTGATAATGCGTTCATAAAGAAATCTACCCACTTCATCTTCATTCTTGTCCCTCAATGGTCTAGCCTCAACCCACTTGGTAAGGTAATCAGTAACTACCACAATGTACCGATTGTTCCTTGGGGTTCTATTGAGAGGTCCTACAAAATCAATTCCCCACTTCTCAAAAGGTCCTAGCAATGGAATTGATCTAAGTGGTGGAGTGGATGTAGACTTTCTAGCAAAAGCTTGACAAACATGACAAGTTTTGCAATAATCAAGACAATCCTTGAAAATCCCTCTCCAATGGTAACCTGCATCTAGAATCTTGAAAGCAGTCACCTTTCCTGCAAAGTGTCCTCCACATACTAAACCTTCATGAAACTCCTTTATGAGTAAGATAGACTCTTCCTTACCCACTGCTCTTCGAAGTAGACCATCTGCTCCTTGGTGAAAAAGAATATCCTCCACCATTGTGTAAGGTCTAGATCTTGCTGCAAGGGCCTTCCTCTCCCTAGCATGCATCCCTTCTGGATAGTTACCTCTTGTCACAAAATCCACAATCTCCTTGTACTCCATTGGAATCTCTTGAGTGACTGAGATTGTCATGAGCTCCTCATCCGGGAAGGAATCATCTACTGGCTCATCTCCATCATGATCATAGGCTCTAGATAACAAATCAGCATTTGCATGTTTCTTTCCTGGCCTATCCTCAATTGTGTAGTCATACTCAGACAAGAGTATCATCCACCTTGCTAGTCTCCCTTCAACATTAGGCTTGTTGAAGATGTACTTCAAAGCCTTGTGATCCGTGACAATTGTGGCTTTCCCTCCAATCAAGTAGTGTCTAAACTTCTTGAGACCAAAGATCACTGCCAACCCTTCTCTCTCTGTGACAGAGTAGTTCTTCTCTGCTGAAACCATCTGCCTACTAGCATAAGCTATTGGATGATCATGCCCATCTTGGTCTAATTGACTAAGAGTGCATCCTATAGCTACATTAGAAGCATCAGTGTAGAGGATGAAAGGCTTACTCCAATCAGGTTTAGCAAGAATTGGAGCTACAACAAGGGATTGCTTGAGCTCCTCAAAAGCTTTGAAAGCCTCCTTGTCTTCCAAAATCACCATGTAATCTACACCCTTCTTCATGTAGATGGTCAATGCATAAGCCTTGTTGGAAAATGAGAAGATGAACCTCCTATAGTACCCAACCATTCCCAAGAATTGGCGTAACTTTGTCAAGCTTGAAGGGAATGGAAGGTCTGAGATTTTCCTCACCTTCTCAGGATCAACTGCTATTCCATCCTTGGAGATGATGTGCCCCAAAAGTAGACCTTCTTCACATCCAAAAATGCACTTCTCTGGGTTGAGTGATGCATTTGCCTCATCCAAGCGTTGCAAGACTTTGATTAGGTGCTCAAAGTGCTCCTCCTTGCTCCCATAGACACAAAAGTCATCAATGAAATCTCTCACAAATTTCCCAATGAAAGGTTCAAATACCTTGTTCATGAACCGTTGGAATGTGGCTGGAGCATTGCAAAGCCCAAAAGGCATGACCTTGAAAGCGTAAGTTCCCCAAGGTGTGGTGAATGTGGTGAGTTGTTGATGCTCTGGTGCAATCTTGATTTGGTTATATCCACTATAACCATCTCCAAAACTGTACCTCTCATGACCTGCAACCTCTTCCAAGATCTCATCAATGAATGGCAATGGGTAGTAGTCCTTCTTGGTAACAGCATTGAGCTTCTTGTAATCCACACATACCCGAAGCTTGCCATTCTTTTTCTTCACAATGACAATTGGAGACACCCATTCTGAATTCTCCACCTCAAAGATAAATCCAGCCTCCTTGAGCTTATCATTCTCCTCCTTCACAACCAAAGATATTGGTGGGCTAATGCGACGTTGCTTTTGGCGGATTGGTCTTGCATGTGACTCCACCTCTATCTTGTGCTCCTCCAAGGTGACTTCCTTCAAATCCTTGTAACTAAAAGCAAACACATGGATGAACTTGCGGAAAATCTCCTCAAATCTCACCTTCTCCTCCTTGGTAACATTTGGGCCATACTTGAGGGTAGATAACCTTCTCTCTACCTCCTCAAGTGTCAATGGTGATTTATCTGGGTCCTTCAAAACCTCTGGCTTAGGTGCAAAATCCATAGCACACAAGGGATACACATCTGAATCAGATTCAGATTCATCTTCCTCCGTGGAAGTCTCCTCTTCCATGCTTGTGTCCACACCTGAAGCTCCTTCTTCAGAATCTGATTCCCAATAATTAGAAGATGGGGTATCTGAATGTGAAGTGTTGGTGGTGTTAGTCACAGGAACAGTGACTCTATGGTTTGATGGCCCAATCCTCAAGTACCCTTTGTGCCATCGATCAGTTGTGCGTGCTGCTCTCAACCATGGCCTCCCAAGAAGTAAGTCATAGCTTGAATCCTTCAAGACTTGGAAAGTCATGAGATTTTGAACTCCCATAACTGAAACTACCACCTTATCCATCACCCCTACTGGTCGAACTTGTTGCTTGTTTGCCATGCTCACCACAAATGTTGAAGGTCTTGAGGGTATCATACCCAACTTCTTCATCAACCTTTCTGACATGGCATTCACTGCTGATCCTCCATCAACCAATGCATCCTTGATGTTGTGACCATTCACTCTCACATCAATCTTGGAGGCATATTCACAAGCCTCCCATGGTGCTGGCTTGGCATCCACCACCCCCATTGATATTGGAACTTTTGCCTTCTTCTTCTTTTTGCTCCTTGTAGAACTCAAACCACCTCTAAGCTCCTTTCTCAAGGTAGGGTTCAAAGTAATTAATTGGCCCACTGTGATGTTAGCCTTGTGACTACCAACATCCTCCAACACATTGTAGTTCCATTGTTGCTTTGAGATCAAGAAGTCCTCCATCCCCAACTTCTTCCTTGGAGTCTTTGTTGTTGATGGTGTTGAGGTGCGAGTGCTCCTAGTAGACATAGGAGTATCCTTGCTTGAAGTAAATCCTTGAGAAGAGTGAACATCCTCTGCAAAACGAGCTCTCTTCTTCTCTTGTGCCAAAAGCTCCAAATTAAGACCCTTGGAGTTTGAGCTGTAACACCCATTTGTGCATGTGTGTGGTATTGTGATATTTAGCTTGGTATTACAAGTACTTAAGAGATATTATTTATATAGAGATAAAGGATGGTTCTATATTAGTCATGGTTAGCTAAAGTTAGTCATAGCTAAGATAGATGGGACCTTACTTTAGAGGAAGTAGAAAAGATGAGCACCACTATTTTGGATTTTAGTGTGTTGACTTGGTATTATTCCTAGGTGTTTGGCTTTGGGGAAAGAGTTGAGAACTCTTGGGCCCGCAAGCCTTTTTGTTTTGGATTCTTCTTTAGTCCAAGGATAGCCCATGTGAAGGAATCCTTGCTTTAGTGGTTGGGTCAAGATAAGGGGAATATGCCCATGTGAATGGATATTCCTTTCTACTTTTTGACTTTACTTGACTTTTAGTCTAGTAACTTGAGTTACTACGGTAATTAGTAACTTTGGTACGTAACTATTTCACAAGTATATAAACAAGGAGTGAGGAGGTACTCATCATCCTTTCATTTGCAACTATCTCTCTCTCATTGAGTTCTCTAGTGAGCAATGTCTTGAGTCTTGGAGTGTTAGCCTTGGAGGAGTATGATGGAGTTCGGGTTCCTTGCCTTCTTAGTCCATGGTGCGCTACCATAATAGCCATCAGAGGTTCATCCTGAGTGAGAGACAGGCCGGCTCACATTTTTGGTTCCGTTGCCGGGACCTCTCTAGAAGGCAAGATAATGTTCCGCGTCCAATTCTACATTAGGCAGAAGGAGGCTATGAGAGCTCACTTGGAGAGAACATTAGGAGAGGAGAGGGCTGAACTTATGTTAGAGAACCAAGATCCATTTGTATACCCTGTAGTTCATTATGATGTCTTTGAGGTGATTTTGTATATCTTGTACACATGAGAGGAATTGGAGAGATTGTGTGAGGTGGATTGCAGATTTTGGGGATTAAGGTGATTTTGGGCAAAATCTCAAGTTTGAGATCTGGACTTGAGATTTCTACACATGATAGCTTGGGTTATCTTTCAGTTAGCACACTTGAAATTATTGAGAGAGCTTCTATGCGCACTGGGCTAGAATTTTTGAAAGTTGATAGGGTAAAGTGCTCCCGCAACTGCATGCTCTCTGGAAAATTGTGCAGAGTCTGCCATTTCTTCAATTTTAAATGAATTGTCCTGAAAATTTCCAAGAAAATTCAGTGCATTGTATCCTACCTGGTGCCACAAAAATTAGAGAGAGATCATTTTTGCGCAGTGCGTTATGAGTTTTTGAAGTGAGGGGGGTGGTTTTCAGACCAAATCTGAAATATGGGTGCTGAATAGAAAGGTGTCTAGGCCAAATGGCTCCATGAAAAGATCTGAAATTTTGCAGGGAGGGACGCCCTGGAGTTGTGATCAAGTGTGGAAAATTTAAGAGGACTGTGACATATTGGTTGGGAGATTTGAGTGACATTGTGAGGAAGGGTCAATTCTGCAAAGTGGAGATCTCATGCATGAGAAGTTTGAGATCAACAAAAAGCATGTTTGAGTGTTTAGATTCATCTTTGGGAACATGGAGGGTCATCAAGAGTGGAAATTGAGATTATGCAAGGTTCCCCAAGGGTTTGAGGTGATTGTAGGGGTGGATTTGAGGAAAAGAGAGTTTACAATAGAATTTGAAGAGAGTGTTGAGAGGATCCAAAAACCTACACCACTTGGAGGAAAGAGTGAGTCTAAGTGCTTTCTATGTGGAGAGAAGGGACATAAGGCAAGTTCATGTCCATTAACCTTTGAGAGCAAGAGATTGAGGGAAAGGAGAGGCTTACTTGACTTGGGTTTGCATGTTGGACCTTCTTCACCAAGATTGGGAGGGAGAAGATCTAAGACCAAGGAGTTGTGTGAGGTTTGTGGAGTTGAAGGACTTCCAAAAGGACATGAGTGTAGTGGAGTAAAAGCACTTTTGGAAACTTTGGTGAAGGATATTGGAGAGAGTCTTAGTACAGCTACAGAAATACTACCACCTTCATCAGCTAGTTCTCAAGATTAGTGATGGAGATAATCTTTCAACTTATGGATAAACTATCCATGAGAGTTAGATTAATATGCACTCTAGGATTTGATGTTGCTATAGAAATCTTGGAGCAACCTGAACCTTTTGTGTTCCCTAGAGTGGATTATTCTCAGATGGTGTTAGTCATGTATATACTCTATTAGTAATAGAGTGAGAGAAAAGAAAAGAGAAAAAAAAAAAATTAAGAGAAAAGAAAGATAGTGAGGGGTTAAGATGGGGAAACTTCCGGTTTTCTTTGGCAAGGATGGAGAAGATGTGGAGGCCTTTGTGAGAGACTTCAAGAGAGCTTGCATAGGAAACAATGAGAGGAGGAAGAATGAGTGGGCCTCATTATTACCAGATTTCTTTGAGGATGCAGCACTTACATGGTATGAGTCAGAATACCAAAAGAGAGAGAGGAGAGAGGGGGAAGAGGAGTCTTGGGAGACTTTGACTTCAGCACTCATTGAGAACTTTCTTCCTGATGAGAGTTATGAGAGATTGATGAGTGAGGTTACATTTCTCAAGCAAGGAGATGGAGAGAAAGTGAGGGTCTATGTGGAAAGAGTGGAAAAGTTGGAGTCCAGATTTCGCATAGTGTTGAGGAAGGGTGGGGATGATGTGGAGACTACAATGATTGGCATAGGGGCCATGCTCACCAAGAATTTTGTGGGAGGATTGAGACCACAAATTAGAAGCAAGGTGAGATATGAGAAACCTTCTTCCAAGGTTGAAGCTATCAAGATCGCAATTCGTATGGAGGAGAGTTTGGAAGGGGATGAGAGTGATTTGGTGGTGAAGGAGGTTGTGCATCCTCCTCAAGGCTACAAGTATGGTGGAACTTCTGATACTTTGGTGACAAGGGTTGCACCACAAGTAGTAGTTGCTCCAATTCTTGCACCTCCACCAAAAGATCCACTCCAAACCATCACAGAACAACTTGCGGATCTCAAGATCAATGTGGTGCAACTATGGGAGAAGAGAGAGGTGGATCAGAATGTAGGGAGAGGACTTAGGAGTTATGGAAACTATCCATATAGAGGAGGCCAACCAGCCAACAATTTCAATGATAGAAATTGTTTTGGTTGTGGAGGAAGAGGCCATATCCAAAGGAATTGCCCAAATTCCACTTACCATGGAGGAAGGGGTTATGAGGGAGCCAATAGAGGGAAAGAGGGAGGTAGTGAAACCCAAGTGGCTCCTAATCCCAACAAAGGTAAGGGGATAGCATCCATAGATGTGGTTGAGAGCAAGTATGAGAAGGGAGAGTGCTCAAACTCCAAGGGTCCTAATTTGGAGCTTTTGGCACAAGAGAAGAAGAGAGCTCGTTTTGCAGAGGATGTTCACTCTTCTCAAGGATTTACTTCAAGCAAGGATACTCCTATGTCTACTAGGAGCACTCGCACCTCAGCACCATCAACAACAAAGACTCCAAGGAAGAAGTTGGGGATGGAGGACTTCTTGATCTCAAAGCAACAATGGAACTACAATGTGTTGGAGGATGTTGGTAGTCACAAGGCTAACATCACAGTGGGCCAATTAATTGCTTTGAACCCTACCTTGAGAAAGGAGCTTAGAGGTGGTTTGAGTTCTACAAGGAGCAAGAAGAAGAAGAAGGCAAAAGTTCCAGTATCAATGGGGGTGGTGGATGCCAAGCCAGCACCATGGGAGGCTTGTGAATATGCCTCCAAGATTGATGTGAGAGTGAATGGTCACAACATCAAGGATGCATTGGTTGATGGAGGATCAGCAGTGAATGCCATGTCAGAAAGGTTGATGAAGAAGTTGGGTATGATACCCTCAAGACCTTCAACATTTGTGGTGAGCATGGCAAACAAGCAACAAGTTCGACCAGTAGGAGTGATGGATAAGGTGGTAGTTTCAGTTATGGGAGTCCAAAATCTCATGACTTTCCAAGTCTTGAAGGATTCAAGCTATGACTTACTTCTTGGGAGGCCATGGTTGAGAGCAGCACGCACAACTGATCGATGGCACAAAGGGTACTTAAGGATTGGGCCATCAAACCATAGAGTCACTGTTCCTGTGACTAACACCACCAACACTTCACATTCAGATACCCCATCTTCTGATTATTGGGAATCAGATTCTGAAGGAGGAGCTTCAGGTGTGGACACAAGCATGGAAGAGGAGACTTCCACGGAGGAGGATGAATCTGAATCTGATTCAGATGTGTATCCTTTATGTGCTATGGATTTTGCACCTAAGCCAGAGGTTTTGAAGGACCCAGATAAATCACCATTGACACTTGAGGAGGTAGAGAGAAGGTTATCTACCCTCAAGTATAGCCCAAATGTTACCAAGGAGGAGAAGGTGAGATTTGAGGAGATTTTCCGCAAGTTCATCCATGTGTTTGCTTTTAGTTACAAGGATTTGAAGGAAGTCACCTTGGAGGAGCACAAGATAGAGGTGGAGTCACATGCAAGACCAATCCGCCAAAAGCAACGTCGCATTAGCCCACCAATATCTTTGGTTGTGAAGGAGGAGATTGATACGCTCATTACTCCACTACACCCATGTGAATGGATATTCCTTTCTATAGGAGGTATTCCTGGGTACTATAGGAGGTTCATCTTCTCATTTTCCAACAAGGCTTATGCATTGACCATCTACATGAAGAAGGGTGTAGATTACATGGTGATTTTGGAAGACAAGGAGGCTTTCAAAGCTTTTGAGGAGCTCAAGCAATCCCTTGTTGTAGCTCCAATTCTTGCTAAACCTGATTGGAGTAAGCCTTTCATCCTCTACACTGATGCTTCTAATGTAGCTATAGGATGCACTCTTAGTCAATTAGACCAAGATGGGCATGATCATCCAATAGCTTATGCTAGTAGGCAGATGGTTTCAGCAGAGAAGAACTACTCTGTCACAGAGAGAGAAGGGTTGGCAGTGATCTTTGGTCTCAAGAAGTTTAGACACTACTTGATTGGAGGGAAAGCCACAATTGTCACGGATCACAAGGCTTTGAAGTACATCTTCAACAAGCCTAATGTTGAAGGGAGACTAGCAAGGTGGATGATACTCTTGTCTGAGTATGACTACACAATTGAGGATAGGCCAGGAAAGAAACATGCAAATGCTGATTTGTTATCTAGAGCCTATGATCATGATGGAGATGAGCCAGTAGATGATTCCTTCCCGGATGAGGAGCTCATGACAATCTCAGTCACTCAAGAGATTCCAATGGAGTACAAGGAGATTGTGGATTTTGTGACAAGAGGTAACTATCCAGAAGGGATGCATGCTAGGGAGAGGAAGGCCCTTGCAGCAAGATCTAGACCTTACACAATGGTGGAGGATATTCTTTTTCACCAAGGAGCAGATGGTCTACTTCTAAGAGCAGTGGGTAAGGAAGAGTCTATCTTACTCATAAAGGAGTTTCATGAAGGTTTAGTATGTGGAGGACACTTTGCAGGAAAGGTGACTGCTTTCAAGATTCTAGATGCAGGTTACCATTGGAGAGGGATTTTCAAGGATTGTCTTGATTATTGCAAAACTTGTCATGTTTGTCAAGCTTTTGCTAGAAAGTCTACATCCACTCCACCACTTAGATCAATTCCATTGCTAGGACCTTTTGAGAAGTGGGGAATTGATTTTGTAGGACCTCTCAATAGAACCCCAAGGAACAATCGGTACATTGTGGTAGTTACTGATTACCTTACCAAGTGGGTTGAGGCTAGACCATTGAGGGACAAGAATGAAGATGAAGTGGGTAGATTTCTTTATGAACGCATTATCACTAGGTTTGGATGCCCTTTGGAGTTGGTTTCTGATAGAGGAGGAGAGTTTACAGGAAGCATTACTACAGCCATGCTATGACATTTCTCTATCACACATAGAGTAACTACATCCTATAAGCCAAATTCCAATGGCTTGGCAGAGAGAACCAATCAGACCTTGTGCATGATGTTGGCCAAAGATGCAGAAATAGAGGGGGCTAAACATCATTGGGACAAGAGGATTCATGCAGTTTTGTGGGAGTATAGGACAACCATGAAGACTTCCACTGGATATTCTCCATTCCAATTGGTGTATGGTATTGAGTCTACCTTACCTATTCACTTTGATCTTCCTACCTTCCAAAGCATTCATAGGAGATTGAAGAAAACACAAGGAAGTGATGCAGGGAAGTCAAGGAAGGATCAACTCATGGAGTTGGAAGAGGCAAGAGCAGTTGCTATGGTTCGAGTGGAGCAAGCCCAAAGGAAACAAAAGGAGAGCTATGACAAGAGGCAAGGCAAGAAGAAGGTGGAGCCTTTCAAAGAAGGTGATTGGGTAATGTTGTTTGATTCCATTCGATTCAAGAGAGTGCAAAAGAAGTTTTTGCCTAAGTACTTTGGACCTTTCATAGTAGAGAAGGTGTGGGGCAATTACACCTATGATCTCAAGGAGTTGGGAGGAAGACACTTTGATAGGATTAACCATGATAAGTTGAAGATGTACCATAGAAGGTAGAGAGACCTTCACTTTGAGGACAAAGTGAAAACTTAGTCCGGGGGTAAATGTAACACCCATTTGTGCATGTGTGTGGTATTGTGATATTTAGCTTGGTATTACAAGTACTTAAGAGATATTATTTATATAGAGATAAAGGATGGTTCTATATTAGTCATGGTTAGCTAAAGTTAGTCATAGCTAAGATAGATGGGACCTTACTTTAGAGGAAGTAGAAAAGATGAGCACCACTATTTTGGATTTTAGTGTGTTGACTTGGTATTATTCCTAGGTGTTTGGCTTTGGGGAAAGAGTTGAGAACTCTTGGGCCCGCAAGCCTTTTTGTTTTGGATTCTTCTTTAGTCCAAGGATAGCCCATGTGAAGGAATCCTTGCTTTAGTGGTTGGGTCAAGATAAGGGGAATATGCCCATGTGAATGGATATTCCTCCCAATCTTGGTGAAGAAGGTCCAACATGCAAACCCAAGTCAAGTAAGCCTCTCCTTTCCCTCAATCTCTTGCTCTCAAAGGTTAATGGACATGAACTTGCCTTATGTCCCTTCTCTCCACATAGAAAGCACTTAGACTCACTCTTTCCTCCAAGTGGTGTAGGTTTTTGGATCCTCTCAACACTCTCTTCAAATTCTATTGTAAACTCTCTTTTCCTCAAATCCACCCCTACAATCACCTCAAACCCTTGGGGAACCTTGCATAATCTCAATTTCCACTCTTGATGACCCTCCATGTTCCCAAAGATGAATCTAAACACTCAAACATGCTTTTTGTTGATCTCAAACTTCTCATGCATGAGATCTCCACTTTGCAGAATTGACCCTTCCTCACAATGTCACTCAAATCTCCCAACCAATATGTCACAGTCCTCTTAAATTTTCCACACTTGATCACAACTCCAGGGCGTCCGTCCCTGCAAAATTTCAGATCTTTTCATCGAGCCATTTGGCCTAGACACCTTTCTATTCAGCACCCATATTTCAGATTTGGTCTGAAAACCACCCCCCTCACTTCAAAAACTCATAACGCACTGCGCAAAAATGATCTCTCTCTAATTTTTGTGGCAACAGGTAGGATACAATGCACTGAATTTTCTTGGAAATTTTCAGGACAATTAATTTAAAATTGAAGAAATGGCAGACTCTGTACAATTTTCCAGAGAGCATGCAGTTGCGGGAGCACTTTACCCTATCAACTTTCAAAAATTCTAGCCCAGTGCGCATAGAAGCTCTCTCAATAATTTCAAGTGTGCTAACTGAAAGATAACCCAAGCTATCATGTGTAGAAATCTCAAGTCCAGATCTCAAACTTGAGATTTTGCCCAAAATCACCTTAATCCCCAAAATCTGCAATCCACCTCACACAATCTCTCCAATTCCTCTCATGTGTACAAGATGTACAAAATCACCTCAAAGACATCATAATGAACTACAGGGTATACAAATAGATCTTGGTTCTCTAACATAAGTTCAGCCCTCTCCTCTCCTAATGTTCTCTCCAAGTGAGCTCTCATAGCCTCCTTCTGCCTAATGTAGAATTGGACGCGGAACATTATCTTGCCTTCTAGAGAGGTCCCGGCAACGGAACCAAAAATGTGAGCCGGCCTGTCTCTCACTCAGGATGAACCTCTGATGGCTATTATGGTAGCGCACCATGGACTAAGAAGGCAAGGAACCCGAACTCCATCATACTCCTCCAAGGCCAACACTCCAAGACTCAAGACATTGCTCACTAGAGAACTCAATGAGAGAGAGATAGTTGCAAATGAAAGGATGATGAGTACCTCCTCACTCCTTGTTTATATACTTGTGAAATAGTTACGTACCAAAGTTACTAATTACCGTAGTAACTCAAGTTACTAGACTAAAAGTCAAGTAAAGTCAAAAAGTAGAAAGGAATATCCATTCACATGGGCATATTCCCCTTATCTTGACCCAACCACTAAAGCAAGGATTCCTTCACATGGGCTATCCTTGGACTAAAGAAGAATCCAAAACAAAAAGGCTTGCGGGCCCAAGAGTTCTCAACTCTTTCCCCAAAGCCAAACACCTAGGAATAATACCAAGTCAACACACTAAAATCCAAAATAGTGGTGCTCATCTTTTCTACTTCCTCTAAAGTAAGGTCCCATCTATCTTAGCTATGACTAACTTTAGCTAACCATGACTAATATAGAACCATCCTTTATCTCTATATAAATAATATCTCTTAAGTACTTGTAATACCAAGCTAAATATCACAATACCACACACATGCACAAATGGGTGTTACAGGGCAGTGAGGCATCAATCCCGATACGAAGACTCCAGAGAAGAAGGCGAGTATCAGGAGAACACGAGGAGAAAAGAGAGACCACTCCGCGGGAGGAAGAAGTTGCCAGTGATGGAGTGGAGTACCTGCAAGAAGTAGTGTGCCCGCTATTGGTGAAGTTGGAGCAGAAGAAGAAGGAGATGCAGTCGACTTGTCCCAAGGTAAAGATTGTATTGCAGGTGGTAGCAAGATTAGAAGAAGAGAACTCGGAGTTGAAGAGGAGTGTAACCCGAGGTGAGGAGGAGAGAGAAGTACTGCAAGCGGAGGCAATAGAGAGAAGTCAGGTAATTCAAGACCTGAAGAGGGAAGTGAGCTATCAAGAGGATCTTGCAAGGAAGAGTGATATCGCAAGAGAGAGACAAGTAGCTGTATACAAAATCTTGAAGCAGCAGTTTGCTGATTGAAGGGTAGAGCTTATTCATGGTATGGCGAGGGTAGCAGCAAAGGATCAAGAGCTCGATGGAGTGATGGAGAGTATGGAGGAGAAGAAGCAACTCTGGCAACATGAGTTGGCTGTGAGATATAGAGAAGAAGAGAGATTACGAGAGTTACTTCGTAATCAGGAAGAGAAGGTTGTCCAGAAAGAGAAGGAGAAGGAGTTGGTGAAAGCCGAATTCAAGGAAGAATTGGCGATGTACAGAGAGGAATGGCTTGCAGATCGGGAACGAGAAAGGAAGACAAGATTGGAGCCATTGCAGGAGATAGTCCTCAGAGTAAACGCAATGTTAAGTACAGAGGCCAACGTTCGAATTGAAGAAGCACGACTGCACGAGTTGAAGTTGTTGGTGCAGGAGACAATGCGAAGACAAGTGAAGGACACTGAGATGAACGCCTTGTTAATAAAATTAAGAGCTCGTGTAGATAGAAAGGTTTTGGAGGTAGAGGATAACATTTCCATTAGATTAGACTTAGTGAAAGTCGAGCTAGAAAAACTTTGGAGGGATATTAAAGCAAAACCCGAAGTAGATAACATAGGAGTGCAAATGTCTTTGAAGTTGCCATCAGAGACATTAGAGAAGAGTGGGTCAGGAGATAAGGAGTTAGAAGGATTACCCACTAGTGGAATTTCATATCAAGAAAGAGAATTGCTTGATCTGGTAGAAGAAGTAGAAGATCTGAAACCCGAGGACAGAGTAGTAGGAAGTAAGATTACTTCGGGTTTGGGTTTGAAAGCCGAAGAAGAAGTAGACATTGGATTGGAGTAGTAACCAATTTGAGATTTGAAGGGGCAGATATGAAGAGGTGCATTGTCATTTCGGATCTGCAGGTTAGAACAGTTGTTGTAGAAACGGTATAGTTGTTAGAACTGTCAATTTGTTCACTACTTAAGAGTGGCATTCGTAGTCAACTGTTGTTCAATGCTCATTATTTCTAAGAATAGATAAAGCGAAGTGTTGTGAAGCAGTGCTCGTCTCTTGAGCTTGATTCCGAGTATCAGCTTTGCAATTGTGTTTGTGAGTGTTTGGAGAAATTTGAAGTGCAAGTTAGTGTGTTTGTTGGATGTGGGATTCCACAGCCTTGATCTTCAATCTGTGTGTTTGATCTTGAGTGAAGTGCAATCGAAGCAATGCCTTGACAGATCTGAGAGGAATTGTATTGTTGGTAGTATTTTGCATTTGTGAGTGTAGTGCAAAGTTGATGTGAAGCAATTTCAATCGAGGAAGTTGTGCCTTCAGTGGAGGGGTGGAACACAATTCTGAGGCAAATTCGTTTTGCAGTGAAGTCCCATTTTTGGGAGAGCCTGAATCATCACAATCAAGATTGTTTGGATAGATTTGATGGAGTTGTGATTAAGAAGTGTGGATTTGTGACAAGACTGCGAATCAGTGCTTGTTACTCTCTTTTGGGTGTGGTTTCTACTTGAGAGATTAAAGATGCAACCAAGAAGAATTGAAATTGTTACTTTGCTTTGTATTTGACCAATTCTGACTCGTATCTCTGTGGGAACAAACTTTACTTACTCGATTACCGCAAAAGTGATATTTGCCGGGTTGTCACAAGTACCTCTATACTCATATACCCGCCTGTAACACCGCAGCTAGTCCGGTGTTGATCCCACCAAACAACTCCAATAGGCATATCTCCTCGATTGGATACTGCCAAGCAATGAGTGTGGTATCCAAAGGTGTCAAGGCAATCGCTTCTAAAGGCTCATCCTCACACTCATCTCCTGATGGTACAAAGGCTCTACTCCAAGCCTGCTACACTAACTGATCTGCATGCTGCTGCAATGCCTCCTTTGAACTCCACAATGGAACATCCAAGGTGGATAGAACAATCCCACTCGTACCCCAAAGCCAAGTGATCTCCTCTGGTACTAGAGTATCCTCTACATGGGCATTCCTCTCCAACAAGTCACCAAGCCAAGTAACTGCACCATTGACAGCTAAAACTGATGCTGCCATGGTCCCAGACTGTAGTGAGCCAAGACTGCCACTACTGAAGCGTACTGGTAGGTGACATACCCATCCCTCACCAGACTGCCAACCAGGTCTATAAGAGGCTGTCTCCTCCCAATAGTCAATGCTGAAACCCATGGGGTATAACATTGCTCCCCTAACTAGCACATCATATGACTCAGCTATTGTCGCAATAGCCTGAGCTCTCACCACCGAGCTATCAACCAAATGACCAGGCTGAACCTGGACAACAAGCTCTCCACGTGTGATGTACTGTGTCGAACCACCACCTAGAGATGTCTGGATCTGAAATGGACACCTCTCCACATCGGTCTTCCGTAACTCTAGACTGACAACTGCAACCTTCCCCAACATAAGGGGCTGTGCACCAGAGTCTAACAAGATTCTTTGTGGTGTATAGATCTTCCCTGAAGGTCCCACCAAACAAAAAATCCCCCTCTGGTTATCCAATAGGACAACACCAGGTGTGAACCGTGCTCTCTTAAAGGCCCGTCTAGCTGGCAACTCCTCCAGTCTAGCCGCTACTGCCTGCCATAAACCACTGGTCGTTGAACGGATCCCATGCTCCTCAACCAAGTCAACTCCACTACCAACCACCTCTGCTCTAGTAGTAGGAACTGCACCATCCCTACTCTCACACAACGTGGCAGCCAACCGGAATACTAGGGTTGGGTCAACTCCTAATGTAAACATATCACTGGCCGAAAACAAAGGATGCCGCATAATCAGCTGAGCCACCTCCAACATCATGCTAGACTCAGTCTATGTAGTAGCAGGTGGCTAACTAGCAAGTAGTCCATCATGTACTCCATCACCACCTACCACACCTACACTGGGATGTTTAGGAACCATGGATGTTGTCTATAATGCCTCAGATAGTGTGAAAGACTGGAGAAGTTTGACATGTCTCCCAACCTCTCCTCTCTGTGGGTCCAACTCCACTAATGCTCCTCTAGGCTTTGGAGCACATACTGCACTCCTAGTCACTGCTATAGATGCATCTACCTGTGCTGCTCCGCACATGAAGTCCAAAGCATCTCTATCACCAGCATATGAGGTGGAAGCCTCAGCATCCTAATCTGATCTCCTCTGAGCAATAGCCATACTGACCAATCTCTGCTCCAACTGCTCAATCCAAGTAGCCATAGTTGTGTCAGAAGTAAGGGCAAGTACTGCATCCCTACTAGGTGTAGATCCTCTACCACCACTTCTACCACCTCATCTTCTATGAATTGGAGCTCCTCTACTACCTGCCATAGCAGCCCGACCACCCCGTAACTCCGGGTGTAGGTCAAAACACCAGTCACTAGTGTGACCAAATCTGTGGCAATGCTCACATTGCCTCTATGCTGGCTGTGATGCACTCAAGGTATCAGGTCCACTCCCTTGAGTACACTCTCTCTGATGGTGAGGTCCACCACATGTCCAACAAGCAACACCACCACTCACTGGCTATTGCTGACCCAAAAATGAGGGTAGGGGTCTAACTCCACTAGCCCCCCACTCGCTCCATAGGATCTGGGCTGTCCACCCTGTCCTTGAAAACCAACTAGGCGTGGTGCACATTGCTGCACTCTAGAAGAAGTCACAACCGTGGATGATGTCTCCCTACCAAATCCAGATGTCACCACTCTCTTTTCCACCATGTTAAGCTCAATACGCTTAGCCAAACCAAAGACCACTGCCAAAGTAGGTGAAGTAGCCTGTAACAATGTAGCATCACGAACTCTATGTCACAACTCCTTGTCCAGTATCCCATACCAAAACTGGACTGCTTGGGCCTTAGTGACTCCCTGAGTGAAACTGATCAGCCGCCTCATGCGAGTGTATGCCTCACGTAGGCTCTCTCCAGCCTTCTGCTGGAACTCCTGCAAGCTCCTCAGCTTGTCAGTCCGCACTCCTTGGTAGTTCTGCCTCAAACATAGGAAGAACTCCACCATGGGGTTAAACCTCGGTACCACACCACGTCCTGCAGCGGTACCTCCACTCGTAGTAGCAATATCTCCATCTAGTGCACCTCCACTAGCTCCACCCACACTACTTGATCTAGAACTTGTAGGTACAGTAGATCTACTCCTGGCCACTGAGCCTGAAGTGATGGAGACATAGTGTGGAAACCAATACTGTCTCCATAACTCAATCTCCTCCAAATGAGCTCTCTTGAACTCATGGTAGTCATCCATCGGTGGACCCTCCAGATGCTGAAACAACCCCTTCCATGCCATGAAGGTGTGAACAAAGTTGGGTTCCGCATCTATTGCAACTCACACCAACTATCAAACTCCTGGATGAAGTCATCCAACTCAATGGTACCCACTATACTAGAGTAACGCCTAGGGCCTTTGGAGGCCCCATACATCTCGTCCATGTCCCACAACAACGGTGTGGACACACCAAGTGCACTCTCAATTGAATCAACTCCTGTGTCGAACTCCAACTCAGAGTCAATCTCCTCTCTCACTAGGACCTGAGATACAAGTTGATACCAAATACCACTCCAAGTAAACCAACTGCATATTGCAAGGCTATCTCCAAAAGAACTCCGTCGTGACAAAGTAACCGCAATAGCAAACCAGAACCACCAATTGCAACCGTAAGTCGCAACCGCAAGTACCCCACCAAGTGCCAATACCAACTAAGCACCAACCACTAATGTAACTCTAACCGAGATAACTATACTAGGGGAAAGAGCAACTTGTAACCTGCCATCATAACACGCACTCTTACGATCTACAAGTCATAACTTCCTACCTCACCAGAGAGAAACAAAGGTAGTTTGACTGGTCATCACTCCAGCCTCACCATCGGGAGCACACTAGAGCACCAACGCTCAAAAGTCAAGGCACCTCACACAAATGTGGTGCACAAACAGGAAGCAAAGAATGGAGGGGGTCCAATCACAAGAAATCTAAACAAAAACCCTCCATCTCATAACACAACACGCGACTGACTCTACCACCATTTGGCATTTGACATAAGAGAAGTTCGTATCTAAGTCCTAAGCTACCAAGATCACCAAGAATGGGATCAAACTGCCTCTCCTAGCCAAAGCTACATGTGTATAGATAACAATGGCACAGTCACTATGACAACAAATGAGGGTGGACGAGTTGGCTAGGGCACCTATCTAGGAACAAGAGATCTAGGGGTCAAACCTTGTTGTACACAATCTAGCAAGAAAGGCAGATTTTGCCAACCAATGACCAAGATCTACTCTAAACTAGCTAGCCTTATGCCAGCAAGCTGGCTTGCTGGCTCTTCTAGGCCTTCATAGCCCAAAGCCCTATGCCTCAAAGCCTCGGACAGCCAAATCCCCCGCTAACTTTCCACTCGAGCCAAATTGATAACACGGGTTTTTCCAAATCCCAAATTCATGAGAATAGCTTCCCAACTCCACCTTCAATTTGACTTTCTAAGCCCAACTCGTAGCAAATTGGTGTTGCCGTCACCTCTTGAGCTCAAAATCACAACCACTACTCAAAATTTGCTCCTTTGCTCAAAATTTGGCCAGCGCTTCCGCACACCGTTTGCCTTACTGCCAAATCCGCATCAATCAAATGAGCTTTTGCACACTAGGGAAACACTGAACTTGAATTGAGCTACCAACAATCCACCGAGCTTGGAGATACCACCAACACCCAATTTCCCCCTGATTTCACTTCTTTGATGTAATCAGATTGCTTACCACTCTCAACTCAACTCAACTCAACTCAGATCAGTACTTAATCTGTCACTCTATAAATTGCAAACAATTGGGCACCGATTACAGTCAAGCCACACCTATTCAAGCATAGAGAATCCAGGTGACGCTCACCGGCCTCTGTCCACTATAGCCAGGAACTCGAAGGCTCAACATTAGAGAAGTGAGCTCTCTGGAGCTCACTTCAAAACTATACCTCCTAGACTCAAGCTAGCTCTGAAACCCTAATGGTCCCGCTGATGGCACACTCGACGGTGCAAATGGTGCAAAGTGACGGTGGGCCCCACTGTGAAGTCACTACCCCAAACACAAAATCTGACCGTTGGAAAGTAGTCTCTAAGAATCTGCTGAAATAACTCTAACTACTATCACTGGAACTCCAATGTCCAAGCATCTAGATATTGCACTACAAATGGCGTGACAGATTATGACGAGGTAGAGATCATGTTCCATGCTAGTGAGGCATGTTCCATGGTTGTAGTACAGATGCATCTTTATCTTGATGGTGGTTGTGACAACCCGGCAAATATCACTTTTGCGGTAATCGGGTAAGTAAAGTTTGTTCCCGTAGAGATACGATTCAGAATTAGTCAAAAACAAAGTCAAAAGTCACAATGTAGTTCTTCTTGATTTTTCTTTAATCTCTCAAGTAAAAACTACACCCAAAAGAGAGTAACAAGCCCACAATCTTGACAACTTGTCACGAATACACACACACGTAATCACAACATAGCAAATTCTGTCCAAACAACTTTTGATTGTGATGATTCAGATTCTCTCAAAGACGGCACTTCACTGCAAAGAACAATTTCACCTCAGAATTTTGTTCCACCCCTCCACTAAAGGCACAACTTCCTCGATCGAAATTGCTTCACATCAACTTTGTACTGCACTCACAAATGCAGAATACTACCAACACTACAATTCCTCTCAGATCTGTCAAGGCATTGCTCCGATGCACTTCACTCAAGATCAAACACACAAAATGAAGATCAAGGCTACATAATCCAACATCCACAGACACATTGATTTGCACTTTGGAATTCTCCACACACTCACAAACACAAACACGAAATTGACAATCGGAATTAAGCTCAAGCGATGAGCATTGAAAACAACACTTCGCGTTATCTATCTTTCAAAAATATGAATACTGAACAACATAAGACTAGGAATGCTCCACTTAAATACTGAAGCAAACGGCAGTTCTTCCTACCTATGCACCGCTTCCTAACATCTCTTCCTACCTGCAGATCCCAATTGACAATCTATCTCTTCATATCTGCCTCTCCTTATCTCAAAATTGACACTTATCCCGATCCAATGTCTACCTCATCATCGGCTTCCAAACCCGATGATCTTCTTAGTATTTCTCCTTCTTTGGGTATAGCTTATTCTACTAATTCCTTCACTAATTCTACTACTTCTACACTAGGAACTACAATTGCACTAAAGAGTGACTTAGTAACTCTTTATCTCCTAACCCACTCTTCTCTAATGTGTCAAATAACAAGTCCGATGACACCTGAATTCCTACTTCTGCAACATCAGGTTTCTTCTCCGCTGGCACATTATTCCAAATTTTCTCTAACTCCAAATTGACTAAATCTAATCTAAGACTAACGTTGTCTTCTACGTCTAACATCTTCCGGTCTACACGCTCTCTCAATTGAATCAGCAACGTGTTCATGTCCACATCCTTGGCTTTTCTCTTCCAAGTTTCCTGCACAAGCAACTTCAACTTATGTAGGCGGGCTTCTTCCAATCTCCCTTCAGCCTTTGTGCTCAAGATTGCTCTCAACTTCCCCACAACTTCTCCCACTGATTCCAACGCATATCCTTGAGAGCGCTCTACCTTCAACTCTTCACGATACATCTCCAGCTCGTCTTCGTACTCCGCAGTGAGCATCTTCTTTTCTTCCTCATAATGCATGCTGTGCAACTCTGCACTTCTGACTAGCTCTCATAATTGTTCCTCTTCTTCCTGCCTGGCTGCTAACTCCCTCTGCCGTGCTTGATCCTTCCCCGCTGCACTCTTCCTCAAGCTGTCCAACTCCTGCTCCATTACAATGGTCATCGCTTTCAAATGACCATTCTCGATGCACACATCACTTACTTCCTCCTTCATTTTGCTCAGCCATATTGCCTGTTCCTTTAATTCTCCGGCTTGCCTCTACAGTTCTTTCTCTTAAACCTCGTAGCTCTCTTGTAACATTTTGAAAGTCTTCTTCTTCAAGACTTCCTCCCTCCAAAGTTCTTCCATTTCTTCATTTCTTTGGACTTGTTGCTCCTGCAACCCCTTCACTTCACTCAACAAATGCATCACCACCTGCAACTCATTCATCCCCTTCCTACGATCTTGGAGAATTGCTTTCCAATGCTCCTTTGGTAGCTCCAGCAACGGGGTGACCACTTTTTTCAGATAAGATATTCCACTGAAGCTTTCTTCATCTTCGTCGCCATCTTTGTCTTGAGTCTTCACCTCCTTCATCAGCTCCTTCATCCAAAGTTGTGATCTTTGTATCTTTAGAGACACCGTATCTGTACTTTCTTCTTCTTTACCTATTGAACTCGGCCCCGCTGGATACTCCTCCTTCTCCTCTGGTCTCGGCTTGTTCACCACCATAGCTACGCAATGACTTGTTGTTCCAGGTTCTCTGTCCACCATCGCCTGACAAGCTTCACTGACCGCCACCGATTGCTGAACTTCAGGTTCCCCCTTGCTATCACTTTAGGTTCCCCCTTGCTATCACTTCCGGACTCCTCATTTTTTAAGGTGAGCTCCTCTTCTTTGGATTCCTCCTTTCGCGACTCGGTTTCTTCTTCAGACTTTGATCTCGATGATGCTTCTCTCACCATCTTCGTATTCTGCATAACCAGTCTTTGAGTCTTCCTTTGAGTGGGAGGCAACTTTGTTTCTTTGTCTTTGGACTGGTGACTTCTTTGACCTTCCACTGTCCAATCTTCAAGAAATAATCATTGTTGGCTCGTAGGTGTATCATATACTGTCGCTATTCTTTGTCCGCTTCCCGTCTTAAGTCAGGATGGACGTGAGACACCATGCGATGACGCTCCTCTACTGTCAGCAGGTTCAACCTGAAGTAGAAGTGCGCTGCGAGCGGTGCAAAATAATGCAGCGGAGAACTTGTTCATCAACTAATCACCATTTGCCTCGTTTGGTGGTGAAAGCACTTCGCCCAATTCACCGGAACTCCTGCAAACATTTGGTGGAAGAAGACTGCTTGCTGCATGTTCACATACGTTGTTTGTTCTGGCTTGAACATGGCCATCATCACTCCCACAATACTTCTCCTAATCGGGTCCTGATAGGACTCCACCTTGTAGCCATTCGTTGTTCTTGGAGTGAAAAATGAGTTGCGAATTTCTGCCGTTTCTTCTGCAACATCACACTTCCAATAGAAGGTGATCCCGTCAGCTCTCCTGCTTCTCTCCCCAATACTAACCTCCAGTCTGACTCAGTCCATCGAGCCGGATTTCCTCTCTTCCCTTCCACCTTGCGACCCTCCTCACAATTACTGGCAGCTATTTCTGCCAAACCTCCCGGGAAACTGAAATTCCAGTTCCACGCTAGGAAGGTAATACAAAGTCTAGTCAAGACTTCAATTCTAGCTACTACATCTAACCTACAAATTGCAAAACTTTGCACCGCTAGCGCATTGGCCACCTTCTTTGCCATAATCTGCTCTCACGTTCTACGACACTGAAAGATGATGCCCTCTCTTGGACGAGACACTCTAACTCCTTCGGGATTTTGGAAAATTTCACTCTCAATGGACTTCCGGACAAGCATTACTACAAGATGACTACTCAAAGGAATTGGAAATTTACTTGGCATATTCAACTTGTCCCTGCGCAGTTGCAATCTTATATTACCCCAAATTGCAATCATTCTTTAGTCGATTTCAAATTTGACCTCCTCTCTTCTGCGTGTTGATGTCTGGTCATTGTCAAGACATGCTTCTTCTGCCTCTGCTATTTCTTGAAGTGTACTTTCTTGCCACGTACCAAGGTTGTTAAATGGTCTTTGTATCTCCTGCGCCTTTGGACATTTTCTGTCGTACCCTTCTTTTGAGTACCTCCATCATCAGATCCAATATCGTCTTCTTAAGATGTCCTCCAAAGTTACTTCTATCCATTCTTCATCCGCAATTCGGCTTCTAGTGCTTACTTCTTCTCTTAAACACTAATAAACAGAGAAAAACAAAAAATGTGGGTTCCACAGTGGTCACTTTAAGGTGACAGACATAGTCCACTTTCTTGCACATCTCTTTATGGAAGGAGGGTACATGGAGTGAGGGTAGATATGAGAGCATTGGAGGAGCCTATGAAGAGATCTACATACATGCCTCAAGAGAAGACCAAGAGGATGAGGAGCATGTAGAGGAGGGCTAGTGAGAGATTAGTGATTCACTACCTTATGAAATTTTTTCCCTTGTATAGGACTTCTATCTATCTTAATAAGGAGCTAATTTTGCAAAAAATGGTTTGACCATAAAATACATTTTCATCATTAGGTCTATCCATTAGAGATATATTGATAGTTGCTAGGGAAATACTTCCCTAATCTAGAAACCATCTCCATGGTGCTATACATACTCTTTTTTTCTCCTTGCATACATTGAGAACATCTTACATTTTGTCATTGGATTTCTTGGTAGTCCTTGCAGATAGATTTGGAGGAAACTCTCATCCAGCCATTACATTTTTGGAGGAGAAGTAGACATCTAGTAGGCTTAGAGATTATGATTTTAACCATACAAGAGCTTAACACTATTTTCTCACGATCCTCCTCTACATCCCTAAGAGAGGGTATGGATATGGGTATATAGTCCTTTCTTTATCCACAGTTGCATGTGTAGGCAGTATGAGGATGCACTAGACTGGCTTTCATATCATACTTCATGGATATTCCTCTTTTGTATCATCTTATTATATGTATATTTATACATGCATGCACTTTGATGTATATATTGTTCTTGTGATATTATCTTTTGTAGAAACAATCATGTCTACTTGCTTGGTTGTAACCTTAAAATTATATCTCATCTTACTAATCTAAAGGAAAAATATTTGTTTGATATTCTTATTTCAAGCTTTTAAGTGTCCCAAAGAGCAATATTCTTTTGATATTACTATCTCACATGTATGATATGATATGATAGTGTAAATGTAAAAGACCAAAGGAGCAAAATAAAGAATAGACGATCTAAAGAGAAAGTCATATTAGAAACTCTCAAGTGAGGGAAACTCAGAATGCCTAGTAGTAGCTTATACATTGGTATTTATAACAAAGGAAACAAGGTTCTTGAGAAGCTTCCAAGGAAGCTTTCTTTTCAAAGCCACCTTCTTGGAGTGCAAGCTAAGCTATACAAGAAATTGCTAAAGAAGCTTCCTTTTAGAAGCCATCTACTTAGCTTACAAGCTAAGCTAGTTGTTAACTCAATGTGCAAGCTACTTGATACTAAGAAGGTACCTAGAAGCTTCATGCCAAGGAGCTTCCTAAAGGCTTCTTGAATATCTCACCAAAAAGCTTCCTAGATGCTTGTAGAACATTTTAAAAGTTCCTAGCTATATTTGCTTATTTTACTAACTCATTAGTCTAACTCAACTAATACTCTATATTATTACATATTCTCCCATTGTTAGTTGGTGATTCTCTTATCCCCATAGAATCTTTGTATTCCTATATGGCTGTTTGTGCATTTGGAGATGAGAAAGGGGTTCCATGTGGCATTGTGCACAAGATACCCTTTCCTAAAGACCTTATATTCCTTGTATCATTCATGGCCACATTGGGTATCATGATGTGCAAGTATACAATCAACTTTGCATTCCTCATGATTTTTGACATGGATGGGAAGAAGAAGAGGTTGGATACAAGTGGCAAGGAAGATGGATTAAAAACAACGGGTTTTAACTTTCAAACATGGAAGAAAAGGTGGATCTGAATATGACTAGGTAAGGCAAGTTGGTAGGCACCACAAGAAATGACATAAGTAACATCAAATAGACCTATATAGTTAGGAGTAAGTTTACAAACTTTGATATCAAGTAGGAGAGGAAGGTTACTAGAAGAAAGCATGACATTAATACTTAGTTGAAAGGTAAGATCATGATGATGTTGATCAAAATATTACCAATTATGAGCAACAAAAAGATGAGACTTGGCTTGGTGTAAGAATTTAGATAATATGGACAAGAAAGTGGAAGTTTGAGGAATGCAAGATGGCAAGAGAGCAAGAAGAGAATCTGGAACATTGGATTTTTCCCCCAAAATTAATAAATAAGGGAGTGAACCCAATGCTTGCTTACTTAGAATTATTGTAAGAAAACTTGGCAACAAGTCTCCCATTTTGTGTAGTGAACTTTGACAAATGCAAAGTATATCTTCCAAGGTGCAATTTTCATGTTTGATTTGTCCATTAGTTTGAGGGTTATAGGCCATAGGCAAAGCAAGCTTGGTGCTTAATAGCTTGAAGAGCACTTGCCAAAAATTGCCTATGAATCAATTATTAAAATTGGAGATGAGAGCCCTTGGCATCTCATGGTGCTTGAAGTCAATGTCAAAGTAATCTTGGATAGCATTGGAGCATCCACAATGGGTGCCAAGTGAATTTTCTTGCTAAGTTTATCGACAAACACCACAATGGTAGTATGGCTTTGATCAGTCTTGAGCAAGTTTGTGAGGAGGTCAAGATTTACATGTTTCCATTAAGCAAGTGTAATGGGAAGGTGGCTGTAGTAGGCCATCTGGTTTCTAGTTGCTAATCTTGTTGAATTTGCAACTCTCATAAGATCAAATAAACTCTTTTTTTAATTTCTTGTGCTATTTTTGGCCACCACCATTGACATTATAGGGTATTCAAGATCTTATCCACACCTAAGTGACTAGCAATTGGTATGTCAAGGGCCTCTTGAAGCTACGCAAGTTGGAGATCACCTATAGTTGGAACATAGATTTGGTTCTCATAAAGAGAAAGCCTTCTTTGACAAAAAAATTTGTTGTATTCCTTATCATGTGTTGTAAGATGACTTTGCACCAATTGAAAGAAGGAACCATTTTGTAAATTGGTCTTGAACTTTATGTGTACCTTTGAGTTGGTTGACACCATGGTGGTTTTTACTATCATGGGAGATTCAAGAAAAAGCTTTCGATCAGGTTGTCATGTTAGAACATCAAGAATGACATGGAACTTGCCAAGTTTGTACTCTAGTTTGATATCAAAAAAATGTATTTGTTCCTTCCATTGATGATGCAAACTCATCATGTGTTCCAAATATGAGGTCTAAAACAAGGGTTTGTGATCAGTTCATATGATCACTTGTTTTCCCAAGAGATAATGTGACAACCACTTTGTTGCATATATCATTACAAGTTGTTCTTGATCTAGGGCAAATTCTTTTCTACTACATTGAGGCATTGAGATATAAATAAGATGGGATGAAATCTATTTGGAGATTCTTGTTGCAACATGGCTCCAATTGCAAAGTTAGAAGCATCAAAATTAACCATACATGGTAGTTGAGGATCATATGGTTGGAGGATGGGTCATGAAGACACCATATCTTTTAGTTCTTGAATTCCTTGCCTTGCTTGGTGGTCCACTCAAAGTTTATTTTTTTTCCCAAGAGATCAATCAATGGTGTAGCCACATGAGCAAAATCATGGATGAATTATCAATAAAAACTTGCCAATCCATTAAACACTTAAACTTCTATAGCATCCTTAGGAGTGGACTAGTTGGTAATGGCCTTGATTTTCTAAGACTTCATGCACTTTGTTCCATGTTTTTGCCTTTTTTTACTATAAACTAAAATATCATCCAAGAACACCATCACATATAGATCCAATAGTCCTTCCAACATCCAATCCATGAAAATTACTATAGCATTAATGAGCCTAAAAGGTAAAAATTGACATTCAAAATGCCCATATCTTGTGCAAAAGGTAATCATTTGCAAATCCTCTGTATCAATGAGAATTTACCAATAGCCACTTTGAAGATCCAACTTTGAGAAGTATCATGCTCTACTTAATTGATTTGACAAGTCATTAATTCAAGGCAAGAGATATGCGTTTTTCACAATTTTTTTATTAAGGTTATGGTAGTCAATGTAGAATTTAATCTTTCCATCCTTCTTTGATTCAAAGAGAATTGATGCTCCTCAAGGAGATATACTATGTTGTATGAAATCCTTCTCCAAGAATTTGGTCAATGTTGTTCAAAGTTCTTCTAGCTCTTTTGATGAGAGCCAATAGATTGGTTTGCTCATTGGAGTACTACTTGGCAATAGCTCAATCTTGAAAAGACATATCTCAATTAAAGAGTAACCCTTTTGGAAGATCATCTAGAAACATGTGAAATATTCCTAAACTATTTGATCAACCATTGGATTTTTGTCCTCATCATAGCTCTTGATAGAATAAGGAGAGAAATAAGAGAGTGGAAGATCACATTGGGACACTTGAGTGTGCAAAACTCTGAATGCCTAGCATGAGCTTTGGTTTTGGTATTTATAGAAAGCATACAAGGTTCTTGAGAAGCTTCTCAAGAAGCTTCCTTGAGCCACTTTCTTGGAATGCAAGCCAAGTTAACCGAGAAGCTTCTCAAGAAGCTTCCTTCTAGAAGCTGTCTACTTGGCTTGCAAGCTAAGCTAGTTGGAAGCTTCTAGAAGTTAAATACTTGGAGCACAAGCTAAGCTAGCTAGGGAGCTTCCTAAGAAGCTTCCTAGATGCTTCTAGAATATTCTAAGCTAATTTAGCCTATTTGCTACTTTCTTAGCCTTGACTAACTTCATTGCTAAACTTCATATTGTTACATATTTGCCCACCACTAGTTGGTGACATCTTCATTGCCATTGAAGCTTCAAACTCTTAGATGGCCATTTTTGCATTTTGCAGATGAGAAAAAGGCTCCCAAGTGGCATCATGCAAAGGATACTCTTTCTAGAGGACTTTGTATTGTGTATGTTGTCGATGACCTTGTTGAATATGGTGATGTGCAAGGATCCGATCAACTTCATACTCTTCATGATCATTGATATGGATAGGAGGAGGAGGAGGTTGGACACAAGAGGAAAAAGAAGATGGGTCAGGAACAAAGGGTTTCAACTTGGAAATGTGAAAGACAAGGTGGATGCGTATATGAGAAGGCAAGGCAAGTCGATAAGCAATAGGAAAAATAATTTGGGCGGAATTAAGAGCAAGTTTAGAGCAAGTTTAGAGCAATTAAGAGCAAGTTTAGAGACTTGGGTATCAAGTGGGAGGGGAAGATTATTGGATGAGAGCATGATCTTATCACCAACTTGAAAGGTGAGATCATGATGATTGTAGACTACATATTGTTTTTGATGATTTTGAGCAACAAGGAGATGAGATTTGGCTTGTTGGAAAGATTAGGATATGGTGGTCAAGAAGGTGGAGGTATGAGGGATATAAGATAGGTGAGCAGCAAGAAGAGATTTTGGAACAAGTGGATCTTGGCCAAAATTGAGGAAGAAAGGAGAGAATCAGGTGTTTGCTTGTTTGGAATTATGTATGCAAACTCAGTAGTTGTAAGACATTCATCCCAATTGGTATGGTGAATGTTGACAAAAGCACAAAGCATATCCTCCCAGGAGCAATTTTCACATTCAATTTGTCCATCAGTTTGAGGATGATAGGTTGTGGACAAAGTAATTTTAGTGTCAAATATCTAGAAGAGTGCTTGCCAAAATTTTCTAGCAAATTGAGTATCACAATCGGAGATGAGTTTACAAGGCATCCCCCATGATGCTTGAAGATAATTTCAAGTAGATCTACACCAATGTTGGAGCATCCACAATATCAAAGGTTGGTGCCAAATGGATTTGTTTACTAAGCTTATCCACAAACATCACTATCAATATGTGATCTTGCTTTGTCTTGGGCAAGGATGTAATGAGATTCAAGCTCACATGTTGCCATCAAGCACATGGAATGGAGAGTGGTTGAAGGAGTCCACTCAATTTTTGGTTGCTGGCATTGTTACATTGGTAGTTCTCACACGATCGGACAAACTCTTGAATATCTCATGCCATGTTGGGCCATCAGATATGCAAGGTCTTGTTTACACCCATGTGATTGGCAATTGGTAAGTCATGGGCTTCTTGGAGGCACACAAGTTGGAGATCACCCTTAGCTAGAACATATATCCGGTCCTCATGGAATAGAAGGCCTTCCTTGAAGGAGAAGGTGTTGTACTCCTTGTTGCATATTACAAGACAACCTTGTACCATCTAAAAGAAATGATCTTGTTGTAGAGTTATCCTAAACTCAATTTGGACCTTGGATTCAATTGACATTGTTGTAATTGCCATTATGATGAAAGAAGAGACTTCAAATCAGGTCATTGTGATAGGGCATTAAGGATGACATAGAACCAATTTGATTTGTACTCAAGTTTGATGTCAAACAATTGGAGTTGCTCCTCCTATTGATGATGTTGACTTTTCATGTGTTCCAAATGTAATGTTTGCAACAAGGGTTTGTGATTGATTTCCATGATCACCTATTTTCCCAAGAGGTAATGCCTCCATACCCTGGTGGCATATACCATTGCTAGTTGTTCTTGATCTTGTGTAGAGTAATTCCTTTTTGTGGTGTTTAATCGGCAAGACATAAAGGCAATGGGATGTAAGCCGTCTGGGAATTCCTATTGCAACACATCTCCAACTATAAAGTTAGAAGCATCAAAGTCAACCACACAAGGTAGTTGAGGATCATATGGTTGAATAATGGGTCTTGAAGACACCACATGTTTCAACTTTTGGAATACTTCTTCATGCTTGGTGGTCCATTGAAAGCTTGAGTTTTTCCCCAAGAGGTCAATCAATGGTGCTGCCACATGCGCATAATAATGGATGAACCATTGGTAAAAACTTGCCAATCCATTAAATGCTCATACCTCTAAAACATCCTTTGGAGTAAGCCAATTAGTAATGGCCTTGATTGTTTCCTCTTCCATCTTGATCCCTTTTGATGAGAAGGTTACTTCTTTTTGCCAAAAGGTATACTTTGATTTCTTGCAATAAAACTTCTATTGATGTAGTCACCTTAGGACTTCTTGCACATGATTTGCATATTTTACCTCCATCTTGTTATAGATTTAAATATCATCCAAGAATACCACCATATACCAATCCAACAGTACATCCACCACCCAATGCATCTGATCCATGGAGACTATTGTAGTATTAGTGAGCCCAAAAGGTAGATCTCTCCATTCAAAATACCCATACCTTGTGTGAAAGGCAGTCTTTTTCACATCCTTCTATCAATGGAGATTTTCCAATAGCCATTGCAAAGATCCAAGTTAGAGAAGTATTGTGCTCCACTCAATTGAGCAAAAAAGTCATCAATTTAAGGCAAGGAATATGCATTCATCATTGTCTTTTTATTGAGCCCATGGTAATCAATACATGGTTCTCCACCCTTCTTTGGAAAAAATATTATTGATGCTCCCCAAGAAGATGTACTATGTTATATGAAATCCTTCTCCAATAACTCTGTAATTGTTATTTGCAACTCCTCCACCTCCTTTGGTAAGAGTCAATAGATTGGTCTACTCACTAGAGTACTCCCTAGCAATAACTTAATCTTGTATAACATTCCATGATTAGAGGGTAATCCCTTTGGCAGATCGTTTGGAAACACGTATGCAATCTCTTGAACTATCTGATCAACCATTGCTTGATGAGGTTCTTGATCCTTTTTAGATTCTCCTTGTACAATCGGCTTGATCCACACTGCAAAAACAAACTTATCTTTCTCCAAAGCTTGCTCTATAGTTGCTTCATTGACAACTTCCCATCTAGGGACTTATCTTCCTTCAAAGCTTGCTCTATGGCTGCTTCCTTAGCAAACTTCCCATCATGGGACTTATCTTCCTTCAAAGCTTGCTCTTTGGCTATTTTACTAACAAACTTCCTATCTTGGGACGTATCTTCCTTCAAAGCTTGCTCTTTGGCTATTTTCCTAATAAACTTCCCATCTCAGGACTTATTTCCCTTCAAATCTTGCTCTATGGTTGCTTTCTTGACAAACTTCCTATCTTGGGACTCACTATTCTTAGTTGTCTTACTCAAGGTGCCGAACAACCTAATCAGAAATTCTTACCTTGGTGTTTTACTTGAATTTATCATTGGTCCAATCAAATTAAACCTTATGACGTTCAAGCCAAGACAACTCCAAAATGACATCATTGTATAGAGGTGCCACTACAAACCTCATACACTCCAAATCCTCCTTTGCAATCTTGAATATAACAGGATATGGGTACAAAATGCAGAACCCCTTCTACGATCTGCCATCATCAATCTACTTCCAATTATTGGCTTGATAGGAATATGTAATTCTTTTGCTAATTGTATGGACATGCAATTTTTTGAACTTCCTAAATAATCCAAAATTCTACAACCATGATCAGATATCATATATTGCAAGTGAAACAAACTTGCATAGGTCAAGCCTTTGATCCCATTGGAACTAATCAAGTTCCTAATAGGTGGCTTGAAATCTCCTTATGGGAATCCTTGTTTACTTGATCATTTTGCTCCACAAATTCCATCTGGACAACTTGTGGAGGTTGCCTTTTCTTGAGTGGGCATTCAACAATGTGATATCCATTTTGGCAACAATAGAAGCAACCATTACTATATCATATTTTTTCCTATCTAGAGTGCCAAGTAGTCTCCATTGAATGGCATCAATCTCTATAAGTGTCAACTCTTTCAACCGTGTGTAGTGTATTGGTAGGTTTTGTGGAGGTCAAGGTTGAGATCAAGTTGTTGCAACCAAGGAATCAAAGCGTTTGGTCAACTGCATGGCTTCCTCCAAGTGTTGTGGCTCTTGCATAGTTACCTCTAATTTGGTTCATGACTTCAAGCCCCTCACAAATCAATTTAGAGCTTCACCTTCTAATATATCTGAAATTTGCATGATAGTCTTTTGGAACTACGTGATGTAACTTCTTATTGAGCCAATCTACTTCAACTCTACCAACCTATCTCATGCAACTCATGTGGCATTTATAGCTTGGAATCAACCAATTTGTGAATTCTGCCCATGTCAAGATTGGTGCAACAATTTGTCATTCAAATTGCTTTACTTAGAATTGTCACCATAGCTTTACTACTCCATCCAATTGGTTGGAATCCAAGAGAATTTATTTCCATTCATTTTGAATATTGGTAGCTTTGAAATAACATTTGCAGTCAAACACAAAATTCTCCATTGCACCCGAGAAATTATTGCTTTTGAAAACCTTGGGTTTTGGAAATTGGATTTGATTTTCTCTTTCTCAAACTAGAACTCTCTCTACGTGCTCTTGTTGTCAATGATCTCATTCAGCCAACAATCAAGTAAGGTGCTCAATTTGTTTCTGCATAACTATGATAACCTTGGGCATTGTCATTATGGTTATTACTCTATCACACCATCTCCAATCTATGTAATTTATTAACACATAGATGCAACACATCCATTGTTCTCCATAAGTTACAACTAAAAGTACCAAGGATTCCTTGAACAAAGTGATTGTATTCAGAAAATCCTATGCAAAGCATGAGGTGATGAATTGTGTGAAATGATACTTGGGTAGTACATGGACATAAAAAGTCCAATGGTTTAGTGGAGATGGATTTGGTGGTCCATAAATTCTATCTATCCCATTCTTGCTCTGATACCAATTTAAAAGATTAAGACCAAGTAGAGAAAGAGGAGAATGGAAGATCGCATTGGGACACTTGAGTGTGGGAAAGTCAAATGCCTAGCATCAGCTTTGGTTTTGGTATTTATAGAGAGAATATAAGGCTCTTGAGAAGCTTCTCAACAAGCTTCCTTCCTTGAGCCGCTTTCTTGGAGTGCAAGCCAAGTTAACCGTGAAGATTCTCAAGAAGTTACCTTCTAGAAGCTATCTACTTGAGATGCAAGCTAAGCTAGAGGGGGAGCTTCCCAAGAAGCTTTCTTGATGCTTTAGAATATTCTAAGCTAATTTGACCTATTCATTACTCTATTAGCCTTGACTAACTTCATTGCTAAACTCCATATTATCATAGCTCCCTTGTGCAATAGGTATGATTCATGTTGTAAAAATAACAATATCTCCTCCATAGCTTGCTCTATCATTGCTATATTGACAAAATCCTCATCTTAGGACTGATTATTCTTGCTTAGAAGTGAAAAATAACCTAATTGATCATTCTTATCTTGATGTTATACTTGAATTTATTGTTAGGTCCAATCAAATTAAACCTTACAATGTTCAAGCCAATGAAAAATTAGAATGATATCATAGTATAAAGGGATGACTACAGATCTCATGTATTCAAGATAATCCTTCCCAACCTTGAATGCAATAGGTTTTGAGGTTCAAAATGGAAAACCCTTTCTATCATCTACCATCATCTCTTTGTTGCCTAATATGGACTTTATATGAATATCTAATTTCTTTGTTAATTTCATGGACATGCAATTCTCAAGACACTCAAAACCAAATTAAATTCTACAACCATAATTGGGTATCATACCATGCAACTGAATCAATCTTGCATAGGTCAAGGTTTCAATCTCATTGGAATTAATCAAGTTCTCAATAAGTGGCGTGATATATCCTACTTGGATTCTTAGTTTCCTTGATCATCACATTCCACGAACTCTATTTGAGCAACTTGTTGGGGTCATTCTATAACACCATTGGTGCATGTATGCTACATTATGATAATTTGTTTGGTATTGCAAGTAGTTAAGAAGTATTATTTATATAGAGTTAAAGCAAGCTTCTACACTAGCTATGATTAGCTAGAGATAGTCACAACCAAGAAAGATGGGTTCATTCTCAGATTCAATCTCTCCCAAAAATGGCAATTCATTGCAAAATGACCTTGCCTCAAAATTGCATTCCACCACTCACTAAAGGCACAACTTCCTTGATCCAAATTGCTTTTCATCAACACTACATTGCACTCACAACTATATAATACTACCAAGACAACAATTCCTCCTAGATCTGTCAAGGCATTGCTCCAATTGCACTTCACTCAAGATCAAACACACAAAATGAAGATCAAGGTTGTGAGATCCAACATCCAATAAACTCATTAACTTGCACTTCAGAATTCTCCACACACTCAAAAACACAAACACAAATTTGATACCCAAAATTAAACTCAAGCGATGAGCACTGCTTCACAACACTTTGCTTTATCTATTCTCATAATTATGAGCACTAAACAACCTTTTATTGTGAAAGCCTCTCTTAAATATGCTTTGCACTTTGACAATTATCTAACTCCTTAAACTACTCCCTAACTCCCTTTAATAACCGGTAGATCCAAAATGACAAACCACCTCTTCATATTTGCCTCTTCCTATCCCAAAATTGTCCTAATCCGATCTGATATCTACCTCTACTTTGGCTTCCAATCCCAAAGAATACCACTTCATCTCTTGTACTTTAGGTCTATCTAATTCTACTAAGTCCTTTGCTATTTCTAATAATTCTTCAAGAATTGTAATTGAAAGCATCGGTACACTATCTAAGCCTTCAATTTGTAACCCACTTTCCCCTAATCGCTCATGTAATTGACCCAAAGACACTTATTGTTTGATCCTACACTTTGGTTCATTCACTACTAATATTTCTCTTCTAATTGTATCCTATCTTCAATCAAAATTGAAATTGAAGTCATGGGTATCCTAAATATCTTCTTTCTCTACTCTAACTTCCTCTCATGCCTCTGGCAAGACTCCAAAAGTCACCTTCATTACACTCCAAGGTCCAACTACCTCAAATCTAGTCACCTTTTTCTTGAGGCAAAGAAGCTTCTAATCTAAAATCATAGAGACCCAAAGAACATAGACCCAAAGACATTAACCCGAAGACATTCAATTACTCTATACATCTACTCCCAAAACTTCAAATGCTTGTAACTTTTGCTATATACCTCTAAACTCTATGATTTTGGTGGCAATAGAAAGCCCTGAACAAGATGCTTTCAAAAACATGTAGAAAGTATGATTTGGAATTTTGGTCATTGATATATAGCCCCCGCAGTAATCCTGACCTGCAACTTCCATCCCACCTTTGGATCTACACTCCTTTAGCGTCTGATCCAAGTTTTTCTTCCTCTGATACAAAGTAAGCTTCTTCAGGTCTGATCCAATTCAAGTCCTTCCTCCAAGACAAAGTTGACTTCCTTGGGCCTGATCAAAACATAGGTTTTCCCCTCATTTCTTCTCCATTTGGTTTCAATTTGGTTTCAGCAAGGTACTTCTTCTTCAAAACTCATCCAAAGTGAAAAATGTGGGTACCACACTTATCCACTACTCTTCAAGGTAGACCATCTTCTCCTTGATAAAAAATAATATCCTCCACCATTATATAAGGTCTAGAACTTACAAACATTCTTCTCTTTAACGTGCATCCCTTCTAGATAGGTACCTCTTGGAACAAGGTCCACAATCTCCTTATACTCCCTTGGAACCTCTTGAGTGATTGAGATTGTCATGAGCTCCTCATCCAAGAAGGAATAATCCACTAGTTCAACTCCACCATGATAATAGGTCTTAGATAAAAAATCAACATTTGCATGTTTCTTCCTTGGCCTATCCTTAATGGTGTAGTCATACTCAGATAAGAATATCATCCAACTTGCTAACCTCCCTTCCATATAAAGTTTGTTGAAGATATACTTCAAAGCCTTGTGATATGTGATAATGGTGGCTTTCCCTTCAATCAAGTAGTGTTTAACCTTCTTGAGACCAAAGATTACTACCAACCCTTCTCTCTTTATGATCAAGTTATTATTTTTTGTTGAAACCATTTCTCTACTAGCATAAGCTATTGATCAATCATGCTCATCTTGGTCTAATTGACTAAGAGTGTATTTATATAGCTACATTGGAAGCATTAGTGTAAAGGATGAAAGGCTTTCTTCAATCAGGTTTAGCAAGAATTGGAGCCACCACAAGGGATTGCTTGAGCTCCTCAAAAGCTTTAAGAGCCTCCTTGTCCTCTAAAATCACCACGTATTTTACACCCTTCTTCATGCATATGGTGAATGCATAAGCCTAATTGGAAAATGAGAAGATAAACCTCCTATAATAGCCAACCATCCCCAAGAATTAGTGTAAATTTTTCAAGCTTGAAGGAAATAGAAGGTCTAATATTTTCCTCACCTTCTCAAGATCAATTGCTTTTTCATCCTTGGAAATTATGTGCCCCAAAAGTAGACCTTCTTCACAACTAAAAATGCACTTCTCTAAGTTGAGTGATGCATTTGCTTCATCCAAAAATTGTAAGACCTTGATCAGGTGCTCAAAGTGCTCCTCCTTGCTCATAGACACAAAAAGTGATCAATGAAATCTTTCACAAATTCCCAATGAAAGGTTCAAACACCTTGTTCATATACCATTGGATGTGGTAGGAGCATTGAAAAGCCTAAAAGGCATGACCTTGAAAGCATAAGTCTCCCAAGGTGTGGTGAATGTGGTGAGTTGTTGATGCTTTGGTGCAATCTTGATTCGGTTATACCCACTATAACCATCTCCAAAACTTTACCTCTCATGACCTACAATTTTCTCCAAGATCTCATCAATGAATTGCAAAGAGTAATAGCAGTTCTTCGTAACAACATTGAGTTTCTTGTAATCCACAAATATCTTTGCCATTCTTTTTCTTCACAATCACAATTGGAGACACCCATTTGAAATTCTCCACCTCAAAGATAAATCTGGCCTCCTTGAGCTTATCAATTCCTCCTTCACAACCAAATCTATTGGTGTGCTAATGTCATGTTGTTTTTAGCAGACTGGTCTTGCATGTGACTCCACCTTTATCTTGTGCTCCTCCAAGGTGACTTCCTTCAGATCCTCATAATTGGAAGCAAACACATGGATGAACTTGTGGAAAATCTACTCATATTTCACCGTCTCCTCCTTGGTAATATTTGGACCATACTTGAGGGTAGATAACCTCCTCTCTATCTCCTCATATATCAATGGTGATTTACTTAGGTCCTTCAAAACATCTAGCTGAGGTGAAAAATCCATAGCACACAAGGGATACACATCTGAATCAAGTTCAAAATCATGAAAGAGGATGATTTTGAACTTGATTCAGATGTATCCACACCTGAAGCTCCTTTTGAATCTGATTCCCAATAATTAGAAGATGTGTATGTGAATGTGAAGGTGAATTGTTAGTGATGTTAGTCACAAGAAATATAACTCTATGGTTTGATGGCTCAATCCTCAAGTACACTCTATGCAATCAATCTATTGTGCATGATGCTCTCAACAATGGCTTCCCAAGAAGTAAATCATAGCTTGAATCCTTCAAGACTTGGAAAGTCATGAGATTTTGAACTCCCATAACTAAAACTACCACCTTATCACGCATCCTTACTTATCAAACTTGTTGCTTGTTTGCCATGCTCACCACAAATGTTGAAGGTCTCAAGGGTGTCACACCCAACTTCTTCATCAAACTTTCTAACATTGCATGCATTGCAGATCTTCCATCAACAAGTGCATCCTTGATGTTGTGACCATTCACTCTCATATCAATCTTGGAGGCATATTCAACAAGCCTCCCATAGTGTTGGTTTGGCATCCACCAGCCCCATTTATACTAGATCTTTTACTTTCTTCTTCCGCTTGCTCCTTATAGAACTCAAACTACCTCTAAGCTCCTTTCTCAAGGTAGGATTCAAAGCAATTAGTTGGCACATTGTGATGTTAGCTAGAAAAGACCAAGATTGAGGACAGAAATAAGAGAATGGAAGATAGAGGTGGGGTCACTTGATTGGGAATAAACTCCAAATGCCTAGCATGAGCTTTGGCACTTGTATCTATAAAGATCATACAAGACTCTTGAGAAGCTTCTCAAGAAGCTTCGTTGAGCCTCTTTCTTAGAGTGCAAGCCAAGTTAATTGGGAAACTTTTGAAGAAGCTTCCTTCTAGAAGCCACTCATGTGGCATGCAAGGTAAGCTAGTTGGAAGCTTCTAGAAGCTTTCTTCTAGAAGCTATTTTCTTGGGAGTGCAAGCTAAGCTAGCCGAGAAGCTTCCCAAGAAACTTCCTAGATACTTTTGGAATATTCTAGGCTAATTTATCTTATTTGCTACTTTGTTAGCCCTACTAACTTTGTCTCTAAACTCCATATTGTTACATATCCCTCCACCGCTAGTTGGTGACGTCCTTGTTGCTAGTGAAGCTTCAAATTCCTAGATGGCTAGTTGTGCATTTTGGAGATGAGAAAGAGGTTTGCTTGTGGCATCATGAAGGAGATACCCTTTCCAAAGGACCTTGTACTCCGTATGTTGTTGACGGCCTTGTTGAATGTGGCTACGCGTAAGGATACAATCAACTTTGTACTCCTCATGATCATTGATAGGAACAAGAGGAGGTGGAGGTTGGACTCAAGAGGAAAAGATGAGGGGTTAGGAACAAAGGGTTTCAACTTGGAAACATGAAAGACAGGATGGATGCATATATGACAAGGCAAGGCAAGTTGATAAGCAACAAGAGAGACAATTTGGGTGACATCAAAAGGTCCTATCCAATTAGAAGCAAGTTTAAAAACTTGGGTATCAAATGGGAGAGGGAGGTTGCTGGATGAGAACATGACCTTATCACCAACTTGAAAGCTAAGATCACGGCGATGGTGATCTGCATATTGTTTCTACCAATTTTAGCAACAAGGAGATGACATTTGGCTTGTTGGAGGGATTGGGAGATGGTGGTCAAGAAGGTGGAAGTATGAGGGATATGAGATGGAGGAGGAGCAAGAACGGAAGTTGGAACAAGTGAATCTTTGCCAAAATTGAGAAAGAAAGGAGAGAATCCGATGCTTGCCTATTTAGAATTATTGTATGCAAACTTTGCAACTATAAGACATTCATCCCAATTGGTATGGTGAATGTTGTTGAAGGCACAAAACATATCTTCCAAGGTACAATTTGCACGTTCAGTTTGTCCATCAGTTTGAGGATGATAGGTCGTGGACAAAGCAAGCTTGGTGCCAAGTATCTAGAAGAGTGCTTGCCAAAACTTTCTTCTGAAACAAGGATCACGGTTGTAGATGAGTACACATGGTACCCCATGATGCTTGAATACATTTTCAAAGTAGATTTGTGCTAAGGTTGGAGCATCCACTGTATTTGTGATACCCATATTTTCATTTTGGATGAGTTTTGAAAAAGAAGTGCCTTGCTGAGACCAAATGAAAAAGAAATGAGGAGAAACTTGTGTTTTGATCAGGCCCAAGGAAGTCAACTTCATGTTGGAGGAAGAAAGACTTGGATTGAATCAGATCCGAAGAAGCTTACTTTGTGTTAGAGGAAGAAAAACTTGGATCAGACGTTCAAGGAGTGCAGACCCAAAGGAGGAATAGAAGTTATAGGTCAGGATTACTGCGGGGCCTATATCTCAATGAAGAAAAATCCAAATCATGTGTTCTGTATCTAGTTAGAAGCGTCTCGTTTAGGGCTTTCCACTACCACCAAAATCATAGAGTTTGGAGGTTTGTAGCAGAAGTTATAAGCATTTGAAGTTTTGAGAGTAGATGTATAGTATGAGTGTCTTTGGGTTAGTGTCTTTGGGCTCACGGTACTTCGGGTCTATGTTCTTTGGGTCTCTACACTTTGGGTTAGAAACTTGTTTGCCTTAGGACAAAGGTGACTAGATCTGAGGTAGTCGGACCTTGGAGTGCAATGAAGGTGACTTTGGGAGTCCTACCAGAGGTATCATAGGAAGTTAGAGTAAGGAAAGAAGAGATAATTAGGATACCCATGACTTCAATTTCAGTTCTGATTGAAGATAAGATAGAATTAGAAGAGAAGTTGTAGTAATGAATGAATTCAAAGTGCGATATCAGACAATAAGTGTCTTTGGGTCAATTACATGAGCGATTAGGAGAAAATGGGTAAAAAATTGAAGGCCTAGATAGTGTACCCATACTTTCAATTACAATTCTTGATAAGGATATAGTGTTAGCAAAGGAGTTGATAGTAGTTAGACCCAAAGTAAGAGAGGTAGGAGTGCAAGTGTCTTTGGATTTGATATTTGACACTTCACATTTTAGAGAAGAATGGGTTGCAAGATAGGGAAGTACAAAGATTACATGAAAGGTTAATTGTAGATCAAAGTAAAGAAATGTTAATATTGGTAGAGGACTTAGCCATTGTAGAACCCAATGACAAAGAAGATAGAGCAGTATGTGAATTCACTTTGGGTTAAAAGGCAAAGTAGAAGTAGACATTGTATTGGATGAAAAACCAATTTGAGATGTTGAAGGGTAAATATGAAGAAGTGCATTGTCATTTTGGATTTGCAGGTTGTTAGAGTTAGTTAGGAAGCAGTTTAGGAAGTTAGATAATTGCTAAAGAGCTCTATCTACTTAAAGGCAATGTTCACAGTGCCATTTTTTTATTCTGTGTAATCTTGAGGATAGATAAAGTGAAGTGTTGTGAAGTAGTGCTCGTCGCTTGAGCTTAATTCCGAATATCAACTCTATGTTTCTACAATTGTGAGTATTTGGAGTATTTTGAAGTGCAAGTTAGTGAGTTTGTTGGATGTTGGATTCCATAGCCTTGATCTTCATTCTATGTGTTTGATCCTAGGTGAAGTGCAATCAGAGCAATGCCTTGAGAGGAATTGTAGTGTTTGTATATTCTACAATTGTGAGTGTAGCACAATGTTGATTTGAAGCAATTTCAATTGAGAAGTTGTGCCTTCAATGGTGGAGTGGAATGCAATTTTGAGGCAAGGTCATTTTGTAGTGAAGTAGCCATTTTTAGGAGAGAATGAATCATCATAATCAAGATTGTTTGGAAAGATTTGATGGACTTGTGATTAAGGAATTTTACTTTGTAACAAGATTGCAAGTCAGTACTTGTTACTCTCTTCTAGGTGTAGTTTCTACGTGAGAGATTAAAGATGCAACCAAGAAGAACTAATTTGGTTACTTTGCTTTGTAATTGGATATTTCTGAACCATATCTCTATGGGAACAAACTTTACTTACCCAATCACCGCAAAAGTGATATTTGCCAAGTTGTCATAATATCAACCGTTGGTGCCAAATGGATTTGCTTACTAAGCTTATCCACAAACACCACAATTGTTGTGTGATCTTGGTTTATCTTGGACAAGGAGGTGATGAGATCTAAGCTCACATGTTCCAAACGAGTAGATGGAATAGGGAGTAGTTGAAGGAGTCCACTCGGTTTTTGGTTATTGGCCTTGTTGCGGTGGCAACTCTCACACAATTAGACAAACTCACAAACATCTTGTGCCATATTGGGCCACCACCATTGGCATTGGAGGGTATCCAAGATCTTTTCCACACCCATGTGACCAACAATTGGTAAATCATGTGCTTCTTGAAGGCGCACTAGTCAGAGATCACCTTTGGTTGAGACATAGATCCAGTCCTCATGGAATAGAAAGCCTTCTTTGAAGCAGAAGGTGTTGTACTCCTTATCACATGTTGTAAGACAACCATATACCATTTAGAAGAATGGATCTTGTTGTAAAGCTGACCAAAAATCATTTTGGACCTTGGAGTCAATTGACACTATCATAATTGTCGTTGTGATGAGAAGAAGTGACTTCAAATCAGGTCATTATGATAGAGCATCAAGGATGATTAGAACCCAACCTGGTGTGTACTCAAGTTTGATGTCAAACAATTGGAGTTGCTCCTCCCATCGACGATGTTAACTCTTCATGTGTTCTAAGCGTAAGTTCTGTAACAATAGTTTGTGATTAGTTTGCATGATCACTTGTTTCTCCAAGAGATAATGCTCCCATACCTTGTGGCATATACCATTGCAAGTTGTTCCCAATCTCAAGCAGAGTAATTTCTTTTAGTTGTATTTAGTCAACAAGACACAAAGGCAAATAAGATGTAGTCCATTTGGGAAATCAGGTTGCAACTTGGCTCCAATTGCAAAGTTAGAAGCATCAAAATCAACCACACAAGGTAGTTGAGGATCATATGGTTGAAGAATTGGTCTTCAAGACACCATATGTTTCAAATTTTGGAATGCTTCTTTGTGCTTGGTAGTCCATTGGAAGCTCAAGTTCTTCCTTAAGAGTTCAGTCAATGGTGCAACCACATGAGCATAACAATAGATGAATTGTCAATAAAAACTGGCCAATCCATTAATGCCCGTACTTTTGTAGCATCCTTTTGGAGGAGGCCAATTAATAATAGCCTTGATTTTCTCCTCTTCCATCTTTATCCCTTTTGATGAGATCTTGTGACCCAAGAAGGTAACTTCCTTTGCCAAAAGGCACACTTTGACTTCTTTCAATAAAATTTCCATTATTCTAGTAATCTTAGGATTTCTCACATGTGATTCATGTGTTTTGCCTCTATTGTGCTATAGATTAAGATATCATCCAAGAACAACACCATGTATCAATCCAATAGTCCATCCAACACCCAATGCATCTGATTCATGGAGATTGTTGGAGCATAATGAGCCCAAAAGGTAGAACTCTCCACTCAAAATGCCCATACCTTGTGCAAAAGGTAGTCTTTTGCACATCCTCCCTATCAATAGGGATTTGCTAATAGCCGCTGTGAAGATCCAACTTGGAAAAGCATTGTGCTCCACTCAATTGATCAAGTAAGTCATTGATCCAAGGCAAGGAATATTCATTCTTCATTGTTTGCTTATTAAGCCCACGGTAATCAATACAAATAGTATTGGTGCTCCCCAAAGGAGAGGTATTATGTTGTATGAAGTCCTTCCCCAACAACTCTGTAAGTGTTTTTTACAACTCCTCCAACTCCTTTAGTGAGAGCCGATAGATTGGTCTACTCACTGGAGTACTCCATGGCAGTAACTCAATCTTGAAGGGCATACCACGATTGGAGGGTAATCCCTTTGGCAGATCATCCGAAAACACATTTGCAAACTCTTGAACTACCTAATCAACCATTGCTTGATGAGGCTCTTGGCCCTCCTCAAATTGTCCTTGTGTAATCGGCTTGATCCACACCATAAACACAGACTTATCTTCCTCTAGAGCTTGCTCTATGGCTGCTTCACTAACAAACTTCCCATCTAGGGACTCATCTCTCTTCAAAGCTTGCTCCATGGTTGCCTTCCTGGCAAACTTCCCATCTTGGGACTCATCTCCCTTCAAGGCTTGCTCTATGGCTACCTTCTAGACAAACTTCCTATCTTGGGACTGATTATTCTTAGGTGTCTTACTTAGAGGTGCCAAAAAACCTAATAAAAATAAAGGGCATAAATAATCTAAAGCCTTATGCAGATATCTGTTGGGGAGGGCCATCACCCAGAATAATGGCAGATAAGTTGCCCAAAAAGAGCTATTGTCACTAAACTAGAGAACAATACCAGTGTCAGACTACGGAAGAACTACTAAGTCTCTAACAAACAAGACAAACTAAGCATAGGGAGCCAAGTGCCCGGTGCAATCTCAAGACCTTGCAATCCCCAAGACATTGGAAAGGAGCTTTAGAGCTCTCTTGCTCTGTCATCAAGCTCATTTCAACCTATACTCCAAGTCTCATCCAATCTAGACTTCAGATTTCAACAAATTTCTACTCCAAGTGGAGAATTCCTATGTCTTCTTGATGAGGAACACTCTGTCCAGCTCATATGAATATAACCTTTTTTATGTAGCTTGGATTCAAGTGTTCTAGAATTCAATGGAAATCCTATGAGATAAGCTTTCCAATGACATAAAATAGGCCTCAATCAGATCACTACAACTCCCCTAACAACCTCTCAAATTTGGCCAGGTTTTTTTTGCAACTTTTACACTAATTTTGAAACCCTTATTTTAGGGTTTGCTCTTAGTTCTTGGCAACTTCTCCATAGATTTCTGATTCAGAAGTACACTTGGTCCTTAAAAACACTTTGGCAACCTAAAACTCTCAATCATAGTCACAAGATAGGAGAATTGACATCCAATCAAGATGGAAGATAAAAATTACTCTATTGAGCTTATGAAAATATTTGCAGTAGAATGTTTTGCATCAGATCTCACTCTTCATGGATCTAGAGCCAACCAAGTTTTTCATAGCAGCTGGTTGTGTCCTTCTCTAAACTCCTACAAATTTTTGTAGCATAGCCTAATCCAATCCCAATCTCTAGATGTGGATCAATTCTTGAGCTGGGCTAACTTGTGAGCTCTACAAATCCAAGTGATCCAAGACCCTGAATTCTTCATTTCAAAAATTCACATAAAACCTTCAAAGAGAGGTGCAAACCCTAACCAAAATAATCTTGGAAATTTTCATAAGGGGACTTGAAACACAACTTGGGAAGTGACCAAAACTCCAAACTTAATCATCAACTCTTTTGCAACACCTTACATCTCAAAAGCTTCAACTTCAATCAATCAGTACTGATTTGAGATTGATCCAAAACTAGAATTTCTTGTGCTCAAAGCTATAAGAATTCTATCTTATCTTAATCTTACCAACAGATCATGAAAATGTTTCAAGAAGCTCTTACAATTGCATACTTTGTCCTCCTGGGTATGAATTCTACCCCCCTTGACTTGATTGATGATATTTTCTCAAAATCTGCTCAAATTGTCTAATTTCAGTCTCCAGATTGTAGCCTCTTTGCTCTTCTTTCCAACAATGGTCACTCCTTTTCAAATGCCTTCTCCAAACTCCCCCAATGATAAAAAACTCCAGACCCCTTCTCTTGGGACCCAATCTCTTGAAATTTGTCCTTAAGTTTCTTCACTTTTTGACAAATGGACCCCACAACTCCACCTTGAAGCTTATAAGCAAAAATTCAGGCATTTCCCAACTATAGAAGCACATAGGTTGTCAATTCCCAGACATGTTCATAAGTAAGCACCGGAAGGACGAAAGATCCAGGTTTCCCATCACCGACTCCATGAATACCGCCCCAAAATGTACCACCATCTAGTCTCATAAGCCATCACGGTGTAAAATCTGAAGTCTAATGAAAAAAGGATTTGGGAGTGGCAGATCTGGAGCATGGAACATCTCATGCTCAAATACCTCCTTCAATGCTCTAACACTCGCGCTCTACTACAACTCTCATTGCCAATGTCTTCCTCCTCCTCAAGATTCCTTGACTCAACACACCCCCATTCTTTCCACTCTCTTTCACCTATATACATCACAGCCCTCAAAAATGATAAGATTGTAACCCACATGGCCAATCACATACATGTACATAGATTGCTCACATGGCAATGTCTCATTGATTGGATCTATCATACAACCTACTCCACTAATGTGGATATAACCATAATAGTTTATTATTTTATGGGCTGCATAAACCACAACACAACAATATGCATACCATGTAGCCTAGGCACCCCACACATATGGCTTGTATGGTGTATATTCACATACTACATTTTAATGCGTCTTTATCATTCATTCAAGTTTGCAAGTATTTGCATGTTTCTCTTGATCTGTAGTTTATTTTAGTCTCATTCTAACAAGACATTGGGTCTTGAGCAATAAACTTGTGCTTCTTGCACAAGTAAATAAGAACAAAGACAAAAGAATATGTACATTATAAGAGCATCAATCATACTATCATATTATAATTATATTAGAAACATTGTGAGAGATAGAAAATTTATTCCAATATATACAAAAAAAGTAGAACATCATTGTCATTGTAGTTGTCATCCTCAAGTGAACAATAAGAGCTTTTAATTACCAAAAATTTCACTTATTTGATCCGATAGGATTGGAAAAGAAGCAATTCAAATTACAAAGAAGCATGCTTCTTGGAATCTTATGAAAAAATGATTTACATGTCATAATCATCATTGTCATTGTTTCCAAGAAGGTACTCAAGCATTGGAAATTTAAGATTTGATATATAGCTACCATAGTAAGAAGAAGTGTGTTTTGAATCTATCAAATATATCAAATAATGTGTAATTATGCTCTCAATTTCCTTTAGAGTTTTACTTGTCTTTGCTAGTTCAAGAGTCATAGTAGAAGTATTTTAATTTTGCATTTTGCTTTTTAATGTGAATTTTCTCTACTTTACATCTAATTTTCTCATTTCTCAATGTTTGTTTGCCTCAACTTTAATCTTCTTCACCTCAACAAGCAATTAATGCTTTTCCATCTTTTGTACATCTATATCTACCATTGTGTATGTTTCTTGAGCTTCCACTACTTGCTTATCTAGTTAGTGTGGTTAGCAAAACCTTAGGACAAACTACCATTGCAAATGTCATCCTCAAATTCACCTTTAAGATTCTTCTCTTCTTCTTGGATTCACCTCCTCCTTCTTGGATCTCCTCCTCTTTATTCTCACTTCTTCTTGGGCCTCTCTAGATAGTATTTCTTCTATTGTTATTCTTGTGCCTCTTCTAGATAGAGTAACATATGCAAGCCTTGATGGAACACTCATAGATGGAACACTCATAGATGAAACATCCTTATATATTGGTAGAAAATAGTCAAAAGTCAAAGTACTCTCCTCTTCAAAACCAAAATACTCTTTCCCTTGGGTATTCTAAACACTAAATATAATTCCTTGTGACAAGATACATGTATGAGAATTCTCTTCAAATGCTTGGATATTCAAGTGAGTACCTTTTATTTCATTATCCCCTTCAAGTATTGCATCCTTTTTGAAGTTATATCTCTAATCCTACAGTCTCAATCATCTACAACACATAGTCTGGGGATATGAACCTTGCCACCCATCCAAATATTTATGATTGTTGGTGCCACTACCACAAAACATTGAATCCATCTTTTCAAAGTGAGGACACATGTAATTTAATTTATCTTCTATTGTTCTCCATCTCCACTTGTGCTCTTTGTCTATAGGTCTTCTCCAATACTCTTGTTTTTCCCAATCCAAGCTTCTTGTAGGATTCTATTGTGACAACCCAGCAAGTATCACTTTTGCAATAATTGATAAGTAATTGTTCATTCTCACAAAGATATTAGTCAAGAATGGTCAAGTACAAAGTAAAAGTAACAATTAAGTTATTCTTGGTTGTGTCTAAAGTCTCTTCAGTAGAAACCACACCCATAAGAGAGTAACAAGCGCTCAACAACAACTCTTGTCACAATTTAACGTCACACACAATCATAATTCACTAAACTCTTTCCAATTCAATTTTGATTGTGATGATTTAGTCAATTTGAAGTAGGCCATTTCACCACAAAGTGACTTTGCCTTGGAATTGTATTCCACCCTTTCACTCAAGGTACAACTTCCTCACTCAAAATGTCTTTGCATCAATCTAGTGCAATCGCAAATGTAGAATATTACAAACATTATGATTCTCATAGATCTTTCAAGGCATTGCTTTGGTTACATTCCATTCAAGATCTATAACAACCATTTGTGCATGTATGTGCTATTGTGATATTTAGTTTTGTATTATAAGTACTTGAGGGTGATATTATTTATATAGAGATAAAGGATGGTTCTACATGAGTCATGATTAGTTAAAGTAAGTCATAGCTAAGATAGAGGAAACCTTACTTTAGAAGAAGTGGAAAAGATGAGCACCACTATTTTGGATTCTAGTGTGTTGAGTTGATATTATTCCTAAGTGTTTGGCTTTGAGGAATGAGTTGAAAACTCTTGGACCCACAAGCCTTTATGTTTTGGATTCTTCTATAGTCCAAGGATAGCCTATTTGTAGGAATCCTTGACTTAGTGGTTGGGTCAAGAAAGACTACATGCTGAGGAGAATATTTCCATCAGTATAGATATTCTTTTAGCTTTTTGACTTTATTTGACTTTTAGCTTAGTAACTTGAGTTACTCCAATAATTAGTAACTTTGGTGTATAGCTATTTCACAAGTATATAAACTAGGGGTGAGGAAGTACTCATAATCCTTTCATTTGCAACTATCTCTCTCATTGAGTTCTCTAGTGAGCAATGGTTTGAATTTTGGGGTGTTAGCCTTGGAGAAGTATGATAGAATTGGGGTTCCTTGCCTTTCTAGTCCATGGTGCACGTCCATAATAACCATTAGAAGCTCATCATGAGTGAAAGACAAGCTGGCTCATATTTTTGGTTCTGTTGCCAAGACCTCTCTAGAAAGCAAGGTAATGTTTTGTGTGCAATTTTATAAAAGGAGGTTGTGAGAGCTCACTTGGAAAGAACATTAGAAGAAGAGATGGTTGAACTTATGTTAGGGAAATTGGACCCATTTTTTACCTTGTAATTCATTATGATGTCTTTGAGGTGATTTTGTATGAGAGGATTTGGAAAAATTGTGTGAGGTGGATTGTAGATTTTGTGGATTATGGTAATTTTGAGCAAAATCTCAAGTTTGAAATCTGGAATTGAAATTTATACACATGATAACTTAGGTTATCTTTCACTTATCACATTTGAAATTCTTGTGAGAACTAGTACACGCACTAAGCTAGAATTTTTGAAAGTTGATAGGGTAAATTGCTCCCTTAATTGCATGCTCTCTAGAAATTTGTATAGAGACTATCATTTCTTTAATTTCAAATGAATTTTTTTGAAACTTTCCAAGACAATTAAGTGCCTAGTATTCTACATTTAGTCCTAAAAATTAGAGAGAGGTCATTCTTGTGCATAAAGTTATGAGTTTTTAAATAGAGGGAGATGGTTTTCAGACCAAATCTGAAATATGTAAGATGAGATGAATAGACACGTGCCTAGACCAAATGGCTCAATGAAAAGTTCTTAAATTTTGCAAGGGAAGACACCCTAAAATTGTGATCAAGTGTAAAAAATTTTAGAGGATTGTGATATACCAATTTAGAGAATATAGTGACATTGTGAGGAGTGGTCAATTTTACAAAGTTGAGATCTCATGCATGAGGAGGGTGAGAGCAACAAAAAGCATATTTGAGTGTTTAGACTCATCTTGGGTACATGGAGGGTCACCAAGAGTGGAAATTTAGGCTATGTAAGGTTTTGCAAGGGTTTAAGGTCATTTTACAAATGGATTTGAAGAAAATAGAGTTTAAAATATAATAGGAGCACTCACACCTCAACACCATCAACAACAAAGACTCCAAGGAAGAAGTTGAGAATGGAAGACTTTTTTTTATCTCAAAGAAAAAATGGAACTACAATGTGTTGGAGGATGTTAGTAGTTTCAAGGCTAATATCATAGTGGGTCAACTGATCACTTTGAATCCTATCTTGAGAAAGGATCTTAGAGGTGTTTGAGCTCTACAAAGAGCAAGAGGAAGAAGAGAGTAAAAGCTCCAGTATCAATGGGGGTGGTGGATGCCAAACTAGCACCATGGAAGGCTTGTGAATATGCCTCCAAGATTGATATGAGAGTCAATGGTCACAACATCAAGGATGCACTTGTTGATGGAGGATCAATAGTGATCCGGGGGTCCCTGGCTTACCTCGGATGGATTCATAGCAATGCCATTTTAGAGAGGTTGATTGAAGAAGTTGGGTATGATACCTTCTAGACCTTCAACATTTGTTGTGAGCATGGCAAACAAGCAACAAGTTTGACTAGTAGGGGTGATGGATAAGGTGGTAGATTCAATTATGGAAGTTCAAATCTCATGACTTTCCAAGTCTTGAAGGATTCAAGTTATGATTTGCTTCTTGGGAGACCATGGTTGAGAGCAACATGCACAATTGATTGATGGCACAAAGGGTACTTGAAGATTGGACCATCAAACCATAGAGTTACAACTCTTGTGACTAACACCACCAATACTTCACATTTAGATACACCATCTTTTGATTATTGGGAATCAGATTCAGAAGAAGGAGCTTCAAGTGTGGACACAAGCATGGAGGAGGAGGAGACTTCCATGGAGGATGAGGAAACTAAATCTGATTCAGATGTTTATCCCTTGTGTGCTATGGATTTTGCACCTAAGATATAAGTTTTAAAAGACCTAGATAAATCACCATTGACACTTGAGGAGATAAAGAGGAGGTTATCTACCCTCAAGTATGGTCCAAATGTTACCAAGGAGGAGAAGGTAAGATTTGAGGAGATTTTTTGCAAGCTCATCCATGTGTTTACTTTTAATTACATCTAAAGGAAATCTCCTTGGAGGAGCACAAGATTGAGGTGGAGTCATATGCAAGAACAGTCTGCCAAAAGCAATGTTGCATTAATCCACCAATAGCTTATGCTAGTAGGTAGATGGTTTCAAAAAAAATGAACTACTCTGTTACTAACAGAGAAGAGTTGGCAATGATTTTTGTCTCAAGAATTTTAGACACTACTTGATTGGAGGGAGAGCCACCCTTTTCACGGATCACAAGGCTTTGAAGTACATCTTCAACAAGCCTAATGTGGAAGGGAAACTAGCAAGGTAGATGATACTCTTGTTTGAGTATGACTACACGATTGAGGTTAGGCAAGGGAAGAAACATGCAAATGTTGATTTGTTATCTAGGACCTCTGATCATGATGGAGATGAGCAAGTAGATGATTCGTTCTTGGATGGGGAGCTCATGTAATCTCAATCACTCAAGAAGTTCTAATGGAGTACAAGGAGATTGTGGACTTTGTTACAAGAGGTAACTATCTAGAAGGGATGCATGCTAGGGAGAAGATGGCCTTGTAGCAAGATCTAGGCCTTGCATAATGGAAGAGGATATTTTTTTTCACCAAGGAGTTGATGCTCTACTTTGAAGAGTAGTGGGTAAAGAAAAGTCTATCTTACTCATAAAGGAGTTTCATGAAAGTTTAGTGTGTGGAGTACACTTTGCAGGAAAGGTAATTGCTTTCAAGATTCTAGATGTAGGTTACCATTGGAGTGAGATTTTCAAGGATTGTCTTGATTATTGCAAAACTTGTCATGTTTGTCAAGCTTTTTCTTGAAATTCTACTTCCACTCCACCACTTAGATCAATTCCATTGCTAGGACCTTTAGAGAAATGAGGAGTTGATTTTGTAGGTCCTTTCAATAAAACTCCAAGGAACAATTGGTACATTATGGTAGTTATTGATTATTTTACCAAGTGGGTTGAGGCTAGACCATTGAGGGACAAGAATGAAGATGAAGTTGGGAGATTTCTTGATGAATGCATTACCACTAGGTTTGGATGCCCTTTGGAGTAAGTTTATGATAGAGGAGGAGAGTTTACAAGGAGAATTACTACACCCATGCTACAATATTTCTCTCTCACACATAGAGTAACTACATCTTATAAGCCAAATTCCATTAGCTTGGCAAAAAGAACCAATCAAACGTTGTGCATGATGTTGGCCAAAGATGCAAAAATAGAAGGAGCTAAACATCATTGGGATAAGAGGATTCATGCATTTTTGTGGGAGTATAGGACAACCATGCAGACTTCCACCAGATACTCTCCATTTCATCTGGTATATGGTATTGAGTCTACCTTACCTATTCACTTTGATCTTCCTACCTTCTAAAGCATTCATATGAGATTGAAAAAATCACAAGGAGTTGATTGTAGGTTACCATTGGAGGGTGATTTTCAAGGATTGTCTTGATTATTGCAAAACTTGTGTCAAGATTTTGCTTGAAAGTCTACTTCCACTCCACCACTTAGATCAATTCCATTACTAGGACCTTTAGAGAAATGAGGAATTGATTTTGTAGGTCCTTTCAATAAAACACCAAGGAACAATTGGTACATTGTGGTAGTCATTGATTATTTTACCAAGTAGGTTGAGGCTAGACCATTGAGGGACAAGAATGAAGATGAAGTTGGGAGATTTCTTTATGAATGCATTATCACTAAGTTTGGGTGCACTTTGGAGTTAGTTCTTGATAGAGGAGGAAATTTTACAAGGAGCATTATTGTAATACCAAGAGTTAGCCATATGATCTAGATGTGAAATTTGGTTTGGTAACATCTAGAATGAGGTTATACATGATGGTCAAAATAGATCAAATAGAAGTATCACCAAAAGAGTACTTCTACAAATAGGGCAGAAACCGAAATAGACTTGAGAACCTTAGAACTATTAGCTAGACATATGATTTAAAGGTGAGAATTGGTTTGGTAATCTGGAAGGATGTTACACATGATGGACTAAACAGATTAGAAAGAGGTGTCACCAAAAGGGGACTTGTACTAAGAGAGAAGGAACCTAAATATGCTTGGAATCTTTGAAGGCAATTTTGGAGGCCTAAACGGATGAATAAGGCCTCAAAAATGTGCAGATCCCCCCCCCCAAAGGAGGAGAGGTTGGCCTTCCTTCCCTTCCCCTTTCTTTGTCTTGTCAAGAGCTTTCCAATGGTACCTTACTCATGTGATTCTGAGATTCCTATAGGAAGATTCTCTAAAAGATTCCCTCCGGTCAAAGCTTGTTTGACCAACCAGATAGGACCTAGACCAGACATGTCACCCATCCAAGTCAGTAATCCAAGGGTAGAGATTGCTGACATGTCACCTATCTATGTCCCTAATCCTATGGTGGAGCTTCCTTGGAGGAGATCCTCTTTGCCTATATAATAAAGAGAAGGTGCTCCTTTGGGCCGTCAAATGTTTGAGTGTACAATCTGTGTTTTCTCTCTTCTCTTGTCCTCAGAGTATTACAATGGTATCAACGCAAGTGTTTTAGTCCAAGAGAGTGGATCACCCCTCTTAGAATAGCACGAACTACTGAAACTGAGTAATTTGAGGTGGAGAACATAGAGTATTTGCTATACTTTTGAAGGACTTTAGAAGAGCGGATGGGATAGATGCGCCGGGAGGACAATTTCCTACACCTAGCTTTCCATTCTCAATCCCATTCCACATCAAGGTTATGTACATCCAGCGTGAGCAGATGAGGGTATTGCTAGTTTATCACTTTGGTGCAAAATTCATGGACAAAGTGATGAACTCACCAAACCCGGTGATTCTACATATGGTGATATATGACGGTGAGTTGGATTTGACAATCTACATTCTATTACAATAATATGGATATGAATGTACCAAATCCTCTCCCTTTCAACACGCAAGTAGAAATCCATTATGTAGTGAGATTGAAAGTGATGTTTAGAGATTTTTTGGTTAGGAATTTTGGTGAGGAGTATTATCAACAAGTGATAGCTTATGAGGTCCCAATGGTAGTTCCAATAGTTTGTGCGCCATCTAGAGTGATTGTATTGACTCTGTATTGAAGTAAACATTAGCAATTGAGTGTTGCAGGAACCATGGATCCACAATTACAAGAGCTGGTGCAAGGAATGCATGGGATGTTGAATGAATTTTGAGAGATTAAGATGACCATGGATACATTACAAAGTCAAGTGCAGATTCTCAGGAATGATCAAGCCATGCAAGAAGAAGAGCCGTCTCAAAACCCAGTACTTGCGATAGAAGTACTTGGAGAGGCACCCGTGCCTACGAACCCTATCAACTATGAAGCCACATTGCTACTCCGGATGAAGAAGACTTGCAATATTGAGCCTTACAAGGGGCAGCGTACGATGGGAGTAGTGGAAAATTGGATCTCGATAATGAATCAATATTTCCAATTGTTCTCAACAAAGATCACAGAGCATGCTGTAGGCGTGTTTGCATGTGGGTATTTGACCGATAAAGCCCTCACATGGTATGATGCTTGGGAATGATCCATGTTGGCAGAGAGAAGGGAGGTCACATGGACAGCAATGCAAGAAGGACTGTTGAAGAATTTCCAATTGGTGGATTCTGTGCAGATGGCTCAAACCCGACTATGGGGATTGAGACAGAAGAAAAGTGTACAAGAGTATGTGGAGGCATTTCTGGATCTACAAGTCGCAATTACCGACATGAGTCCAGTAGAGGCTCTTGAAAATTTCAAACAAGGGTTGAAAGAGCGGATTCGCCAAGAAGTCATGGTGCAAAATCCTCGCACGGTATTTGAAGCCATTGCTTGTGCGCAGAGAATAGCAAGAGCATTAGGTGGAGGTGAAGGAGTAGTCCCACCTCAACATTATCGGGTAGAAATGCCACACATGGGTGGACCAGTACCGATGGAATTGGGTAACCTTTGATTCCGGGATCGAGGAGCATGACCACTTCAAGGGGAGTGGGGACGGGTAGAAGAACGAAGAGATGGAGTCCCACGAGGAGAAGGGACTCAAGGAGAACAATGCTGTTGTTACAATTGTGGCCATATTGGGCACGTATCTACCAACTGTCGCACTTGTTTCCCTAGAGGCCCTCGGCCTTTGTATATGCAATCTTTGAACAACATGGAGAGGCACATTGCAAAGGAGGAGGTGGAAATCACTTCGGAAAATGAAGATCACCAGTAAATATACCTCACGGCCTTGCTAGCTCAATAAGGAAGCAGAGAAGTGAGGGAAGGAAGAACAATAATGTGCAAAGATCCCAAAAGGCAACCTCAAAATTGATTGTCATGAATGGAATCCTAGAAGGTAATCAAGTGAGAGTATTAATAGATCCGAGAGCAACAGAGAATCTCTTGGCTCGCTCTGTTGCAATAAGATTGGGAATGGATCTAGAGAGAGATGGGAGTGAAGAAGTAGAGTTACCTAATGGGCAAACAGAAAGGATTGAGTCATTACCTAAACGGGTAACCCTCTCTGTAGGAGATGTCATGCCATTTGTAGTTCCGCATCTAGATGCTCGGACACTGGAGTTCCAGTGATAGTAGTTAGAGTTATTCTAGCAGTTTCTCAGAGACTACTTTCCGACAGTTAGATTTTGTGTTTGGGGTATTGACTTCACGGTGGGGCCCACCGTCACTTTGCACCGTTTGCACCATTGAGTGTGCTATCAGCGGGACGGTTAGGGTTTCAGTACTAGCTCGAGTCCAAGGGGTATAGTTTTGAAGTGAGCTCCAGAGAGCTCACTTCTCTGATGTTGAGCCTTCGAGTTCCTGGCTATGGTGGACAGAGGCCGGCGAGTGTCACCTGGATTCTTTATGCTTGAGTGGGTGTGGCTTGACTGTAATCAGTGCCCAGTTGTTGGCAGTTTATAGAGTGAGAGATCAAGTACTGATTTGAGTTGAGTTGAGTTGAGTTGAGAGTGTTAAGCAATCTATTTACATCAGAGAAGTGAAGTCAGGGGGAAATTGGGTGCAGGAATTGTGAGTGTTGGTGGTATCTCCAAGCTCGGTGGATCGTTGGTAGCTCAATTCAAGTTCTGTTTCTGTAGAAGATCAATCAATTGATGCAGATTTGGCAGTTAGGCGAACGGTGTGTGGAAGCGCTAGCCAAATTTTGAGCAAAGAAGGAGCAACTTTTGAGTAGTGTTGTGATTTTGAGCTCAGGAGGTGAAGGCAGGACCAATTTGCTGCAAGTTGGCTCAGAAAGTCAAATTGAAGGTGGAGTTGGGAAGCTCTTCTCATGAAATTGTGATTTGGAAAAACCTGTTTTGTCAATTTGGCTCAAGTGGAAAGTTAGCAAGGGATTTGGCGGACAGCCATCTTTAGGGTTTACATCAGATTTTACGTCGGATTTTGGCCAGAATTGGAGGAGTTTTTCCTGTTTGGCCAGATTTGGAGGACTTTTGCTAGTTTGGAGGACTTTTGCAGATTTGGAGAAGTTTTGCCAATTGTGGAGGAGGTTCAAAGTGGCAACAAGAAAGGCCTCATTTGGCTAAATTTTGGCATTTAGAGGCTACAAAGGCCTAGAAGGGCCAGCAAGCCAGCTTGTTGGCGTGAGGCTAGCTAGTTTAGAGTAGATCTTGGTCATTGGTTGGCAAAATCTGCCTTTCTTGCTAGATTGTGCGCAACAGGGTTTGACCCTAGATCTCTTGTTCCTAGACTGGTGCCCTAGCCAACTGGTCCACCCTCACTTGTTGTCCTAGTGATTGTGCCACTGTTATCTATACACATGTAGCTTTGGCTAGGAGAGGCAGTTTGATCCCATTCTTGGTAATCCTGGTAGCTTAGGACTTAGATACAAACTCCTCTTATGTCAAAGGCCAAATGGTGGCAGAGTCAGTCCCGTGTTGTGTTATGAGATGGAGGGTTTTTGTTTAGATTTCTTGTGATTGGACCCCCTCCATTCTTTGCTTCCTGTTTGTGCACTACGTTTGTGTGAGGTGCCCTGATTTTTGAGCGTTGGTGCTCTGGTGTGCTCTCGGTGGTGAGGCTAGAGTGATGACCAGTCAGACTACCTTTGTTTCTCTCCGGTGAGGCAAGATGTGATGACCTGCAGACTGTGAGAGTACGTGTTATGATGGCAGGTTACAGGTTGCCCTTCCCCTAGTGTAGTTATCTCGGTTAGAGTTACATTAGTGGGTGGTGCTTGGTTGGTATTGGCACTTGGTGGTGTTGGCACTTGGTGGGGTACTTGCGGTTGTGACTTGCGGTAGCAGTTGGTGGTACGGGTTTGCTATTGTGGTTACTTTGTCACGACAGAGTTCTTTGGAGATTCTAGAGGAGTTAGCCCTGCAGTACGTAGTGGGTTTACTCGGAGTGGTGCTCGGTATCAGCTTGTATCTCAAGTCCCAGTGAGGGAGGAGATTGACTTTAAGTTGGAGTTTGACACAAGAGCTGATTCAGTTGAGAGTGCACTTGGTGTGTCCGCACCGTTGTTGTGGGACATGGACGAGATTTATGGGGCCTCCAAAGGCCCTAGGCGTTACTCTGGGACAGTGGGTACCATTGAGTTGGATGATTTCATCCAGGAGTTCGATAGTTGGTGTGATCTCCAGCAGATGCGGAACCTGACTTTGTTCACACCCTTCATGGCATGGAAGGGGTTGTTTCAACATCTAGAGGGTCCGCCAATGGATGACTACCATGAGTTCAAGAGAGCTCATTTGGAGGAGATTGAGTTATGGAGATAGTATTGGTCTCCACACTATGTCTCCATCACTTCAGGCTCGGTGGCCAGGAGTAGATCGGCTATACTCACAAGTTCTAGCTCGAGTAGTGTTGGTGGAGCTAGTGGAGGTGCACTAGCTGGAGATAGTGCTACTACGAGTGGAGGTACCGCTATAGGAGGTGGTGTGGTACAGGGTTTTAACCCCATGGTGGAGTTCTTTCTATGTTTGAGGTAGAACTACCAGGGAGTGCGGACTGACAAGCTGAGGAGCTTGCAAGAGTCAAGCGGAAGGCTGTAGAGTTTGTGATGCTACGTTGTTGCAGGCTACTTTGCCCACTTTGGCAGTAGTCTTTGGTTTGGCTGAGCGTATTGAGCTCAACATGGTGGAGGAGAGAGTGGTGACATCTGGATTTGGTAGGGAGACCTCATCCACGGTTGTGACTTCTTCTAGAGTGCACCACGCCCAGTTGGTTTTCAAGGACAGGGTGGACAGCCCAGATCCTATGGAGCGAGAGGAGGGCCTAGTGGAGTTAGACCCTTACCTCATTTTTGAGTCAGCAGCAGCCAGTGAGTGGTGGTGTTGCTTGTTGGACTTGTGGTGGACCTCACCATAGGAGAGAGTGTACTCAAGGTAGCGGACCTGATACCTCTGGTGCATCACAACCAGCGTAGGGGCAGTGTGAGCATTGCCACAGATTTGGTCACACTAGTGACCGGTGTTTTGACCTACACCCGGAGTTACAAAGTGGTAGGGCTGCTATGGCAGGTAGTAGAGGAGCTCCAGTTCATGGAGGACGAGGTGGTAGAGGTGGTGGTAGAGGATCTAGACCTAGTCGGGGTGCAGTACCTGCCCTTACTTCTGACACAACTATGGCTACTCGGATTGAGCAGTTGGAGCAGAGATTGGCTAGTATGGCTATTGCTCAGAGGAGATCAGATTCGGGTGCTGAGGCTTCCTTTTCATATGCTGGTGATAGAGATGCTTTGGACTTCATGTGCGGAGCAGCACAGGTGGATGCATCTGTAGCAGTGACTAGGAGTGCAGTACGTGCTCCTGAGCCTAGAGGAGCATCAGTGGAGTTGGACCCACAGAGAGGAGAGGTTGGGAGATAGGTCAGACTTCCTTAGTCCTTCATGCTATCTGAGGCATTGCAGACGACATCCATGGTTCCTAGACATCCTAGTGCAGGTGTGGTAGATGGTGATGGATTACATGATGGACTACCTACTAGTCAGCCACCTACTACTACACAGACTGAGTCTAGCATGATGTTGGGGGCGGCTCAGCTGATTATGCGGCATCCTTTATTTTCAGCCAGTGACATGTTTACATTGGGAGTTGACCCAACCTTAGTATTCCGGTTGGCTGCCATGTTGTGTGAGAGTAGGGATGGTGCAGTTCCTACTACTAGAGTAGAGGTGGTTGATAGTGGAGCTAACTTGGTTGAGGAGCATGGGATCCGTTCAGCAACCAGTGGTTTTTGGCAGGCAGTAGCAGCTAGACTGGAGGAGTTGCTAGCTAGACCGGCCTTTGAGAGAGCGCGGTTTACACCTGGTGTTGTCCTATTGGATAACCAGAGGGGGATTTTTTGTTTGGTGGGACCTTCAGGGAAGGTCTATACACCACAGAGAGTCTTGTTAGACTCTGGTGCGCAACCCCTTATGTTGGGGAAGGCTGCAGTTGTCGGTCTGGAGTTACGAAAGACCAATGTGGAGAGGTGTCCATTTCAGATCCAGACATCTCTAGGTGGTGGTTCGACATAGTACATCACACGTGGAGAGCTTGTTGTCCAGGTTCAGCCTGGTCATCCAACTGATAGCTTGGTGGTGAGAGCTCGGGCTATTGCCACGATAGCTGTGACAACCCGGCAAATATCACTTTTGTGGTAATCGGGTAAGTAAAGTTCATTCCCGCAGAGATACGAGTCAGAAATGTCCAAATACAAAGCAAAGTAACAATTTAGTTCTTCTTGGTTGCGTCTTTAATCTCTCAGGTAGAAACCACACCCAGAAGAGAGAAACAAGCAATGACTCATAGTCTTGTCACAAATTAACACTTCTTAATCATAACTCCATCAAATCTTTCCAAACAATCTTGATTGTGATGATTCAGGCTCTCCCAAAAACGGCACTTCATTGCAAAATGCCTTTGCCTCAGAATTGTGTTCCACCCCTCCACTGAAGGCACAACTTCCTTGATCAAAATTGCTTCACATCAACTTTGCACTGCACTCACAAATGCAGAATACTACCAACACTACAATTTCTCTCAGATCTGTCAAGGCATTGCTTGGATTGCACTTCACTCAGGATCAAACACACAGAATGAAGACCAAGGCTATGGAATCCAACATCCAACAAACACTTTGACTTGCACTTCGAATTTCTCCAAACACTCACAAACATAGACACAAAGTTGATACTCGGCATCAAGTTCAAGCGACGAGCACTGCTTCACAACACTTTGCTTTATCTATTCTCAAAAATAATGAGCACTAAACAACAATTCTTTGTGAATGCCACTCTTAAGTAGTGAAGCAATCGACAATTCTAACAACTATACCGTTCTACAACAACTCTTCTAACCTGCAATCCAAAATGACAATGCAACCTTTCATATCTGTCTATTCAAATCTCAAATTGGTTACTACTCCAATCCGATGTCTACTTTGTCCTCGGCTTTCAAACCCGAAGTAATTTTACTTCCTACTACTCTAACCTTGGGTTTCACATCTCCTACTTCCTCCACTAATTCTAACATTCCTCCTTCTTGATATGAAATTCCTATCATAGTTAAGCCTTCTAAATCTCTATCTCCCGACCCACTCTTCTCTAAAGTGTCAAATGTCAAATCCGAAGACACCTGCACTCCTATCTCTCTTACCTCGGGTCTAACTATTGTCAATTCTTTTGCTAATTCTATTATATCTTCATCAAGAATTGTAATTGAAAGCATGGGTACACTATCTACACCTTCAATTTGTAACCCACTTTCCCCTAATCACTCATGTTACTAACCCGAAGACACTTATTTTTGATCCTGCACTTCGGGTTTATTCACTACTGCTACTTCTCCTTCAATTCATGTTCCATTTTCAATTAGAACTGAAATTGAAGTCATGGGTATTCTAACTATCTTCTTTCTCTACTCTAACTTCCTCTGATCCCTCCCGCAAAACTCCCAAAGTCACCTTCAATGCACTCTGAGGTCCGGCTACCTCTGATTTAGTCATCTTCATCTTGAGGCAAAGTCTTTAGACCCAAAGTCATGTAAACCCGAAGTCCGAAGTACGAAATCCGAAGTCACATTGACCCGAAGACACTTTGACCTGAAGTACATCTACTCTAGAAACTTCAAATGCTTGTAACTTCTTCTACAGACATTTAAACTTTGCACTTTTGATGGCACTGGTAAGCCTTGAACAAGACGCTTCCAACGAGATATAACACGCTTGATTTGGAGTTGTGGTCACTGAGATATGACCCCCACAAGAATCCTGACCTGCAACTTCTATTTCTCCTTCAGCGTCTGCCCTCCTTAACGTTTGATCCGAGTTTTTCCCTCCTCTGACACGAAGTAAACTTCTTCAGGTCTGATCCAAACCGAGCCTTTCTTCCTTTTACATGAAGTCGACTTCCTCAGGTCTGATCAAATCACAAGTTTGCACTCATTTCTTCTCCATTTGCTTTCAATTTGGTTTCAGCAGTGCATTTCTTCTTCTAAACTCGTCCAAAATGAAAAATGTGGGTACCACAATAGCTGAGTCATATGATGTGCTAGTTGGGGGAGCAATGTTATACCCCATGGGTTTCAGCATTGACTATTGGGAGGAGACAGCCTCTTATAGACCTGGTTGGCAGTTTGGTGAGGGATGGGTATGTTGCCTACCAATATGCTTTAGTAGTGGTCAGTCTTGGCTCACTACAGTCTAGGACCATGGCAACATCAATTTTAGCTTTCAGCGGTGCAGTTACTTGGCCTGGTGACTTGTTGGAGGGGAACGCCCATGCAGAGGATACTCCAGTTCCAGAGGAGATCACTCGGCTTTGGAGTATGAGTGGGATTGTTCCATCCACCTTGGATGTCCCATTGTGGAGTGCAGAGGAGGCATTGCAGCAGCATGCAGATCAGTTGGTGCAGTAGGCTTGGAGTGGAGCCTTCGTACCATCAGGAGATGAGTGTGAGGATGAGCCTCTAGAGGCAATTGCTTTGACACCTCAGGATACCACACTCATTGCTTGGCAGTATCCAATAGAGGGGATATGCCTATTGGAGTTGTTTGGTGGGATCAGCATCGGACTAGCTGCAGTGTTACAGGCGGGTATACGAGTACAAAGGTACTTATATGTAGAGAGAGATGAGACTGCTTGGCGAGTCTCTCTACATCATGTGGCACACTTGGCCTATCGCTATCCGGAGTTATTACCGATGTCAGCGGTCAGAGGTTACCAAAAGGCCCTACCAGGAGACATTTCCTTACTAGGGGCGCATGACCTAGAGAGACATGGGCCTATTCACTTGGTGATTTCAAATGGCCATGTTAGGGATATACACATGCTGGTAGAGGATTGGGTCTTCAGGATCCTTGTTCTGGTGTGTTTTGGGAGATGTTACGGATATTACAACATCTCCAAGTTCATCAGTCCGTTTCTCGAGCTTACCTTTTGGAGAACGTTCCTTTGATGGGTGATTCTTGCAATAGAGTGGTGGCAAGTACACATCAGGTCCATTCTTGGATGAGACCTGTTGTATTGTTAGATGCAGCCAGAGTGGGATCATGGGCTCATTGTCTTCGTCTTTGGTGGACAAACCTCTTACCTAGAGAGGTTCTACAACGCGCTTATGATGGGATTTAGCGACTTGACCACATCCTTGTTGATGATATCTTGGATGTTGGGCGTCAGTCTCAGATAGTGGTAGTGGCTGATAGGTCACCTATGGCAGTGGTGAACCTAGTTGGACAGCCTAGAGCCGCATTTCCCACACTCATGAGTTTCCCAGGCTAGCAGAGAGAGTGGTTCAGATGGTGAAGAGAGGATTGCAAAAGTATGGTTTGCAGAGAGGCCACTTGGGAGATTGGGATCTCCAATTACCTTGGTTGGCCATGGGCTATCGGTTCAGCCGGCAAGCCTCCTTAGCATCCTTCTCTCCATACTTTCTACTCTATGGACGAGATCCAGATTTACTTGCAGCCATTTGTTGAGATGCTATTGTAGTTTTGGACTTAGATGACCCCGATGTATGGATGAGCGCATGTTCTCAGCGGGCAGAGATCTTTTGGAGAGTGATGCCAATGGCCTTTGAGAACTTGGCAATTGCTCAGCATAGAGATACTTTACGCTATGCTACCATTTGAGGAGGAGGTTATAGACCCTTGATCCGTTGATTTCATCCAAGCGACTATGTATATCTACAGCAGACAACACCAATGACACTTGATGTTTCAAAAGGCCGCACTATCTTTAGAGTGCGTGAGGTTTTGCCATCTGGAGTCCTTGTGTTAGAAGGACATGATGATGTTGTTTGAAAGGATCATGTGTGCAATTGTGCGCCATGCCACCTCCCAAACATTGATGGTACTATGGACCCAAGCTTGGCACTTGTACGTGTAGGCTTGAGGTGCATGTTATGTGGCTCTTCTGGTGGAGCTGCTACTATGTTAGTGTGTGATAGCTGTTCGAGAGGATGGCATATGACATGTATGACTCCTCCCCTCATGGTGGTTCCTCAAGGACAGTGGTTATGTCCTAGATGTACTTGACCTATAGCTAGTTCATTCTTTATATGGTATAGATTGCAGACAGGCAACTAACGATGGGGCTCCATAGCACCCGGCCTCTTGATCTTTGCCCATTAGAGGGTATACCATATACTTAGAGTAGATGGCTATCTGGAGTTAGAGGGACCTAACCGCTAGCTAGGGGGGCAATTGTGGCACTTTAGAGTCTATGTATGACTTATGTGTGAGTTGTGTTTCTATAGTGTATGATGTTGACAGCAATGTATGTTGTGTAGCGATGTATATACGCACGACAGCTGTCACGCCATTTGTAGTTTCACATCTAGATGCTCGGACACTATTGTTCCAGTGATAGTAGTTAGAGTTATTCTAGCAGTTTCTCAAAGACTACTTTCCGATGGTTAGATTTTGTGTTTGGGGTACTAACTTCACGGTGGGGCCCACCGTCACTTTGCACCGTTTGCACCGTCGAGTGTGCCGTCAGTGGGACTGTTAGGGTTTCAATGCTAGCTCGAGTCTAGGGGGTATAGTTTCAAAGTGAGCTCCAGAGAGCTCACTTCTATGATGTTGAGCCTTCGAGTTCTTGGCTATGGTGGATAGAGGCCGGCGAGCGTCACTTGGATTCTCTATGCTTGAGTGGGTGTGGCTTGACTGTAATCAGTGCCCAGTTGTTGGCAGTTTATAGAGTGAGAGATCAAGTACTGATCTGAGTTGAGTTGAGTTGAGAGTGTTAAGCAATCTGATTATTGTGGCACTTTAGAGTCTATGTATGACTTATGTGTGAGTTGTGTTTCTATAGTGTATGATGTTGACAGTGATGTATGTTATGTAGCGATGTATATACGCATGATAGAGAATATCAGGAAGCAATTGAGTGGCGAGTGATACAGTTGGCTCGTTATGATGCAATTTTAGGCATGCCATGGATGGAGCAATATAACCCTATGGTGGATTGGAGGAAGAAAGTAGTGAGAACCCATCAATGGTCAATCATTGGGGTTAAAGAAAAATCACACAAGCAGAAACTGCCTCTATATGTCATAGGGATGGCAACTGTCTGTAAGACCGATAGATTTTTTATGGGTCTAATAAGAGAAGTCCAGAGTGCACAACTCAATGGACAAATTCCTGAGAAATTGAAGGTTGTGGTGGATGAGTTTCAAGATGTCTTTCCCGATGATCTACCTTTAGGATTACCACCAAAAAGGTGAGTAGATCATAAAATTGAGACACTCCTGGAGAAGACACCTCCTTGTAAGGCCCCATATCGCCTATCACCTCATGAGTTGGAGGAGTGTAAGACTCAAATTGAGGAGATGCTATAGAAAGGGTTCATCCAACCTAGCGTATCACCATATGGGGCCCCTGTCTTGTTTGTGAAGAAGAAGGATGGTACAATGCGCATGTGCATTGACTATCGAGGTCTCAATAAGCAAACAGTGAAGAACAAATACCCCTTACCTCGCATGGATGACATGTTTGATCAACTCCATGGAGCGAGATACTTCACCAAACTGGACTTGCGGAGCGGTTACAATCAAATCTAAATTGCAGAGGAGGATGTGTACAAAACTGCCTTTCAAACCAAGTATGGCCACTTTGAGTATCTTGTGATGCCTTTTGGCCTCACCAATGCACCTGCCACTTTCATGAGTCTAATGAATGACATATTTTGTCCACACTTGGATAAGTCTGTTATCATCTTCTTGGATGATATCTTAGTATATAGTAGCACGATGACTGAACACAAACAACATCTACGAGAGGTCCTCCGGATTCTAAGACAGAATAAATTGTATGCGAAAATCTCAAAGTGTGAGTTTGGCAAGTCTGAAGTAGACTACTTGGGGCAAAGAGTAAGTGCAGAGGGCATTCAAGTATTGACAAATAAAATAGAGGTCATTCAAAAATAGAATGCCCCTGAAGATCAGACTCAACTTAAGAGCTTCTTGGGGTTGACGGGATTCTATCGTAGATTTGTCAAGGACTTCTCCAAGGTTGCACAGCCTTTAACGGCACTACTTGGCAATGGGAAGAAGTGGACATGGGGAACTGCACAAGAGTTGGCCTTTCAAGAATTGAAGGCCACCTTGCTACATGCACCAATCTTGAAGTGGTATGACCCAAAACGTCCAATCAAGTTGGCTACAGATGCATCAGGCGTAGCAATAGGAGCAGTCCTACAACAAGAGTGGCATGACGGATGGCATCCAATTTCATATTTCTCTCAAAAGTTGTTACTGGTAGAGCGCAACTACCACACCACAAAACAAGAAGAGCTGGCCATCGTTCTAGCAACCACGCATTGGAAGCACTATCTGGGCAAGAAGGCATTTGTAGTAGAGACAGACCACAAACCTCTAGTCTACCTCAAGACACAGAAAGATCTATCTCGTCGCTAAATTTGGTGGGCAAAGTGGCAACAATGCTTCAACATGACAATCACCTACGTGGAAGGTAAGAAGCAACTTATAGATGCATTCACCCGCATGCCAATGGAAAACAACTTGGTGATAGAGGTTAAGATTAACCTTGAATTTTGGCCAGAGATTCTAGCAGCTACAAAAACTGATCCATAGATTGTAGAAGCACAATCATCCAATGGTATCACCAGCACCCAAGGACTCACCTTTCGGGATGGCAGATTATGGATCCCAAATGTCCTAGAATTACCTACCACCATTCTAGCGGAATGTCATGATTTGGCCATTGCAGCTCATGTTGGAGTGGACAAGACCTTGGATGCAATCAAGTGCCATTACTATTGGCCCAAGATGAGCAACAACGTGATGGACTACGTGCGGAGCTGCCTATTGTGTCAACAAAACAAAGCTTCTAATCAAGCTCCTGCAGGGCTCCTTCAACCTCTCCCCATGCCTACCCAACGTTGGGAACAAGTGAGTATGGATCTCGTCTGTGAATTACCCATGACCACCTCAAGGTTTGACTCCATCGTGGTCTTTGTGGACCGGTTCAGCAAAATGATTCATGTACTTCCTACCACCAAGGAGGTGACCGCTCCACAACTAGCTCAATTATACTTAGATGCAATCTTTGCTCACCATGGCTTGTCTAGAGTACTCATCACCGATAGAGGCATCCAATTCACCAGTTTGTTTTAGTGCAAATTCTTTGGTTTCTTCAAAACCAAGTTGGCCATGTCCACAACTTACCACCCACAAACAGAGGGCCAAACAGAGCGGGCTAATCGCACGATTGAAGACATGTTATGTGGCTTCACCTTAGAAGAGCAAGAGAGGTGGGACACCTTACTCCCATTGGTGGAATTCGCTTACAACAATTCAGTAAATGCCTCCACCCAGGTCACTCTATTCTTCCTCATGTATGGTGAGCATCCCTTCACACCTTCTAGCTTGATGAAGATCCGTCTAGTGACTACCAAGGTCGATGCAGTCAACACATTTGTTTCTAGAATCCAACAAGGTGTGGAGAGCGCCAAGCACATGTTATAGATTGCACAAAATTGACAGAAGCAATATGTTGATGCACACCATAAGCACATGGAGTTCAATGTTGGGGATCAAGTGTGGCTATTGACAACCAACCTCACATTAGTTGGACCTCGTAAGCTCAGACCTTGTTTTATTGGACCTTTCTCGATTCTTCGTTGCATCGGTGCTGTGGCCTATCACCTTGAGCTACCACCACACATGAAGATCCATCTAGTGTTCCATGTCTCCCTACTATGAAGATATGCTTCCCAATCAGGCCAGGGTCATTCCACACCAGACATTCGACCTTGTCTGACACTCATTGATGGCAAAGAGGAATATGAACTGGAGCGGGTTCTCCAAAAGTGCATGCGTGGTACTCGCCATCTGCGGGTGGAATATCCAGTACAATGGAAAGGTTACCCCCTCTATGAAGCAACTTGGGAGCCCGCTGCCAATTTGGCACATGCACCGGTGTTGGTGTGTGCATTTGAGCAACAATTGCACAACGAGGACGTTGCGTCTTAAAAGGAGGGAGGTCTATAATACCAAGAGTTAGCCATGTGATCTAGATGTGAAACTTGGTTTGGTAACATCTAGAATGAGGTTATACATGATGGTCAAAATAGATCACATAGAAGTATCACCAAAAGAGTACTTCTACTAATAGGGTAGAAACCAAAATAGACTTCAAAACCTTAGAACTAATAGCTAGACATATGATTTAAAGGTGAGAATTGGTTTGGTATCATCTGGAAGGATGTTACACATGATGGACTAAATAGATCAGAAAGAGGTATCACCAAAAGGGGACTTCTACTAATAGAGTAGGAACCAAAATATGCCTGGAATCTGTGAAGGCAATTTTGGAGGCCTAAACGGATGAATTAGGCCTCAAAAATGTGCAATCCCCCCCCCCAACAAAGGAAAGGCTGGCCTTCCCTCCCTCCTCCCTGCTTTGTCTCATCGAGAGCTTTCCAACGGTACCTTACGTGATTTTGATATTCCTACAGGAAGATTCTCTAAAAGATTCCCTCTGGTCAAAGCTTGTTTGACCAACCAGATAGGACCTAGATCAGACATGTCACCCATCCAAGTAAGTAATCCAAGGGTGGAGCTTGCTGACATGTCACCTATCTATATCCCTAATCCTATGGTGGAGCTTCCTTGGAGGAGATCCTCTTTGCCTATATAATAAAGAGAAGGTGCTCCTTTGGCATCAAATGTTTGAGTGTACAATCTTGTTTTCTCTCTTCTCTTGTCCTTGGAGTATTACAATTACTACATCCATGCTATAACATTTCTCTATCACATATAGAGTAACTATATCCTTTAAGCCAAATTTCATTAGCTTGGGAGAAAGAACCAATCAGACCTTGTGCATGATGTTGGCAAAAGATACAAAAATAGAAGGAGCTAAACATCATTGGGACAAGATGATTCATGTAGTCTTGTGGGAGTATAGGACAACCATGAAGACTTCCATTGGATATTCTCCATTTCATTTTGTAGATGGTTTTGAGTCTACCTTACCTATTCACTTTGATCTTCCTACCTTTCAAAGCATTCATTTGAGATTGAAAAAAGCACAAGGAGATGATGTAGAGAAGTCAAGGAAGGATCAAGTCATTGGAATTGGAATAGGCAAGAGCAATTGCTATGGTTTGAGTGGAGCAAGCCCAAAGGAAAAAAAGGAGAGCTATGACAAGGGGCAAGGCAAGAAGAAAGTGGAGTCTTTCAAAGAAAGTGATTGAATAATGTTGTTTGATTCTATTTGATTCAAGAGAGTGCAAAAGAAGTTTTGGCCTAAGTACTTTGGACCTTTCATAGTGGAGAAGGTGTGGGACAATTACTATGATCTCAAGGAGTTGGAAGGAAGATACTTTAATAGGATTAACCATGATAAGTTGAAGATATATCATAGAAGGTAGAGAGACCTTCACTTTGAGTACAAAGTGAAATCTTAGTCCACAGTAAATGTAACGTCTATTTATGCATGTATGTGCTATTGTGATATTTATTTTGGTATTATAAGTACTTGAAAGACATTATGTATATAGAAATAAAGGATGGTTCTACATGGGTCATGATTAGCTAAATTAAGTATAGCTAAGATAGAGAGGACCTTACTTTAGAGTAAGTGGAAAAGATGAGCATCACTATTTTGGATTCAAGTGTGTTGAGTTGATATTATTCCTAGTTGTTTTGGCTCTGAGGAAAGAATTTAGAACTCTTGGACCTACAAACCTTTTTATTTTGGATTCTTCTATAGTCCAAGGATAGCCCATGTGAAGGAATTCTTGACTTAGTGATTGGGTCAAGATAAGACCACATGCCTAGGAGAATATTCCCATGAGTATAGATATTCTTTTAGGTTTTTGACTTTATTTGACTTATAGCTTAGTAACTTGAGTTACTCTAGCAATTAGTAACTTTGGTGCATAACTATTTCACAAGTATATCAACTAGAAGTGAGGAGGTACTCATCATCCTTTCATTTGCAACTTTCTCTCTCTCATTGAGTTCTCTAGTGAGCAATGGTTTGAGTCTTGGAGTGTTAGCCTTGGAGGAGTATGATAGAATTGAGATTCCTTACCTTCTTAGTCCATGGTGCGCTACCATAATACCCATTAGAGGTTCATCATGTGTGAGAGATATGCTAGCTCACAAATCAAACACGCAAAATGGACATCAAAGTTGCAAAATCCAGCATCTAACATCCTCTAAGTTCAACTCAAACTTCTCTACACACTCACAAACACACAAATAGGAATGATATTTGGAATTAAGCTAAAACAATGAGCACTAAGTGTCAGCACTTTGCTTTACTCAACTTCAAAACATAATATTGAATACATTGTATTGCACATGGCTACTTCAAATAGGTAGAGCACTCAACAATTATCAAAACTATCTAAACCACTTCAACTACTTCCTACCTATCTCCAAATCAAAATTGACATTCTACCACTTCAGATCTGAAATTTGTTACTTACTAATCCGATTTGAGTACTACCTCAACTTTAGCTTGTACACCAAAATTACCTACAAGCACCTCTTGCACTTTAGGTTCATCTGCTACTTCTACATCTTCATCTACTTTTGTCACATCTTCAATTACGATTAAAACTAAAGCCATTGTACAGCTACATCTCTTTCTTTACTCTAACTTCTTTAGCTAACTCACCCAAAGTCACATGCACTCCAACCTCAACTACTTTGGATCTATTTTCTACACTTTCCTTTAAACTACTATGAAGTTGATCTAATTTTGATCTAACCAAATCTAATCTAAGACAAACATTGTCTCCTACTTCAATCATTTTCCTATTTACTCTATCTCTAAGACAAATTAACAAATGGTTCAAATCAATGTCCTTTGCCTTATGATTCCAAGTCTCTTGAACCAATAACTTTAATTCATGTAGGTAAGACTCCTCCAATTTTACTTTAGCTCTAGTATTAAACATCACCTTAAATTTGCTAACATTCTCTTCCATTGATCTTGACTTCCTTTGTGAGATTGGCTCATCTTGAGTCAACTCCTCCAACAACTTCTCCCAAAGCATTTTTAGCTCCTTAGCCTACTTTGCTTCTAGAAATTTCCTTTTTCAGCTTGGCGCACAACTTGAGCTTCTAAGCATTTGATCAAATCTTGCAAACTCCCTTCTTCCCATCCTCTTCTTGCCAATTCTTGTTGCCAAGCCCGATCTTTCTCTACTACAACTTATCTTAACTCCTCCATTGCTTATTCATGTACAATTGCTCTAGTCTTGGAGTGCATCACTTTGAGTTTAGCATCATCAAAATCTTCATTCAGTTTCTTGAATGCTACCTTCTGCTCCTTCAACTCTTCCCTCTATAGTTCTAAGAGACTTTCATGCTTCTCAAAACTCTCTTACAAATATTTCAAACTTTGCCAATGAATCATTGCATCAATAAACAATACTTCAACTTCTTCTTCAGATCAGGTCAATTGCTCCTTCAACTGCAAGACTTCATCACTCAAATGCTTCACCACTTGAAGCTCATTCTTTACCTCTAGATGATCTTTCTTCATCTCCTTCATCTTTTTCTACAAATGCACTTCTAAAGGATAGACAACACTTGATAGATAGTCCAGTCCTTGGAATACATCCTCATCTTCCCTTGGGTAGCCAATATCTTTTTTGGTGCCTTATGTTGAGGTCTCAATCTCCTTACCTTCACATTAACCTCCTTTGAGCTTTCTTCATCTTCTTTTGCTTGACTTGGTCCTACACTCACATATTGCAAACTTCTTGTCAAATCTACTCTCTCTTTGAAACACCATTCTTGGCTCTTCTTCCCGCTCTTCCAAGACCTCATCCTTAGGTAAATCCATATACAAAGTGTCTCTTCCTTCCATGCACTCAATTTCCACATGGAACTCCCAATCCTCCTCCTCAACCACTTCTTCCACTGATTGTTGAACTTTAGCCTCACATTCACTCTCACTGCTTGACTCCTTACTCTTTAGAGTGAACACTTCTTCTTTAGAGTCCCCATAGGTTGGACTCTACCTTTGCCTCCGACTCAGCTCTTGGCAACAAATCAACCATTGTTATCTTGTGTCTTGGGTTCAATCTCCAAGTTGGTCTTCTCTTCACCAAGGACACCATATCCTCAAGTCTACTCCATTTCCTTGATTTTGGGATGAATACTATCATATCTTCTCATGTTTGGTTCTAGCAAAGTAATCATCTCCTTCTTTAATCTCCACCATGTAATATCTCTCTTGTTTATCTATATCTTGATAAAGATCCAAAGGAAAATGCGACACCATCTTCTTCTTTTCTTTGGAGCTGAACATGTTCTATGAGCCGGCCTGTCTCTCACTCAAGATGAACCTCTGATGGCTATTATGGTAGCGCACCATGGACTAAGAAGGCAAGGAACCTGAACTCCATCATACTCCTCCAAGGCTAGCACTCCAAGGCTCAAGACATTGCTCACTAGAGAACTCAATGAGAGAGAGATAGTTGCAAATGAAAGGATGTTGAGTACCTCCTCACCCCTTGTTTATATACTTGTGAAATAGTTACGTACCAAAGTTACTAATTACCGTAGTAACTCAAGTTACTAGACTAAAAGTCAAGTCAAGTCAAAAAGTAGAAAGGAATATCCATTCACATGGGCATATTCCCCTAAGTATGTGGTCTTATCTTGACCCAACCACTAAGTCAAGGATTCCTTCACATGGGCTATCCTTGGAATAAAGAAGAATCCAAAACAAAAAGGTTTGCGGGCCCAAGAGTTCTCAACTCTTTCCTCAAAGCCAAACACCTAAGAATAATACCAAGTCAACACACTAAAATCCAAAATAGTGGTGCTCATCTTTTCTACTTCCTCTAAAGTAAGGTCCACTCTATCTTAGCTATGACTAACTTTAGCTAACCATGACTAATATAGAACCATCCTTTATCTCTATAAATAATATCTCTTAAGTACTTGTAATACCAAGCTAAATATCACAATACCACACACATGCACAAATGGGTGTTACATTTACCCTCGGACAAATTTTTCACTTTGTCCTCAAAGTGAAGGTGTCTCTACCTTCTATGGTACATCTTCAACTTATCATGGTTAATCCTATCAAAGTGTCTTCCTCCCAACTCCTTGAGATCATAGGTGTAATTGCCCCACACCTTCTCCACTATGAAAGGTCCAAAGTACTTAGGTAAAAACTTCTTTTGCACTCTCTTGAATCGAATGGAATCAAACAACATTACCCTTTGAAAGACTCCACCTTCTTCTTGCCTTGCCTCTTATCATAGCTCTCCTTTTGTTTCCTTTGGGCTTGCTCCACTCGAACCATAGCAACTGCTCTTGCCTCTTCCAACTCCATGAGTTGTTCCTTCCTTGACTTCTCTGCATCACCTCCTTGTGCTTTCTTCAATCTCCTATGAATGCTTTGGAAGGTAGGAAGATCAAAGTGAATAGGTAAGGTAGACTCAATACCATACACCAATTGAAATGGAGAATATCCGGTGGAAGTCTTCATGGTTGTCCTATACTCCCACAAAACTGCATGAATCCTCTTGTCCCAATGATGTTTAGCTCCCTCCATTTCTGCATCTTTGGCCAACATCATGCACAAGGTCTGATTGGTTCTCTCTGCCAAGCCATTGGAATTTGGCTTATAGGATGTAGTTACTCTATGTGTGATAGAGAAATGTCGTAGCATGGCTGTAGTAATGCTTCCTGTAAACTCTCCTCCTCTATCAGAAACCAACTCCAAAGGGCATCCAAACCTAGTGATAATGCGTTCATAAGGAAATCTACCCACTTCATCTTCATTCTTGTCCCTCAATGGTCTAGCCTCAACCCACTTGGTAAGGTAATCAGTAACTACCACAATGTACCGATTGTTCCTTGGGGTTCTATTGAGAGGACCTACAAAATCAATTCCCCACTTCTCAAAAGGTCCTAGCAATGGAATTGATCTAAGTGATGGAGTGGATGTAGACTTTCTAGCAAAAGCCTGACAAACATGACAAGTTTTGCAATAATCAAGACAATCCTTGAAAATCCCTCTCCAATGGTAACCTGCATCTAGAATCTTGAAAGCAATCACCTTTCTTGCAAAGTGTCCTCCACATACTAAACCTTCATGAAACTCCTTTATGAGTATGATAGACTCTTCCTTGCCCACTGCTCTTTGAAGTAGACCATCTGCTCCTTGGTGAAAAAGAATATCCTCCACCATTGTGTAAGGTCTAGATCTTGCTACAAGGGCCTTCCTCTCCCTAGCATGCATTGTTTCTGGATAGTTACTTCTTGTCACAAAATCCACAATCTCCTTGTACTCCATTGGAACCTCTTGAGTGACTGAGATTGTCATGAGCTCCTCATCCGGGAAGGAATCATCCACTGGCTCATCTCCATCATGATCATAGGCTCTAGATAATAAATCAGCATTTGCATGTTTCTTTTTTGGCCTATCTTCAATGGTGTAGTCATACTCAGACAAGAGTATCATCCACCTTGCTAGTCTCTCTTCAACATTAGGCTTGTTGAAGATGTACTTCAAAGCCTTGTGATCCGTGACAATGGTGGCTTTCCCTCCAATCAAGTAGTGTCTAAACTTCTTAAGACCAAAGATCACTGCCAACCCTTCTCTCTCTGTGACAGAGTAGTTCTTCTCTACTGAAACCATCTGCCTACTAGCATAAGCTATTGGATGATCATGCCCATCTTGGTCTAATTGACTAAGAGTGCATCCTATAGCTACATTAGAAGCATCAGTGTAGAGGATGAAAGGCTTACTCCAATCAGGTTTAGCAAGAATTGGAGCTACAACAAGGGATTGCTTGAGCTCGTCAAAAGCTTTGAGAGCCTCCTTGTCCTCCAAAATCACCATGTAATCTACACCCTTCTTCATGTAGATGGTCAATGCATAAGCCTTGTTGGAAAATGAGAAGATGAACCTCCTATAGTATCCAACCATCCCCAAGAATTGGCGTAACTTTGTCAAGCTTGAAGGGAATGGAAGGTCTGAGATTTTCCTCACCTTCTGAGGATCAACTGCTATTCTATCCTTGGAGATGATGTGCCCCAAAAGTAGACCTTCTTCACATCCAAAAATATACTTCTCTGGGTTGAGTGCATTTGCCTCATCCAAGCATTGCAAGACTTTGATTAGGGGTTCAAAGTGCTCCTCCTTGCTCCCGTAGACACAAAAGTCATCAATGAAGTCTCACAAATTTCCCAATGAAAGGTTCAAATACCTTGTTCATGAACCGTTGGAATGTGGCTGGAGCATTGCAAAGCCCAAAAGGCATGACCTTGAAAGCGTAAGTTCCCCAAGGTGTGGTGAACGTGGTGAGTTGTTGATGCTCTGCTGCAATCTTGATTTGGTTGTATCCACTATAACCATCTCCAAAACTATACCTCTCATGACCTGCAACCTCCTCCAAGATCTCATCAATGAATGGCAATGGGTAGTTGTCCTTCTTGGTAACAACATTGAGCTTCTTGTAATCCACACATACCCAAAGCTTGCCATTCTTTTTCTTCACAATGACAATTGGAGACACCCATTCTGAATTCTCCACCTCAAAGATAAATCCAGCCTCCTTGAGCTTATCAATCTCCTCCTTCACAACCAAAGATATTGGTGGGCTAATGCGACGTTGCTTTTGGCGGATTGGTCTTGCATGTGACTCCACCTCTATCTTGTGCTCCTCCAAGGTGACTTCCTTCAAATCCTTGTAACTAAAAGCAAACACATGGATGAACTTGCGGAAAATCTCCTCAAATCTCACCTTCTCCTCCTTGGTAACATTTGGGCCATACTTGAGGGTAGATAACCTTCTCTCTACCTCCTCAAGTGTCAATGGTGATTTATCTGGGTCCTTCAAAACCTCTAGCTTTGGTGCAAAATCCATAGCACACAAAGGATACACATCTGAATCAGATTCAGATTCATCCTCCTCCGTGGAAGTCTCCTCTTCCATGCTTGTGTCCACACCTGAAGCTCCTTCTTCAGAATCTGATTCCCAATAATCAGAAGATGGGGTATCTGAATGTGAAGTGTTGGTGGTGTTAGTCATAGGAATAGTGACTCTATGGTTTGATGGCCCAATCCTCAAGTACCCTTTGTGCCATCGATCAGTTGTGCGTGCTGCTCTCAACCATGGCCTCCCAAGAAGTAAGTCATAGCTTGAATCCTTCAAGACTTGGAAAGTCATGAGATTTTGAACTCCCATAACTGAAACTACCACCTTATCCATCACCCCTACTGGTCAAACTTGTTGCTTGTTTGCCATGCTCACCACAAATGTTGAAGGTCTTGAGGGTATCATACCCAACTTCTTCATCAACCTTTCTGACATGGCATTCACTGTTGATCCTCCATCAACCAATGCATCCTTGATGTTGTGACCATTCACTCTCGCATCAATCTTGGAGGCATCTTCACAAGCCTCCCATGGTGTTGGCTTGGCATCCACCACCCCCATTGATATTGGAACTTTTGCCTTCTTCTTCTTCTTGCTCCTTGTAGAACTCAAACCACCTCTAAGCTCCTTTCTCAAGGTAGGGTTCAAAGCAATTAATTGTCCCACTGTGATGTTAGCCTTGTGACTACCAACATCCTCCAACACATTGTAGTTCCATTGTTGCTTTGAGATCAAGAAGTCCTCCATCCCCAACTTCTTCCTTGGAGTCTTGGTTATTGATGGTGTTGAGGTGCAAGTGCTCCTAGTAGACATAGGAGTATCCTTGCTTGAAGTAAATCTTTGAGAAGAGTGAACATCCTCTGCAAAACGAGCTCTCTTCTTCTCTTGTGCCAAAAGCTCCAAATTAAGACCCTTGGAGTTTGAGCAGTCTCCCTTCTCATACTTGCTCTCCACCACATCTATGGATGCTATCTCCTTACCTTTGTTGGGATTAGGAGCCACTTGGGTTTCACTACCTCCCTCTTCCCCTCTATTGGCTCCCTCATAACCCCTTCCTCCATGGTAAGTGGAATTTGGGCAATTCCTTTGGATATGGCCTCTTCCTCCACAACCAAAACAATTTCTATCATTGAAATTGTTGGCTGGTTGTCCTCCTCTATATGGATAGTTTCCATAACTCCTAGGCCCTCTCCCTACATTCTGATCCACCTCTCTCTTCTCTTATAGTTGCACCACATTGATCTTGAGATCCGCAAGTTGTTCTGTGATGGTTTGGAGTGGATCTTTTGGTGGAAGTGCAAGAACTGGAGCAACTACTACTTGTGGTGCAACCCTTGTCACCAAAGTATCAGAAGTTCCACCATACTTGTAGCCTTGAGGAGGATGCACAACCTCCTTCACCACCAAATCACTCTCATCCCCTTCCAAACTCTCCTCCATACGAATTGCGATCTTGATAGCTTCAACCTTGGAAGAAGGTTTCTCATATCTCACCTTGCTTCTAATTTGTGGTCTCAATCCTCCCACAAAATTCTTGGTGAGCATGGCCCCTATGCCAATCATTGTAGTCTCCACATCATCCCCACCTTTCCTCAACACTATACGAAATCTGGACTCCAACTTTTCCACTCTTTCCACATAGACTCTCACTTTCTCTCCATCTCCTTGCTTGAGAAATGTAACCTCACTCATCAATCTCTCATAACTCTCATCAGGAAGAAAGTTCTCAATGAGTGCTGAAGTCAAAGTCTCCCAAGACTCCTCTTCCCCCTCTCTCCTCTCTCTCTTTTGGTATTCTGACTCATACCATGTAGGTGCTGCATCCTCAAAGAAATCTGGTAATAATGAGGCCCACTCATTCTTCCTCCTCTCATTTTTTCCTATGAAAGCTCTCTTGAAGTCTCTCACAAAGGCCTCCACATCTTCTCCATCCTTGCCAAAGAAAACCGGAAGTTTCCCCATCTTAACCCCTCACTATCTTTCTTTTCTCTCATATTTTTTTCTCTTTTCTTTCCTCTCACTCTATTACTAATAGAGTATATACATGACTAACACCATCTGAGAATAATCCACTCTAGGGAACACAAAAGGTTCAGGTTGCTCCAAGATTTGTATAGCAACATCAAATCCTAGAGTGCATATTAATCTAACTCTCATGGATAGTTTATCCATAAGTTGAAAGATTATCTCCATCACTAATCTTGAGAACTAGTTGATGAAGGTGGTAGTATTTCTGTAGCTGTACTAAGACTCTCTCCAAGATCCTTCACCAAAGTTTCCAAAAGTGCTTTTACTCCACTACACTCATGTCTTTTTGGAAGTCCTTCAACTCCACAAACCTCACACAACTCCTTGGTCTTAGATCTCCTCCCTCCCAATCTTGGTGAAGAAGGTCCAACATGCAAACCCAAGTCAAGTAAGCCTCTCCTTTCCTCAATCTCTTGCTCTCAAAGGTCAATGGACATGAACTTGCCTTATGTCCCTTCTCTCCACATAGAAAGCACTTAGACTCACTCTTTCCTCCAAGTGGTGTAGGTTTTTGGATCCTCTCAAAATTCTCTTCAAATTCTATTGTAAACTCTCTTTTCCTCAAATCCACCCCTATAATCACCTCAAACCCTTGGGGAACCTTGCATAATCTCAATTTCCACTCTTGATGGCCCTCCATGTTCCCAACATGAATCTAAACACTCAAACATGCTTCTTGTTGATCTCAAACTTCTCATGCATGAGATCTCCACTTTGCAGAATTGACCCTTCCTCACAATGTCACTCAAATCTCCCAATCAATATGTCAAAGTCCTCTGCAATTTTGCACACTTAATAAAAACTCCAGTGCATCCCTCCCTGAAAAATTTCAGATCTTTTCATCCAGCCATTTGGCCTAGACACCTTTCTATTCAGCACCCATATTTCAGATTTGGTCTGAAAACCATCCCCCTCACTTCAAAAACTCATTTCTCTCTACGCAAGAACGATCTGTCTCTAATTTTTGTGGCAGCAGGTAGAATACAATGCACTGAATTTTCTTAGAAATTTTCAGGACAATTCACTGAAAATTGAAGAAATGGCAGACTCTGTACAATTTTCCAGAGAGCATGCAGTTGCGGGAGCACTTTACCCTATCAACTTTCAAAAATTCTAGCCAAGTGCGCATAGAAGCTCTCACAATAATTTCAAGTGTGCTAACTGAAAGATAACCCAAGCTATCATGTGTAGAAATCTCAAGTCCAGATCTCAAACTTGAGATTTTGCCCAAAATCACCTTAATCCCCAAAATCTGCAATCCACCTCACACAATCTCTCCAATTCCTCTCATGTGTAAAAGATGTACAAAATCACCTCAAAGACATCATAATGAATTACATTGTATACAAATGGATCTTGGTTCTCTCACATAAGTTCAGCCCTCTCCTCTCCTAATGTTCTCTCCAAGTGAGCTCTCATAGCCTCCTTCTGCCTAATGTAGAATTGGACGCGGAACATTATCTTGCCTTCTAGAGAGGTCCCGACAACGGAACCAAAAATGTGAGCCGGCCTGTCTCTCACTCAGGATGAACCTCTGATGGCTATTATGGTAGCGCACCATGGACTAAGAAGGCAAGGAACCCGAACTCCATCATACTCCTCCAAGGCTAACACTCCAAGGCTCAAGACATTGCTCACTAGAGAACTCAATGAGAGAGAGATAGTTGCAAATGAAAGGATGCTGAGTACCTCCTCACCCCTTGTTTATATACTTGTGAAATAGTTACGTACCAAAGTTACTAATTACCGTAGTAACTCAAGTTACTAGACTAAAAGTCAAGTCAAGTCAAAAAGTAGAAAGGAATATCCATTCACATGGGCATATTCCCCTAAGTATGTGGTCTTATCTTGACCCAACCACTAAGTCAAGGATTCCTTCACATGGGCTATCCTTGGAATAAAGAAGAATCCAAAACAAAAAGGTTTGCGGGCCCAAGAGTTCTCAACTCTTTCCTCAAAGCCAAACACCTAAGAATAATACCAAGTCAACACACTAAAATCCAAAATAGTGGTGCTCATCTTTTCTACTTCCTCTAAAGTAAGGTCCACTCTATCTTAGCTATGACTAACTTTAGCTAACCATGACTAATATAGAACCATCCTTTATCTCTATAAATAATATCTCTTAAGTACTTGTAATACCAAGCTAAATATCACAATACCACACACATGCACAAATGGGTGTTACAGTTCAAACTCAAGTAGAGATGTGCTACAAATGGTATGAAGTAATGGGATGGCAAGCCCATTCTCCAATTCATGATCATCTATCTTGTTCTATGGTAGAAGCACTTTGCCCAATTCAATTTTTTGCCTATGAACATGAGGTGAAAGAAAACCACCTATTGCTTTGTAACATAGGTAGTTTGCTCTAGCTTCATCATAGCCATCAGAGCCCCAATGATACTTTGCCTTGTTGGGTCTTTATAAGTTTCTACCTTATACTCATTCTTCATGTGGGAGCACTAAAGGTACTCTTCAACTCCTCAATCTCCTCTACAAGATCACACTTCTAATTGAAGGTGATTCCTATCACATCTCATACTTCTCTCCCCAACATAAGTTTCCAATCTAACTCAGTCCATCGAGTCAAATTTCCTATCTTTTGTTTTGCCTTGGGACTGTATATACAGTTACTCATTGTGAATTTTGCCATGGGACCGTATATACAATTACTCGTTGTGAATTTTGCCATGAATCTTGGAAAACTCAAATCCCAATTCTAGGCCAAAAATGTGATCCAAAGTTGGCTCAAGACTTCAATCCTAACTACCATATCCAATCTCTAAATTTTAGGATTTTGCACCTCAAGTGCCAAAATCTATCTCTTAATCTTCATTTGCATTGTATGTTCTCTAACTCTTGGTTTCTCACAAATCAAACCTACAACTTGGCTCATGATTTTAACTCCCTCAGAACAACTCTTTTGAGGAATAGGATATTGCCTTAGCATTGTAAAATTCCCTTGACAAAGTCTTGATTTTATGCTCCTTTAATTTGCAGTCATTCTTCAAGCAAGCCTCAATTAGAACTCATGCATTCTACATGACTTATTCTTATCACTCTCAATTTATCCTAACACAAAGTAGCCCTTTTTGCTGAATGTACCTTCTTGGTTGGTATTGTTTGAGTTAAAGTTGTTAAGGTATCTTTGGATTGGATTGGATTGATCATTCCAATGTGAAATAACCTTACTTCCAGTCCTAGTTTGATCCAAGTCCCTCTTCCCCTCATGCAAACTCTACTTCCTTGGGTCAATCCAAACACATGATTCTGCTCTTCTTTCTTCCATTTGGCTTCAATTTGGCTCTAACAACACATTTCTCTAAAACAAACCCAAAAGAATGTGTGTATCACATACCCCCTCCCTCAAATAAGAGCATCCCTATGAACATTTGCTCTATCTCTTTCTTGCACTTTAGTGTCCTCAGTCTAATATCTTTTGACCCTCCATTCATTTACTCAAGTCGCAAAAGAGTTTTCTTCCAAGTCTGCCAATTGAATAGAGCCATTGTCATAAATATGCATTATGCATATATGGCCATCCACCTTAAATGCAATTTTCCTGGAAAAATTATTTGGCGGTTGTCATATATTAACACTAAGTCTCCTTCCTAAAAAGCAACAAACTATAAACTCTTATCATGCTTGACTTGCCTCTGAGCTTGGATCTCTCTCATCATTTGCATTGCATCATCTTGCTTCTCTTCTAGCCACATTAGTTGTTGGATATGAAGATCTTAACTTTCTTCCTCCAACAATTGTTCCTTGCATAGGATCCAATATGATGGTACTTCAAATTAAACCTGTAGTATAATATGCAATCCATAAGCTAAGAAATATAGAGTCTACTTAGTGGTAATCTTGTCCGTGGTTCTATATGCCCACAAAGCTATAGGTAGCTTCATGTCCCAATTGTAGGCATTATTGATAGTCACCTTGTTCAAAATTTTACACAATCATTCAGTTTCCTTCTCTATCAACCCATTTGTTTTTGGATTGTAAGGAATCATCTTTCAATGTTTTATTGAAAATACTTGGTTAACTCCTCCACAACTGAGTTCAAAAAATGAGTCCCTTGATCACTGACCAATTCTAAAGGACATATATATCAAGAGATGATGTTTCTAAAGAAAAATTTGGCTATAGTTTCTACATCATCTCTTTGAGTGACCTTAGCTTCAACCATTTTAGTAGCATAATAAGTGCATACTAAGTGTATTTCTTCCTCATGAAATAGTTGACCGGTTGAATCAGACCCACAAAAGCAATACCTCATTTCTCAAATGGGGCCAATGGCAAAAATTGGTCTCAAGGGCCATTGGGTAGTAGTCACTGGTTCTCCCATTCTCTAACAAGCATCATAACTTCTGATATGGGCTTGAGTATCTTTATGCATTGTAGGCCACCAATACCCTATTGCAAGAATTTTATTCATTGTGTTCTTTAGGGCATAATGTCCTCCCAATGCTTTTGAGTGTAAGGATTTAGTTACTCCTCCTCATGAAGTACTTTGTCTTCACCCATCTTAAACAAAATGTTATGCTTAATCTAATATGGTCCCATTTTCTTGGAAAAAATTGCCCTTTGTTCTAGGTCCAATCCCTCAAGACATTGGTAAGTATGCAAATAATGATATTTTGTAGCATACCTTGTACTTTGCATTGCCATCAAATAGTAAAGTTCTTCATCAAGAAATCGGTCATCTACCTCTAGCTCTTGGTCTTGAATCCCTAACTTGGATAGGAAGTCCGCATTTGCATGCAAAGTCCCCTTCCTTACTTGTATAGTGTATGTGAACTCTTGTAATAGCAAGATCCATTGTGTTATTTTCATGGACAAGTGCGCCTTCTTCACCAAATATTGCAGTGCATAATGGTCCACATGAAATACAAAATTTTATCCTAGCAAGTAGTGGCAAAACGTTTTGCAGGCATACATCATTCCAAGTGCTTCTCTTTCAATAGTAGTCTAATTCTTCTTTGTAATTGAAAGTTGCTAGGTGGTGTAATAGATAGGATAGTCTTTTTTCTTGTTGTCCTTTTGACTCAAGACTATTCCAATTCATGGACAAAGTATCCACATATACATGACAAAGGACATCCCAATTGGAGCCCTCATAACTCGTGCTTCTACCAATTTCTTCTTCAATACTTGGAAGGCTTCTTTTTGATCCGCCTCCCACAAATAGTCTTTGAATTTCTTCAAGAGCTTTGTCAAAGGTGCTGCCAACACTGCAAGTTGGACACAAAGCATCTATAATATCCAACATAACCCAAGAAGGCTCTCAGATTCCAAATATTTTTGGGGCATTCCAGAGCTGAGATTACTTTCACCTTCTCAACATCAATACCTCAGCTTGACACCCAATGTCCCAATAGAATTCCTTCTTTCATTGCAAAGAAGCATTTCTCTAGGTGTAATAACAAGCCAGCAAAACAACACCTTTCAAACTTTTGGCAAAGGTAGTCTGTAAAAGACCAAGATCAAGGAGAGAAAAGGAGAATGGAATATCACATTTGGACACTATAATGTGGGTAAACTCTTAATGCCTAGCATGAGCTTTGGTTCTAGTATTTATCAAGAGCATACAAGGCTCTTGAGAAGCTTCCCAAGAAGCTTCCTTGAGCCACTTTCTTGGAGTGCAAGCTAAGTTAACTGAGAAGCTTCCTTCTAGAAGCTGCTTACTTGGCTTGCAAGCTAAGCTAGTTGGAAGCTTCTAGAAGCTACTTACTTGGGATGCAAGCTAAGCTGACCAAGAATCTTCTCAAGAAGCTTCCTAGATACTTTTGGAATATTCTAGGCTAATTTGGCATATTCACTACTTTGTTAGCCCTAACTAAATTCATTGCTAAACTCGTTATTGTTATATATTTCCCCACCGCTAGTTGGTGACGTCCTCGTTGTCATTGAAGCTTCAAACTCTTGGATGGCCATTTGTGCATTCTAAAGATGAGGAAGAGGTTCTCATGTGACATCATGAAGGGGATTCCCTTTCCAAAGGACCTTATACTCCATATATTGTTGGCGGCCTTGTTGAATGTGGTGATGCACAAGGATACAATCAACTTCATATTCTTCATGGTCATTGATAGGGATGGGAGGAGGAGGAGGTTAGAAACAAGAGGAAAAAGAAGATGGGTTAGGGACAAAGGATCCAAATTGGAAATATGAAAGACAGGGTGGATGCACATATAACAAAGTAAGGCAAGTGAATAAGCAATAGGAGAAATGACTTGTTTGACCTCAAAGGGTACTATCCAATTAGGAGCAAATTTATGGACTTGGGTATCAAGTGGGAGGGGGAGGTAACTAGATGAGAGAATGACTTTATCACCAACTTGAAAGGTGAGATCATGATAATGGTGGTCTATATATTATTTTTGACAATTTTGGGTAATAAGGAGGTGAGATTTGGCTTGTTGGAAGGATTGGCATATGGTGGTCAAGAAGGTTGAAGTATTAGGGACATGAGATGGAGGAGGAGCAAGAAGGGAATCTATAACAAATGGGTCTTGGCCAAAATTGAGGAAGAAAGGAGAGAATCCAATGCTTGCTTATATGGAGTTATTGTATGCACAATCCACAACTGCAAGACATTCATCCTAGTTGGTATGGTGAACATTGACAAAGGCACTAAGCATATCTTCCAAGGTGCAATTTTCCCATTCAGTTTGCCCATTAGTTTGAGGATGATAGCCTTTGGACAAAGCAAGCTTGGTGTCAAGTATCTAGAAGAGTGCTTGCCAAAACTTTCCAATGAAGCAAGGGTCACAATCTGAGATGAGTACACATGACATCCCATGATGCTTGAATACATTATCAAAGTAGATTTGCGCCAAGGTTGGAGCATCCATAGTATCAACAATTAGTGCCAAATAGATTTGCTTACTAAGCTTATCCACAAACACCACAATGGTTGTGTGTCCTTACTTTGTCTTGGGCAAGGATGTGATGAGATCTAAGCTCACATATTCCCAACAAGTAGATGGAATGGAGAGTGGTTGAAGGAGTCCACTCGGTTTTTGGTTATTGGCCTTATTGTGTTGGTAGCTCTCACATGATCAGACAAACTCTTGAACATCTCGTGCAATGTTGGACCACCACCATTTGCATAAGAGAGTACCCAAGGTCTTGTCCACATCATGTGACTAGCAGTTGGTAAATCATTGGCTTCTTGATGGCACACAAGTCAGAGATCACCTTTGGCTAGAACATAAATCTGGTCTGTGAGCCGGCCTGTCTCTCACTCAAGATGAACCTCTAATGACTATTATGGTAGCGCACCATGGACTAAGAAGGAAAGGAATCCCAACTCCATCATACTCCTCCAAGGCTAACACTCCAAGACTCAAGACATTGCTCACTAGAGAACTCAATGAGAGAGAGATAGTTGCAAATGAAAGGATGATGAGTACTTTCTCACCCCTTGTTTATATACTTGTGAAATAATTACGCACCAAAGTTACTAATTATTGGAGTAACTCAAGTAACTAGGCTAAAAGTCAAGTAAAGTCAAAAAGTATAAAGGAATATCCATCCACATGGGCATATTCCACTAAGCATGTGATCTTATCTTGACCCAAACACTAAGTCAAGGATTCCTTCACATGGGCTATCCTTGGACTATAGAAGAATCTAAAACAAAAAGGCTTGCGGGCCCAAGAGTTCTCAACTCTTTCCTCAAAGCCAAAAACCGAGGAATAATACCAAGTCAACACACTAGAATCCATAGTGGTGTTCATCTTTTCCACTTCCTCTAAAGTAAGGTCCTCTCTATCTTAGCTATGATTAACTTTAGCTAATCATGACTAATGTAGAACCATCCTTTATCTCTATATAAATAATATCTCTCAAGTACTTGTAATACCAAGCTGAATATCACAACACCACACACATGCAAAAATGGGTGTAACATTTACCCCCGGACTAAGTTTTCACTTTGTCTTCAAAGTGAAGGTCTCCCTACCTTCCATGATACATCTTCAACTTATCATGGTTAATCCTATCAAAGTGTCTTCCTCCCAACTCCTTGATATCATAGGTGTAATTGCCCCACACCTTCTCCACTATGAAAGGTCCAAAGTACTTAGGCCAAAACTTCTTTTGTTCTCTCTTGAATCAAACAAAAGCAAACAACATTACACAATCACCTTCTTTGAAAGTCTCCACCTTCTTCTTGCCTTACCTCTTGTCATAGCTCTCTTTTTGTTTCCTTTAGGCTTGCTCCACTTGAACAATAGCAACCGCTCTTGCTTCTTCCAACTCCATGAGTTGTTCCTTCCTTGACTTCTCTGCATCACCTCCTTGTGCTTTCTTCAATCTCCTATGAATGCTTTGGAAGGTAGGAAGATCAAAGTGAATAGGAATGGTAGACTCAATATCATATACCAATTGAAATGGAGAATATTTGCTGGACGTCTTTGTGGTTGTCCTATCCTCCCACAAAACCGCATGAATCCTCTTGTCCCAATGATGTTTAGCACACTCCATTTTTGCATCTTTGGCCAACATCATGCACAAGGTCTGATTGGTTCTCTTTGCCGAGCCATTGGAATTTGGATTATAGGATGTAGTTACTCTATGTGTGATAGAGAAATATCATAGCATGGCTATAGTGATGCTTCTTATAAACTCTCCTCCTTTATCAGAAACCAACTCCAAAGGGCATCCAAACCCAGTGATAATGCGTTCATAAAGAAATCTACCAACTTCATATTCATTCTTGTCCCTCAATGGTCTAGCCTCAACCCACTTGGTAAGGTAATTAGTAACTACCACAATGTACCTATTGTTCCTTGGGGTTCTATTGAGAGGACCTACAAAATAATTCCCCACTTCTCAAAAGGTCATAGCAATGGAATTGATCTAAGTGGTGGAATGGATGTAGACTTTCTAGCAAAAGCTTGACAAACATGACAAGTTTTGCAATAATCAATACAATCCTTGAAAATCCTTCTCCAATAGTAACCTGCATCTAGAATCTTGAAAGCAGTCACCTTTTTTGCAAAGTGTCCTCCACATACTAAACCTTCATGAAACTCCTTTATGAGTAGAATAGAGTCTTCCTTACCCATTACTCTTTGAAGAATGCCATCTGCTCCTTGGTGGAACAAAATATCCTCCACCATTGTGTAAGGTCTAGATCTTGCTGCAAGGGCCTTAGTCTCTCTAGCATGCATCCCTTTTGGATAGTTACCTCTTATCACAAAATCCACAATCTCCTTGTACTCCATTGGAACCTCTTGAGTGATTGAGATTGGCATGAACTCCTCATCCAATAAGGAATCATCCACTCGTTCATCTTCATCATGATCATAGGCCTTAGATAACAAATCTACATTTGCATGTTTCTTCCTTGGCCTATCCTCAATTGTATAGTCATACTCAAACAAGAGTATCATCCACCTTGCTAGTCTCCCTTCCACATAAGGCTTGTTGAAGATGTACTTCAAAGCCTTGTGATCTATGACAATGGTGGCTTTCCCTCCAATCAAGTAGTGTCTAAACTTCTTGACACCAAAGATCACTGCCAACCCTTCTCTCTCTATGACAAAGTAGTTCTTCTCTGCTGAAACCATATGCCTACTAGCATGAGCTATTGGATGATCATGGCCATCTTGGTCTAATTGACTAAGAGTGCATCCTATAGCTACATTAGAAGCATCAATGTAGAGGATGAAAGGCTTTCTCTAATCAAGTTTAGCAAGAATTGGAGCTACAACAAGGGATTGCTTGAGCTCCTCAAAAGCTTTGAGAGCCTCCTTGTCTTCTAAAATCACCATGTTATCTACCTCCTTCTTCATGTAGATGGTCAATGCATAAGCCATGTTGGAAAATGAAAAGATGAACCTCCTATAGTACCCAACCATACCCAAGAATTGGCGTAACTTTGTCAAGCTTGAAGGAAATGGAAGTTTAGAGATTTTCCTCACCTTCTTAGGATCAATTGCTATTCCATCCTTGGAGATGATGTGCCCCAAAAGTAGACCTTCTTCACATCCAAAAATATACTTCTTTGGGTTGAAGGATGCATTTGCCTCATCCAAGTGTTGCAAGACCTTGATTAGGTGCTCAAAGTGCTCCTCCTTGCTCTCAAAGACACAAAAGTCATCAATGAAGTCTCACAAATTTCCCAATGAAAGGTTCAAATACCTTGTTCATGAACTGTTGGAATGTGGCTAGGGAGCATTGCAAAGCCCAAAAGGCATGACTTTGAAAGCAAAAGTTCCCCAAGGTGTGGTGAATGTGGTGAGTTGTTGATGCTTTGGTGCAATCTTGATTTGGTTATATCCACTATAACCATCTCCAAAACTACACTTCTCATGACCTGCAACCTCCTCCAAGATCTCATCAATGAATGGTAATGGGTAGTAGTCCTTCTTGGTCACAACATTGAGCTTCTTGTAATCCACACATACTCAAAGCTTGCCATTATTTTTCTTCACAATCACAATTGAAGGCATCCATTCTGAATTCTCCACCTCAAAGATAAATCCTACCTCCTTGAGCTTATCAATCTCCTTCTTCACAACCAAAGATATTGGTGGGCTAATGCAATGTTACTTTTGGCGGATTGGTCTTGCATGTGACTCCACCTCTATCTAATGCTCCTCCAAGGTGACTTCCTTCAAATCCTTGTAACTAAAAGCAAACACATGGATGAACTTGCAGAAAATCTCCTCAAATCTCACTTGCTCCTCCTTGGTAACATTTGGGCCATACTTGAGGGTAGCTAACCTTCTCTCTACCCCCTCAAAGTGTCAATGGTGATTTATTTGGGTCCTTCAAAACCTTTGGCTTAGGTGAAAAATCCATAGCATACAAGGGATACACATTTGGATCCAATTTAGATTCATCCTCCTCCATGGAAGTCTTCTCCTCCATGCTTGTGTCCACACATGAAGCTCCTGTTTCGGAATCTGATCTCAATAATCAAAAGATGGTGTATCTGAATGTGAAGTGTTGGTGGTATTAGTCATCGGAATTGTGACTCTATGGTTTGATGGCCCAATCCTCAAGTACCCTTTGTGCAATCGATCAGTTGTGCATGGTGCTCTCAACCATGGCCTCCCAAGAAGTAAGTCATAGCTTGAATCCTTCACAACTTGGAAAGTCATGAGATTTTGAACTCCCATAACTGAAACTACAACTTTATCCATCACCCCTATTGGTCAAAATTTTTGCTTGTTTGCCATGCTCACCACAAATGTTGAAGGTCTTGAGGGTATCATACCCAAGTTCTTCATCAAATTTTTTGATATGGTATTCACTAATGATCCTCCATCAACCAATGCATCCTTGATGTTGTGACCATTCACTCTCACATCAATCTTTGAGGCATATTTACAAGCCTCTCATGGTGTTGGTTTGGCATCCATCACTCCCATTGATACTGGAACTTTTGTTTTCTTCTTCCTCTCGCTCCTTGTAGAACTCAAACCACCTCTAAGCTCCTTTTCCAAAGTAGGATTTAAAGCAATCAATTGGCCCACTATGATGTTAGCCTTGTGACTACCAACATCCTCCAAGACATTGTAGTTCCATTGTTGCTTTGAGATCAAGAAGTCCTCCATCCCCAACTTCTTCCTTGGAGTCTTTGTTGTTGATGGTGTTGAGGTGCTTGTGGGAGTTCTCCTAGTAGAAAAAGGAGTATCTTGGCTAGGAGTAAATCCTTGAGAAGAGTGCACATCCTTTGCAAAACAAACTCTCTTCTTCTCTTGTGCCAAAAGCTCCAAATTAAGACTCTTGGAGTTTGAGCACTCTCCCTTCTCATACTTGCTCTCAACCACATCTATAGATGTTATCCCCTTACCTTTGTTTGGATTAGGAGGCACTTTGGTTTCACTATCTCCCTCTTTCCCTCTATTGGCTCCCTCGTAACCCCTTCTTCCATGGTAAGTGGAATTTGGGAAATTCCTTTGGATAGGGCCTCTTCCTCCACAACCAAAACAATTTCTCTCATTGAAATTTTTGGTTGGTTGGTTGGTTGGCATCCTCTATATGGATAACTTTCGTAACTCTTAGGCCCGCTCCCCGCATTCTAAGCCACCTTTTGCTTCTCCCATAGTTGCACCACATTGATCTTGAGATTTGCAAGTTGTTTTGTGATGGTTTGAAGTGGATCTTTTGGTGGAGGTGCAAGAACTGGAGCAACTACTACTTGTGGTGCAACCCTTGCCACCAAAGTATCAGAAGTTCCACCATACTTCTAACCTTGAGGAGGATGCACAACCTCTTTCATCACCAAATCACTCTCATTTCCTTCCAAACTCTCCTCCATACAAATTGCAATCTTGATAGCTTCAACCTTGGAAGAAGGTTTTTCATATCTCACCTTGCTTCTAATTTGTCGTCTCAACCCTCTCACAAAATTCTTGGTGATTTATGGCACTTATGCCAATCATATTAGTCTCCACATCATCCCCACACTTCCTCAACACTAAGCAAAATCTGGACTCTAACTTTACCACTCTTTCCACAGATTCTCACTTTCTCTCCATCTCCTTGTTTGAGAAAGGTAACCTCACTCATCAATCTCTCATAACTCTCATATGGAAGAAAGTTCTCAATAAGTGCTGAAGTCAAACTCTTCCAAGACTCTTCTTCTCCATCTCTCCTCTCTCTCTTCTGGTATTCTGACTCATACCATGTAAGGGTAGTATCCTCAAAGAAATCTGGTAATAATGAGGCCCACTCATTCTTCCTTCTCTCATTATTTCCTATGCAAGCTCTCTTGAGGTCTCTCACAAAGGCCTCCACATCTTCTCTATCTTTGCCAAAGAAAAATGGAAGTTTCCCCATCTTAACTTCTCACTATCTTTCTTTTCTCTCATTTTTTTTTCTCTTTTCTTTTCTCTCACTCTATAACTAATAGAGTATATACATGACTAATACCATTTGAGAATAATCCACTCTAAGAAACACAAAAGATTTAGGTTGCTCCAAGATTTCTATAGCAACATCAAATCCTAAAGTGCATATTAATTGAATTCTTATGGATAGTTTATCCATAAGTTGAAAGATTATCTCTATCACTAATCTTAAGAACTAGTTGATGAAGGTGGTAGTATTTTTGTAGTTGTACTAAGACTCTCTCCAAGATCCTTCACCAAAGTCTCCAAAAGTGCTTCTACTCCACTACACTCATGTCCTTTTGGAAGTCCTTCCACTCCAAAAACCTCACACAACTTGTAATACCACAAGCTAGCCATATGATCTAGATGTGAAATTTGGTTTGGTAACATCTAGAAAAATGTTATACATGATAGTCAAAATAGATCAGATAGAAGTATCACCAAAAGAGTACTTCTACTAGAGCAAAAACCAAAATAGACTTGAGAAAGTTAGAACCAATAGCTAAACATATGATTTAAAGGTGAGAATTGGTTTGGTAACATTTGGAAGGATGTTACACATGATGGGCTAAACATATCAGAAAGAGGTATCACCAAAAGAGGACTTCTAATAATAGAGTAGGAACCAAAATATGCCTGAAATCTTTGAAGGAAATTTTGGAGGCCTAAACGGATGAATTAGGCCTCGTAAATGTGCACATTTTGCACATTTTCAAGAACTAATTCATATGTTTAAGCAGTGGAGGGAAGGCCAGCCTTTACTCCATTGAGATGAAATTTTGGCCTTCTCTCACCCCCTGGTTTGTCTCATCGAGAGCTTTCCAATGGTACCTTACTCACGTGATTTTGAGACTCCTACAAGAAGATTCCCTAAAAGATTCCCTCCGATTAGAGCTTATTTGACCAACCAGATAGGACCTAGACCGACATATCACCCATCCAAGTAAGTAATCCAAGTGCGGAGCTTGATGACATGTCACCTATCTATGTGCATAATCATATGGTGGAGCTTCCTTGGAGTAGATACTCTTTGTCTATATAATAAAGAGAAGGTGCTCCTTTAGGGCACCAAATGTTGAGTGTGTAATCTGTGTTTTCTCTCTTCTCTTGTCCTTGGAGTATTACAATGGTATCAGAGCAAGTGTCTCAGTCCAAGAGAGTGAATCATCCCTCTTGGAAGAGCACAAACTACTGAAACTGAGTAATTTGAGGTGGAGAACATAGAGTAATTGTTAGACTTAGGAAGGACTTTAGGGAGTAGACGGGATAGATGCAACGGGAGGACAATTTCCCGCACCTAGTTTTCCATTCCCAAATCCTTTCCACATCAAGGTTATGTACATCTAGCGTAAGCAAATGAGGGTTGCTAGTTTATCACTTTGGTGCATAATTCATGGATAGGGTGATGAACTCACCAAACCCAATGATTCTACTTGTGGTGATATATGACAGAGAGTGGGATTTGACAATCTACATTTATTATGATAATATGGATGTGAATGTCCCAAATCCTCTCCCTTTCAACACTCAAATAGAAATCTATTATGTGGTGAGACCAAAAGTGATGTTTAGAGATTTTGTGGTTAGGAATTTTGGCAAGGAGTATTATCAACAAGTGATAGCTTCAAAGGTCCCAATGGTAATTCCGATAGTTTGTGCACCGTCCAGAGTGATTATATTGACTCTATATTGAAGTAGATATTAGCAATTGAGTGTTGTAGGAACCATGGATCCGCAATTACAAGAGCTGGTGCAAGGAATGCAAGGGATCTTGAATGAATTTTGAGAGATTAAGATGACCATGGAGACATTACAAAGTCAAGTGCAAATCCTCAAGAACGATCAAGCCATGCAAGAAGAAGATCTGTCTCAAAACCCAATACCTACGACGAAAGTACTTGGAGAGGCACCTGTGCCTACAAACTCTATCAACGATGAAGCCACATTGCTACTCCGGATGAAGAAGACTTGCAACATCGAGCCTTACAAGGGGCAACATATGATGGGAGTAGTGGAAAATTGGATCTTGAGAATGAATTGATATTTCCTATTGTTCTCAACAAAGATCACAGAGCATGTTGCAAGTGTGTTTGCATGTGGGTACTTGACCAATAAAGCCCTCACATGGTATGATGCTTGGGAACGATCCATGTTGGTGAAGAGAAGGGAGGTCACATGGACAGCAATGCAAGAAGGATTGCTGAAGAATTTCCAATCAGTGGATTTTGTGCAGATGGCTTGAACCCAACTATGGGGATTGAGACAAAAGAATAGCATACAAGAGTATGTGGAGACATTTTTGGATCTACAAGTTGCAATAACCAATATGAGTCCAACAGATGCTCTCGACAATTTCAAACTAGGGTTAAAGGAGCGGATTCACCAAGAAGTCATGGTGCAAAACCCTTGCACGGTATTTGAAGCCATTGCTTGTGCACAGAGAATAGTAGGAGCATTGGGTGGAGGTGAAGGAGTAGTTCCACCTCAACATTATCGGGCAAAAATACCACACATGGGTGGACTAGTACCGATAGAGTTGGGCAACCTCAATTTTGAGATCAAGGAGCATGACTGCTTCAAAGGGAGCGTGGACGGGTAGAAGAACAAAGAGATGGAGTTCCACGAGGAGAAGGAACTCAAGGAGAACAATGCCGTTGTTACAATTGTGGCCGTATTGGGCACATATCTACCAACTATCGCACTCATTTCCCTAGAGGCCCTCGGCCTTTGTACAGGCGATCTTTGAACAACATGGAGAGGTGTATTAAAGAAGAGGAGGTGGAAATCACTTCAAAAAATGAAGATTGCCAGTAAATGTACCTTGCGGCCTTACTGGTTCAACAAGGAAGAAGAGAAGCAAGGGAAAGAAGAACACTAATGCGCAAAGATCCCAAAAGGCAACCTCACAATTGATTGTCGTGAATGGAGTCCTAGAAGGCAATCAAGTGAGAGTATTAATCGATCCGGAAGCAATAGAGAATTTCTTATCTTGCTTTGTTGCAATAAGATTAGGAATGGATCTAGAGAGAGATAAGAGTGAAGAAGTAGAGTTGCCTAACGGGCAAACAGAGAGGATTGAATTACTACCGAGACGGGTAACACTCTCTATAGGAGAATATCAGAAAGCAATTGAGTGGCAAATGACACAATTAGCTCATTATGATGCAATCTTAGGGGCATGCCATGGATGGAGCAGTACAACCCTATGGTAGATTGGAGGAAGAAAGTAGTGAGAACCCACCAATGGTCAATCATTGGGGTTAAAGAAAAATCACCCAAGCAGGATCTGCCTCTATATGTCATAGGGACGGCAACTATTTGTAAGACCGATAGATGTTTCATGGGTCTAATAAGAGAAGTCCGGAGTGCACAACTCAATGGACAAGTTCTTGAGAAATTGAAGGTTGTGGTGGATGAGTTTCAAGATGTCTTTCCCGATGATCTACCCTCAGGATTACCACCAAAAAGGAGAGTAGATCATAAAACTGAGACACTGTCGGGGAAGACATCTCCTTGTAAGGCCCAATATCACCTATAACCTCATGAGTTGGAGGAGTGTAAGACTCAAATTGAGGAGATGCTGTAGAAGGAGTTCATCCAACCTAGCGTATCACTATATGGGGCTCCTATCTTGTTTGTGAAGAAGAAGGATGGTACAATGCGCATGTGCATTGACTATCGAGGTCTCAATCAGCAAATGGTGAAGAACAAATACCCCTTACCGCGCATGGATGACCTATTTGATCAACTCCATGGAGTGAGATACTTCACCAAATTGGACTTGCGGAGCGTTTACAATCAAATCCGAATTGCAGAGGAGGATGTGTACAAAATTGCCTTTTGAACCAAGTATGGCCACTTTGAGTATCTTGTGATGCCTTTTGGCCTCACCAATGCACTTGTCACTTTCATGAGTCTAATGAATGACATATTTCATCCATACTTGGATAAGTCTGGTATCGTCTTCTTGGACAATATCTTAGTTTACAATAGCACAATGATGGAACACAAACAACATCTACGAGAAGTTCTCTAAATTCTAAGACAGAATTGATTGTATGCCAAAATCTCAAAGTGCGAGTTTGGCAAGTCTGAAGTAGACTACTTGGGGCATAGAGTAAGTGTAGAGGGCATTCAAGTATTGATAGATAAAATAGAGGTCATCCAAAAATGGTATGCCCTAGAAGATCAGTCTCAACTCAAGAGCTTCTTGGGGTTGATGGGATACTATCCTAGATTTGTCAAGGACTTCTCCAAGGTTGCACAACCTTTAACGTCACTACTTGGCAAGGGGAAGAAGTGGACATGGGGAACTGCACAAGAGTTGGTCTTTCAAGAATTGAAAGCCGCCTTGCTACATGCACCAATCTTGAAGTGGTATGACCCAAAATGACCAATCAAGTTGGCTATAGATGCATCAAGCATAATAATAGAAGCAGTCCTACAACAAGAGTGGCATGACGGATGGCATCCAATTGCATATTTCTCTCAAAAGTTGTTACCAACAGAGTGCAACTACCACACCACCAAAAGAGAAGAGCTAGCCATTGTTCTGGCAACCAAGCATTGGAAGCACTATTTAGGCAAGAAGGCATTTGTAGTAGAGACATACCACAAACCTCTAGTCTACCCCAAGACACAGAAGGATCTATCTTGTCGCCAGGTTCAATGGGCAGAGTGGCAACAACGCTTCAACATGTCAATCACCTACGGGGAAGGTAAGAAGCAACTTGCAGATGCATTCACCCGCATGCCAATGGCAAACAACTTGGTGGCAGAGGTTGAGATTAACCCTGAATTTTGGCCAGAGATTCTGGCTACTACAAAAACTGATCCACAGATTGTAGAAGCGCAATCATCCAAAGGTGTCACTAGCACCCAAGGACTCACCTTTTGTGATGGCAGATTTGTAACACCCATTTGTGCATGTGTGTGGTATTGTGATATTTAGCTTGGTATTACAAGTACTTAAGAGATATTATTTATATAGAGATAAAGGATGGTTCTATATTAGTCATGGCTAGCTAAAGTTAGTCATAGCTAAGATAGAGTGGACCTTACTTTAGAGGAAGTAGAAAAGATGAGCACCACTATTTTGGACTTTAGTGTGTTGACTTGGTATTATTCCTAGGTGTTTGGCTTTGAGGAAGGAGTTGACAACTCTTGGGCCCGCAAGCCTTTTTGTTTTGGATTCTTCTTTAGTCCAAGGATAGCCCATGTGAAGGAATCCTTGACTTAGTGGTTGGGTCAAGATAAAACCACATGCTTAGGGGAATATGCCCATGTGAATGGATATTCCTTTCTACTTTTTGACTTTACTTGACTTTTAGTCTAGTACCTTGAGTTACTACGGTAATTAGTAACTTTGGTACGTAACTATTTCACAAGTATATAAACAAGGGGTGAGGAGGTACTCATCATCCTTTCATTTGCAACTATCTCTCTCTCATTGAGTTCTCTAGTGAGCAATGACTTGAGTCTTGGAGTGTTAGCCTTGGAGGAGTATGATGGAGTTCAGGTTCCTTGCCTTCTTAGTCCATGGTGCGCTACCATAATAGCCATGAGAGGTTCATCCTAAGTGAGAGGCAGGCCGGCTCACATTTTTGGTTCCGTTGCCAGGACCTCTTTAGAAGACAAGATAATGTTCCGCGTTCAATTCTACATTAGGCAAAAGGAGGCTATGAGAGCTCACTTGGAGAGAACATTAGGAGAGGAGAGGGCTAGACTTATGTTAGAGAACCAAGATCCATTTGTATACCCTGTAGTTCATTATGATGTCTTTGAGGCGATTTTGTACATCTTGTACACATGAGAGGAATTGGAGAGATTGTGTGAGGTGGATTGCAGATTTTGGGGATTAAGGTGATTTTGGGCAAAATCTCAAGTTTGAGATCTGGACTTGAAATTTCTACACATGATAGCTTGGGTTATCTTTCAGTTAGCGCACTTAAAATTATTATTAGAGCTACTATGCGCACTGGGTTATAATTTTTGAAAGTTGATAGGGTAAAGTGCTCCCGCAACTGCATGCTCTTTGGAAAATTGTACAGAGTCTTCCATTTCTTGAATTTTCAATGAATTGTGCTGAAAATTTCCAAGAAAATTCAGTGCATTGTATTCTACCTGCTGCCACAAAAGTTAGAGAAAGATCATTTTTGCGCAGGGCGTTATGAGTTTTTTAAGTGAGGGGGGTGGTTTTCAGACCAAATCTGAATCTTGTGTGCTGAATAGAAAGGTGTCCAGGCCAAATGGCTTGATGAAAAGATCTGAAATTTATCAAGCAGGGATGCCCTAGAGTTGTGATCAAGTGTGCCAAATTTCAGAGGACTGTGACATACTGGTTGGGAGATTTGAGTGACATTGTGAGGAAGGGTCAATTCTGCAGAGTGGAGATCTCATGCATGAGGAGTTTGAGATCAACAAAAAGCATGTCTTGGGAACATGGAGGGTCATCAAGAGTAGAAATTGAGATTATGCAAGGTTCTACAAGGGTTTAAGGTGATTGTAGGGGTGGATTTGAGGAAAAGAGAGTTTACAATAGAATTTGAAGAGAGTGTTGAGAGGATCCAGAAACCTACACCACTTGGAGGAAAGAGTGAGTCTAAGTGCTTTCTGTGTGGAGAGAAGGGACATAAGGCAAGTTCATGTCCATTGAACTTTGAGAGCAAAAGATTGAGGGAAAGGAGAGGCTTACTTGACTTGGTTTTGCATGTTGGACCTTCTTCACCCAGATTGGGAGGGAGAAGATCTAAGACCAAGGAGTTGTGTGAGGTTTGTGGAGTTGAAGGACTTCCAAAAGGACATGAGTGTAGTGGAGTAAAAGCACTTTTGGAAAATTTGGTGAAGGATCTTGGAGAGAGTCTTAGTACAGCTACAGAAATACTACCACCTTCATCAACTAGTTCTCAAGATTAGTGATGGAGATAATCTTTCAACTTATGGATAAATTATCCATGAGAGTTAGATTAATATGCACTCTAGGATTTGATATTGCTATAGAAATCTTGGAGCAACCTGAACCTTTTGTGTTACCTAGAGTGGATTATTCTCAGATGGTGTTAGTCATGTATATACTCTATTAGTAATAGAGTGAGAGAAAAGAAAAGAGAAAATTTTTTTTGAGAAAAGAGAAAGATAGTGAGGGGTTAAGATGGACAAACTTCTGGTTTTCTTTGGCAAGGATGGAGAAGATATGGAGGCCTTTGTGAGAGACTTCAAGAGAGCTTGCATAGGAAACAATGAGAGGAGGAAGAATGAGTGGGCCTCATTATTACCAGATTTCTTTGAGGATGCAGCACTTCCATGGTATGAGTCAGAATCCCAAAAGAGAGAGAGGAGAGATAGGGAAGAGGACTCTTGGGAGACTTTGACTTCAGAACTCATTGAGAACTTTCTTCCTGATGAGAGTTATGAGAGATTGATGAGTGAGATTACATTTCTCAAGCAAGGAGATGGAGAGAAAGTGAGGGTCTATGTGGAAAGAGTGGAAAAGTTGGAGTCCAGATTTCGCATAGTGTTGAGGAAGGGTGGGGATGATGTGGAGACTACAATGATTGGCATAGGGGCCATGCTCACCAAGAATTTTGTGGGAGGGTTGAGACCACAAATAAGAAGCAAGGTGAGATATGAGAAACCTTCTTCCAAGGCTGAAGCTATCAAGATCGCAATTCGTATGGAGGAGAGTTTGGAAGGGGATGAGAGTGATTTGGTGGTGAAGGAGGTTGTGCATCCTCCTCAAGGCTACAAGTATGGTGGAACTTCTGATACTTTGGTGACAAGGGTTGCACCACAAGTAATAGTTGCTCCAGTTCTTGCACCTTTGCCAAAAGATCCACTCCAAACCATCACAGAACAACTTGCGGATCTCAAGATCAATGTGGTGCAACTATGGGAGAAGAGAGAGGTGGATCTGAATGTAGGGAGAGGGCCTAGGAGTTATGGAAACTATCCATATAGAGGAGGCCAACCAGCCAACAATTTCAATGATAGAAATTGTTTTGGTTGTGGAGGAAGAGGTCATATCCAAAGGAATTGCCCAAATTCCACTTACCATGGAGGAAAGGTTATGAGGGAGCCAATAGAGGGAAAGAGGGAGGTAGTGAAACCCAAGTGGCTCCTAATCCCAACAAAGGTAAGGGGATAGCATCCATAGATGTGGTTGAGAGCAAGTATGAGAAGGGAGACTGCTCAAACTCCAAGGGTCTTAATTTGGAGCTTTTGGCACAAGAAAAGAAGAGAGCTCGTTTTGCAGAGGATGTTCACTCTTCTCAAGGATTTACTTCAAGCAAGGATACTCCTATGTCTATTAGGAGCACTCTCACATCAACACCATCAACAACAAAGACTCCAAGGAAGAAGTTGGGGATGGAGGACTTCTTGATCTCAAAGCAACAATGGAACTACAATGTGTTGGAGGATGTTGGTAGTCACAAGGCTAACATCACAGTGGGCCAATTGATTGCTTTGAATCCTACCTTGAGAAAGGAGCTTAGAGGTGGTTTGAGTTCTACAAGGAGCAACAGGAAGAAGAAGGCAAAAGTTCCAATATCAATGGGGGTGGTAGATGCCAAGCCAGCACCATGGGAGGCTTGTGAATATGCCTCCAAGATTGATGTGAGAGTGAATGGTCACAACATCAAGGATGCATTGGTTGATGGAGGATCAGTAGTAAATGCCATGTCAGAAAGGTTGATGAAGAAGTTGGGTATGATACCCTCAAGACCTTCAACATTTGTGGTGAGCATGGCAAACAGGCAACAAGTTTGACCAGTAGGAGTGATGGATAAAGTGGTAGTTTCAGTTATGGGAGTTCAAAATCTCATGAATTTCCAAGTCTTGAAGGATTCAAGCTATGACTTACTTCTTGGGAGGCCATGGTTGAGAGCAGCACGCACAACTGATCAATGGCACAAAGGATACTTGAGGATTGGGCCATCAAACTATAGTGTCATTGTTCTTGTGACTAACACCACCAACACTTTACATTCAGATACACCATCTTCTGATTATTGGGAATCAGATTCTGAAGAAGGAGCTTCAGGTGTGGACACAAGCATGGAAGAGGAGACTTCCACGGAGAAAGATGAATCTGAATCTGATTCAGATGTGTATCCCTTGTGTGCTATGGATTTTGCACCTAAGCTAGAGGTTTTGAAGGACCCAGACAAATCACCATTGACACTTGAGGAGGTAGAGAGAAGGTTAGCTACCCTCACGTATGACCCAAATGTTACCAAGGAGGAGAAGGTGAGATTTGAAGAGATTTTCCGCAAGTTCATCCATGTGTTTTGCTTTTAGTTACAAGGATTTCAAAGAAGTCACCTTGGAGGAGCACAAGATAGAGGTGGAGTCACATGCAAGACCAATCCGCCAAAAGCAACGTCGCATTAGCCCACCAATATCTTTGGTTGTGAAGGAGGAGATTGATAAGCTCAAGGAGGCTGGATTTATCTTTGAGGTGGAGAATTCAGAATGGGTGTCTCCAATTGTCATTGTGAAGAAAAAGAATGGCAAGCTTCGGGTATGTGTGGATTACAAGAAACTCAATGTTGTTACCAAGAAGGATGTGACAACCCGGCAAATATCACTTTTGCGGTAATTGGGTAAGTAAAGTTTGTTCCCGTAGAGATACGAGTCAGAATTGGTCAAATACAAAGCAAAGTAACAATTTCAGTTCTTCTTGAGTTCTTCTTTAGTCTCTCAGGTAGAAACCACACCCAGAAGAGAATAACAAGCACTGATTTGCAGTCTTGTCACAAATTAACACTCCATAATCACAACTCCATCAAATCTTTCCAAACAATCTTGATTGTGATGATTCAGGCTCTCCCAAAAACGGCACTTCACTGCAAAACGACCTCGCCTCAAAATTGTGTTCTACCCCTCCACTAAAGGCACAACTTCCTCAATCAAAATTGCTTCACATCAACTTTGTACTGCACTCACAAATGTAGAATACTACCAACACTACAGTTCCTCTCAGATCTGTCAAGGCATTGCTTTGATTGCACTTCACTCAGGATCAAACACACAAAATGAAGATCAAGGCTGTGGAATCCAACATCCAACAAGCACTCTGACTTGCATTTTGAATTTCTCCAAACAGTCACAAACACAATTACGAAATTGATACTCGGAATCAAGCTCAAGCGACGAGCACTGCTTCACAGCACTTCACTTTATCTATTCTCAGAAATAATGAGCACTGAACAACAATTTCATGCGAATGCCACTCTTAAATAGTGAAGCAATCAATAGTTCTAACAACTATACCGTTCTACAACAACTGTTCTAACCTACAGATCCAAAATAACAATGCACCTCTTCATATCTACCCCTTCAAATCTCAAATTGGTTACTAATCCCATCCAATGTCTACTTCTTCCTTGGCCTTCAAACCCGAACCCGAAGTAATCTTACTTCCTACTACATTTTCCTTGGGTTTCACATCTCCTACATCTTCTACCAGATCCAACAATTCTCTTTCCTAATCTAAAATTGCACTAGTGGGTAATCTATCTAACTCTTCATCCTTCGACCCACTCTTCTCTAATGTCTCTGAGGGCAACTCCAAAGACATTTGGATTCCTATGTTATCTACTTCGGGTTTTGCCTTAACATCGTGCCAAAGCTTTTCTAACTCTATTTTCACTAAGTCTAATCTAATTGAAATGTTATCCTCTACCTCTAAAATCTTTTTGTCTACGCGAGTTCTGAGACTAATTAACAAGGCATTCAAATCAGTGTCCTTCGCTTGTCTTTGCCTTGTCTCCTGCACCAACAACTTCAACTCGTGCAATCGCGCTTCTTCAATTTGAACGCTGGCTTCTGTACTTAACATTGCATTCACTCTGAGGACTATCTCCTTTAATGGCTCCAATCTTGTCTTTTGTTCTCGTTCCCGATCTGCAATCCATTCCTCTCTATACATTGCCAACTCTTCCTTGAACTCGGCCTTCACCGCTTCCTTCTCTTTCTCCTTCTGTACAACTTTCTCTTCCTGATTATGAAGTAATTCTCGTAATCTCTCTTCTTCTCTATAACGCACAGACAACTCTCTTTGCCAGAGTTGCTTCTTCTCCTTCATACTCTCCATCACTCGATCGAGCTCTTGGTCCTTTGATGCTACCCTCGCCATAGCATGGATAAGCTCTACTCTTGAATCAGCAAACTGCTACTTCAAGATTTTGTGCTCTGCTACCTGTCTCTCCCTTGCGATGTCACTCTTCCTCGCAAGATCCTCTCGATAACTCACTTCTCTCTTCAGGTCCTTGATTATCTAACTTCTCTCTATTGCTTCCGCTCGCATTACTTCTCTCTCTTCCTCACCTCGGGTTACACTCTTCTTCAACTCCAAGTTCTCTTCTTCTAATCTTGATAAGACCTGCAAAATAGTCTTTACCTCTGGACAAGTAGACTACATCTCCTTCTTCTTCTGTTCCAACTTCACCAACAACGGGCACACTATTTCTTGCAGGTAATCTACTCCATTACTGGCAACTTCTTCCTCTTGCGGAGTAGTCTCTCTTCTCTCTTCGTGTTCTCCCGATACTCGCCTTCTTCTCTGGAGTCTTCGTATCGGAATCGACGCCTCACTACCCGAGCTTTCTTCTACCTCTTCCTTCACTCTACTCGGCCCCGCTTCACACTTCGCCTTACGTCTCAAGTGAACTCCTTGATGTACTGCGATCTTCTTCTCCTCTAGCACCGGTACTTTGTCTTCCAGCGCCGCATTATCTTCGGCTTCTACTTCGGCTTGCACTTCTTCTTTGTATTCTTCAGCCGCTGGTGCCGAGGTCATTTCTCCACCATCTTCACTATCACTGCTAGTATCTCCACTCTGCAGTGTCAGCTCAGGTTCCTCCTCACGTTCCGAGTCCTCCGTTTTGAGCTCGGCTTCTCTTTCTGAGTCTTCATCTTCTGACTCAATCACCACCATCCCTTGCCTCGGGTTATTTTTCTGCATCTTCCGAGGTTTCTTGTTTTCTTCGGCTTCTGCTTGCCGAGTTCTCTTCTTCGTCGGGGTACTTACCACGACCTCCACGTTTTTCCCTGTCTTCGCATAGTAGTTGTCCGTGCTCCGGATTTGGAGAATGTATTGCTGCTCCTCCGCGTCGACTTCTCTTCTCAAGTCAGGATGGAAATGAGACACCATTCTATTGCGCTCTGCCAAATTGAGCAAATTCAACCCAAGGTAGAAATGTGCTACAAATGGTATGATGTAGTGTGGAGACAACTTATCCCGTAGGTTCCACACCATCTGCCTTGTTCTCTCGTGAAAACACCTTGCCCAATTGATCGGTTCTCCTGCAAATAACTTGTGAAAGAACACCGCTTGGTGCTTCATCACATAAGTGGTTCTCTCCGGCTTCAGGATGGCCATTAGTGCACTCACAATTCCTCTCCTCACAGGGTCTTTGTAGCTCTCAACTTTGTTCCCATTCTTCGTTCTCTTCGACGAGAAGGCATCTCTCACCTCCTGCGTTTCTTGGGCTATCTCTCCTTTCCCCAAGAACGTGGCTCCCTGCTCCGAACCCGCCTCCTTCCCGAGTATGAGTCTCCAATCCAACTCTGTCCAGCGAGCCGGATTTCCTCTCTTCCCTTCCTCCTTGGGACCATCGAGACATTTACTCTCGATGATTTCTGTCATGAATCCTGGAAAACTTACGTTCCAATTCCATGCCAGAAAAGTGATCCAAAGTCGGCTCAAGACTTCGATCCTCGCTACTACATCTATTCTCCGAATCGTATGATTTCTCACTACAAATTCAGAGTTTTTCTTCCCTCTTCCCATCTCATCTGCTTTCTTACTGTCTCTTGATTTCTCTCTTGCGACTTCTCCCTTGCGCACTAACCCGAGTACAACTCTATTTCCCTTTCCTTGATCACCTGCAAGACAACTTCTCAACGGTGAAGGAAAATTGCTCGACATTTCATCGTTGCAGTTTTGATTTTTATAGAGTTGCACTTCTTTGTCTTCCGTCACTTTGAGTTTCTACCGAGAAATCTCACCTCTTGCATGCACCTGTCAATGTCAATCAACCTTCACGCGTATGAGCCGCCAGTTTTGAAACAGCCCCTTCTTGAATTTCTCGCCCTGAAGAAAGGTTGTTAGATTGTCTTCGCCTCGGGTTGAGCTCCCCCCGATCCAAAGACAATTTACTTTGTATTGTATGCTAACACGACATTTCTGAGTATTTTGCCTTATGACCCGAAGTCACTTTACTTTGGGTTTCATCCCAAAGACAATTTTCTTTGCCTTATTTGGCCATACAGGCGCAATCCGACTTCTCTATACACTTCTTCTCCTTTATTTTGAAAAAAAAAAAATGTGGGCACCACAAAGGACTACTACCCATTGCCATTCATTGATGAGATCTTGGAGGAGGTTGCAGGTCATGAGAGGAACAATTTTGGAGATGGTTATAGTGGATATAACCAAATCAAGATTGCACCAGAGCATCAACAACTCACCACATTCACCACACCTTGGGGAACTTACGCTTTCAAGGTCATGCCTTTTGGGCTTTGCAATGCTGTGACAACCCGGAAAATATCACTTTTGCGGTAATCGGGTAAGTAAAGTTTGTTCCCGCAGAGATACGAGTCAGAAATGTCCAAATACAAAGCAAAGTAACAATTTCAGTTCTTCTTGAGTTCTTCTTTAGTCTCTCAGGTAGAAACCACATCCAGAAGAGAGTAACAAGCACTGACTCGCAGTCTTGTCACAAATTCACACTCCTTAATCACAAATCCTTCAATTCTTTCCAAACAATCTTGATTGTGATGATTCAGGCTCTTCCAAAACCGGCACTTCATTGCAAAACGACTTCGCCTCAAAATTGTGTTCCACCCCTCCACTGAAGGCACAACTTCCTCAATCGAAATTGCTTCACATCAACTTCGCACTGCACTCACAAATGCATAATACTACCAACACTACAATTCCTCTCAGATCTGTCAAGGCATTGCTTTGATTGCACTTCACTCAAGATCAAACACACAGAATGAAGATCAAGGCTATGGAATCCAACATCCAACAAGCACTCTGACTTGCACTTCAAATTTCTCCAAACACTCACAAACACAATTACAAAGTTGATACTCAGAATCAAGCTCAAGCAACAAGCACTGCTTCACAGCACTTCGCTTTATCTATTCTCAGAAATAATGAGCACTGAACAACAATTTCTTGTGAATGCCACTCTTAAATAGTGAAGCAATCGACAATTCTAACTATACCGTTTCTACAACAACTGTTCTAACCTGCAGATCCGAAATGACAATGCACCTCTTCATATCTGCCCTGTCACGCCATTTGTAGTTCCGCATCTAGATGCTCGGACACTGGAGTTCCAGTGATGGTAGTTAGAGTTATTCTAGCTGTTTCTCAGGGACTACTTTCCGACGGTTAGATTTTGTGTTCGGGGTACTGACTTCACGGTGGGGCCCACCGTCACTTTGCACCGTTTGCACCGTTTGCACCGTCGAGTGTGCCGTCAGCGGGACCGTTAGGGTTTCAGGGCTAGCTCGAGTCCAGGGGGTATAGTTTCGAAGTGAGCTCCAGAGAGCTCACTTCTCTGATGTTGAGCCTTCGAGTTCCTGGCTATGGTGGACAGAGGCCGGCGAGCGTCACCTGGATTCTCTATGCTTGAGTGGGTGTGGCTTGACTGTAATCAGTGCCCAGTTGTTGGCAGTTTATAGAGTGACAGATCAAGTACTGATCTGAGTTGAGTTGAGTTGAGAATGTTAAGCAATCTGATTACATCAGAGAAGTGAAGTCAGGGGGAAATCGGGTGCAGGAACGTTGAGTGTTGGTGGTATCTCCAAGCTCGGTGGATCGTGGTAGCTCGATTCAGGTTCTGTGTTTCCCTAGTGTGCAGAAGCTCGTGTAGTTGATGCAAATCTGGCAGTTAGGCGGACGGTGTGCGGAAGCGCTGGCCAAATTTCGAGCAAAGAAGGAGCAATTTTTGAGCAGTGTTGTGATTTTGAGCTCAGGAGGTGAAGGCAGGACCAATTTGCTGCGAGTTGGGCTCAGAAAGTGAAATTGAAGGTGGAGTTGGAAAGCTCTTCTCATGAAATTGTGATTTGGAAAAACCCGTTTTGTCAATTTGGCTCGAGTGGAAAGTTAGCGGGGGATTTGGCGGACATCCATCTTTAGGGTTTACGTCAGATTTTACGTCAGATTTACGTCAGATTTTGGGCCAGAATTGGAGGAGTTTCGCTGTTTGGCCAGATTTGGAGAACTTTCGCTAGTTTGGAGGAGTTTCGCAGATTTGGAGAAGTTTCGCCAATTTTGGAGGAGGTTCGAAGTGGCAACAAGAAAGGCCTCATTTGGCTGAATTTCGGCGTTTCGAGGCTTCGAGGCATAGGGCTGTGGGCTATGAGAGGCTACGAAGGCCTAGAAGGGCTAGAAGGGCCAGCAAGCCAGCTTGCTGGCGTGAGGCTAGCTAGTTTAGTGTAGATCTTGGTCATTGGTTGGCAAAATCTGCCTTTCTTGCTAGATTGTGCGCAACAGGGTTTGACCCCTAGATCTCTTGTTCCTAGACTGGTGCCCTAGCCAACTGGTCCACCCTCACTTGTTGTCATAGTGACTGTGCCACTGTTATCTATACACATGTAGCTTTGGCTAGGAGAGGCAGTTTGATCCCATTCTTGGTGATCCTGGTAGCTTAGGACTTAGATACGAACTACTCTTATGTCAAATGCCAAATGGTGGCAGAGTCAGTCCCGTGTTGTGTTATGAGATGGAGGGTTTTCGTTTAGATTTCTTGTGATTGGATCCCCTCCATTCTCTACTTCCTGTTTGTGCACCACGTTTGTGTGAGGTGCCTTGACTTTTGAGCGTTGGTGCTCTGGTGTGCTCTCGGTGGTGAGGCTGGAGTGATGACCAGTCAGACTACCTTTGTTTCTCTCCGGTGAGGCAGGAAGTGATGACCTGCAGACCGTGAGAGTGCGTGTTATGATGGCAGGTTACAGGTTGCTCTTCCCCTAGTGTAGTTATCTCGGTTAGAGTTACATTAGTGGGTGGTGTTTTAGTTGGTGTTGGCACTTGGTGGGGCACTTGCGGTTGCGACTTGCTGTTGCAGTTGGTGGTTCGGGTTTGTTGGTGTGGTTACTTTGTCACGACGGAGTTCTTTGGAGATTCCAGAGGAGTTAGCCCTGTAGTACGCAGTGGGTTTACTCGGAGTGGTGCTCGGTATCAGCCTGTATCTCAGGTCCCAGTGAGGGAGGAGATTGACTCTGAGTTGGAGTTCGACACAGGAGCTGATTCAGTTGAGAGTGCACTTGGTGTGTCCGCACCGTTGTTGTGGGACATGGACAAGATTTATGGGGCCTCCAAAGGCCCTAGGCGTTACTCTGGTACAGTGGGTACCATTGAGTTGGATGACTTCATCCAGGAGTTCGATAGTTGGTGTGATCTGCAGTAGATGCGGAACCCGACTTTGTTCACACCCTTCATGGCATGGAAGAGGTTGTTTCAGCACTTGGAGGGTCCACCGATGGACGACTACCATGAGTTTAGGAGAGCTCATTTGGAGGAGATTGAGTTATGGAGATAGTATTGGTCTCCACACTATGTCTCCATCACTTCAGGTTCGGTGGCCAGGAGTAGGTCGGCTGTACCTACGAGTTCTAGCTCGAGTAGTGTTGGTGGAGCTAGTGGAGGTGCACTAGCTGGAGATAGTGCTACTACGAGTGGAGGTACCGCTGCAGGAGGTGGTGTGGTACCGGGGTTTAACCCCATGGTTGAGTTCTTCCTATGTTTGAGGCAGAACTACCAAGGAGTGCGGACTGACAAGCTGAGGAGCTTGCAGGAGTTCCAGCGGAAGGCTGGAGAGAGCCTACGCGAGGCATACACTCGCATGAGGCGGCTGATCAGTTTCACTCAGGGAGTTACTGAGGCCCAGGCAGTCCAGTTTTGGTATGGGATACTGGACATGGAGTTGCGACGTAGAGTTCGTGATGCTACGTTGTTGCAGGCTACTTTGCCCACTTTGGCAGTAGTCTTTGGTTTGGCTGAGTGTATTGAGCTCAACATGGTGGAGGAGAGAGTGGTGACATCTGGATTTGGTAGAGAGACCTCATCCATGGTTGTGACTTCTTCTAGAGTGCAGCAGAGTGCACCACGCCCAGTTGGGTTTCGAGGACAGGGTGGACAGCCCAGATCCTATGGAGCGAGTGGAGGGCCTAGTGGAGTTAGACCCTTACCCTCATTTTTGGGTCAGCAGCAGCCAGTGAGTGGTGGTGTTGCTTGTTGGACTTGTGGTGGACCTCACCATAGAAGAGAGTGTACTCAGGGCAGCGGACCTGATACCTCTGGTGCATCACAGCCAGCACAGAGGCAGTGTGAGCACTGCCATAGATTTGGTCATACTAGTGACCGGTGTTTTGACCTACACCCGGAGTTACGGAGTGGTAGGGCTGCTATGGCAGGTAGTAGAGGAGCTCCAGTTCATGGAGGACGAGGTGGTAGAGGTGGTGGTAGAGGATCTACACCTAGTAGGGGTGCAGTACCTGCCCTTACTTCTGACACAGCTATGGCTACTCGGATTGAGCAGTTGGAGCAGAGATTGGCTAGTATGGCTATTGCTCATAGGAGATCAGATTCGGGTGCTGAGGCTTCCACCTCATATGCTGGTGATAGAGATGCTTTGGACTTCATGTGCGGAGCAGCACAGGTGGATGCATCTGCAGCAGCGACTAGGAGTGCAGTACGTGCTCCAGAGCCTAGAGGAGCATCAGTGGAGTTGGACCCACAGAGAGGAGAGGTTGGGAGACAGGTCAGACTTCCCCAATCTTTCACGCTATCTGAGGCATTGCAGACGACATCCATGGTTCCTAGACGTCCCAGTGCAGGTGTGGTAGGTGGTGATGGAGTACTTGATGGAGTACCTGCTAGTCAGCCACTTGCTACTACACAGACTGAGTCTAGCATGATGTTGGGGGCGGCTCAGCTGATTATGCGGCATCCTTTATTTTCAGCCAGTGACATGTTTACATTGGGAGTGGACCCAGCCCCAGTGTTCCGGTTGGCTGCCATGTTGTGTGAGAGTAGGGATGGTGCAGTTCCTACTACTAGAGCAGAGGTGGTTGGTAGTGGAGCTGACTTGGTTGAGGAGCATGGGATCCGTTTAGCGACCAGTGGTTTATGGCAGGCAACAGTGGCTAGATTGGAGGAGTTGCCAGCTAGACCGGCCTTTGAGAGAGCGCGGTTTACACCTGGTGTTGTCCTATTGGATAACCAAAGGGGGATCTTTCGTTTGGTAGGACCTTCAGGGAAGGTCTATACACCACAGAGAGTCTTGTTAGACTCTGGTGCGCAGCCCCTTATGTTGGGGAAGGCTGCAGTTGTTGGTCTGGAGTTACGAAAGACCGATGTGGAGAGGTGTCCATTTCAGATCCAGACATCTCTTGGTGGTGGTTCGACACAGTACATCACACGTGGAGAGCTTGTTGTCCAGGTTCAGCCTGGTCATCCAACTGATAGCTCGGTGGTGAGAGCTCAGGCTATTGCGACGATAGCTGAGTCCTATGATGTGCTAGTTGGGGGAGCAGTGTTATACCCTATGGGTTTCAGTATTGACTATTGGGAGGAGACAGCCTCTTATAGACCTGGTTGGCAGTCTGGTGAGGGACGGGTATGTCGTCTACCAGTACGCTTCAGTAGTGGCAATCTTGGCTCACTACAGTCCGGGACCATGGCAGCATCAGTTTTGGCTTTCAGCGGTGCAGGTACTTGGCCTGGTGACTTGTTGGAGGGGAACGCCCATGCAGAGGATACTCCAATACCAGAGGAGATCACTCGGCTATGGAGTACGAGTGGGATTGTTCCATCCACCTTGGATGTTCCATTGTGGAGTTCAGAGGAGGCATTGCAGCAGCATGCAGATCAGTTGGTGCAGCAGGCTTGGAGTGGAGCCTTCGTACCATCAGGGGATGAGTGTGAGGATGAGCCTCTAGAGGCGATTGCTTTGACACCTCTGGATACCACACTCATTGCTTGGCAGTATCCAGTAGAGGGGATATGCCTATTGGAGTTGTTTGGTGGGATCAGCATCGGACTAGCTGCGGTATTACAGGCGGGTATCCGAGTACAGAGGTACTTGTATGTAGAGAGAGATGAGACTGCTAGGCGAGTCTCTCTACATCATGTGGCACACTTGGCCTATCGGTATCCGGAGTTATTACCGATGTCAGCAGTCAGAGGTTACCAGAAGGCCTTACCAGGAGACATTTCCTCACTGGGGGCGCATGACCTAGAGAGACATGGGCCTGTTCACTTGGTGATTTCTGGATGGCCATGTCAGGGACATACACGTGCGGGCCGCGGTTTGGGTCTTCAGGATCCTCGTTCTGGTGTGTTTTGGGAGATGTTACGGATACTACGACATCTCCAGGTTCATCAGTCTGTTTCTCCAGCTTACCTTTTGGAGAACGTTCCATTGATGGGTGATTCTCGCACTAGAGTGGTGGTGAGTACACATCAGGTCCATTCATGGATGGGACCTGCTGTATTGTTAGATGTAGCCAGAGTGGGATCACGGGCTCATCGTCTTCGTCTTTGGTGGACAAACCTCTTACCCAGAGAGGTTCTACAGCGTGCTTATGATGGGATTCAGCGACTGGACCACATTCTTGTTGATGATATCTTGGATGTTGGGCGTCAGTCTCAGACAGTGGTAGTGGCTGATAGGTCACCCATGGCAGTGGTGAACCTAGTTGGACAGCCTAGAGCTGCATTTCCCACACTCATGAGTTTCCCAGGCTCTCATGCTTTTCGAGAGGGAGGACCTGGACTTGTTTGGGACTCACAATTACAGCAGTTGGTGGAGCCCAATGCTGATGAGAGAGAGCGGGCGATGGGTTTTCGCACCGGTATTACCGCTGTTCCAGCAGTGTTAGAGGCATCCAGGCGTCAAGTGTTAGGTCAGGCTATGGACCTGAACTGTTTGACCTGGATTGTGAGCCTTGGTTTGGCAGAGCAGCGTAGGATGCGCTTGATAGGCACACCACTCGGACACTTGTGAGCCCTGTGCCTATCGAGACGATTCAGGCACATGCTGGGGGCGATGGACCGAGTGGACATGGTATTCTTGGGACACATCCAGTAGCTACTAGGGAGAGTGGTCTACTTGGAGTCCATCCAGGTGAGCGTGGGCTACTTGGATTACACCCTTGGTCCACATGGGATGCAGCCAGAGGACGTATGGAGCTTGCAGCCAGAGTGGAGGGAGTTTTTCACACAGAGGTTGGGACCTCTAGTGGTCGGGAGCATGACACCATTGCTCCCAAGGGCCCAGTATAGCAGCCAGTCAGTACGTCTTCCACTCCTACTACAGTTACAGAGGATACTTGGGAGCCAGATCTTGGACCCAAGCTTACTAGAGAGGAAAGACGGAGGGTTTGGAGGTTCTTGAGGAGTCACACGAGTTGTTTTGCCTTCAGTATGAAGGATTTGGGTGCTCTGAAGGGACCTGGTATACGGATTGAGCTGACTAGCGACACACCTGTTTTCCGACGTCCTTATCAATATAGTGAGATGGAGAGGACATTGATTCAGAGCCGGAGTAGTGACCTTTTTGAGGCTGGTTTGGTGGAGATTTCACATGGAGAGTATGCATCAGCGACAGTGATGCCAGCCAAGAAGGATATGCATGGCAACTATACAGATAGGCGGATGTGTGGAGATTACCGTCCTATCAACCGACAGACCAGGGCTGATCGGTATGCCATGCCTACACCGGAGGAGATTTTTGATTGGGCATGCAAAGGTCTTCAGTACTTTGGATCTTCGAGCGGGATATCATCAGTTGCCGATCAGGGAGGAAGATAAGTCCAAGACAGCATTTTGGGCTATTGATCCTCACGGCAAGGATGTGTTATATCAGTGGAGATTCTTACCATTTGGGTTGAAGAATGCTCCTGTTGAGTTCCAGAGGGTCATGGATAGGATCCTAGCTGGACTGGATTTTGCTCGGTGCTATATTGATGACATTTTGGTGTATAGCACTACTGTGGAGGAGCATGAGAGACAGTTGTTGGAGGTGTTTGAGAGGTTGAGATCTCATGGACTCAAATTACATCCTGGGAAGTGTAGGTTCTTCCATGAGCAGGTTGAGTATTTGGGTCACACTATCTACCCCGGAGGACTTGGTGTTCAGCAGACCAAGGTGGAGGCTATTGCACGTATTCCTCGGCCTACGGATGTGAGCAGAGTGCGAGCATTCCTTGGGTTGGCAAACTTCTATCGCCGCTTTGTTAGAGGATTTAGTGCCATTGCCAAGGCCTTGACGAAGCTGACCAAGCTTACACAGGAGTGGTGTTGGGGAGATGAGCAGGAGAGAGCTTTTGTAGAGCTCAAGGAGAGGTTGACATCTGCTCCTATTTTGAGGAGACCGATCAGGGGACGACCATTTCAGGTTCACACTGATTGGAGTATGTTGGGGCTTGGAGCGGTGCTCACCCAGCATGATGATGAGGAGAAGGAGTTTGTGGTGGCCTATGCTAGTCGCTCCAACAATTCAGCGGAGGCGAAGTATAGTTCATATGAGGGAGAGTGCTTGGCAGCAGTTTGGGCAGTAGCACATTTCCGATGTTACCTATTTGGTAACCCCTTCACTCTCATCACTGATCATCAGCCGCTGAAGTGGTTGATGGAGTCCGACAAGCTTTCAGGGAAGCTTGCACGATGGGCTCTGATTTTACAGGAGTATGATTTCACGGTTGTTCACAGACCTGGAGTGGTGAACCGTGATGCAGATGGGTTGAGTAGAAACCCATGTCCCAGCCAGCAGGATCAGACCGGAGCACGTTGGCATGGTGAGACAGATGAGGAGATGGTGCCAGGTTGGCATGCATCGGCCTTTCTGTGTATATTTGCAGAGACTTTGGTGGTATCTCTCTCAGCGCATACAGGAGGAGTTATTGAGGTGACAGATCCAGAGAGTGAAGATATTGGTACAGTTCAGCGAGACATTCATGATGATGTCTTAGTGATGGACTATCTTCGCACTGGTGTTGTGGGTGGCACAGTTGGGGCCAAGGAGAGAGACCGTGTTCTTCAGCGAGCCAGACGGTTCAGATTGGAGGGTAGACACCTTTTGCGTGTATGGGAGGATGGTAGAGTGCGAGTAGTACCACTTCCATCACAGAGACCACAGTTGGTCCGTCATGCTCATGAGGAGCTAGGACATTTTGGAGTAAAGCGTACATATAGCTTACTCCAGAGTCATTATTGGTGGCGCGGTATGCAGACTGAGGTACAGCAGTTTGTTGCCAGATGTGTGGTTTGTGACCGAGTTAGAGCATCATTCAATGCTCCTACGCCACAGTTACACCCATTACCTATCATGGGATTGGGTTACCGTTGGAGTTTGGACTTTGCCGGACCTTTACCGCTGACTGTGAGACATCATCGGTATGTTTTGGTGATGGTGGAGCACTTCTCCAAGTGGATTGAGTTGGTGGCACTTCCTGACAAGTCTAGTGAAGGGACAGCTTACTCGTTCCTGGATCGAGTTCTTAGTCATTTTGGTGCACCAGCTGAGGTTTTGACTGATCAGGGTACAGAGTTCTTGGGAGAGTTTCAGGTCTTGTGTGACAAGGCTTTGATTGATCATCGTACTACATCCCGAGATCACCCTGAGGCAGATGGCTTAGCAGAGAGAGTGGTTCAGACGGTGAAGAGAGGATTGCAAAAGTATGGTTTGCAGAGAGGCCACTTAGGAGATTGGGATCTCCAGTTACCTTGGTTGGCCATGGGCTATCGGTTCAGCCGGCAAGCCTCCTTAGCATCCTTCTCTCCATACTTTCTACTCTATGGACGAGATCCAGATTTACTTGCAGCCATTTGTCGAGATGCTACTGTAGTTTTGGACTTGGATGACCCTGATGTATGGATGAGCGCATGTTCTCAGCGGGCAGAGATCTTTCAGAGAGTGATGCCGATGGCCTTCGAGAACTTGGCGATTGCTCAGCATAGAGATACTTTACGCTATGCTACCATTCGAGGAGGAGGTTATAGACCCTCGATCCGTCGATTTCATCCAGGCGACTATGTATATCTACAGCAGACAGCACCGACGACACTTGATGTTTCTACAGGCCGCACTATCTTGAGAGTGCGCGAGGTTTTGCCATCTGGAGTCCTTGTGTTAGAAGGACGTGATGGTGTTGTTTGGAAGGATCATGTGCGCAATTGTGCGCCATGCCACCTTCCAAACATTGATGGTACTATGGACCCAAGCTTGGCACTTGTATGTGCAGGCTTGAGGTGTATGTTATGTGGCTCTTCTGGTGGAGCTGCTACTATGTTAGTGTGTGATAGCTGTTCGAGAGGATGGCATATGGCATGTATGACTCCTCCCCTCACGGTGGTTCCTCAGGGACAGTGGTTATGTCCTAGATGTACTTGACCTATAGCTAGTTCATTCTTTATATGGTATAGATTGCAGACAGGCGACTAACGATGGGGCTCCATAGCACCCGGCCTCCTGATCTTTGCCCATTAGAGGGTATACCATATACTTAGAGTAGATGGCTATCTGGAGTTAGAGGGACCTAACCGCCAGCTAGGGGGGCGATTGTGGCACTTTAGAGTCTATGTATGACTTATGTGTGAGTTGTGCTTTTATAGTGTATGATGTTGACAGCGATGTATGTTGTGTAGCGATGTATATATGCACGACAGCTGTCACGCCATTTGTAGTTCCGCATCTAGATGCTCGGACACTGGAGTTCCAGTGATGGTAGTTAGAGTTATTCTAGCTGTTTCTCAGGGACTACTTTCCGACGGTTAGATTTCGTGTTCGGGGTACTGACTTCACGGTGGGGCCCACCGTCACTTTGCACCATTTGCACCGTTTGCACCGTCGAGTGTGCCGTCAGCGGGACCGTTAGGGTTTCAGGGCTAGCTCGAGTCCAAGGGGTATAGTTTCGAAGTGAGCTCCAGAGAGCTCACTTCTCTGATGTTGAGCCTTCGAGTTCCTGGCTATGGTGGACAGAGGCCGGCAAGCGTCACCTGGATTCTCTATGCTTGAGTGGGTGTGGCTTGACTGTAATCAGTGCCCAGTTGTTGGCAGTTTATAGAGTGACAGATCAAGTACTGATCTGAGTTGAGTTGAGTTGAGAATGTTAAGCAATCTGATTATTGTGGCACTTTAGAGTCTATGTATGACTTATGTGTGAGTTGTGCTTTTATAGTGTATGATGTTGACAGCGATGTATGTTGTGTAGCGATGTATATACGCACGACAGCCCCTTCAAATCTCAAATCGGTTACTAATCCGATCCGATGTCTACTTCTTCCTCGGCTTTCAAACCCGAACCCGAAGTAATCTTACTTCCTACTACATTTTCCTTGGTTTCAGATCTCCCACATCTTCTACCAGATCCAGCAATTCTCTTTCTTGTTCTAAAATTCCACTATCAGGTAATCTATCTAACTCCTTATCTACTGACCCACTCTTCTCTAATATCTCCATCGGTAACTTTGAAGACATTTGTACTCCTATCTCTCTTACTTTGGGTCTAACTATTATCAATTCTTTTGTTAATTCTACTGTGTCATCATCAAGAATTGTAATTGAAAGCATGAATACACTATCTACACCTTCAATTTGTAACCCACTTCCCCTAATCACTCATATTACTGACCCAAAGACACTTATTGTCTGATCTTGCACTTTGGATTTATTCACTAGTTCTACTTCTCCTTCAATTTTTTATCATATCTTCAATCAGAATTGAAATTGAAGTCATGGGTATCCTAACTATCTTCTTTCCCTGCTTTAACTTCCTCTGATCCCTCTGGCAAAACTCCTGAAGACTTCACTGCACTCCAAGATCCGACTTCCTCGGATTTAGTCAGTCATCTTAGTCTTGAGGCGAAGTTTTAGACCCGAAGAACGAAGTCCGAAGTCCAAAGTCACATTGACCCAAAGACATTTTGACCCGAAGTACATCTACTCCAAAAACTTCAAATGCTTATAACTTCTTCTACAAACTTCTAAACTTTAAGATTTTGGTGGCAATGGAAAGGCTCGGACGAGACGCTTCCAACGAGATATAACACGCTTGATTTGGACGTGTCATCACTCAGATATGGCCCCCGCAAGAATCCTGACCTCCAACTTTTATTTCTCCTTCGGGTTTGCCCTCCTTAACATCTGATCCGAGTTTTTCCCTCCTCTGACACAAAGTAAGCTTCTTTGGGTCTGATCCAAACCAAGCCATTCTTCCTCTTACATGAAGTCGACTTCCTTGGGTCTAATCAAAACATAAGTTTCCCTTCATTTCTTCTCCATTTGGTTTCAATTTGGTTTAAGCAAGGCACTTCTTCTTCAAAACTCGTCCAAAATGAAAAATGTGGGTACCACAAATGCTCCAGCCACATTCCAACGGTTCATGAACAACATATTTGAACCTTTCACTGGGAAATTTGCGAGAGACTTCATTGATGACTTTTGTGTCTATGGGAGCAAGGAGGAGCACTTTGAGCACCTTATCAAAGTCTTGCAACGCTTGGATGAGACAAATGCATCACTCAACCCAGAGAAGTGCATTTTTGGATGTGAAGAAGGTCTACTTTTGGGGCACATCATCTCCAAGGATGGAATAGCAGTTGATCCTGAGAAGATGAGGAGCTCATGACAATCTCAGTCACTCAAGAGGTTCCAATGGAGTACAAGGAGATTGTGGATTTTGTGACAAGAGGTAACTATCCAGAAACGATGCATGCTAGGGAGAGGAAGGCCCTTGCAGCAAGGTCTAGACCTTACACAATGGTGGAGGATATTCTTTTTCACCAAGGAGCAGATGGTCTACTTCGAAGAGTAGTGGGTAAGGAAGAGTCTATCCTACTCATAAAGGAGTTTCATGAAGGTTTAGTATGTGGAGTACACTTTGCAGGAAAGGTGACAGCTTTCAAGATTCTAGATGCAAGTTACCATTTGGAGAGGGATTTTCAAGGATTGTCTTGATTATTGCAAAACTTGTCATGTTTGTCAAGCTTTTGCTAGAAAGTCTACATCCACTCCACCACTTAGATCAATTCCATTGCTAGGACCTTTTGAGAAGTGGGGAATTGATTTTGTAGGTCCTCTCAATAGAACCCCAAGGAACAATCGGTACATTGTGGTAGTTACTGATTACCTTACCAAGTGGGTTGAGGCTAGACCATTGAGGGACAAGAATGAAGATGAAGTGGGTAGATTTCTTTATGAACGCATTATCACTAGGTTTGGATGCCCTTTGAAGTTGGTTTCTGATAGAGGAGGAGAGTTAACAGGAAGCATAACTACAGCCATGCTACGACATTTCTCTATCACACATAGAGTAACTACATCCTATAAGCCAAATTCCAATGGCTTGGCAGAGAGAACCAATCAGACCTTGTGCATGATGTTGGCCAAAGATGCAGAAATGGAGGAGGCTAAACATCATTGGGACAAGAGGATTCATGCAGTTTTGTGGGAGTATAGGACAACTATGAAGACTTCCACCAGATATTCTCTATTTCAATTGGTGTATGGTATTGAGTCTACCTTAACTATTCACTTTGATCTTCCTACCTTCCAAAGCATTCATAGGAGATTGAAGAAAGCACAAGGAGGTGATGCAGAGAAGTCAAGGAAGGATCAACTCATGGAGTTGGAAGAGGCAAGAGCAGTTGCTATGGTTCGACTGGAGCAAGCCCAAAGGAAACAAAAGGAGAGCTATGACAAGAGGCAAGGCAAGAAGAAGGTGGAGACTTTCAAAGAAGGTGATTGGGTAATGTTGTTTGATTCCATTCGATTCAAGAGAGTGCAAAAGAAGTTTTTGCCTAAGTACTTTGGACCTTTCATAGTGGAGAAGGTGTAGGGCAATTACACCTATGATCTCAAGGAGTTGGGAGGAAGACACTTTGATAGGATTAACCATGATAAGTTGAAGATGTACCATAGAAGGTAGAGAGACCTTCACTTTGAGGACAAAGTGAAAACTTAGTCCGGGGGTAAATGTAACACCCTTTTGTGCATGTGTGTGGTATTGTGATATTTAGCTTGGTATTACTGGTACTTAAGAGATATTATTTATATAGAGACAAAGGATGGTTCTATATTAGTCATGGTTAGCTAAAGTTAGTCATAGCTAAGATAGAAGGGACCTTACTTTAGAGGAAGTAGAAAAGATGAGCACCACTATTTTGGATTTTAGTGTGTTGACTTGGTATTATTCTTAGGTGTTTGGCTTTGAGGAAAGAGTTGACAACTCTTGGGCCCGCAAGCTTTTTTGTTTTGGATTCTTCTTTAGTCCAAGGATAGCCCATGTGAAGGAATCCTTGACTTAGTGGTTGGGTCAAGATAAGACCACATGCTTAGGAGAATATGCCCATGTGAATGGATATTCCTTTCTACTTTTTGACTTAACTTGACTTTTAGTCTAGTAACTTGAGTTACTACGGTAATTAGCAACTTGGGTATGTAATTATTTCACAAGTATATAAACAAGGAGTGAGGAGGTACTCATCATCCTTTCATTTACAACTATCTCTCTCTCATTGAGTTCTCTAGTGAGCAATGACTTGAGTCATTGCCCACCTTAGTAGTTATCAGAGGTTCATCCTAAGTGAGAGACAGGCCGGCTCACAGATTATGGATCCCAAATGTCCTAGAATTACACACCACCATTCTAGCAGAATGTCATGATTCAGCCATTGCAGGTCATGTTGGAGTGGATAAGACCTTGGATGCCGTCCAACACCATTACTATTGGCCCCAGATGAGCAATGACTTGATGGACTACGTGTTGTAAGCCGGCCTGTCTCTCACTTAGGATGAACCTCTAATGGCTATTATGGTAGCACACCATGGACTTAGAAGGCAAGGAACCCCAACTCCATCATACTCCTCCAAGGCTAACACTCCAAGACTCAAGACATTGATCACTAGAGAACTCAATGAGAGAGATAAAGTTCCAAATGAAAGGATGATGAGTACCTCCTCACCCCTTGTTTATATACTTGTGAAATAGTTACATACCAAAGTTACTAATTACCATAGTAACTCAAGTTACTAGACTAAAAGTTAAGTAAAGTGAAAAAAGTAGAAAGGAATATCCATTCACATGGGCATATTCCTCTAAGCATGTGGTCTTATCTTGACCCAACCACTAAGTCAAGGATTCCTTCACATGGGCTATCCTTGGACTAAAGAAGAATCCAAAACAAAAAGACTTACTGGCCTTTGGTGCCCACATTTTTTGTTTTTTCAAAATAAAGAAGAAGAAGTGTATAGAGAAGTTGGATTGCGCATGTATGGCCAAAGAAGGCAAAGAAAAGAGTCTTTAGGATGAAACCCAAAGTAAAGTGACTTCGGGTCACAAGGCAAAGTACTCGGAAATGCCCTATTAGCACACAACCCAAAGTAAGGAGTCTTCGTATCGGGGGGAGCTCAACCCGAGGCGAAGTCAATCTAACAACCTTTCGTCGGGGCGAGAAATTCAAGAAGGGACCATTCAAAAACCGGTGGCCCATACGCGCAAAGTATGATTGACAGTGACAGGTGCATGCAAGAGGTGTGATTTCTCGGTAGAAACTCGAAGTGAAGAAAGACAAAGAAAGCGCAAATCTATAAAAGTCAAACTTGCAATGACGCAATGTCGAGTAATTTTCCTTTGCTGTTGAGAAGTCATCCCGTAGGTGATCATGGGAAGGGAAATAGAGTTGGAAACGCGCTAGTGTGTAAGGGAGAAGTCGCAAGAGTGAAACCGATAGATAGTGAGAAAGTAGGAGAGATGGGAGGAGGAAAGAAGAACTCCAAATTTGCAGTGAGAAATCATGCGATTTGGAGGTTAGATGTGATTGCAAGGATCAAAGTCTTGAGCCAACTTTGGATCACCTTCTTGGCGTGGAACAGGAACGTGAGTTTTCCAGGTTTCATGACAAAGATCATCGAGAGCAAATGTCTTGATGGACCCGAGGAAGAAGGGAAGAGAGGAAATCCGGCTTGTTGGACAGAGTCGGATTGAAGATTGGTACTTGGGAAGGAAGCAGGCTTGGAGCAGGTGGCCACTGTAATACTTTGAGGACAAGAGAAGAGAGAAAACACAGATTGCACACTCAAACAATCGATGCCCAAAGGGAGCACCTTCTCTTTATTATATAGCCAAAGAGGATCTCCGCCAAGGAAGCTCCACCATAGGATTAGGGACACAGATAGGTGGCATGTTAGCAAGCTCCACCCTTGGATTACTAACTTGGATGGGTGACATGTTTGGTCTAGGTCCTATCTGGTTGGTCAAACAAGCTTTGACTGGAGGGAATCTTTTAGGGAATCTTCTTGTAGGAATCTCAGAATCACGTGAGTAAGGTACCGTTGGAAAGCTCTCGACCAAACAGAGCAGGCGGGAGGGAAGGACAGCCCTTCCTATGTAGGGGGGGGGGGATTCTGCACATTTTCAAGACCTAATTCATCCATTTAGGCCTCCGAAATTGCCTTCAAAGATTTCAGGCATATTTTGGTTCCTACTCTATTAGTAAAAGTCCCCTTTTGGTGATACTTCTATTTGATCTATTTCAACCATCATGTATAACATCATTCTAGATGTTACCAAACCAAATTTCACATCTAGATCATATGGCTAGCTCTTGGTATTACAGACCTCCCTCCTTTTAAGACGCAATGTCCTCGTTGTGCAATTGTTGCTCAAATGCTTGCACCAACACAGGTGCATGTGCCAAATTGGCAGCGGGCTCCCAGGTGGCTTCATAGAGGGAGTAACCTCTCCATTGTACTAGATAGAACACCCACGGGTGGCGAGTACCACGCATGCATTTTTGGAGAATCCACTCCACTTCATATTCCTCTGTGCCATCAATGAGTGTCGGACAAGGTCGAATGTCTGGTGTGAAATGACCGTGGCCTGATCAGGGAGCATATCTGCATAGTAGGGAGACATGGAAGACTGGATGGATCTTTATGTGTAGTGGTAGCTCAAGGTGATATGCCACAGCGCCAATGCGACGAAGAATCGAGAAAGGCCCAATAAAACGAGGTCTGAGCTTACGAGGTCCAACTAATGTGAGGTTGGTTGTCAATAGCCATACTTGATCCCCAACATTGAACTCCATGTGCCGACGGTGTGCATCTGCATACTGCTTCTGTCGATTTTGTGCAATCTGTAATCTGTGCTTGGAGCTCTCCACACCTTGTTGGATTCTAGAAACAAATGTGTTGACTGCATTGACCTTGGTAGCCACCGGACGGATCTTCATCAACCTAGAAGGTGTGAAGGGATGCTCACCATACATGAGGAAGAACGGAGTGACCTAGGTGGATGCATTCACTGAATTGTTGTAGGCAAATTCCACCAACGGGAGTAGGGTGTCCCACCTCTCTTGCTCTTCTAAGGTGAAGCCGCGTAACATGTCTTCAATTGTGCAATTAGCCCGCTCTATTTGGCCATTTTTTTGGGGGTGGTAAGCTGTGGACATGGCCAACTTGGTTTTGAAGAACCCAAAGAGTGTTTGCCAAAACAAGCAGGTGAATTGGGTGCCTCTATCGGTGATGAGTACTCTAGACAAGCCATGGTGAGCAAAGACTGCATCTAAGTATAATTGAGCTAGTTGTGGAGCGGTCACCTCCTTGGTAGTAGGGCATACATGAATCATTTTGCTGAGCCGGTCCACAAAGATCACAATGGAGTCAAACTCTGAGGTGGTCTTGGGTAATTCATAGACGAGATCCATACTCACTTGTTCCCAACGTTGGGTAGGAGTGGGGAGAGGTTGAAGGAGCCCTGCAGGAGCTTGATTAGAAGCTTTGTTCTGTTGGCAAAGTAGGTAGCTACGCACATAGTCCATCACATCGTTGCTCATCTTGGGCCAATAGTAATGGTGCTTGACTGCATCCAAGGTCTTGTCCACTCCGAAATGAGCTGCAATGGCCAAATCATGACATTCCACTAGAATGGTGGTGTGTAATTCTAGGACATTTGGGATCCATAATCTGCCATCCCAAAAGGTGAGTCCTTGGGTACTGGTGACACCTTTGGATGATTGTGCTTCTACAATCTGTGGGTCAGTTTTTGTAGTTGCCAGAATCTCTTGCCAGAATTCAGGGTTAATCTTAACCTCTACCACCAAGTTGTTTTCCATTGGCATGCGGTGAATGCATCTGCAAGTTGCTTCTTACCTTCCACGTAGGTGATTGTCATGTTGAAGCATTGTCGCCACTCTGCCCACTGAATTTGGCAACGAGATAGATCCTTCTGCGTCTCGAGGTAGACTAGAGGTTTGTGGTCTATCTCCACTACAAATGCCTTCTGGCCCAAGTAGTGCTTCCAATCCTTGGTTGCTAGAATGATTGCCAGCTCTTCTTGTTCTATGGTGTGGTAGTTGCACTCTACTGGTAACAACTTTCGAGAGAAATATGCAATTGGATGCCATCCATCATGCCACTCTTGTTGTAGGACTGCTCCTATTGCTACGCCTGATCCATCTATAGCCAACTTGATTGGACGTTTTGGGTCATACCACTTCAAGATTGGTGCATGTAGCAAGGTGGCCTTTAATTCTTGAAAGGCCAACTCTTGTGCAATTCCCCATGTCCACTTCTTTCCCTTGCCAAGTAGAGCCGTTAAAGGCTGTGCAACCTTGGAGAAGTCCTTGACAAATCAACGATAGAATCCCGTCAACCCCAAGAAGCTCTTAAGTTGCGTCTGATCTTCTGAGGCACTCCATTTTTGAATGACCTCTATTTTATCTGTCAATACTTGAATGCCCTCTGCACTTACTCTATGCCCCAAGTAGTCTACTTCAGACTTGCCAAACTCACACTTTGAGATTTTGGCGTACAACTGATTCTATCTTAGAATCTGGAGGACCTCTTGTAGATGTTGTTTGTGTTCTATCATCGTGCTACTGTATACTAAGATATCATCCAAGAAGACGATAACAAACTTATCCAAGTGTGGACAAAATATGTCATTCACTAGACTCATGAAAGTGGCAGGTGCATTGGTGAGGCCAAAAGGCATCACAAGATACTCAAAGTGGCCATACCTAGTTCAAAAGGCAATTTTGTGCACATCCTCCTTTGCAATTCGGATTTAATTGTAACCGCTTTGCAAGTCTAGTTTGGTGAAGTATCTCGCTCCATGGAGTTGATCAAACAAGTCATCCATGCGCGGTAAGGGGTATTTGTTCTTCACTGTTTGCTGATTGAGACCCCGATAGTCAATGCACATGCGTATTGTACCATCCTTCTTCTTCACAAACAAGACAAGGGCTCCATATGGTGATACGCTAGGTTGGATGAACCCTTTTTGTAGCATCTCCTCAATTTGAGTCTTATACTCCTCCAACTCATGAGGTGATAGGCGATATGGGGCCTTACAAGGAGGCGTCTTCCTCAGAATTGTCTCAATTTTGTGATCTACTCGCCTTTTTGGTGGTAATCTTGAGAGTAGATCATCGAGAAAGACATCTTGAAACTCATCCACCACATCCTTCAATTTCTCAGGAATTTGTCTATTGAATTGTGTACTCTAGACTTCTCTTATTAGACCCATAAAACATCTATCGGTCTTACGGACAGTTGCCGTCCCTACAACATATAGAGGCAGTTTCTGCCTGTGTGATTTCTCTTTAACCCCAATGATTTACCATTGGTGGGTTCTCACTACTTTCTTCCTCCAATCCACCATAGGGTTGTAATGCTCTATCCATGGCATGCCTAAAATTGCATCATAACGAGCTAATTGTATCACTCGCCACTCAATTGGTTCTTGATATTCTCTTACAAAGTGTAATACCAAGGGTTAGCCATATGATCTAGATGTGAAATTTGGTTTGGTAACATCTAGAATGATTTTATACATGATGGTCAAAATAGATCAGATAGAAGTATCACCAAAAGAGTACTTCTACTAATAGGGCAGAAACCGAAATAGACTTGAGAACCTTAAAACCAATATCTAGACATATGATTTAAAGGTGAGAATTGGTTTGGTAACATCTGGAAGGATGTTACACATGATGGACTAAAAAAATCAGAAAGAGGTATCACCAAAAGGGGACTTCTACTAATAGAGTAGGAACTGAAATATGCCTGAAATCTTTGAAGGCAATTTTGGAGGCCTAAACGGATGAATTAGGCCTCAAAAATGTGCAGATTCCCCCCCAACAGAGGAAATGTTGGCCTTCCCTCCCCCTTGGTTTGTCTCGTCGAGAGCTTTCCAATGGTACCTTACTCATGTGATTCTGAGATTCCCACAAGAAGATTCCCTAAAAGATTCCCTCAGGTCAAAGCTCATTTGACCAACCAGATAGGACCTAGACCAGACAGGTCACCCATCCAAGTCAGTAATCCAAGGGTGGAGCTTGCTGACATGTCACCTATCTGTGTCCCTAATCTTATGGTGGAGCTTCCTTGGAGGAGATCCTCTTTGTCTATATAATAAAGAGAAGGTGTTCCCTTGGGGCATCAAATGTTTGAGTGTGCAATCTGTGTTTTCTCTCTTCTCTTGTCCTCGGAGTATTACACAGAGAGGGTTACCTGTCTAGGTAATGATTCAATCCTCTTTGTTTGCCCATTTGGTAACTCTACTTCTTCACTTCCATCTCTCTCTAGATCCATTCCCAATCTTATTGCAACAGAGCGAGACAAGAAATTCTCTGTTGCTCCCGGATCTATTAATACTCTCACTTGATTACCTTCTAGGATTCCATTCACGACAATCAATTGTGAGGTTGCCTTTTGGGATTGTTGCGCATTATTCTTCTTCCTTCCCTTGCTTCTCTGCTTCCTTATTGAGCCAGTAAGGCCGCAAGGTACATTTACTAGCAATCTTCATTTTCCGAAGTGATTTCCACCTCCTCCTCGTCAATGTGCCTCTCCATGTTGTTCAAAGATCGCTTGAACGAAGACCGAGGGCCTTTAGGGAAACGAGTGCGACAGTTGGTAGATATGTGCCCAATACGGCCACAATTGTAACAACGGTGTTGTTCTCCTCGAGTCCCTTCTCCTGGTGGGACTCCATCTCTTTGTTCTTCTACCCATCCCTGCTCCCCTTGAAGTGGTTGTGCTCCCCGATCCCGGAATCGAAGGTTGCCCAATTCCATCGGTACTGGTCCACCCATGTGTGGCATTTCTGCCTGATAATGTTGAGGTGGAGCTACTCCTTCAACTCCACCTAATGCTCCTGCTATTCTCTGTGCACAAGCAATGGCTTCAAATACCGTGCGAGGATTTTGCACCATGACTTCTTGGCGAATCCGCTCTTTCAACCCTCGTTTGAAATTGTTGAGAGCCTCTGCTGGACTCATGTCGGTAATTGCGACTTGTAGATCCAAAAAAGCCTCCACATACTCTTGTACGCTATTCTTCTGTCTCAATCCCCATAGTCGGGTTCGAGCAATCTGCACAAAATCCACCGATTGGAAATTCTTCAGCAGTCCTACTTGCATTGCTGTCCATGTGACCTCCCTTCTCTCTGCCAACATGGATCATTCCCAAGCATCATACCATGTGAGGGCTTTATCGGTCAAGTACCCACATGCAAACACGCTTGTAACATGCTCTGTGATCTCTGTTCAGAACAATCAGAAATATCGATTCATTCTCGAGATCCAATTTTCCACTACTCCCATCGAATGCTGCTCCTTGTAACGTTCGATGTTGCAGGTCTTCTTCATCCGGAGTAGCAATGTGGCTTCATCATTGATAGGGTTCGTAGGCACGGATGCCTCTCCAAGTACTTCAGTCGCAGGTACTGGGTTAAGAAACGGCTCTTCTTCTTGCATGGCTTGATCATTCCTGAGGATCTGCACTTGACTTTGTAATGTCTCCATGGTCATCTTAATCTCTCAAATTCATTCAACATCCCTTGCATTCCTTGCACCAACTCTTGCAATTACGGATCCATGGTTCCTGCAACACTCAATTGCTAATGTCTATTTCAATACAGAGCCAATATAATCACTCTAGAAGGCGCACGAACTATTGGAACTACCATTGGGACCTCAAAAGCTATCACTCGTTGATAATACTCCTCACCAAAATTCCTAGCCACAAAATCTCTAAACATCAATTTTTGCCTCATTACATAACGGATTTCTACTTGAGTGTTGAAAGGGAGAGGATTTGGGACATTCATATCCATTTTGTCATAATAGAATGTAGATTGTCAAATCCCACTCTCTATCATATATCACCACAGGTAGAATCACCGGGTTTGGTGAGTTCATCACTTTGTCCATGAATTTTGCGCCAAAGTGATAAACTAGCGATACCCTCATCTGCTCACGCTGGATATACATAACCTTGATGTGGAATGGGTTTGAGAATGGAAAGCTAGGTGCGGGAAATTGGCCTCCCGGCGCATCCATCCCATCCGCTCTCTAAAGTCCTTCCTAAGTCTAGCAACTACTCTATGTTCTCCACCTCAAATTACTCAGTTTCAGTAGTTTGTGCTATTCCAAGAGGGGTGATCCACTCTCTTGGACTAAAACACTTGCTCTGATACCATTGTAATACTCCGAGGACAAGAGAAGAGAGAAAACACATATTGCACACTCAAACAATCGATGCCCAAAGGGAGCACCTTCTCTTTATTATATAGCCAAAGAGGATCTCCGCCAAGGAAGCTCCACCATAGGATTAGGGACACAGATAGGTGACATGTCAGCAAGCTCCACCCTTGGATTACTTACTTGGATGGGTGACATGTCTGGTCTAGGTCCTATCTGGTTGGTCAAACAAGCTTTGACTGGAGGGAATCTTTTAGGGAATCTTCCTGTAGGAATCTCAGAATCATGTGAGTAAGGTACCATTGGAAAGCTCTCGACGAGACAAAGCAGGGGGGAGGGAAGGCCAAACTTTCCTTAGTTGGGGGGGAAATGTACACATTTTCAAGGCCTAATTCATCCGTTTAGGTCTCCAAAATTGCCTTCAAAGATTTCAGGCATATTTCGATTCCTACTCTATTAGTAGAAGTCCCCTTTGGTGATACTTCTATTTGATCTATTTCAACCATCATGTATAACATCATTCTAGATGTTACCAAACCAAATTTCACATCTAGATCATATGGCTAACTCTTGGTATTACAGCCATGTTCTTGGAGAAGGGAGAGATAGCCCAAGAAACCCAAGAGGTGAGAGATGCATTCTCGTCAAAGTGGACAAAGAATGGGTACAAAGTCGAGAGCTACAAAGATCCAGTCAAGAGGGGAATTGTGAGTGCTCTGATGGCAATCTTGAAGCCGGAGAGAACAACTTATGTGATGAAACACCAAGCGGTGTTCTTTCACAAATTGTTTGCAGGAGAACCAATCAATTGGGCAAGGTGTTTCCATGGGAGAACGCGACAAATGGTGTGGAATCTGCGGGATAAATTGCCTCCACACTACATCATGCCGTTTGCAGCTCATTTCTACCTTGGGTTGAATTTTCTGAACTCGGCGGAATGAACTTGAATGGTGTCACAATTCCATCCCGATTTGAGAAAGGAGGTCGATGTAGAGGAGCAGCAGTACATCTTGCAAATCAGAAGCACCGACAAGTACTACAAGAAGACAGGGAAGAATGTGGAGATCAAAGTGAGTACTCCAAACTCAAAGAAGAGAAGTCGGCAGGGCAAAGCCAAAGACACGACAAAACCTCAAAATACCAGGAGAGGAAACCCGAGGTGAGGCATGGTGGTGATCGAGTCGGAAGATGAAGACTCGAAAGGTGACGCCGAGCGTAAGACCAAAGACTCAAAACACAAGGAGGAGCCCAAGCTAACACTATAGAGTGGAGATATGAGTGGCGACAATGACAAAGGCAGAGAAATGACATTGGTGCCAACTGCTGCAGAGGAAGAAGAAGAAGTGCATGCAGAGATCAAGGCCGAGGACAACACAAAGTTGGAAGATGAAGTACCCGAGGCAGAAGAGAAGATTGCAGTTCAGAGAGGAGTCTGCTCAAGACGTAAGGCAAAGTACAATATAGGTCCAAGTAACATGAAAGAAGAAGCAAAGGAAAGCTCGGGAAGCGAGGCGTCCGTTCCGATACGAAGACTGCAAAGAAGAATGCAAGTATCGGATGAACAAGAAGTGTGAAGAGAAGTGGCCACGCAAGAAGAAGTAACCCCAAGCAATGGAGTCAAGTACTTGTGGGAGGTGGTGTGTCCTCTGTTGGTGAAGTTAGAGTACAAGAAGAAGGAGATGCAGTAGACTTGTCCAGAGGTAAAGACTATCTTGCAGGTGTTATCAAGATTAGAAGAAGAGAACTCGGAGTTGAAGAAGAGTATAACCCGAGGTGAGGAGGAAAGGGAAGTACTGAGAGCGGAGGCAGTAGTGAGGACTCAGGTAATTGAAGACCTGAAGAGAGAAGTGAGATATCAAGAAGATCTTGTTAAGAAGAGTGACATAGCAAGAGAAAGACAAGTAGCTAAATATGAGATCTTGAAGCAGCAATTTGCTGATTCAAGAGTAGAAGTTATCCATGCTATGGCAAGAGTCGCAGCAAAGGATCAAGAGCTCGATAGGGTGATGGAGAGTGTAGAGGAGAAGAAGCAACTCTGGCAAAGAGAGTTGGCAGCATGGTATAGGGAAGAAGAGAGATTACGAGAGTTACTTTGTAATCAGGAAGAGAAGGTTGTATAGAAGGAGAAGGAGAAGGAGACGGTGAAAGCTGAGTTCAAAGCGGAATTGGCAATGTACAAGGAGGACTGGCTTGCAGATTGAGAGCGAGAGAGGAAGATGAGATTGGAGCCGTTGAAGGAGATAGTCCTTAGGATGAACACGATGTTGAGTACAGAGGTCACGTTCACATTGAAGAGACGAGGTTGCACGAGTTGAAATTGTTGGTGCAAGAGACGAGGCACAAATAGGCAAAAGACACTGATTTGAATGCCTTGTTGATTAGTTTAAGAACTTATGTATACAAGAAGATATTGGAAGTAGAAGACAATATTGCGATTAGATTAGACTTAGTGAAAATAGAGATTGAAAAACTTCAGAAAGATGTTAGATCCAAACCCAAAGTAGATAATATAGGAGTGCAGATGTCTTTGGAGTTAGAGATGGAGACATTGGAGAAGAGTGGGTTGAGAGATGAAGAGTTAGATAGATTACCCACTAGTGCAATTTCAGATCAAGAAAGAGAATTGTTGGCTCTAGTAGAAGAAGTAGAAGATGTGAAACCCGAGGAAAGAGTAGTAGGAAGTAAGATTACTTTGGGTTCGGGTTTGAAAGCTGATGACAAAGTAGACATCGGATTGGATTAGTAACAATTTTGAGATTTGAAGAGGCAGATATGAAGAGGTGCATTGTCATTTCAGATCTAGAGGTTAGAAAAGTTGTTGTAGAACGGTATAGTTGTTAGAACTATCAATTTTTTCACTACTTAAGAGTGGCATTCGCAGTCAGATGTTGTTCAATGCTCATAATTCTTGAGAATAGATAAAGTGAAGTGATGTGAAGTAGTGCTTGTCGCTTAAGCTTGATTCCAAGTATCAACTTTGCAATTGTAGTTGTGAGTATTTGAAGAAATTTGGAGTGCAAGTCAGTGTGCTTGTTGGACGTTGGATTCTGCAGCCTTGATCTTCATTCTGTGTGTTTGATCCTGCGTGAAGTGCAATCAAAGCAATGCCTTGATAGATCTGAGAGGAATTGTAGTGTTGGTAGTATTTTGCATTTGTGAGTGCAGTGCGAGGTTGATGTGAAGCAATTTTGATTGAGGAAGTTGTGCCTTCAATGGAGGGGTAGAACACAATTTTGAGGCAAAGTTGTTTTGCAGTGAAGTGCCGTTTTTGGGAGAGCCTGAATCATCACAATCAAGATTGTTTGGAAAGATTTGTTGGAGTTGTGATTAAGGAGTGTGAAATTCGTGACAAGACTGTGAGTCAGTGCTTGTTAATCTCTTCTGGGTGTGGTTTCTACCTGAGAGATTAAAGACACAACCAAGAAGAACTACAAGTGTTACTGTTTGACTTCATATTTGGAAATTTTTGACTCGTATCTCTGCGGAAACAAACTTTACTTACCCTATTACCACAAAAGTGATATTTGCTGAGTTGTCACATGATTTTTGGCGCCGCTGCCGGGGATACAAATCTCGGAAGTAGAAGAATACAAAGCCAAATTCAAAATTGGTTATCAACGCAATATGAATGCCTGCATCGAGAGAGCAACGGGAAGAGAGAGCTTGAAGATAAGCATTGTAGCGTGAAGAAGATGAACGTCTAAACATTCCATCCACTGTTGACAAAACCAAACAAGAGGCGTTGGACTTTCAACTCCTTCACAAAGTCCAAGAAGCCCTGTGGGAACTTGACCACAAGAAACGCAAAGGCGGTTGGCAAGGCTACTTTTCATCTCCCTCTTCATCCAAGAAGAAGAAAGAATTGAGTGGCCAAACATATGCATTGCGGCCTAGTACACCGACTTCCCCTAGAGCTGTAAAGGAAGTCGTGTCCTTGAAGAACTTTGTTCAAGAAAAGACAGCACAAACACTTACAGAAGACGAGTGTCAACATCTTTTATGAACAATTCCTTGGTTGTCCCAAAGGAATTTTGAAGAACCAATCTAAGGTGTTGATCGTGAATTTTCCACTCGGGTTGAAGTCGACACCCTCATAGCAGAAATTGTCGAAGAAGACCCTACCTTGAATTTGACAAATTGGAACCCCTAGACTGACAACACGGTGTCGATACCAACCAATCCTTCAGTTCCATCAAGTTCAACACTACCTCAGCCAATCCCAGTGCATCAAACAATGACTTCATTGCCTATCACCCGACACGCCTATCAGAAGTACAAGGAGACAAAACAAGACGAAGACCCCAATGAGTTCATTGAAGAATTCAAAGTCATCTCCTTTGCTAACAAGGAGCATGACTCGGTGGATCGCTTGAGAATTTTCCCAAGTTTGCTCCAAAAGAAAGCTCAGAGCTGGTACACCCATGTGACCTAGAAGGAGTTCGTACCAGCGGACTGGGCGGACTTGAGAAACAACTTCCTGGAACGATTCCGGGAGGTTGATTACGATATGAGTGTCTTTGCGGCACTCAATGATTTAGACCAAGGCAAGAAGGAGAAGTTGAGAGACTACTCTGAGCGGTTCATGGCACTTTTGAACCGAGTTCCCAAGCAATTGGGGGTGGTGGGTTACTCCAATGCCCAAGCCATTACCTGGTTCCTTGGGGGACTTTCACTAGAGATATGAAACTTTGCAAGGGAGAGGAATTTAACTTCCCTTGACAAAGTACTCAAACATGTCGCTCATTATGAGGCGGCCCTCTCTCACTCTGCCCGTAACCGGAGAAATCAGGAGAAGAAAGGCAAGAAGCCCAGAAGGAGAGCTTTGCGCACACATCCCCTTCTTCGGACGAGTCCTCCACATCTTTGAGCTCTTCTTCGGAATCCAAAGAAGAATCAAAGCCAAGACGAGTCAGAAGACGTGGGGGTAAGAAACCAGTGACTCCTCCAGCAAAGAGTGTACATAAGGCGGATACCAAGCTGGATGCCCTCATCAAGGAGTTTTTGGATTTCAAGATCCAAATGATTGGGGATAAGGACAGAAGGAAGGCCCCCGCATTTGGGAGATCGAATGTATGGTGCACCGCATGTGGCAAATCAGGCCATGCAAACACAAAATGCAATACTTGTAATGCATTCCCAGTGCAGCAAATTGATTGGGTTCCGAGATGGAACCAAGACGAGGACAAAGAGGCTGTGTACCAAACACAAGAAGTGAAGCCTCAAGCTAGCACATCGTACCAAGGTCCAAGGTTTGGACCAAGGGAGCTAAACCCCAATGCTCCTCCATGAAGACCACCAATGAGCAACCAGAATTGCCCTCAGAATGTTGCACCCGGAGCCTATTATAATTGTAACTTGATGAGACATTGGTCTCCAAACTGTCTAGAGCTAAGAAGGCAAATCAAGAATGTTCCCCTATGCGGAAATTGTAAAGGGTCAGGGCATACGGGCAACAATGTCCTCACCCACCGAACCCAAAGCCGCCTGTAAAGTATGTATAGACCCCCGCTGAGCGTGCAGCAATTCAGCCAAAAGGGGATACTAATGTAAATTGTATCACTCTTGAGGAAGCAAGACCTCAAGAAGGGAGTCCGGCCTTGGAAGGAGAATGGCCGGACCTTGAAATTTTGAAAGATGAGACACGCTCCAGCAAGAAGAAGCGTGATCCCAAAGAACTGAGTACGACCTTGTCATCTTCCAGGAAGGCGAAGAGATTGTGCCCAAAGGCAATTCTTTCTACCAAAGAGGAAAAGATCCTCTCAAAAGCCAAAGATAAAGCCTTGCAGAAAGAACTAAAGGAGGCACTACTCAGGACTCTAGAACTGAGTTTGAAAGAGGAGACAAAGACAAAGTCTCCAGTTTTTCCAGCGGACATCCGATCCGAAGTAAAGGATCTGTAACACCCATTTGTGCATGTGTGTGGTATTGTGATATTTAGCTTGATATTACAAGTACTTAAGAGATATTATTTATATAGAGATAAAGCATGGTTCTATATTAGTCATGGTTAGCTTAATTTAGTCATAGCTAAGATAGATGGGACCTTACTTTAGAGGAAGTAGAAAAGATGAGCACCACTATTTTGGATTTTAGTGTGTTGACTTGGTATTATTCCTAGGTGTTTGGCTTTGAGGAAAGAGTTGACAACTCTTGGGCCCGCAAGCCTTTTTGTTTTGGATTCTTCTTTAGTCCAAGGATAGCCCATGTGAAGGAATCCTTGACTTAGTGGTTGGGTCAAGATAAGACCACATGCTTAGGAGAATATGCCCATGTGAATGGATATTCCTTTCTACTTTTTGACTTTACTTGACTTTTAGTCTAGTAACTTGAGTGCATTCAGTGCATTGTATCCTACCTGATGCCACAAACATTAGAGAGAGACTGTTCTTGCGGAGGGAGAAATGAGTTTTTGAAGTGAGGGGGGTGGTTTTTAGACCAAATCTGAAATATGGGTGCTGAATAGAAAGGTGTCTAGACCAAATGATTCAATGAAAAGATCTGAAATTCAGCAGGTGGCGACGCCCTAGAGTTTTAATCAAGTGCAAAAAATTTCAGAGGATTGTGACATATTGGTTGGGAAATTTGAGTGACATTGTGAGGAAAGGTCAATTTTGCAGAGTGGAGATCTCATGCATGAGAAGTTTGAGATCAACAAAAAACATGTTTGAGTGTTTAGATTCATCTTGGGAACATGGAGGGTCATCAAGAGTGGAAATTGAGATTATGCAAGGTTCCCCAAGGGTTTGAGGTGATTGTAGGGGTTGATTTGAGGAAAAGAGAGTTTACAAAAGAATTTGAAGAGAGTATTGAGAGGATCCAAAAACCTACACCACTTGGAGGAAAGAGTGAGTCTAAGTGCTTTCTATGTGGAGAGAAGGGACATAAGGCAAGTTCATGTCCATTGACCTTTGAGAGCAAGAGATTGAGGGAAAGGAGAGGCTTACTTGACTTGGGTTTGCATGTTGGACCTTCTTCACCAAGATTGGGAGGGAGAAGATCTAAGACCAAGGAGTTGTGTGAGGTTTGTGGAGTTGAAGGACTTCCAAAAGGACATGAGTGTAGTGGAGTTAAAGCACTTTTGGAAACTTTGATGAAGGATCTTGGAGAGAGTCTTAGTACAACTACAGAAATACTACCACCTTCATCAGCTAGTTCTCAAGATTAGTGATGGAGATAATCTTTCAATTTATGGATAAACTATCCACGAGAGTTAGATTAATATGCACTCTAGGATTTGATATTGCTATAGAAATCTTGGAGCAACCTGAACCTTTTGTTTTCCCTAGAGTGGATTATTCTCAGATGGTGTTAGTCATGTATATACTCTATTAGTAATAGAGTGAGAGAAAAGAAAAGAGAAAAAAAATTGAGAGAAAAGAAAGATAGTGGAGGGTTAAGATGGGAAAACTTCCGGTTTTCTTTGGCAAGGATGGAGAAGATGTGGAGGCCTTTGTTAGAGACTTCAAGAGAGCTTGCATAGGAAACAATGAGAGGAGGAAGAATGAGTGGGCCTCATTATTACCAGATTTCTTTGAGGATGCAGCACTTACATGGTATGAGTCAGAATACCAAAAGAGAGAGAGGAGAGAGGAGGAAGAGGAGTCTTGGGAGACTTTGACTTCAGCACTCATTGAGAACTTTCTTCCTGATGAGAGTTATGAGAGATTGATGAGTGAGGTTACATTTCTCAAGCAAGGAGATGGATAGAAAGTGAGAGTCTATGTGGAAAGAGTGGAAAAGTTGGAGTCCAAATTTTGCATAGTGTTGAGGAAGGGTGGGGATGATGTGGAGACTACAATGATTGGCATAGGGGCCATGCTCACCAAGAATTTTGTGGGAGGATTGAGACCACAAATTAGAAGCAAGGTGAGATATGAGAAACCTTCTTCCAAGGTTGAAGCTATCAAGATCGCAATTCGTATGGAGGAGAGTTTGGAAGGGGATGAGAGTGATTTGGTGGTGAACGAGGTTGTGCATCCTCCTCAAGGCTACAAGTATGGTGGAACTTCTGATACTTTGGTGACAAGGGTTGCACCACAAGTAGTAGTTGCTCCAGTTCTTGCAACTCCACCAAAAGATCCACTCCAAACCATCATAGAACAACTTGCGGATCTCAAGATCAATGTGGTGCAACTATGGGAGAAGAGAGAGGTGGATCAGAATGTAGGGAGAGGGCCTAGGAGTTATGGAAACTATCCATATAGAGGAGGCCAACCAGCCAACAATTTCAATGATAGAAATTGTTTTGGTTGTGGAGGAAGAGGCCATATCCAAAAGAAATTGCCCAAATTCCACTTCCCATGGAGGAAGGGGTTATGAGGGAGCCAATAGAGGGAAAGAGGGAGGTAGTGAAACCCAAGTGGCTCCTAATCCCAACAAAGGTAAGGGGATAGCATCCATAGATGTGGTTGAGAGCAAATATGGGAAGGGAGACTGCTCAAACTCCAAGGATCTTAATTTGGAGCTTTTGGCACAAGAGAAGAAGAGAGCTCGTTTTGCAGAGGATGTTCACTCTTCTCAAGGATTTACTTCAAGCAACGATACTCCTATGTCTACTAGGAGCACTCGCACCTCAACACCATCAACAACAAAGACCCCAAGGAAGAAGTTGGGGATGGAGGATTTCTTGATCTCAAAGCAACATTGGAACTACAATGTGTTGGAGGATCCTGGTAGTCACAAGGCTAACATCACAGTGGGCCAATTAATTGCTTTGAATCCTACCTTGAGAAAGGAGCTTAGAGGTGGTTTGAGTTCTACAAGGAGCAAGAAGAAGAAGAAGGCAAAAGTTCTAGTATCAATGGGGGTGGTGGATGCCAAGCCAGCACCATGGGAGGCTTGTGAATATGCCTCCAAGATTGATGTGAGAGTGAATGGTCACAACATCAAGGATGCATTGGTTGATGGAGGATCAGCAGTGAATGCCATGTCAGAGAGGTTGATGAAGAAGTTGGGTATGATACCCTCAAAACCTTCAACATTTGTGGTGAGCATGGCAAACAAGCAACAAGTTCGACCAGTAGAGGTGATGGATAAGGTGGTAGTTTCAGTTATGGGAGTTCAAAATCTCATGACTTTCCAAGTCTTGAAGGATTCAAGCTATGAGTTACTTCTTGGGAGGCCATGGTTGAGAGCAGCACGCACAACTGATCGATGGCACAAAGGGTACTTGAGGATTGGGCCATCAAATCATAGAGTCACAGTTCCTGTGACTAACACCACCAACACTTCACATTCAGATACACCATCTTCTTATTATTGGGAATCAGATTCTGAAGAAGGAGCTTCAGGTGTGGACACAAGCATGGAAGAGGGGACTTCCATGGAGGAGGATGAATCTGAACCTGATTCAGATGTGTATCCTTTGTGTGCTATGGATTTTGCACCTAAGCCAGAGGTTTTGAAGGACCCAGATAAATCACCATTGACACTTGAGGAGGTAGAGAGAAGGTTATCTACCCTCAAGTATGGCCCAAATGTTACCAAGGAGGAGAAGGTGAGATTTGAGGAGATTTTCTGCAAGTTCATCCATGTGTTTGCTTTTAGTTACAAGGATTTGAAGGAAGTCATCTTGGAGGAGCACAAGATAGAGGTGGAATCACATGCAAGACCAATCCGCCAAAAGCAACGTCGCATTAGCCCACCAATATCTTTGGTTGTGAAGAGGAGATTGATAAGCTCAAGGAGGCTGGATTTATCTTTGAGGTGGAGAATTCAGAATGGGTGTCTCCAATTGTCATTGTGAAGAAAAAGAATGGCAAGCTTTGGGTATGTGTGGATTACAAGAAGCTCAATGCTGTTACCAAGAAAGACTACTACCCATTGCCATTCATTGATGAGATCTTGGAGGAGGTTGCAGGTCATGAGAGGTACAGTTTTGGAGATGGTTATAGTGGATATAACCAAATCAAGATTGCACCAGAGCATCAACAACTCACCACATTCACCACACCTTGGGGAACTTACGCTTTCAAGGTCATGCCTTTTGGGCTTTGCAATGCTCCAGCCACATTCCAACGGTTCATGAACACGGTATTTGAACCTTTCATTGGGAAATTTGTGAGAGATTTCATTGATGACTTTTGTGTCTATGGGAGCAAGGAGGAGCACTTTGAGCACCTAATCAAAGTCTTGCAACGCATGGATGAGGCAAATGCATCACTCAACCCAGAGAAGTGCATTTTTGGATGTGAAGAAGGTCTACTTTTGGGGCACATCATCTCCAAGGATGGAATAGTAGTTGATCCTAAGAAGGTGAGGAAAATCTCAGACCTTCCATTCCCTTCAAGCTTGACAAAGTTATGCCAATTCTTGGAGATGGTTGGGTACTATAGGAGGTTCATCTTCTCATTTTCCAACAAGGCTTATGCATTGAACATCTACATGAAGAAGGGTGTAGATTACATGGTGATTTTGGAAGACAAGGAGGCTCTCAAAGCTTTTGAGGAGCTCAAGCAATCCCTTGTTGTAGTTCCAATTCTTGCTAAACCTGATTGGAGTAAACCTTTCATCCTCTACACTGATGCTTCTAATGTAGCTATAGGATGCACTCTTAGTCAATTAGACCAAGATGGGCATGATCATCCAATAGCTTATGCTAGTAGGCAGATGGTTTCAGCAGAGAAGAACAACTCTGTCACGGAGAGAGAAGGGTTGGCAGTGATCTTTGGTCTCAAGAAGTTTAGACACTACTTGATTGGAGGGAAAGCCACCATTGTCACGGATCACAAGGCTTTGAAGTACATCTTCAACAAGCCTAATGTTGAAGGGAGACTAGCAAGGTGGATGATACTCTTGTCTGAGTATGACTACACCATTGAAGATAGGCCAGGAAAGAAACATGCAAATGCTGATTTATTATCTAGAGCCTATGATCATGATGGAGATGAGCCAGTGGATGATTCCTTCCCGGATGAGGAGCTCATGACAATCTCAGTCACTCAAGAGGTTCCAATGGAGTACAAGGAGATTGTGGATTTTGTGACAAGAGGTAACTATCCAGAAGGAATGCATGCTAGGGAGAGGAAGGCCCTTGCAGCAAGATCTAGACCTTACACAATGGTGGAGGATATTCTTTTTCACCAAGGAGCAGATGGTCTACTTCGAAGAGCAGTGGGTAAGGAAGAGTCTATCCTACTCATAAAGGAGTTTCATGAAGGTTTAGTATGTGGAGGATACTTTGCAGGAAAGGTGACTGCTTTCAAGATTCTAGATGCAGGTTACCATTGGAGAGAGATTTTCAAGGATTGTCTTGATTATTGCAAAACTTGTCATGTTTGTCAAGCTTTTGCTAGAAAGTATACATCCACTCCACCACTTAGATCAATTCCATTGCTAGGACCTTTTGAGAAGTGGGGAATTGATTTTGTAGGTCCTCTCAATAGAACCCCAAGGAACAATCGGTACATTGTGGTAGTTACTGATTACCTTACCAAGTGGGTTGAGGCTAGACCATTGAGGGACAAGAATGAAGATGAAGTGGGTAGATTTCTTTATGAACGCATTATCACTAGGTTTGGATGCCCTTTGGAGTTGGTTTCTGATAGAGGAGGAGAGTTTACATGAAGCATTACTACAGCCATGCTACGACATTTCTCTATCACACATAGAGTAACTACATCCTATAAGCCAAATTCCAATGGCTTGGTAGAGAGAACCAATCAGACCTTGTGCATGATGTTGGCCAAAGATGCAGAAATGGAGGGACTAAACATCATTGGGACAAGAGGATCCATGCAGTTTTATGGGAGTATAGGACAACCATGAAAACTTCCACCGGATATTCTCCATTTCAATTGGTGTATGGTATTGAGTCTACCTTACCTATTCACTTTGATCTTCCTACCTTCCAAAGCATTCATAGGAGATTGAAGAAAGCACAAGGAGGTGATGCAGAGAAGTCAAGGAAGGATCAACTCATGGAGTTGGAAGAGGCAAGAGCAGTTGCTATGGTTTGAGTGGAGCAAGCCCAAAGGAAACAAAAGGAGAGCTATGACAAGAGGCAAGGCAAGGAGAAGGTGGAGCCTTTCAAAGAAGGTGATTGGGTAATGTTGTTTGATTCCATTCGATTCAAGAGAGTGCAAAAGAAGTTTTTGCCTAAGTACTTTGGACCTTTCATAGTGGAGAAAGTGTGGGGCAATTACACCTATGATCTCAAGGAGTTGGGAGGAAGACACTTTGATAGGATTAACCATGATAAGTTGAAGATGTACCATAGAAGGTAGAGAGACCTTCACTTTGAGGACAAAGTGAAACCTTAGTCCGGGGGTAAATGTAACACCCATTTGTGCATGTGTGTGGTATTGTGATATTTAGCTTGGTATTACAAGTACTTAAGAGATATTACTTATATAGAGATAAAGCATGGTTCTATATTAGTCATGGTTAGCTAAAGTTAGTCATAGCTAAGATAGATGGGACCTTACTTTAGAGGAAGTAGAAAAGATGAGCACCACTATTTTGGATTTTAGTGTGTTGACTTGGTATTATTCCTAGGTGTTTGGCTTTGAGGAAAGAGTTGAGAACTCTTGGGCCCGCAAGCCTTTTTGATTCTTCTTTAGTCCAAGGATAGCCCATGTGAAGGAATCCTTGACTTAGTGGTTGGGTCAAGATAAGACCACATGCTTAGGGGAATATGCCCATGTGAATGGATATTCCTTTCTACTTTTTGACTTTACTTGACTTTTAGTCTAGTAACTTGAGTTACTCCGGTAATTAGTAACTTTGGTACGTAACTATTTCACAAGTATATAAACAAGGGGTGAAGAGGTACTCATCATCCTTTCATTTGCAACTATCTCTCTCTCATTGAGTTCTCTAGTGAGCAATGTCTTGAGTCTTGGAGTGTTAGCCTTGGAGGAGTATGATGGAGTTGGGGTTCCTTGCCTTCTTAGTCCATGGTGCGCTACCATAATAGCCATCAGAGGTTCATCCTGAGTGAGAGACAGGCCGGCTCACAGTACAGACCCCCACTGAGCGTGCAGCACTTCAGCCGAAGGGGGATATGAATGTAAATTGCATAACTCTTGAGGAAGAAAGACCTCAAGAAGGGAGTCCGGCCTCAAAAGGAGAATGGCCGGATCTTGAAATTTTGAAGGTTGAGACACGCTCCAGCAAGAAGAAGCGTGATCCCGAAGAACTGAGTACGACCTCGTCTTCCTCTTGAAAGGCAAAGAGACTTCGCCCAAAAGCCATTCTTTCGGCCAAGGAGGAAAAGATCCTCACAAAAGCCAAAGCTAAAGCCTTGCAGAAAGAATTAAAGGAGGCATTACTCAGGATTCGGGAACTGAGTTTGGAAGAAGAGACGAAGACAAAGTTTCCAATTTTTCCGGCAGACATTTGATCCAAAGTTAAGGGTCTGATCCAAGCCGAGGTGGGCCAACCTGAGGAACCTCGGGTTAAGGCCATCAGCAAGCCCGTCACCATTTTGAAGCGTCTCGAAGTCAAGAGGGAACATGGAGAGACTTTGGATCCAAAGCCAAAGACAAAGACAGTCAAATTGGGAGGAGTTCCCCAATATGATATTATAGCCGATCTGGCCACCACAAATGCCAACGTTACATTCAAGCAATTGTGGGAAGATAACAAGCTGTACAAGAGACAGCTTAATTTGGCCCTCAAGAAGGTGAGGTCGATGTCAAAGAAGGACCTGCCGGCTATTTATCGTATTGAACAAGAAGATTTGGGATCTCCCGAGGTAGACGCGGAGATTGCAGGGTGCATGATCACATCAATACCCATTGATTCTGGGTCCGGTGTGAATGTCATGACCAAAGATACTGCAAATCGACTCGGGTTTCATACGTCTGAACCCACACCCCGAGTTTTGAAGTTTGCAGACCAAACTAGGAGACAGCCACTGGGCATGCTGTCGAACATTACCACAATCATTGGAGGGGTACCCTTCAAGTTGAATTACATCGTGTTGCGACCAGTGACAAAAACTGGTAACCCTATGTTGATCGGCAGACCCTGGTTGTACAATGCCCAAGTTGTAGTGGATTGGCATCACCAAAAGTTAAGATTCAAGGACATTTCATCCGAAGAGCAGAAGCTGGTGACTATGAGTTGGACAAAGGTTCCCCATCTCGGGGAAACAAGTTTGTCGGAAGAGGAGGACGAATCCAAAGACTCATCGTCTTTGTCCTTAGACGAATCCAAAGACAAAGTCCAAGTTAATTACTTGGAATGCTACAAGGTGGATGTTGAAGACAAAGATCCATATGACCTCACCTTGGGTGACCTTGACTTGGAGGAAGGGGGTTTGATGGCCGCTCACCTTGGGTTAAGTCGAGTAAGCCACGTTGAAGGAGTCATCAACCCCGATGACTGTCAAGATGTGTTACTAACTGAAGGAAAGATTTTAAAAATCTCGAAGATAGTTACTTCGGAGGAGTTGGCAGGATACACTGCCCTGTTTATAGAGTTTTAGGATGTATTTGCCTGGTCGATTGATCAAATGCCGGGTATTCCACAAGAATTCGGAGAACACCGGATTGATCTGGTTGAAGGTGCAATTCCGGTTTGGCAACGACAATACCACCTGAACCCGAAGTACTTGCTTTTGGTGAAAGATGAAATCGACAAGTACTTAGGGGCCGAAATCATCTTTCCTATCTTGAGCAATGAATGGGTCTCCCCCATTGTCATTGTCCCGAAGAAGAAAATAGGGAAGATCCGAGTGTGCCAAGACTTCCGAAAGTTGAACGCAGTTACAAGGAAAGATCATCATCCCTTGCCTTTTACCGATACAATTTTAGATCAGGTAGCTGGGCATCCTTGTTATAGTTTTCTTGATGGATTTTCAAGGTACAATCAAGTATCCATTCAAGAAGAGGACAAGGATAAAACTACATTCACGACCGATTGGGGCACTTTCGCTTACAATCAAATGCCCTTTGGGTTGTGTAATACTCCCGCTACTTTCCAGCGGATGATGAATTCAATCTTCAAAGATTTCCTGTGCAAATTTGTGGAAGTTTTTATTGATGACTTTTGTGTGTTTGGGCGAAGAGATGTACATTTAGATTACCTTTGCCAAACGTTTGAACGGTGTCGTTTTGCCGGCTTGTCATTACACCCAGAGAAATGCTTCTTTGCAATGAAGGAGGGAATTCTTCTGGTGCATCGGGTGTCAAGCCGAGGTATTGAAGTCGATGTTAAGAAGGTTAAGATAATTGCAGCTTTGGAATCCCCAAAGAACATCCAGGAGCTGAGAGCCTTCTTGGGACATGTCGGATATTACAGACGCTTTGTGTCAAACTATGCAATGCTTGTTGCACCACTCACAAAGCTTCTAAAGAAATCCGAAGACTATATGTGGGAAGCAAGTCAAGAAGAAGCTTTCCAGGTGTTGAAGAAGAAATTGGTTGAAGCACCAGTCATGAGGGCACCAAATTGGGACGTCCCTTTTCATGTATATGTGGACACTTTGTCCATGGCCATTGGAGTTGTCTTAAGTCAGAAGGACGAGAAGCAGAAGGACTACCCGGTGTATTATGCCAGCTGACAACTTTCAGTTTCTGAAAAGAACTATTCAACAACTGAAAGAGAAGCACTCGGAATGGTGTATGCTTGCAAGAAATTTTGTCATTATTTGTTGGGGTATGAGTTTGTCTTCTATGTTGACCATTACGCATTGCAACATTTGGTCAAGAAGGCAGATTTATCAGGACGAATTGCAAGATGGATCTTGTTATTACAAGAGTATACTGTACAAGTAAGGAAGGGAGCTTTTCATTTGAATGCGGACTTCCTGTCCAGGTTAGAAACTCAAGACCAGGAGTGGGGAATTGATGATCAGTTCCCTGACGAAGAGTTGTATCACTTATTAGCAATGCAAAGTACAAGGTATGCAGCTGAATATAATTATCTGAATACTCTCCAGTGTCCTGAGGGGATGGAACCGGAACAGCGGGCAGTCTTTCTCAGGAAAATGGGGCCGTACCAGCTTAAACACAACATTTTATTTAAGATGGGCAAAGGCGAAGTACTTCGGCGATGCTTGGAGTCATACGAAGTAGGAGGAGTAATCGAATCTTTACACTCCGAGGCATCGGGAGGACACTATGCTTTGAAGAATACTGTAAAGAAAATTCTTTCGGCAGGGTATTGGTGGCCTACAATGTACAAAGATGTACATGCTCATATCCGAAGCTGTGATGCTTGTCAGAGAACGGGGAAGCCGACGGCTACTTCCTAATGGCCTTTGAGACCAATTTTGCCTTTGGCCCCATTTGAGAAATGGGGGATTGATTTTGTGGGTCCCATTCAACTAGTGACCTGAGTCACAAGAAAGTGCTACATTTTGGTCTGCACTGACTATGCTACCAAGATGGTCGAAGCGGAAGCAACTCGCAGAGATGATGCTGAAATGGTGGCGGAATTTTTCTTTCAAAACATCATCTCCCGATATGGGTGTCCTCTAGAATTGGTCAGTGACCAAGGCACACATTTTTTGAACTCAGTAATGGAGGCATTAACCAAGTACTTTCAGATTAAACATCGGAAGATGACTCCTTACAACCCAAAAGAAAATGGCTTAACAGAAAGAGCAAATGGGTTACTTTGGAAAATTTTGAATAAGGTGACTGTCAATTATGCCCATGACTGGGATACAAAATTTCCAGCCGCGTTGTGGGCATATCGAACGATAGAGAAGATAACAACCAAACAAACTCCATACTTCTTGACATATGGCTTGCATCCCATACTGCCAGTTGAATTTGAAGTTTCGACATATCGGGTTCTGTGCAAAGAACGAATGTCGGAAGAAGAAAGTCAAGATCTTTGGATTCATCAACTAATGTGGTTAGAAGAGAAAAGAGACGATGCAATGCAAACCACGAAAGAAGTACAAGCATAGAGGAAAGTCAGGCACGATAAGAGAATCAAGCCTGTGACTGTACGAGAAGGGGATTTGGTTTTGTTATATGACAATCACCGAATATTTTTTCCAGGCAAGTTGCATTTGAGATAGATGGGTCCCTATCGAGTTCTTCATCTTTATGAAAATAGATCCATGCAGCTCGTCGACTTGGAAGGTAACCCTTTTGCCACTCGAGTAAACAGGTGGAGAGTTCAGATATTGGACCATAGACTCGGAAGTTTCTAAAGCACCCGAGATCTATGTTTGCGGGAACGCTCACATTTGAAGGAGGGAGTATGTGGTGCCCACATTTTTGTTTTTTCTAGAATAAAGGAGAAGAAGTGTATAGAGAAGTTGGATTGTGCCTGTATGGCCAAAGAAGGTGAAAAAAAGAGTCTTCGGGTTGAAACTTGAAGTAAAGTGACTTCGGGTCATAAGGCAAAGTACTCAGAAATGCCCTGTCAACATACAATACAAAGTAAATTGTCTTTGGATCGAGGGGAGCTCAACCCGAGGCGAAGACAGTCTAACAACCTTTCATTGGGTTGAGAAATTCAAGAAGGCGCCAATTCAAAACTGGCGGCTCATACGCGCAAAGGTTGATTGACAGTGACAGGTGCATGCCGGAGGTGTGATTTCTCGGTAGAAACTCGAAGTGACGGAAGACGAAGAGGTGCAACTCTATAAAAATCGAAACTGCAACGATGAAATGTCAAGCAATTTTCCTTTGCCGTTGAGGGTCGTCTTGCAGGTGATCGGGGAAAGGGAAATAGAGTTAGGCTCGTGTTAGTGCGCAAGGGAGAAGTCGTGAGAGTGAAATCGAGAGAAAGTGAGAAATCAGAAGAGATGGGAGGAGGGAAGAACTCTGAATTCGTAGTGAGAAATCATGCGATTTGGAGATTAGATGTAGTAGTGAGGATCGAAGTCTTGAGCCAACTTCGGATCACATTTCTGGCATGGAACTGGAACGTAAGTTTTCCAGGATTCATGATAGAAATCATTGAGAGTAAGTGTCTCGATGGACCCGAGGAAGAAGGGAAGAGAGGAAATCCAGCTCGCTGGATAGAGTCGGATTGGAGATTGGTACTTGGGAAGGAGGCAGGCTCGGAGCAGGGAGCCACGTTCTTGGGGAAAGGAGAGATAGCCCAAGAAACTCAGGAGGTGAGAGATGCCTTCTTGTTGAAGAGAACAAAGAAATAGGCACAAGGTAGAAAGTTACAAAGACCCTGTCAAGAGAGGAATTGTGAGTGCTTTGATGGCAATCCTGAAGCCGGAGAGAACAACATATGTGATGAAACACCAAGCGGTGTTCACAAATTGTTTGCAAGAGAACCAATTAATTGGGCAAGGTGTTTTCACAGGAGAACAAGGCAGATGGTGTGGAGTCTACGGGATAAGTCACCTCCACATTATATTGTGCCGTTTGCAGCGCATTTCTACCTTGGGCTCAATTTGCTGAACTCGGCGGAGTGGAATCGGATGGTGTTGCACTTCCATCCGAATATGCAAAAGGAGGTCGATGTCGAGGAGCAGCAATACATTTTGCAAATCCGGAGCACGGATGATTACTACCCTAATCCGGGAAAAACGTGGAGGTTGTGGTAAGTACCCCGACAAAGAAGAGGACTTGGCAAGCAGAAGCCGAAGAAAACAAGAAACCTCGGAAGATGCAGAGAAGTAACCCAAGGCGAGGAATGGTGGTAATTGAGTCCAAAGATGAAGATTTAGAAGGCGAGGCCAAGCTCAAGACGGAGGACTCGGAGCATGAGGAGGAACCTGAGCTTACACTACAGAGTGGACATACGAGCAGTGATAGTGAGGACAGTGGAGAAATGACCTCGGCGCCAGTGGCTGAAGAATACGAAGAAGAAGTGCAGGCCAAGGTAGAAGCCGAAGACAATATAGTGCTGGAAGACAAAGTACCAGTGCCAGAGGACAAGAAGATTGCAGTGCAATGAGGAGTTCACTCGCAACGTAAGGCGAAGTGTGAGCCGGGACCGAGTCGAGTGAAGGCAGAGGTAGAAGAAAGCTCGGGCAGTGAGCCATCAATCCCGATATGAAGACTCCAGAGAATAAGGCAAGTATTGGGAGAACACAAGGAGAGAAGAGAGACCCCTCCGCGGGAAGAAGAAGTTGCCAGTGATGGAGTGGAGTACCTACGAGAGGTAGTGTGCCTGTTGCTAGTAAAGTTGGAGCAGAAGAAGAAGGAGATGCAGTCGACTTGTCCCGAGGTAAAGACTGTACTGCAGGTGGTAGCAAGATTAGAAGAAGAGAACTCGGAGTTGAAGAGGAGCGTAACCTGAGGTGAGAAGAAGAGAGATTACAAGAGTTACTTTGTAATCAGGAAGAGAAGGTTGAACAGAAGGAGAAAGAGAAGGAAGCGGTGAAAGTTGAGTTCGAGGAAGAGTTGGTGATGTACAAAGAGGAATGGCTTGCAGATCGGGAACAAGAAAGGAAGACAAGATTGGAGCCATTGAAGGAGATAGTCCTCAGAGTGAATGCGATGTTAAGTACAGAAGCCAACATTCGAATTGAAGAAGCGCGTCTGCACGAGTTGAAGTTGTTGGTGCATGAGAGGAGGCAAAGACAAGCGAAGGACATGGAGATGAATGCCTTGTTAATAAAATTAAGAACTTGTGTAGATAGGAAGGTGTTGGAAGTAGAGGATAACATTTCCATTAGATTAGACTTAGTGAAGGTAGAGCTAGAAAAACTTCGGAAAGATGTTAAAGCAAAACCCGAAGTAGATAACATAGGAGTCCAAATGTCTTTGGAGTTGCCATCAGAGACATTAGAGAAGAGTGGGTCAAGAGATAAGGAGTTAGATAGATTACCCACTAGTGAAATTTCAGATCAGGAAAGAGAATTGCTGGACTTGGTAGAAGAAGTAGAAGATCTGAAACCCGAGGAAAAGATAGTAGGAAGTAAGATTACTTCGGGTTCAGGTTTGAAAGCCGATGACGATGTAGACATCGGATCATAGTGGTAACAGATTTGAGATTTGAATAGACAGATATGAAGAGGTGCATTGTCATTTTGGATCTGCAGGTTAGAACAGTTTTTAGAACGGTATAGTTGTTAGAATTGTCGATTGCTTCACTATTTAAGAGTGGCATTCACAGAGAATTGTTGTTTAGTGCTCATTATTTCTGAGAATAGATAAAGCGAAGTGCTGTGAAGTAGTGCTTGTTGCTTGAGCTTGATTCCGAGTATCAGCTTTGCAATTGTGTTTGTGAGTGTTTGGAGAAATTCAAAGTGCAAGTCAGTGTGTTTGTTGGATGTTGGATTCCGTAGCCTTGATCTTCATTCTGTGTGTTTGATCCTGAGTGAAGTGCAATGGGAGCAATGCCTTGACAAATCTGAGAGGAATTGTAGTGTTGGTAGTATTTTGCATTTGTGAGTGCAGTGCAAAGTTGATGTGAAGCAATTTTGATCGAGGAAGTTGTGCCTTCAGTGGAGGGGTAGAACACAATTCTGAGGTGAAGTCGTTTTGCAGTGAAGTGCCATTTTTAGGAGAGCTTGAATCATCACAATCAAGATTGTTTGGAAAGAATTGATGGATTTGTGATTAAGGAGTGTTAATTTATGACAAGACTGCAAGTCAGTGCTTGTTACTCTCTTCTGGGTGTGGTTTTTACCTGAGAGATTAAAGACGCAACCAAGAAGAACTAAATTGTTACTTTGACTTTGTATTTGGACATTTCTGACTCGTATCTCTACGGGAACAAACTTTACTGACCCGATTACCGCAAAAGTGATATTTTGTTGGGTTGTCATAGAATTGCATCAATCTCTATTGGTGCTGGCTCCTCCACTTGTGTGTAGTGTATTGGTAGGCTTTGTGGGGGTCGAGGTCAAGACCAAGTTGTTTCCACCAAGGAATCAAAATGTTTGGCCAACCGCATGGCTTCCTCCAAGTGTGGTGGCTCTTGCATGGTTACCTCTTATTTGGTTCTTGCCTTCAAGCCCCTCATGAATTGATCCAAAGCTTCACCTTCCAAAATATCTGGAATTTGCATGATAGTGTTTTGGAACTGCGTGATGTAACTTCTTACAGAGCCAATCTGTTTCAACTCTGCCAACTTATCTCGTGCAGCTCGTGTGACATTTATAGCTTGGAACTGACTGATTATTGCACTCTTGAATTCTGCCCATGTCAAGATTGGTGCAACCATTTGTCATTCGGCTCACTATACTTGAAACCTCCACCATAGCTTTGCTACTCCATCCAATTGGCTAGAAGCCAAGAGAATCTGTTTTCACTCATCTTGTAGATTGGTAGCTTCAAAATAACGTTCACAATCAAACACAAAATTCTCCACTACACCCGGGAGATTCTTGCCTTCAAATACCTTGGGTTTAGGGAATCTGATCCAATCTTCTCCTTCTTGAATTGGTACTCTCTCCACCTGCTCTTGTCGTCAAAGATCTCATTCATCCAACAATCAAGTAAGGTGCTCGATTTGTTGTTGCATAGCAAGGATAACATCAGGTATTGCCGCCATGGTTGCTCCTCTATCACACCACTCCCAATCTATCTAATTTATTAACACATAAAAACAACACGTCCACCGTTCTCTACAAGTTACAACCGGAAGCACCAAGGGTTCCTCAGATATGGTGATCATATGCAGAAAATCTTGTCCAAAGTGCAAGGTGATGATCTGTGTGAAATGATGCTTGGGTAGTATTTGGATGCAAAAATCCCAATGGTTTGGTGGAAGTGGATTTGGTGGTCCATAAATTCCATCCATCCCATTCCTACTCTGATACTAATGTAAAAGACCGAATCCGAGGAGAAAAATAGGAGAATGGAAACTCACATTGGGACACTTGAATGAGAGAAAACTCCAAATGCCTAGCATGAGCTTTGGCTTTGGTATTTATAAGTAGCATACAAGGCCCTTGAGAAGCTTTTCAAGAAGCTTCCTCAAGCCGCTTTCTTAGAGTGCAAGCCAAGTTAACTAGGAAGCTTCTCAAGAAGCTTCCTTCTAGAACCCGCCTACTTGGCGTGCAAGCTAAACTAGTTGGAAGCTTCTAGAAGCTTCCTTCTAGAAGCTACTTACTTAAGGTGCAAGCTAAGTTAACCGTGAAGCTTCCCAAGAAGCTTCCTAGATACTTCCAGAATATTCTAGGCTACTTTGTCTTATGTGCTACTTCGTAAGCTCAACTAACTTTGTCACTAAACTCCATATTGTTACACCAATCCACCACAACTTGGGCACTGTACAACCAGGGTCTTCCGATCAATAGAGGGTAACCAGTCTTTGTCAATAGTCGCAACATGATGTAGTTCAACTTGAAGGGAACCCCTCCAATGATCGTGGTTGTGTTTGACAGCATGCCCAAAGGCTGTCTCCTGGTTTGGTCTGCAAACTTCAACACTCGGGGTGTTGGTTCAAACGTATGATACCCAAGTCGATTTGTAGTATCTTCGGTCATGACATTCACACCGCACCTTGAATCAATGGGTATCGATGTGATCATGCACCTTGCAATCTCCGCGTCTACCTTGGGAGATCCAAATCTTCTTGTTCAATACGATAAATAGCAAGCATGTCCTTCTTTGACATCAACCTCACCTTCTTGAGTGCCGAATTCAGCTGCTTCTTGTACAGCTTGTTATCTTCCCACAATTGCTTGAATGTAACATTGGCATTTTTGGCTGCCAGATCTGCTACAATATCGTATTGGGGTACTCCTCCCAATTTGATTGTCTTTGCCTTTGGCTTCGGGTCCAAAGTCTCTCCATGTTCCTTCTTGACTTCGGGACGCTTCAAAATGGTAACGGGCTTGCTAATGGCCTTTACCCGAGGTTCCTTGGGTTGGCCCACCTCGGCTTGGATCAGACCTGTGAGCCGGCCTGTCTCTCACTCAGGATGAACCTCTGATGGCTATTATGGTAGCGCACCATGGACTAAGAAGGCAAAGAACCCGAACTCCATCATACTCCTCCAAGGCTAACACTCCAAGACTCAAGACATTGCTCACTAGAGAACTTAATGAGAGAGAGATAGTTGCAAATGAAAGGATGTTGAGTACCTCCTCACCCCTTGTTTATATACTTGTGAAATAGTTACGCAACAAAGTTACTAATTACCATAGTAACTCAAGTTACTAGACTAAAAGTCAAGTAAAGTCAAAAAGTAGAAAGGAATATCCATTCCCATGGGCATATTCTCCTAAGCATGTGGTCTTATCTTGACCTATAACACCCATTTGTGCATGTGTGTGGTATTGTAATATTTAGCTTGGTATTACAAGTACTTAAGAGATATTATTTATATAGAAATAAAGGATGGTTCTATATTAGTCATGGTTAGCTAAAGTTAGTCATAGCTAAGATAGATGGGACCTTACTTTAGAGGAAGTAGAAAAGATGAGCACCACTATTTTGGATTTTAGTATGTTGACTTGGTATTATTCCTAGGTGTTTGGCTTTGGGGAAGGAGTTGAGAACTCTTGGGCCCGCAAGCCTTTTTGTTTTGGATTCTTCTTTAGTCCAAGGATAGCCCATGTGAAGGAATCCTTGCTTTAGTGGTTGGGTCAAGATAAGGGAGATATGCCCATGTGAATGGATATTCCTTTCTACTTTTTGACTTTACTTGACTTTTAGTCTAGTAACTTGAGTTACTACGGTAATTAGTAACTTTGGTATGTAACTATTTCACAAGTATATAAAAAAGGGGTGAGGATGTACTCATCATCTTTTCATTTGCACCTATCTCTCTCTCATTAAGTTCTCTAGTGAGCAATGTCTTGAGTCTTGGAGTGTTAGCCTTGGAGGAGTATGATGGAGTTCGGGTTCCTTGCCTTCTTAGTCCATGGTGCGCTACCATAATAGCCATCAGAGGTTCATCCTGAGTGAGAGACAGGCCGGCTCACTTGGAGAGAACATTAGGAGAGGAGAGGGCTGAACTTATGTTAGAGAACCAGGATCCATTTGTATACCTTGTAGTTCATTATGATGTCTTTGAGGTGATTTTGTACATCTTGTACACATGAGAGGAATTGGAGAGATTGTGTGAGGTGGATTGCAGATTTTGGGGATTAAGGTGATTTTGGGCAAAATCTCAAGTTTGAGATCTGGACTTGAGATTTCTACACATGATAGCTTGGGTTATCTTTCAGTTAGCACACTTCAAATTATTGAGAGAGCTTCTATGCGCACTGGGCTAGAATTTTTGAAAGTTGATAGGGTAAAGTGCTCCCGCAACTGCATGCTCTCTGGAAAATTGTACAGAGTCTGCCATTTCTTCAATTTTCTGTGAATTGTCCTGAAAATATCCAAGAAAATTCAGTGCATTGTGTCCTACCTGATGCCACAAACATTAGGGAGAGATCGTTTTTGCGCATGGCGTTATGAGTTTTTGAAGTGAGGGGGGTGGTTTTCAAACCAAATCTGAAATATGGGTGCTGAATAGAAAGGTGTCTAGGCCAAATGGCTTGATGAAAAGATCTGAAACTTTGCAGGAAGGGACGCCCTAGAGCTGTTATCAAGTGTGCAAAATTTCAGAGGACTGTGACATATTGGTTGGGAGATTTGAGTGACATTGTGAGGAAGGGTCAATTCTGCAGAGTGGAGATCTCATGCATGAGAAGTTTGAGATCAACAAAAAGCATGTTTGAGTGTTTAGATTCATGTTGGGGAACATGGAGAGTCATCAAGAGTGGAAATTGAGATTATGCAAGGTTCCCCAAGGGTTTGAGGTGATTGTAGGGGTGGATTTGAGGAAAAGAGAGTTTACAATAGAATTTGAAGAGAGTGTTGAGAGGATCCAAAAACCTACACCACTTGGAGGAAAGAGTGAGTCTAAGTGCTTTCTATGTGGAGAGAAGGGACATAAGGCAAGTTCATGTCCATTGACCTTTGAGAGCAAGAGATTGAGGGAAAGGAGAGACTTACTTGACTTGAGTTTGCATGTTGGACCTTCTTCACCAAGATTGGGAGGGAGAAGATCTAAGACCAAGGAGTTGTGTGAGGTTTGTGGAGTTGAAGGACTTCCAAAAGGACATGAGTGTAGTGGAGTAAAAGCACTTTTGGAAACTTTGGTGAAGGATCTTGGAGAGAGTCTTAGTACAGCTACAGAAATACTACCACCTTCATCAGCTAGTTCTCAAGATTAGTGATGGAGATAATCTTTCAACTTATGGATAAACTATCCATGAGAGTTAGATTAATATGCACTCTAGGATTTGATGTTGCTATAGAAATCTTGGAGCAACCTGAACCTTTTGTGTTCCCTAGAGTGGATTATTCTCAGATGGTGTTAGTCATGTATATACTCTATTAGTAATAGAGTGAGAGAAAAAAAAAAAGAAAAAAAAATTGAGAGAAAAGAAAGATAGTGAGGGGTTAAGATGGGGAAACTTCCGGTTTTCTTTGGCAAGGATGGAGAAGATGTGGAGGCCTTTGTGAGAGACTTCAAGAGAGCTTGCATAGGAAACAATGAGAGGAGGAAGAATGAGTGGGCCTCATTATTACCAGATTTCTTTGAGGATGCAGCACTTACATGGTATGAGTCAGAATACCAAAAGAGAGAGAGGAGAGAGGGGAAGAGGAGTCTTGGGAGACTTTGACTTCAGCACTCATTGAGAACTTTCTTCCTGATGAGAGTTATGAGAGATTGATGAGTGAGGTTACATTTCTCAAGCAAGGAGATGGAGAGAAAGTGAGGGTCTATGTGGAAAGAGTGGAAAAGTTGGAGTCCAGATTTTGCATAGTGTTGAGGAAGGGTGGGGATGATGTGGAGACTACAATGATTGGCATAGGGGCCATGCTCACCAAGAATTTTGTGGGAGGATTGAGACCACAAATTAGAAGCAAGGTGAGATATGAGAAACCTTCTTCCAAGGTTGAAGCTATCAAGATCGCAATTCGTATGGAGGAGAGTTTGGAAGGGGATGAGAGTGATTTGGTGGTGAAGGAGGTTGTGCATCCTCCTCAAGGATACAAGTATGGTGGAACTTCTGATACTTTGGTGACAAGGGTTGCACCTGAAGTAGTAGTTGCTCCAGTTCTTCACCTCCACCAAAAGATCCACTCCAAACCATCACAGAACAACTTGCGGATCTCAAGATCAATGTGGTGCAACTATGGGAGAAGAGAGAGGTGGATCAGAATGTAGGGAGAGGGCCTAGGAGTTATGGAAACTATCCATATAGAGGAGGCCAACCAGCCAACAATTTCAATGATAGAAATTGTTTTGGTTGTGGAGGAAGAGGCCATATCCAAAGGGATTGCCCAAATTCCACTTACCATGGAGGAAGGGGTTATGAGGGAGCCAATAGAGGGAAAGAGGGAGGTAGTGAAACCCAAGTGGCTCCTAATCCCAACAAAGGTAAGGGGATAGCATCCATAGATGTGGTTGAGAGCAAGTATGAGAAGGGAGAGTGCTCAAACTCCAAGGGTCTTAATTTGGAGCTTTTGGCACAAGAGAAGAAGAGAGCTCGTTTTGCAGAGGATGTTCACTCTTCTCAAGAATTTACTTCAAGCAAGGATACTCCTATGTCTACTAGGAGCACTCGCACCTCAACACCATCAACAACAAAGACTCCAAGGAAGAAGTTGGGGATGGAGGACTTCTTGATCTCAAAGCAACAATGGAACTACAATGTGTTGGAGGATGTTGGTAGTCACAAGGCTAACATCACAGTGGGCCAATTAATTGCTTTGAACCCTACCTTGAGAAAGGAGCTTCGAGGTGGTTTGAGTTCTTCAAGGAGCAAGAAGAAGAAGAAGGCAAAAGTTCCAGTATCAATGGGGGTGGTAAATGCCAAGCCAGCACCATGGGAAGCTTGTGAATATGCCTCCAAGATTGATGTGAGAGTGAATGGTCACAACATCAAGGATGCATTGGTTGATGGAGGATCAGTAGTGAATGCCATGTCAGAAAGGTTGATGAAGAAGTTGGGTATGATACCCTCAAGACCTTCAACATTTGTGGTGAGCATGGCAAACAAGCAACAAGTTCGACCAGTAGGGGTGATGGATAAGGTGGTAGTTTCAGTTATGGGAGTTCAAAATCTCATGACTTTCCAAGTCTTGAAGGATTCAAGCTATGAGTTACTTCTTGGGAGGCCATGGTTGAGAGCAGTACGCACAACTGATCGATGGCACAAAGGGTACTTGAGGATTGGGCCATCAAACCATAGAGTCACTATTCCTGTGACTAACACCACCAACACTTCACATTCAGATACACCATCTTCTGATTATTGGGAATCAGATTCTGAAGAAGGAGCTTCAGGTGTGGACACAAGCATGGAAGAGGAGACTTCCACGGAGGAGGATGAATCTGAATCTGATTCAGATGTGTATCCTTTGTGTGCTATGGATTTTGCACCTAAGCCAGAGGTTTTGAAGGACCCAGATAAATCACCATTGACACTTGAGGAGGTAGAGAGAAGGTTATCTACCCTCAAGTATGGCCCAAATGTTACCAAGGAGGAGAAGGTGAGATTTGAGGAGATTTTCCGCAAGTTCATCCATGTGTTTGCTTTTAGTTACAAGGATTTGAAGGAAGTCACCTTGGAGGAGCACAAGATAGAGGTGGAGTCACATGCAAGACCAATCCGCCAAAAGCAACGTCGCATTAGCCCACCAATATCTTTGGTTGTGAAGGAGGAGATTGATAAGCTCAAGGAGGCTGGATTTATCTTTGAGGTGGAGAATTCAGAATGGGTGTCTCCAATTGTCATTGTGAAGAAAAAGAATGGCAAGCTTTGGGTATGTGTGGATTACAAGAAGCTCAATGCTGTTACCAAGAAGGACTACTACCCATTGCCATTCATTGATGAGATCTTGGAGGAGGTTGCAGGTCATGAGAGGTACAATTTTGGAGATGGTTATAGTGGATATAACCAAATCAAGATTGCACTAGAGCATCAACAACTCACCACATTCACCACACCTTGGGGAACTTACGCTTTCAAGGTCATGCCTTTTGGGCTTTGCAATGCTCCAGCCACATTCCAACGGTTCATGAACAAGGTATTTGAACCTTTCATTGGGAAATTTGTGAGAGATTTTATTGATGACTTTTGTGTCTATGGGAGCAAGGAGGAGCACTTTGAGCACCTAATCAAAGTCTTGCAATGCTTGGATGAGGCAAATGCATCACTCAACCCAGAGAAGTGCATTTTTGGACGTGAAGAAGGTCTACTTTTGGGGCATATCATCTCCAAGGATGGAATAGCAATTGATCCTGAGAAGGTGAGGAAAGTCTCAGACCTTCCATTCCCTTCAAGCTTGACAAAGTTATGCCAATTCTTGGGGATGGTTGGGTACTATAGGAGGTTCATCTTCTCATTTTCCAACAAGGCTTATGCATTGACCATCTACATGAAGAAGGGTGTAGATTACATGGTGATTTTGGAAGACAAGGAGGCTCTCAAAGCTTTTGAGGAGCTCAAGCAATCCCTTGTTGTAGCTCCAATTCTTGCTAAACCTGATTGGAGTAAGCCTTTCATCCTCTACATTGATGCTTCTAATGTAGCTATAGGATGCACTCTTAGTCAATTAGACCAAGATGGGCATGATCATCCAATAGCTTATGCTAGTAGGCAGATGGTTTCAGCAGAGAAGAACAACTCTATCACGGAGAGAGAAGGGTTGGCAGTGATCTTTGGTCTCAAGAAGTTTAGACACTACTTGATTGGAGGGAAAGCCACCATTGTCACGGACTAGCAAGGTGGATGATACTCTTGTCTGAGTATGACTACACCATTGAAGATAGGCCAGGAAAGAAACATGCAAATGCTGATTTATTATCTAGAGCCTATGATCATGATGGAGATGAGCCAGTGGATGATTCCTTCCCGGATGAGGAGCTCATGACAATCTCAGTCACTCAAGAGGTTCCAATGGAGTACAAGGAGATTGTGGATTTTGTGACAAGAGGTAACTATCCAGAAGGAATGCATGCTAGGGAGAGGAAGGCCCTTGCAGCAAGATCTAGACCTTACACAATGGTGGAGGATATTCTTTTTCACCAAGGAGCAGATGGTCTACTTCGAAGAGCAGTGGGTAAGGAAGAGTCTATCCTACTCATAAAGGAGTTTCATGAAGGTTTAGTATGTGGAGGATACTTTGCAGGAAATGTGATTGCTTTCAAGATTCTAGATGCAGGTTACCATTGGAGAGAGATTTTCAAGGATTGTCTTGATTATTGCAAAACTTGTCATGTTTGTCAAGCTTTTGCTAGAAAGTCTACATCCACTCCACCACTTAGATCAATTCCATTGCTAGGACCTTTTGAGAAGTGGGGAATTGATAATGTAGGTCCTCTCAATAGAACCCCAAGGAACAATTGGTACATTGTGGTAGTTACTGATTACCTTACCAAGTGGGTTGAGGTTAGACCATTGGGGGACAAGAATGAAGATGAAGTGGGTAGATTTCTTTATGAACGCATTATCACTAGGTTTGGATGCCCTTTGGAGTTGGTTTTTGATAGAGGAGGACTGTTTACAGTTTCTTTATATAGAGACTAAGGATGGTTCTATATTAGTCATGGTTAGCTAAAGTTAGTCATAGCTAACATAGATGGGACCTTACTTTAGAGGAAGTAGAAAAGATGAGCACCACTATTTTGGATTTTAGTATGTTGACTTGGTATTATTCCTAGGTGTTTGGCTTTGGGGAAAGAGTTGAGAACTCTTGGGCCCGCAAGCCTTTTTGTTTTGGATTCTTCTTTAGTCCAAGGATAGCCCATGTGAGGGAATCCTTGCTTTAGTGGTTGGGTCAAGATAAGGGGAATATGCCCATGTGAATGGATATTCCTTTCTACTTTTTGACTTGACTTGACTTTTAGTCTAGTAACTTGAGTTACTACGGTAATTAGTAACTTTGGTGCGTAACTATTTCACAAGTATATAAACAAGGGGTGAGGAGGTACTCATCATCCTTTCATTTGCAACTATCTCTCTCTCATTGAGTTCTCTAGTGAGCAATGTCTTGAGTCTTGGAGTGTTAGCCTTGGAGGAGTTTGATGGAGTTGGGGTTCCTTGCCTTCTTAGTCCATGGTGCGCTACCATAATAGCCATCAGAGGTTCATCCTGAGTGAGAGACAGGCCGGCTCACAGACCCAACCACTAAGTCAAGGATTCCTTCACATGGGCTATCCTTGGACTAAAGAAGAATCCAAAACAAAAAGGCTTGCGGGGCCAAGAGTTCTCAACTCTTTCCTCAAAGCCAAACACCTAGGAATAATACCAAGTCAACGCACTAAAATCCAAAATAGTGGTGCTCATCTTTTCTACTTCCTCTAAAGTAAGGTCCCATCCTCAAAGAAATCTGGTAATAATGAGGCCCACTCATTCTTCCTCCTCTCATTGTTTCCTATGCAAGCTCTCTTGAAGTCTCTCACAAAGGCCTCCACATTTTCTCCATCCTTGCCAAAGAAAACCGGAAGTTTTCCCATCTTAACCCCTCACTTTCTTTCTTTTCTCTCAATTTTTTTTCTCTTTTCTTTTCTCTCACTCTATTACTAATAGAGTATATACATGACTAACACCATCTGAGAATAATCCACTCTAGGGAAAACAAAAGGTTCAGGTTGCTCCAAGATTTCTATAGCAACATCAAATCCTAGAGTGCATATTAATCTAACTCTCATGGATAGTTTATCCATAAGTTGAAAGATTATCTCCATCACTAATCTTGAGAACTAGCTGATGAAGGTGGTAGTATTTCTGTAGCTGTACTAAGACTCTCTCCAAGATCCTTCACCAAAGTTTCCAAAAGTGCTTTTACTCCACTACACTCATGTCCTTTTGGAAGTCCTTCAACTCCACAAACCTCACACAACTCCTTGGTCTTAGATCTTCTCCCTCCCAATCTTGGTGAAAAAGGTCCAACATGCAAACCCAAGTCAAGTAAGCCTCTCCTTTCCTCAATCTCTTGCTCTCAAAGGTCAATGGACATGAACTTGCCTTATGTCCCTTCTCTCCACATAGAAAGCACTTAGACTCACTCTTTCCTCCAAGTGGTGTAGGTTTTTGGATCCTCTCAATACTCTCTTCAAATTCTATTGTAAACTCTCTTTTCCTCAAATCAACCCCTAAAATCACCTCAAACCCTTGGGGAACCTTGCATAATCTTAATTTCCACTCTTGATGACCCTCCATGTTCCCAACATGAATCTAAACACTCAAACATGCTTTTTGTTGATCTCAAACTTCTCATGCATGAGATCTCCACTCTGCAGAATTGACCCTTCCTCACAATGTAACTCAAATCTCCCAACCAATATGTCACAGTCCTCTGAAATTTTTCACACTTGATAACAGCTCTAGGGTGTCCCTCCCTGCAAACTTTCAGATCTTTTCATCAAGCCATTTGGCCTAGAAACCTTTCTATTCAGCACCCATATTTCAGATTTGGTCTGAAAACCACCCCACTCACTTCAAATATTCATTTCTCCCTGCGCAAGAACGATCTCTCTCTAGTTTTTGTGGCAGAAGGTAGGATACAATGCACTGAATTTTCTCCAAAAATTTTCAGTACAATTCACTGAAAATTGAAGAAATGGCAGACTTTGTACAATTTTCCAGAGAGCATGCAGTTGCGGGAGCACTTTACCCTATCAACTTTCAAAAATTCTAGCCCAATGCGCATAAAAGCTCTCTCAATAATTTCAAGTGTGCTAACTGAAAGATAACCTAAACTATCATATGTAGAAATCTCAAGTCCAGATCTCAAACTTGAGATTTTGCCCAAAATCACCTTAATCCCCAAAATCTGCAATCCACCTCACACAATCTCTCCAATTCCTCTCATGTGTACAAGATGTACAAAATCACCTCAAAGACATCATAATGAACTACAGGGTATACAAATGGATCTTGGTTCTCTAACATAAGTTCAGCCCTCTCCTCTCCTAATGTTCTCTCCAAGTGAGCTCTCATAGCCTCCTTTTGCCTAATGTAGAATTGGACACGGAACATTATCTTGCCTTCTAGAGAGGTCCCGGCAACGGAACCAAAAATGTGAGCCGGCCTGTCTCTCACTCAGGATGAACCTCTGATGGCTATTATGGTAGCGCACCATGGACTAAGAAGGCAAGGAACCTCAACTCCATCGTACTCCTCCAAGGCTAACACTCCAAGACTCAAGACATTGCTCACTAGAGAACTCAATGAGAGAGAGATAGTTGCAAATGAAAGGATGATGAGTACCTCCTCACCCCTTGTTTATATACTTGTGAAATAGTTACGTACCAAAGTTACTAATTACCGGAGTAACTCAAGTTACTAGACTAAAAGTCAAGTCAAGTCAAAAAGTAGAAAGGAATATCCATTTACATGGGCATATTCCCCTAAGCATGTGGTCTTATCTTGACCCAACCACTAAGTCAAGGATTCCTTCACATGGGCTATCCTTGGACTAAAGAAGAATCCAAAACAAAAAGGCTTGCGGGCCCAAGAGTTCTCAACTCTTTCCTCAAAGCCAAACACCTAGGAATAATACCAAGTCAACACACTAAAATCCAAAATAGTGGTGCTCATCTTTTCTACTTCCTCTAAAGTAAGGTCCCATCTATCTTAGCTATGACTAACTTTAGCTAACCATGACTAATATAGAACCATGCTTTATCTCTATATAAATAATATCTCTTAAGTACTTGTAATACCAAGCTAAATATCACAATACCACACACATGCACAAATGGGTGTTACAGTACAAACTTTACAGGCGGCTTCAGGTTCGGTGGGTGCGGGCATTGGTTGCCCGTATGCCCCGATCCTTTACAGTTTCCGCACAGGGGAACGTACCGAATTTGCCTTCTTGGCTCGGGACAGTTTGGGGACCAATGTCCCATCGAGCCACAATTATAACAGGCTCTGGGTGCAACATTCTGAGGCCGATTTTGGTTGCTCATCGGTGGTCTTCGTGGAGGAGCAATGGGGTTTTACTCCCTAGGTCCAAACCTCGGACCTTGATACAATATGCTCGCTTGAGGCTGTACCTCCTGAGTTTGGTACATAGCCTCCTCGTCCTTGTCTTGGTTCCATCCCGGAACCCAATCAATTTGCTGCATCGGGAATGCATTACGAGTATTGCATTCTGTGTTGGCGTGGCCCGATTTGCCACATGCGGTGCACCACACATTAGATCGTCCAAATGTTGGGGCCTTCCTTCGGCCTTGGCCCCAATCATCTAGATCTTGAAATCCAAAAACTCCTTGATGAGGGCATCCAGCTCTGTATCCGCCTTATGTACACTCTTGGCGGGAGGAGTCACTGGTTTCTTGCCTCCACGTCTTTTGACTCGTCTTGGCTTGGATTCTTCTTCGGATTCCGAAGAAGGGCTCAAAGTCGTGGAAGATTTGTCCGAAGAAGGGGAGGTACTATGCGAAGCTCTACTTCTGGGCTTCTTGCCTTTCTTCTCCCGATTTCTCCAATTACCGGCAGAGTGAGAGTGGGCCGCTTCATAACAAGCGACATGTTTGAGTACTTTGTCCAGGGAAGTTACATTCCTCTCCCTGGCAAAGATTCGTATCTTCGATGAAAGGCCTCCGAGGAACCAGATAATGGCTTGGGCATCGGAGTAACCCACCACCCCCGATTGCTTGGGAACTCGGTTCAGTAGTGCCATGAACCGCTCGGAGTAGTCTCTCAACTTCTCCTTCTTGCCACGGTCCAAATCGTTGAGTGCCACGAAGACACTCGTATCGTAATCAACTTCCCGGAATCGTTCCAAGAAGTTGTTTCTCAAGTCTGCCTTGTCCGCTGGTACAAACCCCTTCTGGGTCACATGGGTGTACCAGCTCTGAGCTTTCTTGCGGAGCAAACTTGGGAAAATTCTCAATCGATCCGCCGAGTCATGCTCCTTGTTAGCGAAGGAGATGACTTTGAATTCTTTGATGAATTCATCGGGGTCTTTGTCTTGTTCTATCCCCTTGTACTTCTGATAGGCGTGTCGGGTGATAGGAAGCAAAGTCATCGTTCGATGCACTAGGATCGGCTGAGGTAATGTGGAACTTGACGGAACTGAAAGAATGGCTGGAATTGACGCCGTGTTGTCAGCCTAGGGATTCCAATTCATCAAGTTCAAGGTGAGGTCTTCTTTGACAATTTCTGCTATGAGGGTGTCGACTTCAACCCGAGTGGAAGATTCAGGATCAACACCTTCGATTGGTTCTTCAAAATTCCTTTGGGACAACCAAGGAATCGTTCGTAGAAGATGTTGACACTCGTCTTCAGTAAGTGTTCTTGCTGTCTTTTCTCGAACAAAGGTCTTCAAGGAAACAACTTCCTTTACAGCTCTAGGGGAAGTTGGTGTACTGGGCCGCAATGCATATGTTTGCCCACTCGATTCTTTCTTCTTCTTGGAAGAAGAGGGAGATGCAAAGTAGCCTTGCCAACCGCCTTTGCGTTTCTTGTGGTCAAGTTCTCGCAGGGCTGCTTGCACTTCGTGAAGGAATTGAAACTCCGACGCCTCTCGTTCAGTCTCGTCAACAATGGATGGGACGTTCCAATGTTCATTTTCTTCATGCTGAAGTGCTCATCTTCGAGCTCTCTCCTCCCATTGTTCTCTCAATGCAGACATTCATATTGCGTTGCTACCCAGTTTCCAATTTGGCTTCGTATTCTTCCACTTCCGAGATTTGTATCCCCGGCAGCGGCGCCAAAAATCATGTGACAACCCGGCAAATATCACTTTTGCGGTAATCGGGTCAGTAAAGTTCGTTCCCGCAAAGATACGAGTCAAAAATGTCCAAATACAAAGTCAAAGTAACAATTTAGTTCTTCTTGGTTGCATCTTTAATCTCTCAGGTAGAAACCACACCCAGAAGAGAGTAACAAGCACTGACTCACAGTTTTGTCACAAATTAACACTCTTTAATCACAAATCCATCAATTCTTTCCAAACAATCTTGATTGTGATGATTCAAGCTCTCCCAAAAATGGCAATTCACTGCAAAATGACTTCACCTCAGAATTGTGTTCTACCCCTCCACTGAAGGCACAACTTCCTCGATCGAAATTGCTTCACATCAACTTTGCACTGCACTCACAAATGCAGAATACTACCAACACTACAATTCCTCTTAGATTTGTCAAGGCATTGCTCCCATTGCACTTCACTCAGGATCAAACACACAGAATGAAGATCAAGGCTGCGGAATCCAACATCCAACAAACACACAGACTTGCACTTCAAATTTCTCCAAACACTCACAAACACAATTACAAAGCTGATACTTGGAATCAAGCTCAAGCGACAAGCACTGCTTCATAGCACTTTGCTTTATCTATTCTCAAAAATAATGAGCACTGAACAACAATTCTCTACGAATGCCACTCTTAAATAGTGAAGCAATCGACAGTTCTAACAACTATCCCGTTCTAAAAACTGTTCTAACCTGTAGATCCGAAATGACAATGCACCTCTTCATATCTGTCTATTCAAATCTCAAATCTGTTACCACTATGATCCGATGTCTACATCGTCATCGGCTTTCAAACCCGAACCCAAAGTAATCTTACTTCCTACTATCTTTTCCTCGGGTTTCAGATCTTCTACTTCTTCTACCAAGTCCAGCAATTCTCTTTCCTGATCTGAAATTTCACTAGTGGGTAATCTATCTAACTCCTTATCTCTTGACCCACTCTTCTCTAATGTCTCTGATGGCAACTCCAAAGACATTTGGACTCTTATGTTATCTACTTCGGGTTTTGCTTTAACATCTTTCCGAAGTTTTTCTAGCTCTACCTTCACTAAGTCTAATCTAATGGAAATGTTATCCTCTACTTCCAACACCTTCCTATCTACACAAGTTCTTAATTTTATTAACAAGGCATTCATCTCCGTGTCCTTCGCTTGTCTTCGCCTTGTCTCCTGCACCAACAACTTCAACTCGTGCAGACGTGCTTCTTCAATTCAAACGCTGGCTTTTGTACTTAACATCGCATTCACTCTGAGGACTATCTCCTTCAAAGGCTCCAATCTTGTCTTCCTTTCTTGTTCCTGATCTTCAAGCCATTCCTCTCTGTACATCGCCAACTCTTCCTTGAACTCAGCTTTCACCGCTTCCTTCTCTTTCTCCTTCTGTTCAACCTTCTCTTCCTGATTACAAAGTAACTCTTGTAATCTCTCTTTTACTTCACGATAAGGGGTGGCCCTTTGGATGTAAGACCAGAGGGCCACGAAATCAGAAAGCCTTTTCTTCTCACCTTGGGTTACACTCCTCTTCAACTCCGAGTTCTCTTCTTCTAATCTTGCTACCACCTGCAGTACAGTCTTTACCTCGGGACAAGTGGACTGCATCTCCTTCTTCTTCTGCTCCAACTTTACTAGCAGTGGGCACACTACCTCTCGCAGGTACTCCACTCCATCACTGGCAACTTCTTCCTCCCACGGAGGGGTCTCTCTTCTCTCCTCGTGTTCTCCCGATACTTGCCTTCTTCTCTGGAGTCTTCGTATCGGGATTGATGCCTCACTGCCCGAGCTTTCTTCTACCTCTACCTTCACTCGACTCAGTCCCGCCTCACACTTTGCCTTACGTCGTGAGCAAACTCCTCACTGCACTGTGATCTTCTTGTCCTTTGGCACCGGTACTTTGTCTTCCAGCGCTGTATTGTCTTCGGCTTCTACCTCGGCTTGCACTTCTTCTTTGTATTCTTCAGCCACTGGCGCCAAGGTCATTTCTCCACCGTCCTCACTATCACTACTTGTATCTCCGCTCTATAGTGTAAGCTTAGATTCCTCCTCATGCTCCGAGTCCTCCGTCTTGAGCTCGGCCTCGCCTTCTAAATCTTCATCTTTTGACTCAATTACCACCATTCCTTGCCTCGGGTTACTCCTCTGCATCTTTTGAGGTTTCTTGTTTTCTTCGGCTTTTGCTTGCCGAGTCCTCTTCTTTGTCGGGGTACTTACCACAACCTCCACATTTTTCCCTATTTTTGCATAGTAATCGTCCGTGCTCCGGATTTGCAAAATGTATTGCTGCTCCTCGACATCGACCTCCTTTCGCACATCCGGATGGAAGTGCAACACCATCCGATTCCGCTCCGCCGAGTTCAGCAAATTGAGCCCGAGGTAGAAATGCGCTGCAAACGGCACAATATAATGTGGAGGCGACTTATCCCGCAGATTCCACACCATCTGCCTTGTTCTCCCATGAAAACACCTTGCCCAATTAATTGGTTCTCCTGCAAACAATTTGTGAAAGAACACCGCTTGGTGTTTCATCACATATGTTGTTCTCTTTGGCTTCAAGATTGCCATCAAAGCACTCACAATTCCTCTCTTGACAGGGTCTTTGTTACTTTCTACCTTGTGCCCATTCTTCGTTCTCTTTGACGAGAAGGCATCTCTCACCTCCTGAGTTTCTTGAGCTATCTCTCCTTTCCCCAAGAACGTGGCTCCCTGCTCCAAGCCTGCCTCCTTCCCGAGTACCAATCTCCAATCCAACTCTGTCCAGCGAGCTGGATTTCCTCTCTTCCCTTCTTCCTCGGGTCCATCAAGACACTTACTCTCGATGATTTCTGTCATGAATCCTGGAAAACTTACGTTCCAGTTCCATGCCAGAAATGTGATCTGAAGTCGGCTCAAGACTTCAATCCTCGCTACTACATCTAATCTCCAAATCGCATGATTTCTCACTACAAATTTGGAGTTCTTCTTCCCTCCTCCCATCTCTTCTGCTTTCTCACTTTCTCTCGATTTCACTCTCATGACTTCTCCCTTGCACACTAACACGAGCCCAACTCTATTTCCCTTTCCTCGATCACCTACAAGATGACTCCTCACCTCGCATTCCACACCTCGCATTCCACACCTTGCATCCTGTTACCTTCAAGATTGGGAAGGAGTATTTGGAGTGTATGAGGTTTGTAGTGGCACCTCTACACTATGATATCATTCTAGGTCTACCTTGGCTTGAATGTCATAAGGTTCAATTCGATTGGACCCGACGCCAAATTCAAGTACAACACCAAGGTAGGAATTTCTGATTAGGTTGTCTGGCACCGCTGAGTAAGACACCTAAGAATAGTCAGTCCCAAGATGGGAAGTTTGTCGAGAAGGTAGCCATAGAGCAAATCTGGAAGGGAGATGAGTCCCAAGATGGGAAGTTTGCCAGGAAGGCAACCATGGAGCAAGCTTGGAAGAGAGATGAGTCCCTAGAGGGGAAGTTTGTTAAGGAAGCAGCCATAGAGCAAGCTTTGGAGGAAGATAAGTCTGTATTTGCGGTGTGGATCAAGCCGATTGCACAAGAACAATCTGAGGAGGGCCAAGTGCCGAAGTGCCGCATCAAGTGATGGTTGATCGGATAGTTCAAGAGTTTGCAAATGTGTTTCCGGATGATCTGCCAAAGGGATTACCCTCCGACCGAGGTATGCCCTTCAAGATCAAGTTATTGCCAAGGAGTGCTCCCGTGAGTAGACCAATCTATTGGCTCTCACCAAAGGAGTTGGAGGAGTTGCAAACAACACTTACAGAGTTATTGGAGAAGGATTTCATACGACATAGTACTTCTCCTTGGGGAGCACCAGTACTATTTGTTCCAAAGAAGGATGGAGGACTTTGTTTCTATATTGATTACCGTGGGCTCAATAAGCAAACCGTGAAGAATGCATATCCCTTGCCTCGGATCAATGACTTACTTGATCATCTAAGTGGAGCACATTACTTTTCCAAGTTGGATCTTTGTAGTGGCTATTGGCAAATTCCGATTGATAAAGAAGATGTGCAAAAGACTGCCTTTTGCACAAGGTATGGACATTTTGAGTGGAGAGTTCTACCTTTCAGACTCACTAATGCACCAACAGTCTTCATGGATCAGATGCATCGAGTGTTGGATGGACTATTGGATTGGTCAGTGGTGGTGTTCTTGGATGACATCTTAATCTATAGCAAGATAGAGGTAGAACACGTGAATCATGTGCGAGAAGTCCTAAGACGACTACAACAATGGAAATTTTACTGCAAGAAGTTGAAGTGTGCTTTTTGGCAAAAGGAGGTTACCTTCTTGGGTTATAAGATCTCATCAGAGGGGATCAAGATGGAGGAAGAGAAGATCAAGGCCATTACTGATTGGCCTACCCCAAAGGATGCTAAAGAAGTACGGGCATTCAATGGATTGGCCAGTTTTTACCGGCGGTTCATCCACTATTATGCTCATGTGGCTGCATCATTGACTGACCTCTTGAGAAAGAACTCGAGCTTCTAATGGAACACCAAACATGAAGAAGCATTCCAGAAGTTGAAACATATGGTGTCTTCAAGACCCATTCTTCAACCATATGATCCTCAACTACCTTGTGTGGTTGATTTGATGCTTCTAACTTTGCAATTGGAGCTGTGTTGCAACAAGAATTTATGGATGGACTACACCCCATTGCCTTTGTGTCTCACCAACTAAATACAGCTGAAAGAAATTACTCTGCTCAAGATTGGGAACAACTTGCAATGGTATATGCCACCAAGGTATGGAGGCATTATCTCTTGGAGAACAAGTGATCATGCAAACTGATCACAAGCCATTGTTGCAAACCTTACACCTGGAGCACATGAAGAGTCGACATCATTGATGGGAAGAGCAACTTCAATTGTCCGACATCAAACTTGAGTACAAACTAGGTTGGTTCCATGTCATCCCTGATGCTCTATCACGACGACCTGATTTGAAGTCCCTTCCTCTCATCGCGGCAGCAATTACGATGGTGTCAATTGACCCTAAGATCCATAACAAGTTTTGGTTAGCTCTATAACAAGGTCCCTTTTTCCAAATGGTACATGGTTGTCTAACAACAGGTGACAAGGAGTACAACACCTTCTCCCTCAAGGAAGGCCTTCTATTCCATGCGGACCGGATCTATGTTCCAGCCAAAGGTGATCTTCAAATTGTGCGCCTTCAAGAAGCCCATGATTTACCCATCGCTGGTCACATGGGTGTGGACAAGACCTTGGGTACCCTCCAACGTCAACGGTGGTGGCCCAACATGACACGAGATGTTTGATAATTTGTCAGATTGTGTGAGAGCTGCCAACATAACAAGGCCAGTAACCAAAAGCTGAGTGGACTCCTTCAACCACTCGCTATTCCATCCGCTCGCTGGGAGCATGTGAGCTTGGATCTCATCACATCCTTGCCAAAGACCAAACAAGGACACACCTCAATCGTGGTGTTTGTGGATAAGCTTAGTAAGCAAATCCACTTGGCACCAACCTATGATACCGTGGATGCTCTAACCTTAGCGTAAATCTACTTTGACAATGTCTTCAAGCATCATGGGATGCCACACGTACTCATCTTTGACCCTAATCCTTGATTTACTGAGAAGTTTTGGCAAGCACTCTTCCAGATACTCGGCACCAAGCTTGCTTTGTCCATGGCCTATCATCCTCAAACTGATGGACAAACCAAACGTGCAAATCGTACATTGGAGGATATGTTGCGGGCCTTTGTCAATGTCTACCATACCAATTGGGATAAATGTCTTGCAATTGCAGAATTTGCCTACAACAATTCCAAACAGGCAAGCACCGGATTTTCTCCCTTCTTTCTCAATTTTGGCCAAGATCCGCTTGTTCCAGATTCTCTTCTTGCTCCCCCTCCATCTCAGGTTCCTCATACTTCTACATTCTTGACCACTATATCCCACTCGCTCTAACAAGCCAAGTCTCACCTCCTTGTTGCTCAGAATCGCCAAAAACAATATGCGGACCACCATCGTTGTGATCTCACCTTTGAAGTTGGTGATAAAGTCATGCTATCCTCCAGTAACCTCCCTCTCCCACTTGATACCCAAGTTTGTGAACTTGCCTCTAACTAGATAGGACCCTTTGATATCACCCAAATTGTCTCTCTTGTTGCTTATCAACTTGCCTTACCTTGTCACATGCGTATCCATCCTATCTTTCATGTTTCCAAGTTGAAACCCTTAGTTCCTAACCCCTCTTCCTTTTCATCTTGAGTCCAACCTCCCCCTCTTCTTGTCCCTATCAATGATCATGAGGAGTACGAAGTTGATCGTATCCTTGCGCATCGCCATATCCAACGAGGCCGTCGCCAACATGGAGTGCAAAATCCTTTGGAAAGGGTATCCCCTTCATGATGCCACCTAGGAGCCTCTTTCTCACCTCCAAAATGCACAAACGGCCATCCAGGAATTTGAAGCTTCATTGGCAACGAGGACGTCACCAACTAGCAGCGGGGGAATATGTTAGAATATGGAGTTTAGCGATGAAGTTAGTCGGGCTTATGAAGTAGCACATAAGACAAAGTACCCTAGGATATTTTGGAAGTATCTAGGAAGCTTCTTGGGAAGCTTCCCGGTTAACTTAGCTTGCACCTTAAGTAAGTAGCTTCTAGAAGGAAGCTTCTAGAAGCTTCCAACTAGTTTAGCTTGCACGCCAAGTAGGCGGCTTCTAGAAGGAAGCTTCTTGAGAAGCTTCCTAGTTAACTTGGCTTGCACTCTAAGAAAGCGGCTTGAGGAAGCTTCTTGAGAAGCTTCTCAAGGGCCTTGTATGCTACCTATAAATACCAAAGCCAAAGCTCATGCTAGGCATTCAGAGTTTTCCCTCATTCAAGTGTCCCAATGTAAGTTTCCATTCTCCTATTTCTCTCCTCAGATTTGGTCTTTTACAATTGGCATCAGTAGAAGTTAAGATTCAAGGACATTTCGTCCAAAGATCAGAAGTTGGTGACTGTAAGTTGGACAAAGGTTCCACACCTCGGGGAAACAAGTTCGTCGGAAGAGGAGGACAAATCCAAAGACTCATCGTCTTCGTCCTCAGACGAATCCAAAGACGAAGTCCAAGTTAACTATTTGGAATGCTACGAGGTGGATGTCAAAGATGAAGATCCATATGACCTCACCTCGGGTGAACCTGACTTGGAGGAAGAGGGTTTGATGGCAGCTCGCCTTGGGTTAAGCCGAGTAAGCCACATTGAAGGAGTCATCAACCCAGATGATTGTCAAGATGTTTTATTGACTAAAGGAAAATTTATGAAAATCTTGAAGACAGTCACTTCGGAGGAGTTGGTAGGATACACTGCACTGTTCATAGAATTCCAGAATGTATTCGCCTGGTCTATTGATCAAATGCTAGGTATTCCACAAGAATTCCGAGAACAATGGATTGATATGGTTGAAGGTGCAGTTCCGGTTTGGCAGCGACAATACCGCTTGAACCCGAAGTACTCGCTTTTGGTGAAAGATGAAATTGATAAGTACTTAGGAGCTTGTAACACCCATTTGTGCACGTGTGTGGTATTGTGATATTTAGCTTGGTATTACAAGTACTTAAGAGATATTATTTATATAGAGAAAAAGGATAGTTCTATATTAGTCATGGTTAGCTAAAGTTAGTCATAGCTAAGATAGAGGGGACTTTACTTTAGAGGAAGTAGAAAAGATGAACACCACAATTTTGGATTTTAGTGTGTTGACTTGGTATTATTCCTAGGTGTTTGGCTTTGAGGAAAGAGTTGAGAACTCTTGGGCTCGCAAGCCTTTTTGTTTTGGATTCTTCTTTAGTCCAAGGATAGCCCATGTGAAGGAATCTTTGACTTAGTGGTTGGGTCAAGATAAGACCACATGCTTAGTGGAATATGCCCATGTGAATGGATATTCCTTTATACTTTTTGACTTTACTTGACTTTTAGTCTAGTAACTTGAGTTACTACGGTAATTAGTAACTTTAGTACGTAATTATTTCACAAGTATATAAACAAGGGGTAAGGAGGTACTCATCATCCTTCCATTTGCAACTATCTCTCTCTCATTGAGTTCTCTAGTGAGCAATGTCTTGAGTCTTGGAGTGTTAGCCTTGGAGGAGTATGATGGAGTTGGGGTTCATTGCCTTCTTAGTCCATGGTGCGCTACCATACTAGCCATCAGAGGTTCATCTTGAGTGAGAGACAGACCGGCTCATAGGCCGGAATCATCTTCCCTGTCTTAAGCAATGAATGGGTTTCCCCCATTTTCATTGTCCCAAAGAAGAAAACAGGGAAGATCTGAGTGTGCCAAGACTTCAAGAAGTTGAACGTAATCACAAGGAAAGATCATCATCCATTGCCTTTTACCAATACAATTTTAGATCAGGTAGCGGGTCATCCTTGTTATAGCTTTCTCGATGGATTTTCAGGGTACAATCAAGTATCCATTCAAGAAGAGCACAAGGATAAAACCACCTTCACGACCGATTGTGGCACTTTCGCTTACAATCAAATGCCCTTTGGGTTGTGTAATGCTCCCGCTACTTTCCAGCGGATGATGAATTCAATCTTCAAAGATTCTTGTGAAAATTTGTGGAAGTTTTCATTGATGACTTTTGTGTGTTTGGGCGAAGAGATGTACATTTAGATTACCTTTGCCAAACTTTTGAAAGGTCATTTTGCCGGCTTGTCATTACACCCGGAGAAATGCTTCTTTGCAATGAAGGAGGGAATTCTTCTGGGGCATCGGATGTCAAGCCGAGGTATTGAAGTTGATGTCAAGAAGGTTAAGATAATCACAGCTTTGGAATCACCAAAGAACCTTCGGGAGCTGAGAGCCTTCTTGGGACATGTCGGATACTACAGACGCTTTGTGTCAAATTATGTAGTGCTTGCTGCACCACTTACAAAGCTTTTGAAGAAATCCAAAGACTATTTCTGGGAAGCAAACCAAGAAGAAGCTTTCCAGGTGTTGAAGAAGAAGCTGGTTGAAGCACCGGTTATGAGGGCCCCAAATTAGGACATCCCTTTTCATGTATATGTGGACACTTCGTGCATGGCCATCGGAGTTGTCTTAAGTCAGAAGGACAAAAAGAAGAAGGACTACCTGGTGTATTATGCCAGCCGCCAACTTTCAGTTTCTGAAAAGAACTATTCAACAACTGAAATAGAAGCACTTGGAATGGTGTATGATCCAAGAGTTCTCAACTCTTTCCTCAAAGCCAAACACCTAGGAATAATACCAAGTCAACACACTAAAATCCAAAATAGTGGTGCTCATCTTTTCTACTTCCTCTAAAGTAAGGTCACCTCTATCTTAGCTATGACTAACTTTAGCTAACCATGACTAATATAGAACCATCCTTTATCTCTATATAAATAATATCTCTTAAGTACTTGTAATACCAAGCTAAATATCACAATACCACACACATGCACAAATGAATATTATAGTGCACAGCTGCCTACTTTGTCAATAGAACAAAGCCTCTAATCAAGCTCCTTTAGGGCTCCTTCAACCTCTCTCCACGCCTACCCAACCTTGGGAACAAGTGAGTATGGATCTCGTATGTGAATTACCCAAGACCACCTCAGGGTTTGACTTCATCGTGGTCTTTGTAGACCGGCTCAGCAAAATGATTCATGTACGCCCTACCACCAAGGATGTGACCGCTCCACAACTAGCTCAATTATACTTAAATACAATCTTCTCTCATCATGGCCTGTCTAGAGTACTTATCACCAATAGAGATACTCAATTCACCAGTTTATTTTGGCAAACACTCTTTGGTTTCTTCAAAACCAAGTTGGCCATGTCCATAGCTTATCACACACAAACAGATGGCCAAATAGAGCGGGCTAATTGCACAAAAGAAGACATGTTACGCGGCTTCACCTTAGAAGAGCAAGAGAGGTGGGACATCCTACTCTCGTTGGTGGAATTTGCTTACAACAATTCAGTGAATACATCCACCTAGGTCACTGTGTTCTTCCTCATGTATGGTGAGCATCCCTTCACACCTTATAGCTTGATGAAGATCCATCCAGTGGCTACCAAGGTCAATGCGGTCAACACATTTGTTTCTAGAATCCAACACGGTGTGGAGAGCGCCAAGCACAGATTATAGATTGCAAAAAATCCACAAAAGCAGTACCTTGATGCACACCATAGGCACATGGATTTCAATGTTGGGGATCAAGTGTGGCTATCAACAACCAACCTCACATTAGTTGGACCTCGTAAGCTCAGACCTCATTTTATCGGGCCTTTCTCAATTCTTTATCGTGTCAATGTTGTGACCTATCACCTTGAGCTACCACCACACATGAAGATCCATCCAATGTTCCATGTTTCCCTTCTATGCAGATATGCTCCCTGATCAGGCCAGGGTCATTCTACACAAGACATTTGACCGTGTCCGACACTCATTGATGGCACAAAAGAATATGAAGTGGAACGTCTTCTCCAAAAACACATGCGTGGTACTCACCATCCACGGGTGGACTATCTTGTATAGTGGAAAGGTTACCCCGTCTATGAAGCAACATAGGAGCACGCTGCCAATTTGACACATGCACCGATGTTGGTGAAAGCATTTGAGCAACAATTGCACAACGAGGACATTGCATCTTAAAAGGAGGGAGGTCTGTTATACCACAAGCTAGCCATATGATCTAGATGTGAAATTTGGTTTGGTAACATCTAGAATGATGTTATACATGATGGTCAAAATAGATTAGATAGAAGTATCACCAAAAGAGTACTTCTACTAATAGAGCAATTTTAAAATAGACTTGAGAACCTTAGAACCAATAGCTAGACATGTGATTTAAAGGTGAGAATTGGTTTGGTAACATCTGGAAGAATGTTACACATGATGGACTAAACATATTAGAAAGATGTATCACCAAAAGGGGACTTCTACTAATAGAGTAGGAACCAAAATATGCTTGAAATCTTTGAAGGCAATTTTAGAGGTCTAAATGGATGAATTAGGCCTTGAAAATGTGCAGATTCCCCCCCAATGGAGAAGAGGTTGGCTTTCCCTCCCCCTAGTTTTTCTTGTCGAGAGCTTTCCAACGGTACCTTATATGATTCTGAGACTCCCACAAGAAGATTCCCTAAAAGATTCCCTTTGGTCAAAGCTTGTTTGACCAACCAGATAGGACCTAGACCAACATGTCACCCATCCAAGTAAGTAATCCAAGGGTGGAGCTTGATGACATGTCACCTATCTGTGTGCCTAATCCTATGGTGGAGCTTCCTTGGAGGAGATCCCCTTTACCTATATAATAAAGAGAAGGTGCTCCTTTGGAGCATCGAATGTTGAGTGAGTGTGTAATATGTGTTTTCTCTCTTCTCTTGTCCTTGGAGTATTACACAACTCCTTGGTCTTAGATCTCCTTCCTCCCAATCTTGGTGAAGAAGGTCCAACATGCAAACCCAAGTCAAGTAAGCCTCTCCTTTCTCTCAATCTCTTGCTCTCAAAAGTCAATAGACATGAACTTGCCTTATGTCCTTTCTCTCCAGATAAAAAGCACTTAGACTCACTCTTTCCTCCAATTGGTGTAGGTTTTTGGATCCTCTCAACACTCTCTTCAAATTCTATTCTAAACTCTCTTCTCCTCAAATCCATCCCTACAATCAACTCAAACCCTTGGAGAACCTTACATAACCTCAATTTCCACTCTTGGTGACCCTCCATGTTCCCAAGGTGAGTCTAAACACTCAAACATGCTTTTTGTTGCTCTCACACTCCTCATGCATGAAATCTAAACTCTCTATAATTGACCTTTCCTCACAATGTCAGCCAAATCTTACAATTGGTACGTCATAATCCTCTAAAATGTTTCCCACTTCATCACAAGTTCAGGGTGTCCTTCCTTGCAAAATTTCAGATCTTTTAGTCAACCTATTTGGCCTAGACATTGTTCTATTCAGCACATGCATTTCAGATTTGGTCTGAAAACCATCCTCCTCACTTTAAAAACTTATAACTCTCTGCTCAAGAATGATCTTTGTCTAATTTTTGTGTCAATAGGTAGGATACAATGCATTGAATTCTCTTGGAAATTTTCAGCACAATCCACTGAAAATTGAAGAATTGGCAGACTATATACAATTTTCCAGAGAGCAAGTAGTTGCGGGAACAATTTACCCTATCAACTTTCCAAAATTCTAGCCCAGTGTGCATAGCAGCTCTCACAATAATTTCACGTGTGCTAAGTGTATGATAACCCAAGCTATCATATGTATAAATTTCAAGTCCAAATCTCAAACTTGAGATTTTGCCCAAAATCTCCTTAATCTCCAAAATCTACAATCCACTTCATACAATCTCTCCAAATCTTCTCAAGTGTACAAGATGTACAAAATCACCTCAAAGACATCATAATGAACTACAGGGTAAAAAATTAGTCCAAATTGTCCAACATAAGTTCAACCTTCTCCCCTAAATTTCTCTCGAAGTGAGCTCTCATAGCCTCCTTTTGTCTAATATAGAATTGTACATGAAACATTGTCTTGCCTTCTAGAGAGGTCCCGACAATAGAATCAAAAGTGTGAGCCGGCCTGCCTCTCACTCATGATGAATGTCTAATGTCTATTATGGTAGTGCACCATGGACTAAGAAGGCAAGGAACCCCAACTCCATCATACTCCTCCAAGGCTAACACTCCAAGACTCAAGACATTGCTCACTAGAGAACTCAATGAGAGAGAGATAGTTTCAAATGAAAGGATGATGAGTACTTCCTCATCCCTTGTTTATATACTTGTGAAATAGTTACACACCAAAGTTACTAATTATTGGAGTAACTCAAGTTACTAGACTAAAAGTCAAGTAAAGTCAAAAAGTATAAAGGAATATCCATCCACATGGGCATTTTCCACTAAGCATGTGATCTTATCTTGACCCAACCACTAAGTCAAGGATTCCCTCACATGGGCTATCCTTGGACTAAAGAAGAATCCAAAACAAAAAGGCTTGCGGGCCCAAGAGTTCTCAACTCTTTCCTCAAAGCCAAACACTTAGGAATAATATCAAGTCAACACACTAGAATCCATAGTGGTGTTCATCTTTTCCACTTCCTCTAAAGTAAGGTCCTCTCTATCTTAGCTATGATTAACTTTAGCTAATCATGACTAACGTAGAACCATCCTTTATTTCTATATAAATAATATCTCTCAAGTACTTGTAATACCAAGCTTAATATCAAAATACCACACACATGCACAAATGGGTGTTATAGTCTGCACTCCCTGGTAGTTCTGCCTCAAACACTTGAAGAACTCCACCATGGGGTTAAACCCCTGTACCACACCACCTCCTACAATGGTACCTCCACTTGTGGTAGCACAATCTCGAGCTAGTGCACCTCCACTAGCTCCACCAGCACTACTCAAGCTAGAACTTGTGGGTACAACCAATCTACTCTTGGCAACCGAGCTTGAAGTGATGGAGACATAGTTCAGAGACCAATATTGTCTCCATAAATCAATCTCCTCCAAGTAAGCTCTCTTGAACTCATGGTAGTTATCCATCGGTGGACTCTCCAAATGTTGAAACAACTCCTTCCATACCATGAAGGGTGGAAACAAAGTTGGGTTTCGTATCTATTGCAAATCACACCAACTATCAAACTCTTGGATGAAGTCATCCAACTCAATGGTATCCACTATATCAGAGTAATGCCTAGGGCCTTTGGAGGCCCCATAAATCTTGTCCATGTCCCACAACAACAGTGCGGACACTTCAAGTACACTCTCAATTGAATCAGCTCTTGTGTCAAACTCCAACTCAGAGTCAATCTCCTCCTTCATTGGGACCTGAGATACAAGCTGATATCAAGCGCCACTCCAAGTAAACCCATTGTGTACTACAAGGCTATCTCCTCTAGAATCCCCAAAGAAATTTGTCGTGGCAAAGCAATTGCAACCGCAAAGTACAACAACAAGTACCCTAGCAAGTGCCAACACCAACCAAGCACCACCAAGTGCCAACACCAACCAAGCACCACCAAGTGCCAAAACTAACAAAACACCACCCACTAATGTAACTCTAATTGAGACAACTACACTAGGAGCAAGGGCAACTTGTAACCTGCCATCATAACATGCATTTTCATGATCTGCAAGTCATCACTTCTTGCCTCACCGTAAAGAAACAAAGGTAGTTTGATTGGTCATCACTCCAACTTCACTACCGAGAGCACACCAAAGCACCAACACTCAAAATTCAGTGCAATTCACACAAACACGGTGCACAAATAGGAAGCATAGAATGGAGGAGGTCAAATCACAAGAATATTAAACAAAAACCCTCCATCTCATAAATCAACACGGAACTGACTTTCTCACTATTTGGCATATGACATAATCGGAGTACCTATCTACTTCTTGAGTTATGAGAATCACCGAAGATCATATCAAAGTTCTTCTTGCCAAAATTTGACATAAATCCTTTAGTAAATCTAAAGTAAATTTGACATAAAACTTGATGTAAATTTGACATAAATTTGACATAAATCCCAAAAAATAGTTGACCGCCAAATCCTCAACTAACTCTTCACTTGAGCCAAATTGGAAAAATGGGTTTTGTCCAATCTCTAATTCGTGAAGATGTGCTCCTAACTCCACCTTCAATTTCAGTTTCTAAGCTCAACTCGTAACAAATTGGTTATGAGCTCAAAATCACAACTACAGTTTGAAAATTGCTTCTCCTTGGCTCTAAATTTTGCAATCACTTCCACACACACTCTCTCTTAGGGAAATTTGAACTACTCAATTGAGATACCATGATCTACCGAGCTTGGAGATACCACCAACACTCGCAATTCTTGCATCCAATTTCCCTTTGACTAACTTCTCTAATGTAATCAGATCATTTAAAACTCAAATCAACTAAACTCAGATCTGTAACACCCATTTGTGCATGTGTGTGGTATTGTGATATTTAGCTTGGTATTACAAGTACTTAAGAGATATTATTTATATAGAGATAAATGATGGTTCTATATTAGTCATGGTTAGCTAAAGTTAGTCATAGCTAAGATAGATGGGACCTTACTTTAGAGGAAGTAGAAAAGATGAGCACCACTATTTTGGATTTTAGTGTGTTGACTTGGTATTATTCCTAGGTGTTTAACTTTAGGAAAAGAGTTGAGAACTCTTGGGCCCGCAAGCCTTTTTGTTTTGGATTCTTCTTTAGTCCAAGGATAGCCCATGTGAAGGAATCCTTGCTTTAGTGGTTGGGTCAAGATAAGGGGAATATGCCCATGTGAATGGATATTCCTTTATACTTTTTGACTTTACTTGACTTTTAGTCTAGTAACTTGAGTTACTACGGTAATTAGTAACTGTGGTACGTAACTATTTCACAAGTATATAAACAAGGGGTGAGGAGGTACTCATCATCCTTTCATTTGCAACTATCTCTCTCTCATTGAGTTCTCTAGTGAGCAATGTCTTGAGTCTTGGAGTGTTAGCCTTGGAGGAGTATGATGGAGTTGGGGTTCCTTGCCTTCTTAGTCCATGGTGCGCTACCATAATAGCCATCAGAGGTTCATCCTGAGTGAGAGACAGGCCGGCTCACATTTTTGGTTCCGTTGCCGAGACCTCTCTAGAAGGCAAGATAATGTTCCGCGTCCAATTCCTCATTAGGCAGAAGGAGGCTATGAGAGCTCACTTGGAGAGAACATTAGGAGAGGAGAGGGCTGAACTTATGTTAGAGAACCAGGATCCATTTGTATACCCTGTAGTTCATTATGATGTCTTTGAGGTGATTTTGTACATCTTGTACACATGAGAGGAATTGGAGAGATTGTGTGAGGTGGATTGTAGATTTTGGGGATTAAGGTGATTTTGGGCAAAATCTCAAGTTTGAGATCTGGACTTGAGATTTCTACACATGATAGCTTGGGTTATCTTTCAGTTAGCACACTTGAAATTATTGAGAGAGCTTTTATGTGCACTGGGCTAGAATTTTTGAAAGTTGATAGGGTAAAGTGCTCCCGCAACTGCATGCTCTCTGGAAAATTGTACAGAGTCTGCCATTTCTTCAATTTTCAGTGAATTGTCCTGAAAATTTCCAAGAAAATTCAGTGCATTGTGTCCTACCTGATGCCACAAAGATTAGGGAGAGATCATTTTTGCGCAGGGCGTTATGAGTTTTTGAAGTGAGGGGGGTGGTTTCCAGACCAAATCTGAAATATGGGTGCTGAATAGAAAGGTGTCTAGGCCAAATGGCTTAATGAAAAGATCTGAACTTTTGCAGGGAAGGAAGCCCTGGAGTTGTGATCAAGTGTGCAAAATTTCAGAGGACTGTGACATATTGGTTGGGAGATTTGAGTTACATTGTGAGGAAGGATCAATTCTGCAGAGTGGAGATCTCATGCATGAGAAGTTTGAGATCAACAAAAAGCATGTTTGAGTGTTTAGATTCATCTTGGGGAACATGGAGGGTCATCAAGAGTGGAAATTGAGATTATGCAAGGTTCCCCAAGGGTTTGAGGTGATTGTAGGGGTGGATTTGAGGAAAAGAGAGTTTACAATAGAATTTGAAGAGAGTGTTGAGAGGATCCAAAAACCTACACCACTTGGAGGAAAGAGTGAGTCTAAGTGCTTTCTATGTGGAGAGAAGGGACATAAGGCAAGTTCATGTCCATTGACCTTTGAGAGCAAGAGATTGAGGGAAAGGAGAGACTTACTTGACTTGGGTTTGCATGTTGGACCTTCTTCACCAAGATTGGGAGGGAGAAGATCTAAGACCAAGGAGTTGTGTGAGGTTTGTGGAGTTGAAGGACTTCCAAAAGGACATGAGTGTAGTGGAGTAAAAGCACTTTTGGAAACTTTGGTGAAGGATCTTGGAGAGACTCTTTGTACGGCTACAGAAATACTACCACCTTCATCAGCTAGTTCTCAAGATTAGTGATGGAGATAATCTTTCAACTTATGGATAAACTATCCATGAGAGTTAGATTAATATGCACTCTAGGATTTGATGTTGCTATAGAAATCTTGGAGCAACCTAAACCTTTTGTGTTCCCTAGAGTGGATTATTCTCAGATGGTGTTAGTCATGTATATACTCTATTAGTAATAGAGTGAGAGAAAAAAAAAGAGAAAAAAAAAATTGAGAGAAAAGAAAGATAGTGAGGGGTTAAGATGGGGAAACTTCCGGTTTTCTTTGGCAAGGATGGAGAAGATGTGGAGGCCTTTGTGAGAGACTTCAAGAGAGCTTGCATAGGAAACAATGAGAGGAGGAAGAATGAGTGGGCCTCATTATTACCAGATTTCTTTGAGGATGCAACACTTACATGGTATGAGTCAGAATACCAAAAGAGAGAGAGGAGAGAGGGGGAAGAGGAGTCTTGGGAGACTTTGACTTCAGCACTCATTGAGAACTTTCTTCCTGATGAGAGTTATGAGAGATTGATGAGTGAGGTTACATTTCTCAAGCAAGGAGATGGAGAGAAAGTGAGGGTCTATGTGGAAAGAGTGGAAAAGTTGGAGTCCAGATTTTGCATAGTGTTGAGGAAGGGTGGGGATGATGTGGAGACTACAATGATTGGCATAGGGGCCATGCTCACCAAGAATTTTGTGGGAGGATTGAGACCACAAATTAGAAGCAAGGTGAGATATGAGAAACCTTCTTCCAAGGTTGAAGCTATCAAGATCGCAATTCGTATGGAGGAGAGTTTGAAAGGGGATGAGAGTGATTTGGTGGTGAAGGAGGTTGTGCATCCTCCTCAAGGCTACAAGTATGGTGGAACTTCTGATACTTTGGTGACAAGGGTTGCACCACAAGTAGTAGTTGCTCCAGTTCTTGCACCTCCACCAAAAGATCCACTCCAAACCATCACAGAACAACTTGCGGATCTCAAGATCAATGTGGTGCAACTATGGGAGAAGAGAGAGGTGGATCAGAATGTAAGGAGAGGGCCTAGGAGTTATGGAAACTATCCATATAGAGGAGGCCAACCAGCCAACAATTTCAATGATAGAAATTGTTTTGGTTGTGGAGGAAGAGGCCATATCCAAAGGAATTGCCCAAATTCCACTTACCATGGAGGAAGGGGTTATGAGGGAGCCAATAGAGGGAAAGAGGGAGGTAGTGAAACCCAAGTGGCTCCTAATCCCAACAAAGGTAAGGGGATAGCATCCATAGATGTGGTTGAGAGCAAGTATGAGAAGGGAGAGTGCTCAAACTCCAAGGGTCTTAATTTGGAGCTTTTGGCACAAGAGAAGAAGAGAGCTCGTTTTGCAGAGGATGTTCACTCTTCTCAAGAATTTACTTCAAGCAAGGATACTCCTATGTCTACTAGGAGCACTCGCACCTCAACACCATGAACAACAAAGACTCCAAGGAAGAAGTTGGGGATGGAGGACTTCTTGATCTCAAAGCAACAATGGAACTACAATGTGTTGGAGGATGTTGGTAGTCGCAAGGCTAACATCACAGTGGGCCAAATAATTGCTTTGAACCCTACCTTGAGAAAGGAGCTTAGAGGTGGTTTGAGTTCTACAAGGAGCAAGAAGAAGAAGAAGGCAAAAGTTCCAGTATCAATGGGGGTGGTGGATGCCAAGCTAGCACCATGGGAAGCTTGTGAATATGCCTCCAAGATTGATGTGAGAGTGAATGGTCACAACATCAAGGATGCATTGGTTGATGGAGGATCAGCAGTAAATGCCATGTCAGAAAGGTTGATGAAGAAGTTGGGTATGATACCCTCAAGAGCTTCAACATTTGTGGTGAGCATGGCAAACAAGCAACAAGTTCGACCAGTAGGGGTGATGGATAAAGTGGTAGTTTCAGTTATGGGAGTTCAAAATCTCATGACTTTCCAAGTCTTGAAGGATTCAAGCTATGACTTACTTCTTGGGAGGCCATGGTTGAGAGCAGTACGCACAACTGATCGATGGCACAAAGGGTACTTGAGGATTGGGCCATCAAACCATAGAGTCACTATTCCTGTGACTAACACCACCAACACTTCACATTCAGATACACCATCTTCTGATTATTGGGAATCAGATTCTGAAGAAGGAGCTTCAGGTGTGGACACAAGCATGGAAGAGGAGACTTCCATGGAGGAGGATGAATCTGAATCTGATTCAGATGTGTATCCTTTGTGTGCTATGGATTTTGCACCTAAGCCAGAGGTTTTGAAGGACCCAGATAAATCACCATTGATACTTGAGGAGGTAGAGAGAAGGTTATCTACCCTCAAGTATTGCCCAAATGTTACCAAGGAGGAGAAGGTGAGATTTGAGGAGATTTTCCGCAAGTTCATCCATGTGTTTGCTTTTAGTTACAAGGATTTGAAGGAAGTCACCTTGGAGGAGCACAAGATAGAGGTGGAGTCCCATGCAAGACCAATCCGCCAAAAGCAATGTCTCATTAGCCCACCAATATCTTTGGTTGTGAAGGAGGAGATTGATAAGCTCAAGGAGGCTGGATTTATCTTTGAGGTGGAGAATTCAGAATGGGTGTCTCCAATTGTCATTGTGAAGAAAAAGAATGGCAAGCTTTGGGTATGTGTGGATTACAAGAAGCTCAATGCTGTTACCAAGAAGGACTACGACCCATTGCCATTCATTGATGAGATCTTAGAGGAGGTTGCAAGTCATGAGAGGTACAGTTTTGGAGATAGTTATAGTGGATATAACCAAATCAAGATTGCACCAGAGCATCAACAACTCACCACATTCACCACACCTTGGGGAACTTACGCTTTCAAGGTCATGCCTTTTGGGCTTTGCAATGCTCCAGCCACATTCCAACGGTTCATGAACAAGGTATTTGAACCTTTCATTGGGAAATTTGTGAGAGATTTCATTGATAACTTTTGTGTCTATGGGAGCAAGGAGGAGCACTTTGAGCACCTAATCAAAGTCTTGCAACGCTTGGATGAGGCAAATGCATCACTCAACCCAGAGAAGTGCATTTTTGGATGTGAAGAAGGTCTACTTTTGGGGCATATCATCTCCAAGGATGGAATAGCAGTTGATCCTGAGAAGGTGAGGAAAATCTCAGACCTTCCATTCCCTTCAAGCTTGACAAAGTTACGCCAATTCTTGGGGATGGTTGGGTACTATAGGAGGTTCATCTTCTCATTTTCCAACAAGGCTTATGCATTGACCATCTACATGAAGAAGGGTGTAGATTACATGGTGATTTTGGAAGACAAGGAGGCTCTCAAAGCTTTTAAGGAGCTCAAGCAATCCCTTGTTGTAGCTTCAATTCTTGCTAAACCTGATTGGAGTAAACCTTTCATCCTCTACACTGATGCTTCTAATGTAGCTATAGGATGCACTCTTAGTCAATTAGACCAAGATGGGCATGATCATCCAATAGCTTATGCTAGTAGGCAGATGGTTTCAGCAGAGAAGAACTACTCTATCACGGAGAGAGAAGAGTTGGCAGTGATCTTTGGTCTCAAGAAGTTTAGACACTACTTGATTGGAGGGAAAGCCACCATTGTCACGGATCACAAGGCTTTGAAGTACATCTTCAACAAGCCTAATGTTGAAGGGAGACTAGCAAGGTGGATGATACTCTTGTCTGAGTATGACTACACCATTGAAGATAGGCCAGGAAAGAAACATGCAAATGCTGATTTATTATCTAGAGCCTAAGATCATGATGGAGATGAGCCAGTGGATGATTCCTTCCCGGATGAGGAGCTCATGACAATCTCAGTCACTCAAGAGGTTCCAATGGAGTACAAGGAGATTGTGGATTTTGTGACAAAAGGTAACTATCCAGAAGGGATGCATGCTAGGGAGAGGAAGGCCCTTGCAGCAAGATCTAGACCTTACACAATGGTGGAGGATATTCTTTTTCACCAAGGAGCAGATGGTCTACTTTGAAGAGCAGTGGGTAAGGAAGAGTCTATCCTACTCATAAAGGAGTTTCATGAAGGTTTAGTATGTGGAGGACACTTTGCAGGAAAGGTGACTGCTTTCAAGATTCTAGATGCAGGTTACTATTGGAGAGAGATTTTCAAGGATTGTCTTGATTATTGCAAAACTTGTCATGTTTGTCAAGCTTTTGCTAGAAAGTCTACATCCACTCCACCACTTAGATCAATTCCATTGCTAGGACCTTTTGAGAAGTGGGGAATTGATTTTGTAGGTCCTCTCAATAGAACCCCAAGGAACAATCGGTACATTGTGGTAGTTACTGATTACCTTACCAAGTGGGTTGAGGCTAGACCATTGAGGGACAAGAATGAAGATGAAGTGGGTAGATTTCTTTATGAACGCATTATCACTAGGTTTGGATGCCCTTTGGAGTTGGTTTCTGATAGAGGAGGAGAGTTTACAGGAAGCATTACTACAGCCATGCTACAACATTTCTCTATCACACATAGAGTAACTACATCCTATAAGCCAAATTCCAATGGCTTGGCAGAGAGAACCAATCAGACCTTGTGCATGATGTTGGCCAAAGATGCAGAAATGGAGGGGGCTAAATATCATTGGGACAAGAGGATTCATGAAGTTTTGTGGGAGTATAGGACAACCATGAAAACTTCCACTGGATATTCTCCATTTCAATTGGTGTATGGTATTGAGTCTACCTTACCTATTCACTTTGATCTTCCTACCTTCCAAAGCATTCATAGGAGATTGAAGAAAGCACAAGGAGGTGATGCAGAGAAGTCAAGGAAGGATCAACTCATGGAGTTGGAAGAGGCAAGAGCAGTTGCTATGGTTCAAGTGGAGCAAGCCCAAAGGAAACAAAAGGAGAGCTATGATAAGAGGCAAGACAAGAAGAAGGTGGAGCCTTTTAAAGAAGGTGATTGGGTAATGTTGTTTGATTCCATTCGATTCAAGAGAGTGCAAAAGAAGTTTTTGCCCAAGTACTTTGGACCTTTCATAGTGGAGAAGGTGTGGGGCAATTACACCTATGATCTCAAGGAGTTGGGAGGAAGATACTTTGATAGGATTAACCATGATAAGTTGAAGATGTACCATAGAAGGTAGAGAGACCTTCACTTTGAGGACAAAGTGAAAACTTAGTCCGGGGGTAAATGTAACACCCATTTGTGCATGTGTGTGGTATTGTGATATTTAGCTTGGTATTACAAGTACTTAAGAGATATTATTTATATAGAGATAAAGCATGGTTCTATATTAGTCATGGTTAGCTAAAGTTAGTCATAGCTAAGATAGATGGGACCTTACTTTAGAGGAAGTAGAAAAGATGAGCACCACTATTTTGGATTTTAGTGTGTTGACTTGGTATTATTCCTAGGTGTTTGGCTTTGGGGAAAGAGTTGAGAACTCTTGGGCCCGCAAGCCTTTTTGTTTTGGATTCTTCTTTAGTCCAAGGATAGCCCATGTGAAGGAATCCTTGCTTTAGTGGTTGGGTCAAGATAAGGGGAATATGCCCATGTGAATGGATATTCCTTTCTACTTTTTGACTTTACTTGACTTTTAGTCTAGTAACTTGAGTTACTACGGTAATTAGTAACTTTGGTACGTAACTATTTCACAAGTATATAAACAAGGGGTGAAGAGGTACTCATCATCCTTTCATTTGCAACTATCTCTCTCTCATTGAGTTCTCTAGTGAGCAATGTCTTGAGTCTTGGAGTGTTAGCCTTGGAGGAGTATGATGGAGTTGGGGTTCCTTGCCTTCTTAGTCCATGGTGCGCTACCATAATAGCCATCAGAGGTTCATCCTGAGTGAGAGACAGGCCGGCTCACAGATCAATACTTGATCTGATCCTCAACAACACGGCACTGATTATAGTCAAGCCACACCCACTCTAGCTAAGAGAATCTAGGTAACATTCACCGGCTTTTTGTCCACTCTAGCTAGGAACTTGAACGCTCAACATCAGAGAAGTGAGCTCTTTGGAGCTACACTTCCAATGTATACTCCTGACTTTGACCTAGGTCTCATCCCAATAGTCCCGCTGATGGCACACCTAATAGTGTGGACGGTGCAAGTGATAGTGAGCCCCGCCTAAAGTTAGTACCCTAAACACAAAATCTAACCGTCAGAAAGTAGTCTATGAGTAATTACCAAAATGCCTCTAACTACTATCACGGGAACTCTAGTGTCCAAGCAATCTAGATATGACACTACAAATGCTGTGACGATGTGGTTCTATATTAGATGTAGCAACGGTCCATATGACATAGTGTGGTTTTGGAGGATAGAGGATAACTACCAATGATCTCATCAAGGATATAGTGTTTGTTATGGCACGAGAGAGTAAATACCTTGCTTTGAAGGAGAGTTCCTATGCTTTGCATACTACATGTATCAGAGTAGACTTATACTTGGTCCAAGATGATTAGGTGACAATGGCAAATATTGTGGTTATAGACCTTACATGTGATGCAATTTTGGCAGGAATGATTACTCATCTCCGTAGATAAATAGTGAGTGGAGCAACAACACGCAAGGTCTCCAAGTATAGGAGTATGCAGTGAGGTCACCTTTTATTCCTCTAGCTTTGGAGTTATATGGACCAATGGACATTGCATTTCACACATTTGTCAAGGAGTGCATGAGAAATTGTCATTTTAGATGTCAAGAAGTATCACTCTCACTCTCATACTTTGTAGCATACTTTGAACAACATGTGTCTATTGATCTATAGAGAGCATTGACTAGTGCAATCCACAAGAGAGCAATCACATTAGGTGATGCTTCTTTGGATGCTCTAATAGTTTGTAGACCCTATTGACTTGCATAGCTTGAATATCTTGGTTGTGGTGCCGTAGGGAAAATAATCCATGAATACCATTGGTGCCATTTGGTGTGAGTCCTCTCTTTTATGTTATAGTGAACTCGGCATTTTTTTATGTTATTGTGTCTCAAAAGTCATATCATGTTACCTTGTCTCGGGAGTATTTTTATGTTATGGTGAAGCCTGAAGTTGTTTTTTGTTACATAAGCTTGGGATTTAATCTTATGTTACATAAGCTCAGAATTTTCTCTTGTGTTACATAAGCTCAGGATTTTCTTTTATGTTGCATAAGCTTAGGGCTTATTTGTGTGTTTCATAAGCTTGGAACTTTTGTTTATGTTACTGGGATCTCAGGAGTATTTTATTTAGTGGTAGCAACAAGGAGTGTCTTTTTAGCTTCAAGAGAGTGCCTTGAAGGAGAGGAGAGAGAAAGGAACCTTTTAGCTTTGAGAGAGTATCTTGAAGGACAAAAGAGAGAAAGGGGTTTTTTTTGCTTCAAGAGAAAGCCTGAAAAAGGACAAGAGGAGGCTGACAAGGTTTTCCCCAAGGAAGGGCTTTGGCCAAGAAGGGGCAAGAAATTTTGAGAAAAGAGAGTTTTTGGGTTGGACAAGAGGTCTGGGAATTTTCTAGAAGGAGGAGCTGGAGAGTCGGGGGACAGAGGAAGAAAGAGGAGGAAAACAAAATGAAAGAAAGGAAAGAGTGAAGGGTTTGTGAAGGGTTGCATGAAGGGAATTTTTGCAGGAAAGAATGTGAAGAATTTTGGGTAGTGGTTGCAAAGGAGAGATTTTTGAAGACAAGATACTATGCAGGACACAAAGGAGGAAAGATTAATCAAAAGTGAAGGATCTAAGAAGGGCTACCGGAAGGGAATTTTTGTAGGAAAGAATGTGAAGGGTTTTAGGTAGTGGCTATAGAGGAGAGATTTTTTGAATGAAAGACAAGAGATTGTGTAGGACAGAGAGGAGGAAAGATTAATCAAAAGTGAAGGGTTTTGGGTAGTGATTGCAGTGGAGAGATTTTTCAAATGAAAGACAAGAGATCATGCAAGACAGAGAGAAAGAAAGATTAATTGAAAGTGAAGGGTCTGCAAAATGGCTATAGGAAGGGAATCTTTGCAAGAAAGAATGAAGGGTTTGTGAAGGGCTGTAGGAAGGGAATTTTCACACAAAAGAATGCGAAGAGTTTTGGGCAGTGGCCATAGAGGAGAGATTTTCAAATGAAAGACAAGAGACTATGCAAGACAAAGAGGAGGAAAGATTTATCAAAAGTGAAGGGTATGGGAAGTGGTTTCAAGAAGGGAATTTTTGCAAGAAAGAATGTGAAGGGTTTTGGGTAGTGGCTACAGAGGAGAGATTTTTGGAATGAAAAATAAGAGATTGAGTAGGACGGAGAGGATGAAAGATTAATCAAAAGTGAAGGGTTTAGGAAGTGGCTATAGGAAGGGAATTTTTTTTGAAAGAATGAAGGGTTTGTGAAGGGCTGCAGGAAGGGAATTTTTGCATGAAAGAATGTGAAGGGTTTTGGGTGGCGGTTGCGAGGAGAGATTTTTTTCAAATGTGAAGGGCTGTGCAAGACATAGAGAAGAGAGAGAATTGAATGTGAAGGGCTGGAGAGACTGAATTGCAAGAAGGGATTTTCAAAATGTGAGAGCCAGTTGTGAAGGTTGTGAAGGATTGTGCAGGACAAAGAGAAGAGAGGGGATTTTTGAAATGTGAGAGTTGGGTGTGAAGGCTTTGCAAGACATAGAAAAGAGAGGAGGATTTTTGAAACGTGAGAGATTTTTTTGAATGTGAAGGGCTATGCAGGACATAGAGAAGAGAGAAAATTGAATGTGAAAGGCTGGAGAGACTGAACTGCAGGGAGGAAATTTTGAATGTGAAGAGCTGGCTGTGAAGGACTGTGAAGGCTATGAAGGTTGTGTAGGACATAGAAAAGAGAGGAGGATTTTTGAAATGTGAGAGATTTTCTTTGAATGTGAAGGGATGTGCATGACATATAGAAGAGAGAGAATTGAATGTGAAGGGCTGGAGAGACTGAACTACAAGGAGGAAATTTTGAATGTGAAGAGCTGGCTGTGAAGGACTGGAGAGAGAACTACAAGGAAGGGATTTCGAATGTGAAGGGCTGTGCAAGGGCTTTGTGCTGAACATAGAGAAGAGAGAGGGGAAATCAAAATGTGAGGGCTAGAGAGACTGGATTGCAAGAGTGAGATTTTTGAAGGAAAGCTAGACAAGAAGGTTGGGAATTCTCTTGAAGGAAGAGCTTGTGAATGCAGGGAAGAATATCAAGAGAAGAAGCTTGTTGGACAGAGTGTTTTTTGAAGAGTGAAAGGGGTTGCTAAGAGACGCTAAACTGAAGCATTGAATGAGTGAGTGAGGTCTAGACCGGGGAACCCTTGAGGGGAAGGTCTGGACTAAAAGGAGAGAGAGAAGGTAGAGATATTTTAAGGGTCTTATTGTGGAAAGAAATAAGGATTTGAAGGAAAGCAATTAGGCACTTTGTGATAGAGAAGGCAAAAATTTTTGAGAGAAAAGAGCCTGGTCTGTAGAGGGAGAGGGAAGAAGTTTCAAAGGAACAAGGCTAGACAAGGATGACAAGAAGATTTTGGCAAAGGGAAGAGCTTGTGCAGAAGAAGAAATTTTTTGAAGTGGCTTGCCCAGGATAGAGGGAGAGGAGAGAGTGGTTGTGTAATAAAATTAGAGAGATAGGGCTTGTGTAGGAGAGAAGAAAATTTGAAGTGGCTTTGTGCAGGACAGTTAGAGAGTTTAGGTGTGGTCATTGTTTAGTCTAGGGCTGTTTGGGTTTCCCCAGAGGTTATAAACTGCAAGGCTTGGTATTTTGACGAATGTGATATTTCTCATGAACAAATGTGTGTATTCTGATATGTGAATAGTGTCAAAGGAAGGACTCCATTTTAGGAGCTCTAAGTCCAGTCTATGTAAGTGGAACAATTCAATGATCTAGATGTTCGGGTTTGAGTCCGGTTGGATCACTTGTGGGCTATTCTACAAACACCACCAGACCTAGTTCTTTGAGCCTTACCAGGTCTAGAACCACAAACCCAAAATTAATAGAACACAAACAGTCCCGCAAAGGTCAATGTTAACCCATGGAACTGAACACAAAAATCCCTCAGGAAGAGCCTACCATCGGGAGAAATTGTAAACAAGTTGCTCTATCTAGAAGGAGATTGCCAACCATACAAGAGTAGAGATAGTGTCAGAATACGGGAAGCTTTGAGGCATTGAAAACAGAGGAATTTAAGCACAAGCACTCAGGTGCTCGACGCACTCTTGAGCCCAAATGATCCCCACGACAGCAGTAGGGCAAATTTCTCATATCAATACTATTGAGACCTAGCCCCATTTTACCTCTTATGTCTCTCCCTTGAGGGGCTTGGTCGGTTCTTTCCATCCTTCATGTGTTCTCCTTGGTTGCCTTTTTCCCATTTTCATCACCTATATAAAATTAGAGAGAAGCATTCCATTTTGAAAGAGAAATTTTTATATGTACATATATATTTTTTTAAGGACTTGGGTCCTATGGACAAAAAATTCAGTGTGTCCTAAATCTGAAACCTCCACGTTCTATATAACTTGAGATCTTGGACCTTGAAATATGCAAGAAGAGATGCGGGTAGTAGAGATCTTGTCTTTAATAAACATTTGTATTTGTATGATACGTGTTGTGCTTATGATTATCTTACTTCTTTTCAAATTCATATATTAGAGATCTTGTCTTTAATAAATATTTGTGTTAGTATGATATGTGTTGTGCTTATGATTATCTTACTTCTTTTCAAATTCATATATTTTGATACGTATGAAAATATTTCTATGGCTAAACAAAAATTAAAATTAGAGGTTAATGATATTTTGATAATTATAATAAATATTTTAGTGATTCACTACTATAAAAATTATCCATTTTTAGATTTTATAAAAAATATTTGTAAAAAAATCTAAATTAGAGACTAAAATATTACAAAACTTATCTATTATCATGATGATTCATAATCCTAATTCATACCTCGACGATTTATGATGATTCTCCATAGATTCCATGTTCTGTTTTATTATGATTAGGAAACGTCATCGTAATCATACTTTTCCAGTTGAAATTTCAATAAATGAGATGTCCCCATGCAAGGAAACAAAACATAAATATATTATTTCAATGAGGTCATATTTGGAGTGAGACCAGTTCCAGAGTCCTTCCTTGGAGGATCTGGTTGTCGCTACTGTCCTAAGGATAACACCTAACATATCATTATATACAGTACGCGTACTGGTATCCCAAACCAGATACGGTAAGATTCTGTCTGATCGGAAATTGATGACCATGATTGGCATGGTCACTACGTCACCACGGTAGTGTCACATTCATGCTTCGAAACCAACCACATGAAGACGACAGTTTCTCTAGTGGAAAATATTGGAGTGGCCTGTACAGTTGTGGTGTCATATACACCACAAGTGTCAAGGGAGTGGCGGCGTAGCCAAATTGGTGGCGGTAGAGAACGGGAAACTGGTAGAGAGCGCCGGGGGGATAGGGAGGACAGGCGATCCGGGGAGTAGATGACGAGGAATAAGCTATTTCCTGTGACGATCTGGAGGAGAATTTCGGTGGGGGCCGATCCAGAGCTAAGTCTAGTTACTTTGACTGCAAGGATGAGGTTTACTCAGGGACCGATTTACCACATAGTAACTACAGAGACTGATAAAACACCTTTAAGTATGATTTGGCGGTGATTTGCTTTGGGCTGAATCGGCCATTAACCGAGAGGGTTTGGAATTTGGTGGAGCTTTTGAGGAGAAGGAAAGGTAAGACATCCTGTCTTTCGAGACGAATTTGTCGTCGAGGAGCAGCAGCATCTCGTCCTGTTCCGGGAACTTCTCTGGCAACCTTTGCAGTCGCCGGGGAAAGCTGAACCTACCGGGTCCTCGAAATTTCCACAATTTGTCGGGAATTTTTCGGGATTTTCTCGATCATTCGCGAAACCAGCACGTACTGCAATGCCGGCAATGCCCCAAATCTGCCGGTTTTCTACGAGCGGTGAAAAGTGCGTTCCTTCTCAATCACCACGGAGCACAGAGAACAGTATTACAGTCCATGGCAGGAATTTTCCTTTGTCAATTAATGGCGAAGGGCAGTGCGAGGAGAGCCAAACCGCCTCAACGGCACTCAGCCGTGTAACGGCTAGTCAGGGGGTTGATTGGTTATGTACCGTACTACCACTGGTGGCAGTGGTGAGGGATTGGACTTGACTGCGATTTGGAGCTGCTCTGCTGCCGATGATGTTGATGTCACCGGTGCTGGTGATGGTTTTGAGTTGAGTTTGGAGCGCGGAAGGCATCAACGCAAGCATCATTCAGCAGAGGACGTTGATTCACGTCCTCTACGCTCTCGCCTGAGGCTCGATTACTCTGTTCTTCTGCTGCTGCCGTTGTGTAGTGGGGAGACGGACGACAAAGGCAACAGGCGAGGCCAGGAGCAGGCGCGGGAGGGGACGGGGGGCGGGCAAGGAAGGAAGGAAGGAAGGAGGGCTGCATATCGAGAGAGGGGCTCGAGGGGAGGGAGAAGACACTGGCTGCTGGCGTGCTTCTTTCGCTTTCAACGTACAGGAGGCGCTAGCGCTTGCTTGCGCTCGCTCTTCCTGACGCGCTTGTTTGCTTGCAACGGGAGAGGAGAAGCACGACGGACAGCGGCTTGTAATCCTAAAAGATATCGACTCATGAGCGATCCTCAGGTTGAGAAACTATGAGCTGCCGCTCTGCTTCATCTTCTCCCGCAGCGCTGATGATGATTTTAATTGTCCACTGAATTACATCACGTGTCTGTCTAACTGTACCCCTATCCGTTTTCTTCCCCGTAGTTCCTGCCACTCTAGCTATTCCGTAGAATGTTTTCGGATCCTTGGTGAGAGACTCCCCGTTGCGAGAATCGCGAGACAAACTTGTAGCACAAAGGAGACGACGCGGTCTCTTGCTCTGTATAGTGTGAGCGTGGCTTCATGTCTATCTTTCGATTACTCGCGGTAAAGCCTGTACTTCAATTGTAGTCGTATCATGTCCATATATACGTGCAGAGTCTAACTACTGATTTCGAGAGCATAGTATCCGAATTATGCAATGCAGCTCGATATCAGGATGTAGTAACGTATGTTTTCATCAGTGAAAGAGCTCTGTTTGTCATCCCTGCGTAATTTTAGATATTAGCGGGAGACGGGACGAGAGGCTCGTGATGAAGTACCTGGGTGGAGCTGGTGAGTTCTATCTAACTTGTTGGTACCTTCAACTTTGCGGTTGTCAGGGGTGTTTCTCTCTCAAGGCTAGCGGCTCGAAGAATAAGGAGACAGCACCGAAAGGGCCAAACAGAGTGTTGTTTATCAGTGATACGGTGAAGGTGGAAGAAGCAACCATGGATAAGGTCAGGGCAGACGACTTGAGTCAGGTTGCAGCCAGGAGTGAGAAAAAAACATCAATTGCCGATAAAGAAACAGGAAAGGATGCTTTAATAGATAGGAAAGTTGGAGAAGCAGGTTCCGCAGACAATGCCGAAAACACTCAACCGAATGAGCGAGAAAATTTTACCACCAGTTTGTTTCAAGAATCAATAAGCGAGAATGAGGCCGGCTGTCCGACTGGAACCTGCAGGAAGACTCCGTTCACGAGCTTGAATCAAGTGGATGCAGATTTGGCGCTCGCCCGACGTCTTCAAGAACAGGTGTGGTTCTCAACTACTCTTAGGTTGTCGAAATCAGGGCTCTTCCGTCATTCCCGTGTATGCTTTCGCCGGCCCATGGAGAGAAGGATCTGTAATCAAAGAAAGGAAGCTGCCTCATTTCTTGTTGTTTCCGCTTCTACCGCTAGAACATTCAGTCACCTGTAGGATGTAGTATCTCTTAGAAGCCACTTTTCAGTGATGCGGTCCTAAATCTTGCGCCGAGGGGAATCTGCTCTCTTTCAGGTGCAAATTGTTGTCCGAGGAGGTCAATCCATCTCCCTATGTTCTTGTTTTAGATCAAACCGATTGGTCTCACAGAATTTTGCTATGGTAGCGCCTACATGCATAGATCGTTGCCCATGCATCCCCTAAATGCCATGCTTGAAGCCACTGAACATTCTCAAATTTCCTTTGCGAGACGTCAGACTTTCCGGTGGGTCCACTTTTGTCATTGCAAGTTCAAGAAATGCCCCTAACGCACGTCATCTGGCAATGTTTAATAACAGGAACGAGCCTACATGCTACTCCGCATGGGTAGTGAGAGCAGCGATTTCGATAGTTCGGGCAGTGGTAGCTACTTGGAAGAAGGTGAAGATGATTTTGAAGATGATTTTGGAGCGGAGCAGGTAGATGGAGAGTCACGTAGCCAGTGGCAAGGATCACGACACTCGGACGAAGAAGGAACCAGGGAGGATATTGACGGTGCTCTTTTTGATGACGACGAAGCATATGCCCGGGCCCTTCAAGATAAAGAAGACCGAGAAACTACCGCAATGCTGGCCCTGGCCGGAATCCATGTTCAAGGATTTCATGATTGTGAGTCTTCCATACCTGGATCAATGCGTTTAGTAGTTAATTCCGAACGCACATTTAAAACAAAACGTAACGTACTCACCGTTGTTGATTAGATCTTAATTAGCCGTAATTCAAGTTCGAGGATACGAAGCCGAGATAATGAATCATATTGTTCGCGCCTCTGTAGCCAGAGGATCAGGACCTCATCCTGCCTCTTGTAGTGGTAGTATCTTGTTAGGAGCCACTTTCCGTACTTGGATCATATTTGTAAGTAGTAGACCAATGCGCTCATAACTCAAGTGCGGACGCACTTCTGCGTACCTTTCTCTACCTACTTAGTTCTTTTCATCGCGATCTTTGTGAGCTCACACTTGGAAACTACAACCTCATGTTTGTCAGGGGAAAGTGCGGACTACGAGAGCGAAAGTGATACATCACAGGTAGGTCGCTCTTGTTACTTCTATGCTTCTGGGCGCTCGCGGGAATTTGCACATCTTGATTGCCCTGTCAAAGGATGGAGATGTTCCTGAGAGGAAACGGAAGTCTTATCATGACACTTCCGGTGTTGCAGGACATGTGGCAAGATATGGATCCGGACAATATGTCTTACGAGGTAAGGACCTCCTTTAAGTCGGCTTCATCTATGTCGATTTTTTAATGCAATTCTACGTATGGGTGAAATTTCGCCGTTGTTAGTTGTTACATATGTATGTTCCTCTATCCGAAGTTGAAATTATTGCATTGTGCAGGAACTAGTTGCCCTTGGGGAGGCAGTGGGAACTCAAAACAAAGGTCTTACCTCCGAAGCCATTGCTGCCCTTCCGTCCTCAAGCTATTTACCTGAAAAAGTTCCCAACAGCTGTGGAACTGAGCAGTGAGTACCCTCGTCTTGTTCTGAGAGATGTTCAAGATTGGGTTTATTAGCTTGTAACATCTTACCTTAGTTTACCATCCATTATCTCATCTTCAATCCACTCCCCTATTCAACCGTAGCCATTGTATGCGATTTACAAAGACAAAAGCTATGACGGACACCCGATTATTCGCCCGGGAATTTTCTAGGCCGATGGTCGAACGATTTCTTGGGTCAGAACAAGGAGAAACTGGAACTTGGGTAACTTGGCTTGATTGATGGGGGAGATGCAGTAGCTTCGGCATGAGCTGCTGATATTAATGGGATACACTACCTAGAATAATAGAGAGAACGGACAATATGTTTGATTTCAATCTATCTGTGCGTGCGCTAAACAGTTTGCATGCACGAAGTTTTCTTAAACACGAGCTAACTGTTCAATGCCTTTTCAGGTGCGTGATCTGTCGCCTTGAATACGAGGAAGGGGATGCCATGTCCACACTTCCTTGCAAGCATCTATATCACTCTGATTGCATCAAACAATGGCTTCAAATCAATAAGGTTGGTATCCACACGCTCCGGAATGTTCGGATGGATGGTTTATTCAGTGTTGAACTAGTCGTACAGGCTTTTGAGCATGAAGGCTTCCGCTCTAGATATGTGGTTACTGATCATTGGAATCTCCAGAAACGTCAAGGCTTGTCGTCACTCGTTGCTTCTTTGTGGTAAATTTCATCACCTACGTCTCGAGCAATCTAAACCTTTTGATCTGTCGGTTGCAGGTTTGTCCAGTATGCAACAAAGAAGTTTCAGCTGACAATTCAGTCAAAACGCCTGAATAAGCAGCTGTATGTATCTAGTTGTTGACTCTCCCCTAGACAATTATAGGACCAACAGCAGTATCATGGAGGCATTTGACATCTAATGGATCGAATGGTTACCCTACCAACATGGAGTTGACCGTCAAAAGTAAAAGCTATCAGCCGTAAGTTAGGAATGAATGGAAGGGCGACAGAGTTGTTTGAGATAAACGTTGACCTTGTAATCAAACCCTGTACCATGGAATCATTTCATATCCTTCCTCTTGGATCTCCATATTTAAATAAACATACACCTTTTACCAGTTTACCTACCCATTTTACTCGCTATGTCTTTCCTTTGTACGGCTTTATGGGGTCTTCCCATCCTTCATGTCCTACGCGGTCGCCCTTTACCAGTTTCCTTTTGCAAGTGCTAATTAACTATGAACGTGCAATTAATAAGCACACTAGACTCCGGATATGCAGCAATAGTTCAACTTTCCTATTCAATTCTTTGTGCAGTCTGTAGTATCAATTGTGTAACTATACTACATTCTCTACTTCATTACGCAATTTGCACTTGAGACGAAGGACCATCGCACTCACTTCATTACCTTGTTTACACTTCAACCACCCATCAAAAAAGAGGTGACGAGATGTCTGGAGTCCCAATGTTTCGGATATAGATCACGTGGGCGCTCTGGAAGTCGTCGATTGCGCTGTGAAACTCAAAAGGCTGTCAAAAGTAGAAAGGCACAATGGGCCATACATAATATGTGACCCAAACCTGGTCCATTTCTGGTCTCAAATCTTTCTTTTGAGACACCGAAAGCTTGAGCGAGGTGATAGAGGGCACTGACGAAAGTCAGAGCTTCGAATCTTCCTCCCGTCATGAAATCTGGCTTTCCTTCACTGACATGTCACAAGCAGTCAGAATACAGATATTGACTGCACTACTTATATCGACACGCACCGAAGTTCAATGTAGGGCAGGCCCACTCGGCACCGTGAGATGCAGGAGCATGTCAATTACCTGACAGTTGCTTTGGGAGGCACCACGAAGCAGTCATTTTAAAAAATGATTGTGTCTCGGCCTCTTCTTTGTGTGGTGTCAAATCGGAAGGAAATTTTAGTGGGCTGTTGAGCCAAAGTGCACCCGTGAACATCGTGCAACAAAGGGGTCCATTTTAAGACTCTTTTAGGGATGAGGGAGGGTCGTGGGACCACCTCACCTCGTTAAATTTTCTTAACGTCAAGGTTGCAGACAATGGCACAATTCTCGACGTCTGGGTCGCACGGTTCCTCTATGAACTGGCAGATTTTGGAGCGCGCGGAAGCAGTTCAAATTTGAATCGTTTACCTTCCGACAGATGCTACTTGTTTATCAGGCGAGGTTGATGACACCCTCGCGTCCTGCAGAATCCCCAGATCACAACCCACCTTGAAGTAACCAACAAAGCGTCCATCGCCTATCCGTGATAAGAGGGTTTAGCTTCAGGCCTCGCGTTCATTTGCTGAGGTTGACTTTTGGATAATTCTACAGGGCTGCATCCAGAGTTCTCGGTCTTAAATCTGTGTTCCTAGATAAGAATTTAACTGTAGTCACTGCACAGGTTGTGAGGAGTTCTAGGTTGCGTTGTTGTTGGATCTTCGACACACATGAGTAAGTACTGGGTCCGATATTACCCTTCCCTGATAATCTGATATGGAAACCATATGCACTACTCATACAGCGAGTGACATGTCCCGACCGCGAAAGGAGATTTATGACTCTAAACAATTAGTTCTGCATACCATGTAGTGGATCACCGCTACATTGTGAACCCTGGTTTTCTTGTTTGGTTAGTCAGAATTATGCATCTAAGTATCAATACAGAAAGTGTTTGTTATACACGTCTTTGTTATAATTCTCCCTGTAGCCGCCAACTTTGTTGAATAGCACCCTGGATTTTATTTGTCTAAGCCTTCGACCCCGTTAAACTCATTTGGTGCAAGAAATCCCCAGGGTCCTTATACGGTGTTGTCTACACACCTTATGGTCAAATGAAGCTACCCGACACGAAACCTCCTTGAATGCTCTTTGGCAAAAGGCAGAGTGGCAGGCAAGAAAGTACTTTAGTTAGTGGTCACTTCCTAGCTTTCTTGCTACTCCAATTCAACATAGACACAACGAGAGATATCAGTACCGTGGGTGAACAGATGAAAAAGGCATACAAGACCATACGGTGATGGAAAATGACGTTGCCAATTAATGCATCTCTTATACAACGAGGTACTGTTGATGTTCATGCTAGTACATACTACTGACAATTAGCCTACAATGTTTCCGTATTTTGTACACTCACATCACTTGCTTGTAGCAAGCATATTTGTATGGATAGTTTCTAACTTTACATTCTCGAGATTGTGTTTCAAAGGAACAAAATATCTACACCTGGATGTAGTATCACTTTTCCCTCCCTTATAAAATGGGTTTTGGGATTAGTAGTGGGGGCAGAATCCTTTGGACGACCTGAACTGTATGGACACCGTTGAAACTGGTCTATGACTCGGCCTTATCGATAAAACCCACCTCTTGTTTCATATTAACCCACTTTCTTGGCTGTGCTGGAAGTGATATTTTGAAAGGTTTCTGACAAATGAACTCATCATTCTCAAGATTGGCATCTTCTGGGAACATGTTTGTCCTTGTAGTTCGGAATCTTACACGCCTGACCTTCAAACCAAGTAGCCTTGCCACTTCCTGTGCTCCACCCCACTTCTCCAATGCTCGTGCAACGTCAGGTCGACCTGCATGCAGATGACAGGTTGCAAGAATGTGACTTGGTTGAATATACTGATAACTGCTAATCCGAGAGAGAAGAGATATCATATCCTGAGCCAAAAGGAGTGAAACTAATGGTACTAACTCTTCGTCTCTCCAAGTTCGCACTTCCCTCCAGCATCTCTGGTTTGCCGCTCATAACTTTCTACTTCAGCGGACTGTTGTAGCAATCTAACTCGACAACCCACTGTAGACTTGACTTACGGTACAAACAGAGACAACTGTGAATCCAGCTGTAAGTCTTCTCGAAATGTTGGAGGAAGATATGTACCGGCACTGTTCAAGGCATTTCTGGTTGGCAGGTAGTTCGCATCCATCCCACATTCTTTTTGGAGTTGCATTATCTGATCAAAATAGAGGCAAGATAGATGTCAATCACTTGTGATTTGCAATTACATCCTCACTGACTAATTGTTTCAATGACTTCGTCTTCATCCTCACTGACAGATTCCTTCCTCCTTCAGCTATGTTCCTTCATAGCTCAAGGGCATTTCAGCTGTATTGAAATTATCTTTGTACTTATCACCTTTCTGACGTTTACCATACCTCCTTCCGGACGTTCTGGAAATTGTCCCAGTAACCTCGAGGCCTTCGCTGCTGACAAAGGCTCAGCTTTGAAGCAACAGTGCTAAAGCCGCCCATTCTAGTGATTGCCTTCTCCAGGTCTACTCTTTTATGTAGTCGCAATTCACTTCTCATTGGCATCACGCCCTGTTTTCCATTTTCTTCTATGAAAGCTAACAACTCCCGCTCCAAAATTTTGAAGTCCTTTTGAAGCCCTGCCACACGAAATCTTTTCCTCCCAAGTTTGGGCATCATCTTAGGAAATGATGGCGTAGGTTCTTCAGTTATCCCCTGAGACCCGGTTTCCGGCAAATCTTTCTCTGCTGGAGCGTCATTGCCTCTGTTTAGTTTAAGCTTCTCTACCCGGTCACGAATGGCACATAGATTCGCTGGAAGATCTTCATATATCACCTGATTGAGGAACCAACAACGGTCATGTGATACGAAACTAAAGATTTTTTTCTTATCTAGGTAGGTGAACGTCACATACAATCCTACATACACTCCTATTTGAGTCTGCAAGCATTGGAATCATGAAACACCAAACGAGCAGAGAACTTCAAATACTATTCTCCTTGCTAGATGGCTGCATACCTCTTCGACGATGGCTTCTGCAAGCAGACAATGCTTGTGCATCTTTGTGTCTACAACGTACTTGAGCAAAGTATGCTGCGATCCCAGTGCCTCTAAGGTCCACTTTCCTTGGAAAGAGTCAAAGTCGCCTTCTACTTGCTGGAATATAATTTCCTCCACTGGTTTTTCCCATAAATCGAGAACGACACGAGCATGAAGGACCATGTACAGGATACATTTGCATCCTTCCTGCAATGACATATGAAAAGGGGCAAACACTTGATATAGGGACTTCACATAACGACAAGCGAAGCAGAATTGACAGCAGGACCTGAGCAATATGTTGAGTTCGTAACTCAACACAAGAAACCAACCACGATGGAGAATTCTTGAGATCTGTGTAAGTGCGATGAAAGGGTCACTGACCTGGACGAGTCGAACTCGATTATTTTCTCTTGAAACAATTTTACTGCTCGCTAAGTTTGGTATGAATCTGCACACATGTGAAAGACATCAAATCGGTTCTTGGCGGACCACATCATTTAATACTTGACCTCTCTGGTCAATATTTGAAGGTACAACCAGACTACTTTCACATTGGCGGTACATTAAGACGAAAATACTTGAAAAGACACGAGAACAGGAGATGTTGGAACTGCCAAGGCACCGATCAGAGACATCCTTACTCAGACAGGCACTCGTAGTCTGTGAGCACATCCCAGACATCCCTGATAGATGATTCCACAGTAATAGCAGCCACAACGCGACGATGCACACCACCGTTCTCCTGCACAACAAAGTATGTCAAGTACTGCCATAACACTCAAGCTTGCGGTACTTCAAAGCGCAACTACTAAGTGTTGGACTTAACATAAGCGAATTCGGGCACTAGCACAATCTGAACCTCTAGGAAGTTTGACTCTTCAGGAGTGACATCAAACCATAACCAGCAGAAAACACAAGTCCACTGGATTCTATTCTGTTATTTTGTCTATCCTGGTCCCTTTAACCACTACCTTTTAAACATCAGACAAAGGTTCCTCTTGATTTCCAAATTTTTGTGATGTTGATTCGAGAGTGGAGCAACTTACAAGTAGATCATCTAAGCGTCTCAGGTGAACTTCATCAACAGCACAAGGTCGCTCCATAATGCATTGTCTAGTAGAGGAGCCCCATCCTGGTTCTCGTGTGTCCCAGGTATTGAGTTCATCCTCTTGTGAATTCAGTATGCTCCTTTGGACAGCATCTACGCCTATCCTTTCTATTAATGAAGGAAATTGCAGTGCAGCCTTGATGGATTCTACAGGAAATCTCTGAACAAAATTTGGAGAAGAAAATTTATCAAGGAAAGATCGAATAGGTGAAGGTGTTGGCTTCATAACCGGCTTGGGAAGTTGGACTACTTTCTGCCACTCAGAAGGGTCTGATTCAGCTCTCTGTGCGAGAGCATTTAAATTAGTGGGAAGGTCTGCTCTGATTATTCTCTCCACAAAGGCAGCAGGAAAGAGCAGTTTCGGGGTAACATTCACTTCATAATATAGCATAGTTGTGTCAGCCCTGCAATTACAAGTTCATGACAACGATTCAGTTTGGTAAGTCAGCAACCTCTATATCCAAAAACCAAAGATGTCGAATCCCGAATCCCTTTTCCCTGATTTAACAAAGAATGTGAAAGCGGTAATAGACTTACAGGGTACGCAAGAATATCAGAGTAAGAGATATTGCTCAAGAATAAGAAGGTAAGCAAACACATTCCTAGAGGAAGGAGCAGTAACCCGCTTGATAGCTCTTCTCTGAAACAGTCAGAAAGGCATAGATCGAAGTATGCCCGAAAGCAACTCATCTACAGTTTAACTCGAAAAGCTTATTAACCAACCAACTTGTCAAGAGAAGGAAACAGCAAGGTACGTAGAGACGAGATTCATCCCAACTGAACTAACTAACACTGAACTAAGACCAACAAACAGCAATACTTCCGAGCAAAGATGGTGTACAGTTTGCAAAATAGTTAGGAAAGTCCACCACATGCTCCAGATGCAAGCAACGTACAAAGCACGAACGACTACAACATGTAAAACTTAAAGGTTTCGAGTAACAGTAAGGGGATTTTGAAAGGAAGGTTCACCTTGAACCAGGTCGAAGGTACCATCTCCCTTCATACCGTTTGAAGTCCCCATCCACCATCGAGAAACGAAGCTCCTTTCCACCAACCTACAATTGTATTTGCCTTAGTCGTAAATGAATTCAATCGAAGAGAAATGGAGAAAGCTTAATCTGTCAAAGATACCTCATACGGAAGCTCTTCGAGATCAAGTACAACACGGGCCTCTATATGCCAATACATGGAACTCTGCACTCCTTGTTGCAGTAGCCAAACGCGTCCAGACTGTGGACTGCTTATCCTTTCGCTGCGCAATCCACACCCAGCAAGAAAAATTGGACTTCCGCAACATGCTAAAATACACAAAATTCTGGAGGAGGGATTTATATTTGATTAAATACATACTTACGTGGAAAATGTCTAGAAGGTCATCAAATTGTAAGACGATGACTATTCCCTATCATGAAGGCACAAACATACAAATATAAAAGTAGAGATATATAAATATAAATGGTACCGTAATCAAGTTATAAGTTTTGATGCAAGGCAGTGGCGAGGTCTATGATATTAATCAATTCTGGACAATATTTAATGATAGTCCTTTAATGGATCTTCTTACCGGTCAATTCGCTATCAAAATTCGCTTACAAGTGACCTACCTTCTTATAAGATTCGGTATGAATTCCGCGAGGCGTTCATAATCAGTGAGGACGTCCCAAATTTTTTGATCGCTTGCTTCCACACATATTTTCGCTTTGATATGCCTCTCTCTCCACGAAACAACCTCCACTTGAACGTCCACACTCCTGTCACCAGTTTCTCTACCATCCAGACGTTGTATGAAGCCACTCGAATTTCTGCTTCGACCATCGTCACCCTTACACACATCTCCCCCATCTCCCATCCTACTTAAACTTTCCACCCTGGGGTTGGGCTCTATGAAGAAACCCTCCGCTACAATTGTATTCCCTGTGCTGGACTCAAGTTTCTCCTTGAAAATTTTCGTAAGCGTAGCATCATTAAAACTAATTCCAGCATCCTTAAAATCAAGTGCCCTCCTAGCAACCTCTTGATTCCTACTTATTTTTGGGTTTAAACTCGGCTGACAATTGTTCTCAGTCCCAGACCTCTTTGAATGTTTCACAACGGGCTCCCGTACCCTTGGAGTCGTCTCAGGCGCATCATTACTTGAGGACTTCACCTTTTTCACACTCTGTGAGCTCAATCCTTTCGAATCCTTCGAAGGAGCACTCTCTGCTGCCCCCGCGTCTCGCTGCTTGCCAACAGAGTCTGTCACCACAACCACTACCTCCGGTCTGTCATCCAATTCCACCTTAGACCCGGTACTTCTTTCCTGCGTCAGCCTCACAGAATTCAAAAACTTATCGACCCTGAACGTTTTCCCTTTCAGAGCAGACGATCGGCACGCCACAGACTTCCCTCCACTACCAGCAACTGGCAGCAGCAGTTGCTGTTCCCTGGAGGTGCCCCCATTGCCTGATTTTCTCAATTTGAAAAACAGTTCGGCCGATGGATTGCACGCAGAGTGGTTACACAGGTTGAAAATTGGCGACATTTGGCATCAATTCCACGTCTCAAATCCCAAAATGAAATCAATTTCGTCCTCTGGTTTTTTCTTCGCTCCCTGAATTTCCTCTGCTCTTCTCGGGCAGATTGTAACAGTAACCCTGTGGGACTGACTGGAGGCCCTCGCTCCTTAACTCCTTCCTGCCCGCCTCTCACGTTTCGATGTCCACTTTACACTTTCTTCTCTCTATGTACAGATAAATATGATTATCCGCTCTACAGCCTGCAGCAGCTCAGGCATGGCTTGATGGTAATCGGACGTGAATTGAACACCACCCCTCCGGAGTGAGGGTCGTAACGATCAAACAGGCAGTTGAGAAGAGAGCCTCAAAAACGCTACGCGCGTCCCCCTGAAATCTCTTGCTTGCTCGCCCCCATCTCCTCTACCCGACCGACCGACCTCGATTGCGGAATCCTTCATGAATGCTCCAGCGCCACACCACAGCTCCAGACCACAGCTGCGCGTCCAGTCCTGCCCCTGCAGTACCACTAACGGGCCTCCAAATTTGGCGACGGTTCCGCTACTGCCCCCAGTTTAGCTCCTTTCATAACCACACGTCCCATCGTCCAGCACTCCATCGCCAAACTCTGTCTGGGCTACTTTAGCCGACGTTTAGCGCTTCAGCGACTACGGTACTTCTCTCGTGAATTGTCGGACCAGAACATTCTTCGAGCTAATCAGCAAATCAGATCCCACACTCTTATCTCGAGCATCTTTACCTGTAACTTTACTTTAGCTGTTACTAACTTCAAACCTTACTTCGCAGTTATGAAATGGAGCTTTACCAGTTGGCAGAACCACGGCATTGAACGGGAAGTGCTACGGACGTAGACGGAAATGGGACCCAGGCTGTGATACTGCAAATCCATAGGGCACGTTTCATTGGATAACATGAGGTGCGATCTCCAATCACGTGAGGGTAATTGATTACATGCGGATTCTATGCGACGAAGTTTGATACTTAAGGTTACGTTTCCCGGCTCTTTCCAGTCCTCTCTATCTCGTTATTTAGTGTTCGGCGAAATCAGGCAATCAGAGTAATCTCTGTCACGGCAGGGTTTGGGTATAGGATTATAGAATTCTGTGTCCGGGGAAAGCTTTGTCGGCCCCTCAAGCAGGAGTAAAGTTCAGAAGTCCCCCCAGCAAGTTCCGCAAGGTCTAGAACTAACAGGCGGCCAAATACATTTACCGAGCAGCGAGTTATCTTCTTCGTGCCCGAGTTTCTATCTGAACTAGACAACTTTGAGGTTCTCGGTGTTTCCGCTCTGTCCTTTCAGAATGTTGATTAGGAACCAGAGAGAAGTTAAGACTCTGCTTCTATCGTGGAGATGATTGACATGCAAAGTAGCGGTCTGTGGTTTCAATATCCAAGTTTGCTCCGCTGTCTTGTTGCTGTGGTTGTCTACCACAATGTTACTATTAGATTTAAAGCTGCGCAATTCAGCTTCAACAACAGAGTGAATCTTCATTTGCTCACGAGTTATTGAGTGGACAAAGTACTAATTCTAACGTTTCTATGCTAGGCAACGATGAAGGTCTCACCACTAGGAAAGGTGGAGGAAAGCACTAGCAGCGGCTGAGTATCACAGATGCCCACCAACTGGCAGGGCCTGAGCATGAAGCAGTGGTTTCCTTTTCCTCTTAACAATTTCAACTGCAGCTATCTCACCTCTTACGATTGAAAGCATATGCAAAAAGACATGAATCACGTTGCTATGTAAACTCCCTTACTCCTCACCGCTTGGTTTTCAATATCCTGACAAACTGGAGAGCAAACAATTTGCTATCAAATCTGCCTGCTCCTTGTCCGACCTCAGCTCCCAATTTAGAGTAGTGGTACTTCTAGTGCGAGGTCTTGATTGAAAGAACTGGTTGCTTGGATATATCGTTTCTAGGTTTCATTTATGTTGATTTTTTTGCATCGACCATCTTGCTTTTCTCAGTCCATCTCTCCCAGTACATCCGAGCTCGAGCGCTATAAACCTTGGTATCAACTTCAACTTCTAGTCTTACAGTAGGTCTTTGCGAACAGACCTGGAGCGTCTCACCCTACGTTCCCCTACGTACTCTTAACTTACTATAACCTCACCATGGATTGTCAAGCAATTAATAACTGTCAAACTTATAAGCTTCACTTGTTTCCAGGAATAAGGCAATATCCAACTTAGTTTGTCCGAGATGGCATGCATCTGCTTAGTTCATTCAACTGACGCTGATAATGCATAGACTGCTGTAATCACACGCTATTCAGCCTACCCTGAGTTCCTGACTTGGGTGCGAATTTCATTCAATTGCAACAGCATCACATCGATTTCTCGAAAGACTTATCGTTTATGTCCAACTCTCCTTTGTACGGCGGATGTGGACCTACCGTGATGGCGTCTGGAAACAGGAACAATTCTGCATAAGATCCTGATTACAGTACTCTGGACGCCTAAGCCAAGCACCCTTAATGCTTATGACTCATATCATGCTAGTAGTATCGTTACTTCAGCATCTGGTAGCCATAACTGTTCAGTTTCGGCTTCACAAGGTCCTACCTTGCATAGTGCGTTGTGACAGGTTTCACTAATCACAACGCCTCAATCACCAAGAGCATGAATTGAGGAGGATTGAAGGATTTCAGCAGGAAATAGTCAGCTGATTATTCGAATCAACGTATGTACGCGCGAATCGCAGTTCTAAACCAATGCTCGCTGCATGCTGGCCCAACATGCTCTTTCTTATGGCATCGAAGGTGGAAGTAGCTTGTCTCAGGCTAAGGCCTCGGGCCTGACACACGCTTCAGCTTGAACATATGTATACATATGATGTGAATTCGTTTTAGCTAAAATACTTTCGCATCCAGAAAGGTGTCAATTTAACTCACTCATGTCAGCTGGGATGTTCACAGTTCATTCATAGGGCAACTGGTTAATTTGAAACACTGTGAGGTTGAGCATGAGTTTACATAGTGTATACGGATACTATTATATACCTATTTAACTTTCACGCGGATAGCATCACACTCGTTGCTTCTATGTAGATCGTACAAGATGTTAAAATGTAATCTCACATGGTAATACATGTGGTAGTTGAGGTTTGTATAGCTACCACCTTATTATGATAATATAAGTTACGGTTTGCACCAAACAACCCTTCTTGTGTGCATGATTCTAGGATGTAAAGTAACAATGGAGAAAGATAGGGCCAACACGTTTCACTCGTTCAAAAACTTGCATACTAGCATAAAGATAATCTTTTCTTTATTTCATGTAACAAGACTTGTAATAAAAGGAGGTCTAGAATTATTTCAAGGGACTAGACTTGAAATAAAAGGAAATGTAAAAGTGCTTGATTATCTTTTAGTGTTCTTTATGTTTTATAACTACTATACAGGTTGCCTCATTTCACTAAACTGTTCAACGAGTTATGGGCCTATGCTTCCTAGTGTGCCAAAAGTGTTAGAAAATTATTCTTTGTGTGAGATTTTAGATAAGTTGAGAGATTGGAATAAAGCTTTAAGATATGAGAGTAGATTAGGATACAAAAGAAACAAAGAGAGGTAAAATAAATAAAAGCATATATTAATAAGTTCAATGTGGAGAATCCTTGATTTTGTAATTTCAAATGATGATTGTCCTTCAAATAAAAAATATTTATGGTATTATATTAACATTGTATTATTATTTGCATCGAGGGTGAAATTATATACTAATCTATTTTTGTTCATCTATGTAGTGTTATAATAGATTATGTGAAGTACTATACAAGATGATTAATTTCTATATGAACAATCTATATATACTACGGTGATTTGTAACAATATGTAGTTCACCGACTAGTTAGTCTAGACTAATGAAGTAGCAAAGAGGCCACATTAACCCAATAATTATAAGAATATTCTAGAAGATTTTAGAAGCATCTAGGAAGCTACTTGGTACCTTCCAAGTATTGGGTAATGTGTATGCCAAGTGTTGGCTTCTAGGAGGAAGTTTCTTGAGAAGTTTCTTGATTAGCTTAGCTTGTATGCCAAGTAGGTGGTTTTAGAAGAAGACTTCTTGGGAAGCTTTCCAACTAGCTTAGCTTGCATGCCAAGTAGGTGGCTTCTAGAAGGAAACTTCTTGAGAAGCTTCTTGGTTTGCTTGGCTTGCACTCTAAGAAAGCGGCTTTTAGGAAGCATTTTGAGAAGCTTCTCGAGAGCCTTGAATTTTTCCCTATAAGTTTCAAAGCCCAAGCTCATGCTAAGCATTTGAAGTTTCCTTCATTCAAGAGTCCTAATGTGATCTTTCACTCCAATCTTCCATTCTCCTATTTCTCTCCTTGGTCTTTTACATTGGTATCAGAGCAAGAACAGGATGGATGGAATTTATGGACCACCAAATCCATTTCTGCCAAATTATTAGGATTTTTGTGTCCATGTATTACCCAAACATCATTTCATGTAGTTCATCATCTAACGCTTTGGGTAGAATTTTTGAATGCAATCACCTTGTCCAATGAACCCTTGGTACTTCCGATTGTAACTTATGGAGAACAGTGGATGTGTTGCATCTACATAATAACTTAGATAAATTTTAGATAGTTTATTAGAGTAGTAGCTATGGTAGCATTGCCCAAAGTTATCATTACTATGTAGCAACAAATTGAGAACTAAATTGAGCACCTTACTTGATTGTTGAAAGAATAAGATCATCAACGACAAGAGCATGTAGAGAGAGTACCATTTCAAGAAAGAGAAGAGCAAATCCAATTTCCAAAACCCAAGGTATTTGAAGGCAAGAACTTCTTAGGCGCAATGGAGAATTTTATGTTTGATTATGATTGCTATTTTGAAGCTACAAATATTCAAGATGAACAAAGACAAATTCTCTTAGCTTCAAGCCAATTTGATAGAGTGGAAAAACTATGGTGGTGATTCCAATTGGAGCAAGATGAACGGTAGTTTGTTGCACCAATCTTGACAAGGGAAGAATTGAAGAGCAAAATAATTGGGTGATTCAAAACAATAAATACTACACAAGCCACACAAGATAGGTTGGCAGAATTGAAGTAGATTTGTTCTATAAGAAGCTACATCACTCAATTCCAAAACACCATAATGCAAATTATAGATATATTAAAAGGTGAAGCTATGAATCTATTTTTGAGGGGCTTGAAGTCACACACTAAATTAGAAATGACCATGCATGAGCCCAAACACTTGGAGGAAGCTATGTAGTTGGCTTAGCACTTTGATTCCTTGGTTGCAACAACTTGGTCTTGACCTTGACCTTCACAAAACCTACAAAACACTACACACAGGTGAAGGAACCAGCACCAATGGAGATTGATGCAATCCATTGAAAACCACTTTTCCCTACAAATAGGGAAATATTGTGACAAAATGGTGGTTGCTTTTATTGGTACCAAATTGGATATTGCATTGTTGAATGTCCACTCAAGAATGAACGACCTTGATAAATCACTCAAATGGAGTTTGTGGAGTGTGATGATCAAGGAAACAAGGAATCCAAATAAAAGAACTCAAGCCACCTATTGAGAACTTGATTAGGTCCAATGGGATTGAAGACTCAAGCTATGCAAGTTTGCTTCACTTGCAAGGTATGATATCTGATGGTGATTGTTGGATTTTGGTAGATTTTGGAAGTTCAAAGAATTGCATGTCCATGCAATTAGCAAATAAATTAAGTATTCCTATCAAGCCAATAATCGTAAGTAGATTGATGATATCGAATGGTAGAAAGGGTTCTACATTCTATACTTAACATCTTACTACATTCAAGATTGGGTGGGAGTATTTGGAGTGTATGAGGTTTGTAGTGGCACCTCTACACTATGATGTAATCTTCTGAGGATAGGAGACGTGAAGAGAAACAAAAAATAAGAAACATACAATTTCACACAACCTACAATGCCCCAAAGGAGCACGTGGACTGTATTATATAACAAAGGAGACTCCTCCAAAGGAAGTTCCACCCTTGGATCATATACATGGATTGGTGATCTATAAGCAAGCTCTACCCTTAGATTGGTTGACCATGGATGACATGTCAGTTTTGATCTTATCTGGTTGGTCAAACCATCTTTGATTGGAAGGAATCTTCTTGTAAGAATCTCCAAATTGCATGGGTGAGGTACCATTGGAAAGCTCTCGATAAGACAACCCTAAGGGGAGAAAAGGCTAGCCTTTCCTCCATTGAAAGGAAGGGAGGGGGAGAATTGCACATTTGCGAGGCCTTATTCATCCATTTAGGCCTTCAAAATTGGCTAAAAAGTTTCTAGGCTATTTTTGGTTCTTTCTTTATTAGTAGAAGTCCTTTTTTGATGATACTTCTATCTTAAATACCTAGCTCATCATGAATAACATATTTCCAAATGTTATCAAGCCAATTTCCACCTCTAGATAATATGTCAAGCTTTTGGTACTACAAATTCAAGCTATTTCCAACTCTTGCTCTATTGGTAGAAGTACTCTTTTGGTGACACCTCTATCTGATCTACCTAGCCCATCATACATAACATCCTTCTAGATATTACCAAGCCAATTTTCAACTCTAGATGATATGTCTAGCTATTAGTATTACATATGATGTCATTTTAGGTTTGCCTTGGCTTGAATAACATAATGTTCCATTTGATTGGAACTGACAACAAATTCATATATGACACCAAGGTAGGAATTTCCAATTAGCTTGTTTGGCACGTTTGAGTAAGACATCTAAGAATAGTCAATCCCAAGATGGGGAGTTTGTTAGTAAAGTAGCCATAGAGCAAGCTATGGAGGAAGATAAGCATATCTTTGCGGTGTGGGTCAAGTTGATTGCGCATGGAGAATCTGATGAGAGCCAAAAGTCTCATCCAGCAATGCTTGATCAAATAGTTCAAGAGTTTGTAGATGTGATCCAAATTATCTGCCAAATGGATTACCCTCCAATTGTGGTATGCCCTTCAAGATTGAGTTATTGCTAGGAAGTACTCCAATGAGTAGACTAATCTATTAGCTCTTACCAAAGGAGTTGGACAAGCTTCAAATTACCCTAACAAAGTTGTTGGAGAATGATTTCATATGGAGAAGTATATCTCCTTGGGGAGCACTGGTACTATTTGCTCCAAAGAGGATGAAGGACTCCACTTTTATATTGATTATTATGGCCTCAATAAACAAACAGTGAAGAATGCATATCCCTTGCCTTGAATTGATAACTTGCTTGGTCAATTGAGTGGAGCACGATACTTCTCCAAGTTGGATCTCCAAAGTGACTATTGGCAGATTGCCATTGATAGAGAGGATGTGCAAAAGACTACCTTTTTCATAAGGTATGGGCATTTTGAATGGAGAGTTTTACCTTTTGGGCTCACCAATGCTCCAACAATTTTCATGGATTAGATAAAATGGGTGTTGGATGGGCTATTAGACCGGTATGTGGTGATGTTCTTAGAAATTATTTTAATCTATAGAGCACATAGGAGGTAGAACACATAAATCATGTACGAGATGTTCTAAGACTACTATGGCAATGGAAGTTTTATGTCAAGAAGTCAAAGTGCACCTTTTGGCAAAAGGAGGTTACCTTCTTGGGTCATAATATCTCATCAAAGGAGATTAAGATGGAAGAGGAGAAAATCAAGGCTATTAATTATTGGCCTACTCCAAAAGATGCCATAGAAGTGCAAGCATTTAATGGACTAGCAAGTTTTTATCAATTTTCATCCATTACTCATGTGGCCGCACCATTGATTGACCTCTTGGGAAGACCTCAAGCTTTTAGTGGACCACCAAGCACAAAGAAGCAGTCCAAAATTGAAACATATGGTGTCTTCAAGATCCATTCTTCAATTATATGGTCCTCAATTGCCTTGTGTGGTTGACTTTGATACTTCTAACTTTGTCATTGGAGTTGTGTTGCAATAGGAATTTCTTGATGTTACATCCCATTGCCTTTGTGTCTTTCTGACTAAACACCATAGAAAGGAATTAATCTGCTCAAAATCAAGAAAAACTAGCAAATAGTTTATGCCACCAAGGCATGGAGGTATTATCTCTTGGAGAAACAAGTGATCATGTGAATAGATCACAAACACTTGTTGCAAGCATTACATTTAGAGCACATGAAGAGTTGACATCATCAATAGGAGGAACAATTATAGCTGTTTGACCTCAAACTTGAAGACAAACGTGATAGGTTATATGTCATCTGCGATGCCCTATCAAGATAACCTGATTTGAAGTCCCTTCTTCTCATCACGGTGGGAATTACGATAGTGTCAATCAAAAAGTCCAAATTGAGTTTAGGATAGCTAGTTTACAACAAGATCCCTTCTTTTAAATGGTATAAGGTCCTCTTGTAGCACACAATAAGGAATAAAACACCTTTTCTTGCAAGGATGACCTTCTATTTTTTGAGAACCGGATCTATGTTCTAGCCAAGGAAGATCTAGGACTTGTGTGCCTTCAAGAAGCCCATGACTTACCAATCATTGGCCACATGGGTGTGGAAAAAACCTTGGGTACCATACAACACCAATGGTGGTGGTCCAACATGGCACAAAATGTTTGCGAGTTGCCATTGCAACAAGGCTAGCAACTTGAAACTAAGTGGAATCCTTTAACCACTTCCCATCTCATCCGCTTGATAGGAACACATTAGCTTAGATCTCATCACCTCCTTGCTCAAGACAAATCAAGGGCACACAATCATCATGGTGTTTGTGGATAAGCTAAGTAAGAAATCCATTTAGCACTAACCTTTGATACATTGGATGCTCCAACACTGGCCCAAATCTACTTTGACAATGTCTTCAAGCATCATAAATACCTCATGTACTCATCTCCAATCATGATCCTTGGAGCTTTTGGGTAAGCACTCTTCTTGATACTCAACATCAAGCTTGTTTTGTCCACAGTCTCTCATTCTCAAACTAATGGACAAACTGAACATGCAAATTGCACCTTAGAGGATATGCCTTGTGCCTTTGTCCACATTCACCATACCAATTGGGATGAAATCTTGCAACTATTGAGTACAATAATTCCAAACAAGCAAGCACCAACTTCTCTCCCTTGTTCCTTAATCTTGACCAAGACCCACTTATTAGAGATTCCTTTCTTACTCCTTCTCCATCTCATGTTCCTCATACTTCCACCTTCTTGAACACACTATCCCAATCCAATATCCCAATCCAAGCCAAGTCTCATCTCCTTGTTGCCCAAAATCATCAAAAAAATACACGTACTAGTATCATTGTGATCTCATCTTTCAACTTGGTGATAAGGTCATGCTTTTTTTTAGTAACCTATCACTCACACTTGATACCTAAGTCCAAAAAATTGCTCTTAATTGGATAGGTCCATTTGATGTCACCCAAATCATTCTCCAATTGCTTATCAATTTGCCTTGCCTTGTCATATGCAGATCTACCATGTCTTTCATGTTTCCAAGTTGAAACCCTTTGTATCTAATCCATCTTCCTTTTCCTCTTGAGTTCAACCTCCCCTCCTCTTGTCCTTATCAATGATCAAGAGGAGTATGAAGTTGATTGTATCCTTGCACATTGCCACATTCAACATGGCCGCCAACAACATTTGGAGTACAAAGTCCTTTGGAAAGGGTATCTCCTTCATGATGCCACTTGGGAACCTCTTTCTTATCTTGTGATAACTTGGCAAATATCACTTTTGTGGTAATCAGGTAAGTAAAGTTTGTTCCCGCAAAGATACGATTCAGAATTGTCTAGATACAAAGAAAACAATAACAATCTCAGTTCTTCTTGGTTGAATCTTTAATCTCTCAGGTAGAAACTACACCTAAAAGAGAGTAACAAGCCCTTACTTGTAGTCTTGTCATAACAATTTGTCACACTTAATCACAACTCCATCAAATCTTTCCAAACAATCTTGATTGTGATAATTTAGTCTCTCTCAAAAATGGCACTTCATTGCAAAATGACTTTGCCTTAGAATTGCATTCCACTCCTCCACTGAAGGCACAACTTCCTTGATGAAAATTGCTTCATATCAACACTACGCTCCACTCACAAATGCAGAATACTACCAACACTACAATTCCTCTCAGATTTGTCAAGGCATTACTTCAATTGCACTTCACTCAAGATCAAACACATAGAATGAAGATCAAGGCTACAGAATCCAACATCCAACAAACACACTGACTTGCACTTTGAAATTCTTCACACACTCACAAACACAAACACAATGCTGATACTTGGAATCAAGCTCAAGCGATGAGCACTGAAATCAACACTTTGCTTTATCTATTCTTGGGAAAATGAATACTAAACAACATACTACAAATGCCTCCTTTAAATAGTAAAGAAATCAATAGTTACTAACAACTATACCATTCTACAACAACTCTACAACAACTCTTCCTACCTACAGATCCAAAATGAAATTGCACCTCTTCATATTTGCCTCTTTGAATCTCAAAACTGTTATTACTACAATCCGATGTCTACTTCTTCTTGGGCTTCCAATCCTGAAGTAACCTCACATACGACTCTATCCTCAGTGTAAAAGACCAAAACCAAGGAGAGAAATAGGAGAATGGAAATTCACATTGGGACACTTGAATGAGGGAAAACTCCGAATGCCTAGCATGAGCTTCGGCCTTGGTATTTATAGGTAGCATACAAGACTCTTGAAGCTTCTCAAGAAGCTTCCTTGAGCCGCTTTCTTGGAGTGCAAGCCAAGTTAACTAGGAAGCTTCTCAAGAAGCTTCCTTCTAGAAGCTGCCTACTTGGCGTGCAAGCTAAGCTAGTTAGAAGCTTCTAGAAGCTTCCTTCTAGAAGCTACCTGCTTAGGGCACAAGTTAACTAGTTGGGAAGCTTCCCAAGAAGCTTCTTAGATGCTTCTAGAATATTCTAGGCTATTTTGTCTTATTCTCTACTTTGTAAGCCCGACTAACTTCATCTCTAAACTCTATATTGTTACATATTCCCCCGTTGCTAGTTGGTGACGTCCTCGTCGCCAGTGAAGCTTTGAATTCCTGGATGGCAGTCTGTGCATTATGGAGGTGAGAAAGAGGTTCCCGGGTGGCATCATGAAGGGGATACCCTTTCAAAAGGACCTTGTACTTCGTATGTTGGCGATGCGCAAGGATACAATCAACTTTGTACTCCTCATGATCATTGATAGGGATAGGAAGAGGGGGATGTTGGACTCAAGAGGAAAAGGAAGAGGGGTTATGAACAAAGGGTTTCAACTTGGAAACATGAAAGACAAGATGAATACGCATGTGACAAGGCAAGGCAAGACGATAAGCAACAGGAGAGACAATTTGGGTGATATCAAAGGGTCCTATCCAATTAGGGGCAAGTTTACGAACTTGGGTATCAAGTGGGAGAGGGAGGTTACTAGAGGATGTCATGACTTTATCACCGACTTCAAAGGTGAGATCTCAACGATGGTGGTCCGCATATTGTTTTTGGCAATTCTGAGCAACAAGGAGGTGAGACTTGGCTTGTTGGAGAGATTGGGATATAGTGGTCAAGAATATGGAAGTATGAGGAACCTGAGATGGAGGGGGAGCAAGAAGAGAATCTAGAACAAGTGGATCTTGGCCAAAATTGAGAAAGAAAGGAGAGAATCCGGTGCTTGCCTGATTGGAATTGTTGTACAAAAATTTGGCAGCGGCAAGACATTCATCCCAATTGGTATGGTGGACATTGACAAAGGCACACAACATATCCTCCAATGTACGATTTGCACGTTTGGTTTGTCCATCAATTTGAGGATGATAGGCCGTGGACAAAGCAAGCTTGGTGCCGAGTATCTGAAAGAGTGCTTGCCAAAACTTCTTGGTAAAGCAAGGATCACGGTCGGAGATGAGTAATCGTGGCATTCCATGATGCTTGAAGACATTGTCGAAGTAGATTTGCGCTAAGGTTGGAGCATCCACGGTATCACAAGTTGGTGCCAAGTGGATTTGCTTACTAAGCTTATCCACAAACACCACAATGGCAGTGTGTCCTTGTTTTGTCTTTGGCAAGGATGTGATGAGATCCAAGCTCACATGCTCCCAACAAGCTGATGGAACGGCAAGCGGTTGAAGGAGTCCACCCGGCTTCTGGTTGCTGGCCTTGTTACGTTGGCAGCTCTCACATGATCGGACAAATTCTCAAACATCCCGTGTCATGTTGGGCCACCACCATTGACGTTGGAGGGTACTCAAGGTCTTGTCCACACCCATGTGACCAACGATGGGTAAATCATGGGCTTCTTGAAGGCGCACAAGTCGAAGATCACCTTTGGCTAGAACATAGATCCGGTCCGCATGGAATAGAATGCCTTCCTTGAAGGAGAAGGTGTTGTACTCTTTGTCACCTGTTGTTAGCAAACCATGTACCATTTGGAAGAAGGGATCTTGCTGTAGAGCTAACCAAAACTTGTTATGAATCTTGGGATCAATTGACACCGTCGTAATTGCTGCCGCAATGAGAGGAAGAAACTTCAAATCAGGTCGTCGTGATAGAGCATCAGGGATGACATGGAACTGACCTGGTTTGTACTCAAGTTTGATGTTGAACAATTGGAGTTGCTCTTCCCATCGATGATGTCAACTCTTCATGTGCTCTAGGTGTAAGGTCTGCAACAATGGCTTGTGATCAGTTCGCATGATCACTTGTTTCCCCAAGAGATAATGCCTCCATACCTTGGTGGCATATACCATTGCAAGTTGTTCCTGATCTCGAGCAGAGTAATTTCTTTCAGCTGTATTTAGTTGGCGAGACACAAAGGCTTCTTGTTGCAACACATCTCCAATTGCAAAGTTAGAAGCATCAAAATCAACCACACAAGGTAGTTGAGGATCATATGGTTGAAGAATGGGTCTTGAAGACACCATATGCTTTAACTTCTGGAATGCTTCTTCATGCTTGGTGGTCCATTGGAAGCTCGAGTTCTTTCCCAAGAGGTCAGTCAATGGTGCAGCCACGTGAGCATAATAGTGGATGAACCATCGGTAAAAACTGGCCAATCCATTGAATTCTTGTACTTCGGTAGCATCCTTTAGGGTAGGCCAATCAGTAATGGCCTTGATCTTCTCTTCTTCCATCTTGATCCCCTCTGATGAGATCTTATGACCCAAGAAGGTAACCTCCTTCTGCCAAAAAGCACACTTTGACTTCTTGTAGTAAAATTTCCACTGTCATAGTCGTCTTAGGACTTCTTGCACATGATTCTTGTGTTCTGCCTCTGTCCTACTATAGATTAAGATATCATCTAAGAACACTACCACGGACTGATCCAATAGTCCCTCCAACACCCGACGCATCTGATCCATGAAGACTGCTGGAGCATTAGTGAGTCCAAAAGGTAGAACTCTCCACTCAAAATGTCCATACCTTGTGCAAAATGCAGTCTTTTGCACGTCCTCTCCTTCCATAGGAATTTGCCAATAGCAGCTACGAAGATCTAGCTTGGAAAAGTAGCGTGCTCCACTTAATTGATCAAGCAGGTCATTGATCCAAGGCAAGGGATATGCATTCTTCACGGTTTGCTTATTGAGCCCATGGTAATCAATATAGAAACAAAGTCCTCCATCCTTCTTTGGAACAAATAGTACCGGTGCTCCCCACGGAGAGGTACTATGTCGTATGAAATCCTTCTCCAACAACTCTGTAAGTGTTGTTTGCAACTCCTCCAACTCCTTTGGTGAGAGCCAATAGATTGGTCTACTCACTGGAGTACTCCCTAGCAATAACTCAATCTTGAAGGGCATACCTTGATCAGAGGGTAATCCCTTTGGCAGATCATCTGGAAACACATCTGCAAACTCCTAAACTATCCGATCAACCATTGCTTGATGCGGCACCTGGCCCTCCTCAGATTGTTCTTGTGCAATCGGCTTGATCCACACCGTGAATACAGACTTATCTTCCTCCAAAGCTTGCTCTATGGCTGCTTCATTAACAAACTTCCCTTCTAGGGACTCATCTCTCTTCCAAGCTTGCTCCATGGTTGCCTTCTTGGCAAACTTCCCATCTTGGGACTCATCTCCCTTCCAAATTTTCTCTATGGCTACCTTCTCAACAAACTTCCCCTCTTGGGATTGACTATTCTTAGGTGTCTTACTTAGAGGTACCAAAAAACCTAATCGGAAATTCCTACCTTGGTGTTGTACTTGAATTTGACGTCGGGTCCAATCAAATTGAAACTTATGACATTCAGGCCAAGGTAGACCCAGAATGATATCATAGTGTAGAGGTGCCACTACAAACCTCATACACTCCAAATACTCCTTCCCAATCTTGAAGGTAATATGATGCAAGGTGCGGAATGCAAAACCCTTTCTACCATCGGCCATCATCAAACTACTTCTAATCACTGGCTTGATAGGAATACCCAATTCCTTTACTACTTGCATAGACATGCAATTCTCTGAACTTCCAGAATCAACCAAAATTCTACAACCCCGATTAGATATCATACCTTGCAAGTAAAGCAGACTTGCATAGGTCGAGCCTTCAATCCCATTGGAACTAATCAAGCTCCCAATAGGCGGCTCAAAATCTCCTATTGGGATTCCTCGTTTCCCTGATCATTCTGCTCCACAACCTCTACTTGGGCAACTTGTCAAGGTTGTCCATTCTTGAGTGGACATTCAGCAATGCGATGCCCCAACTGGCAACAATAAAAACAACCTCCATTTTGTCATAATCTTTCTCTATCTACTGTGCCAAGTGGTCTTCGTTGGATAGCATCAATCTCCATTGGTATTGGTTCTTCCACTCATGGTATTAGTAGGCTTTGTGTAGGTCGAGGTCAAGACCAAGTTGTCGCAACCAAGGAATCAAAACGCTCAGCCAATTGCATGGCTTCTTCTACGTTCTGTGGCTCCCGCATGGTCACCTCCAATTTGGTTCGTGACTTCAATCCTCGCACAAATTGATCTAGAACTTCACCTTCTTTGATATCTGGAATTTGCATGATGATGTTCTGAAATTGTGTGATGTAGCTTCTCATTGAGCCAATCTGCCTCAACTCCGCCAATTTATCTCGTGCGGCTCAGGTGGCATTTATAGTTTGAAATCGACCAAGTATTGCATCCTTGAATTCTGCCCATGTCAAAATCGGTATAACAATTTGTCGTTCAGCTCTTTCTACTCGGAATCGCCACCAAAGTTTTGCCACGCCATCTAATTGGCTAGAAGCCAAGAGAATTTGTTTCCGCTCGTCTTGAAGATTGGTGGCTTCAAAGTAACGTTCATAGTCAAACACAAAATTCTCCACTGTGCTTGGAAGATTTTTGCCTTCAAACACCTTGGGTTTTGGAAATCGAATGCAATCTTCTCCATCTCGAACTAGCGCTCTGTCTATCTGTTCTTGTTGTTGCTGGTCTTGTTCATCCAACAATCGAGTAAGATGCTCAATTTGTTGTTGCATTGCAAGGATAACATCCGGTATTGCCGCCATCGCTACTACTCTATTCTACTACTCTCAATTTATCTAATTGATTAACACATAGATACAACACGTCCACCATTCTCCATAAGTTACAACTGGAAGTATCAAGGGTTCCTCTGATACGGTGATCATATGTAGAAAATCCTGCCCAAAGCGCAAGGTGATGAATTGTGTGAAACGATGCTTTGGTAATATTTGGACATGAAAGTCCCAATGGTCTGGCGGAAATGGATTTGGTGCTCCATAAATTCCATCCATCCCATTCTTGCTCTGATACCAATGTAAAAGACCAAAACCAAGGAGAGAAATAGGAGAATGGAAACTCACATTGGGACACTTGAATGAGGGAAAACTCCGAATGCCTAGCATGAGCTTTGGCCTTGGTATTTATAGGTAGCATACAAGACTCTTGAAGCTTCTCAAGAAGCTTCCTTGAGCCGCTTTCTTGGAGTGCAAGCCAAGTTAACTAGGAAGCTTCTCAAGAAGCTTCCTTCTAGAAGCCGCCTACTTGGCGTGCAAGCTAAGCTAGTTAGAAGCTTCTAGAAGCTACCGGCTTAGGGCGCAAGTTAACTAGTTGGGAAGCTTCCCAAGAAGCTTCTTAGATGCTTCTAGAATATTCTAGGCTATTTTGTCTTATTCTCTACTTTGTAAGCCCGACTAACTTCATCTCTAAACTCTATATTGTTACACTCGGGTTTCACAACTACTAATTCTTCTACCAATTCTAACACTTCTTCACTCTGACCTGCAATTCCTGTCATGGGTAACCTACATACATCTTCTCCTTACAACCCACTTTTCCATAATATCTCCATTGGCAACTCCAAAGATATTTGTACTCCTATCTCTTCTACTTTGGGTGTCTCTCTGGCATCCTTCCGGAGGTTATCTATCTCTAAATTAACTAAATATAATCTAATCGTGATATTGTCTTCCACTTCCAATATCTTTCTATCTACACGAGCTCTAAGACTAATCAGCAAAGCGTTCAAGTCCTTATCCTTTGCATTCCTTCTCCTTGTCTCTTGCACCAACAATTTTAACTTGTGCAATTGTGTTTCTTTAATCCTTACACAAGCTTTTGTACTCAACATCACATTCATCTTCACTACTATCTACTTTAGGAGCTCAAGCCTCAACCTTCTCTCATGTTCCCGATCCGCATGTCAATTTTCCCGGTACATTGCTAGCTCCTCCTCAAATTTGGCCTTCACTGTCTCCTTCTCCTTCTCTTTCTGCACTACCTTCTCTTCCAAATTATGAAGTGACTCCCTCAATCTTTCTTCTTCTCTATACCTCATTGTTAACTCTCTTTGCCAGAGCTGCTTCTTCTCTTCCACACTTTGCATCACTCTATCAAGCTCTTGCTCCTTCTCTGCTACTCTTGCCATAGCATGGATGATTTCTAATCATGAATCAGCAAACTGTTGTTTCAAGATTTCATACTCAGCTTTCTATCTTTCCTTGGCTATGACATTTTGCTCTATGACTCTCTCTTTACTTCCTACTTCTCTCTTTAAGTGCTCTATTACTTGCTTATGTACTATTGCATCTACTTGTAGTACCTCCCTCTGCTCCTCACCTCAAGTTATACTCTTCTTCAACTTCAAGTTCTCTCCTTCTAACCTCTCCAATACCTGCAACATAGTCTTTACTTTTGGACACTCCGACTGCATCTCTTTCTTCTTCTCCTCTAACTTTATTAGCAATGGGCATACAATCTCCCGTAGATACTCCACTCCTCCGCTCTAATTCACTTCTACTTGTGGGCTTTTCTCTTTCTTTGCTTCTTCTTTGCCTAACACTCTTCTTCTCAGCCAAAGTTGCCTTATTGGAATGGATTGCTTGCTCCCCAAACTTTCACTTTCCATTTCTTGTCTTCTACTTAGCCCTGCCTCATATATCACATTTCTTCTAGAGCAAACACCTCTTTGAATGATAATCCTCTTCTCCTCTTTCTCTGGAACATCGTCTTCTGACTTTGGGTCATCTTCTTCTGCCATTTCTAGCTTCCCCTCTTCTTCCTTTGGTACCGGCTGCATCTCCACTCCATCTTCACTCTTGCTACTTGCTTCACCACTCTGCAATGTGAGTTTGGGTTCTTCCTCTCTCTTTGAGTCTTTTGACTTATACTTGGCTTTACCTTTTGATTCTTCTTTTGATGACGCAATTACCACTAGGTCCTTCTTTAGGTTTACTTTCCTGGTCTTTTGAGGTCTTGTCGCTGCTACTTCTTCTTCTTTTGATTAACTCCTCTTCTTCAACTTTGGAGCATTCATCGCCAACCGTACGCTCTGCCCGTATGCATGTAGTACTTGTCACTGCTTCTGATCTAAATAATGTATTGCTGCTCCTCCGCATCAACATCTCTTCTAAATTGAGATGGAAGTACAACACCATCTTGTGTCATTCCGCCGCATTCAATAGATTTAATCACAAATAGAAGTTGGCTACAAATGGCACAATGTAATGTGGAGGTGACTTGTCCTGCAAATTCCATACCATTTGTCTTGTGCCCTAATGGAAGCACTTTGCCCAATTGATTGGTTTCCCTGTAAACATCTTATGGAAAAACACCGCTTGATGTTTCATCACATAAGTGGTTTGCTCCGGCTTGAAGATAGCCATCATTGATCTTACGATGCCTCTCCTTATATAGGGTCCTTGTAACTCTTAACTTTATGACCATTCTTTGTACATTTTGAAGAAACGGCATCTCACACTTCTTGGGTTTCTTTAGCTACCTCTCCTTTCTCCAAGAATGTGACTCCTTGCTCCTCACCCACCTGTCTTTTGATTACTAACCTCCAATCCAACTCTGTCCATCGAGCTGGATTTCCTCTCTTACTCTCTGCTTCGGGTCCGTCCAGACATTTACTCTCAATGATCTCGGTTATGAAACTTGGAAAACTAAGGTTCCAATTCCATGCAAAAAATGTGATCCAAAGTCTGCTCAAGACTTTAATTCTTGTGATCATATCTAACCTCCAAATTGCATAATTTCTAATTGCAAATTTTGAGTTCTTTCCACATCCCATGTAATACCAAGAGCTAGCCATATGATCTAGATGTGAAATTCGGTTTGGTAACATCTAGAATGATGTTATACATGATGGTTGAAATAGATTAGATAGAAGTATTACCAAAAGAGTACTTCTACTAATAGGGCAGAAACCGAAATAGACTTGAGAACCTTAGAACCAATAGCTAGACATATGATTTAAAGGTGAGAATTGGTTTGGTAACATCTGGAAGGATGTTACACATGATGGACTAAATAGATCAGAAAGAGATATCACCAAAAGGGGACTTCTACTTATAGAGTAGGAACCAAAATATGCCTAAAATCTTTGAAAGCAAGTTCGGAGGCCTAAATAGATGAATTAGGCCTAAAAAATGTGTAGTTCCCCCCCAACAGAGGAAAGGTTGGCCTTCCCCCCCCCCTGCTTTGTCTCATCGAGAGCTTTCTAACGGTACCTTACTCATGTGATTCTGAGATTCCTACAGGAAGATTCCCTAAAAGATTCCCTCTGGTCAAAGCTTGTTTGACCAACCAGATAGGACCTAGACCAGACATGTCACCCATCCAAGTAAGTAATCCAAGGGTAGAGCTTACTGACATGTCACCTATCTGTGTCCCTAATCCTATGGTGGAGCTTCCTTGGCGGAGATCCTCTTTGTCTATATAATAAAGAGAAGGTGCTCCATTGGGGCATAGATTGTTTGAGTGTGCAATTTGTGTTTTCTCTCTTCTCTTGTCCTCGGAGTATTACAATGGTATCAGAGCGAGTGTTTTAGTCCAAGAGAGTGGATCACCCCTCTTGGAATAGCACGAACTACTGAAACTGAGTAATTTGAGGTAGAGAACATAGAGTAGTTGCTAGACTTAGGAAGGACTTTAGAGAGCGGATGGGATGGATGCGCTGGGAGGCCAATTTCAATGCACTTAGCTTTCCATTCTCAAACCTATTCCACATCAAGGTTATGTATATCCAGCATGAGCAAATGAGGGTATTGCTAGTTTATCACTTTGGCACAAAATTCATGGACAGAGTGATGAACTCACCAAACCCGGTGATTCTACCTGTGGTGATATATGACAGAGAGTGGGATTTGACAATCTACATTCTATTATGATAAAATGGATAGAATGTCCCAAATCCTCTCCCTTTCAACACTCAAGTAGAAATCCGTTATGTAGTGAGGCCAAAATTGATGTTTAGAGATTTTGTGGTTAGGAATTTTGGTGAGGAGTATTATCAACAAGTGATAGCTTCTGAGGTCCCAATGGTAGTTCCGATAGTTTGTGCGCCTTCCAGAGTGATTATATTGACTCTATATTGAAGTAGACATTAGCAATTGAGTGTTGTAGGAACCATGGATCTGCAATTGCAAGAGTTGGTGCAAGGAATGCAAGGGATGTTGAATGAATTTTGAGAGATTAAGATGACTATGGAGACATTACAAAGTCAAGTGCAGATCCTCAGGAATGATCAAGCCATGCAAGAAGAAGAGCCATCTCAAAACCCAGTACCTGCGACTAAAGTACTTGGAGAGGCATCCGTGCCTACGAACCTTATCAATGATGAAGCCACATTGCTACTCCGGATGAAGAAGACCTGCAACATCGAACCTTACAAGGGGCAGCGTTTGATGGGAGTAGTGGAAAATTGGATCTCAAGAATAAATCAATATTTCTGATTGTTCTCAACAAAGATCACAGAGCATGCTGCAAGCGTGTTTGCATGTGGCTACTTGACCGATAAAGCCCTCACATGGTATGATGCTTGGGAATGATCCATGCTAGCAGAGAGAATGGAGGTCACATGGACATCAATGCAAGAAGGACTGCTGAAGAATTTCCAATTGGTGGATTCTGTGCAGATGGCTCAAACCCGACTATGGGGATTGAGACAGAAGAATAGCGTACAAGAGTATGTGGAGGCTTTTTTGGATCTACAAGTCGCAATTACTGACATGAGTCTAGCAAAGGCTCTCAACAATTTCAAACGAGGATTGAAAGAGCGGATTTGCCAAGAAGTCATGGTGCAAAATCCTTGCACGGTATTTGAAGCCATTGCTTGTGCACAAAGAATAACAAGAGCATTAGGTGGAGGTGAAGGAGTAGCTCCACCTCAACATTATCAGGTAGAAATGCCACACATGGGTGGACCAGTACTGATGGAATTGGGCAACCTTCAATTCTGGGATCAAGGAGCACAACCACTTCAAGGGGAGCGGGGACGGGTAGAAGAACGAAGAGATGGAGTCCCACGAGGAGAACAACGCCGTTGTTACAATTGTGGTCGTATTAGGCACATATCTACCAACTATTGCACTCATTTCCCTAGAGGCCCTTGGCCTTTGTTCAGGCCACCTTTGAACAACATGGAGAGGCACATTGACAAGGAGGAGGTGGAAATCACTTTGGAAAACAAAGATCGCCAGTAAAGGTACCTCGCGGCCTTACTAGCTCAATAAGGAAGTAGAGAAGCGAGAGAAGGAAGAAGAATAATGCGCAACAATCCCAAAAGGCAACCTCACAATTGATTGTTGTGAATGGAATCCTAGAAGGTAATCAAGTGAGAGTATTAATAGATCCAGGAGCAACAGAGAATTTCTTGTCTCGCTTTGTTGCAATAAGATTGGGAATGGATCAAGAGAGAGATGGAAGTGAAGAAGTAGAGTTACCAAATGGGCAAACAAAGAGGATTGAATCATGACCTAGACGGGTAACCCTCTCTATAGGAGAATATCAGGAAGCAATTGAGTGGCAAGTGATATAGTTAGCTCGTTATGATGCAATTTTAGGCATGCCATGGATGGAGCAGTACAACCCTATGGTGGATTGGAGGAAGAAAGTAGTGAGAACCCACCAATGGTCAATTATTGGGGTTAAAGAAAAATCACACAGGCAGAAATCACACAGGCTGCCTTTATATGTTGAAGGGACGGCAACTGTCTGTAAGATCAATAGATTTTTTATGGGTCTAATAAGAGAAGTCCAGAGTGCACAACTCGATGGACAAATTCTTGAGAAATTGAAGGATGTGGTGGATGAGTTCCAAGATGTCTTTCTTGATGATCTACCCTCAGGATTACCACCAAAAAGGCAAGTAGATCACAAAATTGAGACACTTCCGGGGAAGACGCCTCCTTGTAAGGCCTCATATTGCTTATCACCTCATGAGTTGGAGGAGTGTAAGACTCAAATTGAGGAGATGTTACAGAAAGGGTTCATCCAACCTAGCGTATCACCATATGGAGCCCCTGTCTTGTTTGTGAAGAAGAAAGATGGTACAATGCGCATGTGCATTGACTATCGGGGTCTCAATCAACAAACAATGAAGAACAAATACCCCTTACCTCGCATGGATGACCTATTTGATCAACTCCATGGAGCAAGATACTTCACCAAACTGGACTTGCAAAGCAGTTACAATCAAATCCGAATTGCAGAGGAGGATGTGCACAAAATTGCCTTTCGAACCAAGAATGACCACTTTGAGTATCTTGTGATGCCTTTTGGCCTCACCAATGCACCTGCCACTTTCATGAGTCTAATGAATGATATATTTTTTCCATACTTGGATAAGTCTGTTATTGTTTTCTTGGATGATATCTTAGTATATAGTAGCACGATGACAGAACACAAACAACATCTACGAGAGGTCCTCCAGATTCTAAGATAGAATCAGTTGTACGCCAAAATCTCAAAGTGTGAGTTTGGCAAGTCTGAAGTAGACTACTTGGGGCATAGAGTAAGTGCAGAGGGCATTCAAGTATTGACAGATAAAATAGAGGTCATTCAAAAATGGAGTGCCCCAGAAGATCAAACTCAACTTAAGAGCTTCTTGGGGTTGATGAGATTCTATCGTAGATTTTTCAATGACTTCTCCAAGGTTGCACAGCCTTTAACAACACTACTTGGCAAGGGGAAGAAGTGGACATAGGGAACTGCACAAGAGTTGACCTTTCAAGAATTGAAGGCCGCCTTGCTACATGCACCAATCTTGAAGTGGTATGACCCAAAACGTCCAATCAAGTTGGCTACAGATGCATCAAGCGTAGCAATAGGAGCACTCCTACAACAAGAGTGGCATGACGGATGACATCCAATTGCATATTTCTCTCGAAAGTTTTTACTAGTAGAGCGCAACTACCACACCACAGAACGAGAAGAGTTGGCGATCGTTCTAGCAACCAAGCATTGGAAGCCTACTTGGGCGAGAAGGCATTTGTAGTAAAGACAGACCACAAACCTCTAGTCTACCTCAAGACGTAGAAGGATCTATCTTGTTGCCAAATTTGGTGGGCAGAGTGGCGACAACGCTTCAACATGACAATCACCTACGTGGAAGGTAAGAAGCAACTTGCAGCAGATGCATTCACCCGCATGCCAATGGCCAACAACTTGGTGGCAGAGGTTAAGATTAACCCTAAATTCTGGCAAGAGATTCTGGCGGCTACAAAAATTGACCCATAGATTGTAGAAGCAAATCATCCAAAGGTGTCACCAGTACCCAAGGACTCACCTTTTGGGATGGCAGATTATGGATCCCAAATGTCCCAAAATTACACACCACCATTCTAGCAGAATGTCATGATTCGGCCATTACAGCTCATGTCGGAGTGGACAAGACCTTGGATGCAGTCAAGCGCCATTACTATTGGCCCAAGATGAGCAACAACGTGATGGACTATATGCGTAGCTGCCTACTTTGCCAACAGAACAAAGCTTCTAATCAGGCTCCTACAGGGCTCCTTCAACCTCTCCCCATTCCTACCCAACGTTGGGAACAAGTGAGTATAGATCTCGTATGTGAATTACCCAAGATCACCTCCAAGTTTGACTCCATTGTGGTCTTTGTGGACCGGCTCAGCAAAATGATTCATGTACGCCCTACCACCAAGGAGGTGACCGCTCCACAACTAGCTCAATTATACTTTAGATGCAGTCTTTGCTCACCATGGCTTGTCTAGAGTACTCATCACCAATAGAGGCACCCAATTCACTAGCTTGTTTTGGCAAACACTCTTTGGGTTCTTCAAAACCAAGTTGGCCATGTCCACATCTTACCACCCCCAAACAGATGGCCAAACAGAGCGGGCTAATCGCACAATTGAAGACATGTTACGCGGCTTCACCTTAGAAGAGCAAGAGAGGTGGGACACCCTACTCTCGTTGGTGGAATTCACTTACAACAATTTAGTGAATGCATCCACCCAGGTCACTCCGTTCTTCCTCATGTATGGTGAGCATCCCTTCACACCTTCTAGCTTGATGAAGATCCGTCCAGTGGCTACCAAGGTCGATGCAGTCAACACATTTGTTTCTAGAATCCAACAAGGTGTGGAGAGCGCCAAGCACAGATTACAGATTGTGCAAAATCGATAGAAGCAGTATGCTAATGCACACTATCGGCACATGGAGTTCAATGTTGGGGATCAAGTGTGGCTATCAACAACCAACCTCACATTAGTTGGACCTCGTAAGCTCAGACCTCGTTTTATTGGGCCTTTCTTGATTCTTTGTCGCATCGGCGCTGTGGCCTATCACCTTGAGCTACCACCACACATGAAGATCCATCCAGTCTTCCATGTCTCCCTACTACGCAAATATGCTCCCCAATCAGGCCAAGGTCATTCCACACCAGACATTCGACCTTGTACGACACTCATTGATGGCATAGAGGAATATGAAGTGGAGCGGATTCTCCAAAAATGCATGCGTGGCACTCGCCACCCGCGGGTGGACTATCTAGTACAATGGAAAGGTTACCCCCTCTATGAAGCCACCTGGGAGCCCACTACCAATTTGTCACATGCACCTATGTTGATGCAAGCATTTGAGCAACAATTGCATAACGAGGACGTTGCGTCTTAAAAGGAGGGAGGTCTGTAATACCAAGAGCTAGCCATACGATCTAGATGTGAAATTCTGTTTGGTAACATCTAGAATGATTTTATACATGATGATTGAAATAGATCAGATAGAAGTATCACCAAAAGAATACTTCTACTAATAGGGCAGAAACCAAAATAGACTTGAGAACCTTAGAACCAATAGCTAGACATATGATTTAGAGGTGAGAATTGGTTTGGTAACATCTGGAAGGATGTTACACATGATGGACTAAACAGATCAGACAGAGGTATCACCAAAAGGGGACTTCTACTAATAGAGTAGGAACCAAAATATGCCTGAAATCTTTGAAGGCAATTTTGGAGGCCTTAACGGATGAATTAGGCCTCAAAAATGTGCAAATTCCTCCCCCCCCACAAAGGATAGGCTGACCTTCCCTCCCCCCTGCTTTGTCTTGTCGAGAGCTTTCCAACGATACCTTACGTGATTCTGAGATTCCTACAGAAAGATTCCCTAAAAGATTCCCTCTGGTCAAAGCTTGTTTGACCAACCAGATAGGACCTAGACCAAACATGTCACCCATCCAAGTAAGTAATCCAAGGGTGGAGCTTGATGACATGTCACCTATCTGTGTCCCTAATCCTATGGTGGAGCTTCCTTGGCAGAGATCCTCTTGTCTATATAATAAAGAGAAGGTGCTCCATTGGGGCATCGATTGTTTGAGTGTGCAATCTGTGTTTTCTCTCTTCTCTTGTCATCGGAGTATTACATCCCATCTTACTCTCCTCCACTTTTGGGTTGGTGACTATTCTTCCGCTCAACTCCGGACTAACTCTCTTGACTTCCTACCGATGCACAAGCACGTCTCTTACTACACTTTCTTTTCCTCAATCTCCCTTAGGACAACTCCTTAATAGCGATGGAAAATTACTTGTCATCTATTCATCTCTATCTTGAATTTTATAGTGGCGCGTCTCCTCAATCTTTCTTCACGTTGAGCTTTTATTGAGAAATCACACCTTTTGCATGCTCCTGTCAATGTCAATTTCCTCCCGCTCATAGGCCAGCCATTTTTATGTGCGGTACCTTCTTGAATGTCCAACCTCAAATGAAAGTTGTTACATTGACCTCGCCTCAGGTTGAGCACCCCTTAGACAAAGTCTCCTTACTTCAGGTTGAATGCTGACAAGACCCATCCGAGTACTTTGTCTTTTGACACAAAGTCACTTTACCTCGGGTTACAACCCAAAGAAACCATTCTTTGCCTTTTGATGCCATACATGCACAATACGTCTTTGTATGTACACTTTATTTTCATAAATAAGAAAAAAAAACAAAATGTGGGTACCATATATCTCCAAAATGCATAAACGGCTACCTAGGAGTTTGAAGCCTCCATGGTGATGAGGACATCACAAACTAGAAGTAGGGGAATATGTAAAAATATGGAGTTTACTGATGAGTTAATTAGGACTAATGACGTAGAAAATAAGCCAAATTAGCACAAG